>CM060980.1:0-1200000 GCA_030765065.1 Deroplatys truncata
AGTTTGAAAGAAGCGAAGTAAACGCGATTTTACACTCACTAGGGGCTAGAAAATCGATTTTCTTGACTTTTTAAAACTCAATATTCTTGGTATATAGAGGCTTATTATGAGGTGATACATCGACTTATATGGTCTTTAAGCAGTTTGAAAAACGTGAAGTAAACGCGAATTTACACTCAATAGGGGCTAGAAAATCGATTTTCTTGAATGTTAAAAACTCAATATTCTAGGTATATGGAGGCTTATTTGAGGTGATAGATCCATTTATATGATTTTTAAGCAGTTTGAAAGAAGTGAAGTAAACGCGATTTTACACTCACTAGGGGCTAGAAAATCGATTTTCTTGAATTGTTAAAAACTCAATATTCTAGGTATATGGAGGCTTATTATGAGGTGATAGATCCATTTATATGATTTTTAAGCAGTTTAAAAGAAGTGAAGTAAACGCGATTTCACACTCACTAGGGGCAAGAAATCGATTTTCTTGACTTGATGAAAACTCAATATTCTTGGTATATACCTATAGGATTATTTTGAGTTGATACAACCATTTATATGAATTTTAAGCAGTTTTGAAGAAGTAAAGTAAACGCGATTTTACACTCAATACAGGTTAGAAAATCTAATTTCTTGACTTTTGGAAAACTCAGTATTTTTGGTATATAGAGGCTTATTATGAGGTAATACATCGACTTATATAATTTTTAAGCAGTTTGAAAAACGTGAAGTAAACGCGATTTTACACTCAATAGAGGCTAGAAAATCGAATTTCTTGACTTTTTGAAAGCTCAGTATTTTTGGTATATAGAAGCTTATTTAGAGATAATACGTCGATTTAAATGATTTTTAAGCAGTTTGAAAGAAGTGAAGTTAACGCGATATTACACTCACTAAAGGGATAGAAAATCGAATATCTTGACTTTTTAAAAACTTAGTATTCTTGGTATACATAGGCGTATTATGACGTGAAACAACCATTTATATGATTTTTTCGAAGTTTGAAAGAAGTGATGTAAACGCGATTTTACACTCAATAGAGGCTAGAAAATCGAATTTCTTGACTTTTTGAAAACTCAGTATTTTTGGTATATAGAGGCTTATTATGAGGTAATACATCGATTTATATAATTTTTAAGCAGTTTGAAAGAAGTGAAGTAAACGCGAATTTACACTCACTAGGGGCTAGAAAATCGATTTTCTTGAATTTTTAAAAACTCAGTATTTTTGGTATATAGAGGCTTATTATGAGGGGATAGATCCATTTAAATGATTTTTAAGCAGTTTGAAAGAAGTGAAGTAAACGCGATTTTACACTCACTAGGGGCTAGAAAAACAAATTTCTTGACTTGTTAAAAACTCAATATTCTTGGTATATAGAGGCTTATTATGAGGTGATACATCCATTTATATGATTTTTAAGCAGTTTGAAAAACGTGAAGTAAACGCGAATTTACACTCAATAGGGGCTAGAAAATCGATTTTTTTGAATTCTTAAAAACTCAATATTCTTGGTATATAGAGGCTTATTATGAGGTGATAGATCCATTTATATGATTTTTTCGAAGTTTGAAAGACGTGAAGTAAACGCGATTTTACACTCACTAGGGCAAAAAAATCGATTTTCTTGACTTGTTGAAAACTCAATATTCTTGGTATATATCTATAGGCTTATTATGAGGTGATACAACCATTTATATGAATTTTAAGCAGTTTTGAAGAAGTGAAGTAAACGCGTTTTTACACTCAATACAGGTTAGAAAATCGAATTTCTTGACTTTTGGAAAACTCAGTATTTTTGTATATAGAGGCTTATTATGAGGTAATACATCGACTTATATAATTTTTAAGCAGTTTGAAAAACGTGAAGTAAACGCGATTTTACACTCAATAGGGACTAGAAAATCGAATTTCTTGACTTTTTGAAAGCTCAGTATTTTTGGTATATAGAAGCTTATTATGATGTAATACATCGATTTAAATGATTTTTAAGCAGTTTGAAAGAAGTGAAGCAAACACGACTTTACACTCACTAGGAGATAGAAATCGAATTTGTTGAATTTTTAAAAACTCAGTATTTTTGGTATATAGAGAGAGGCTTATTATGAGGTAATACATCAATTTATACGATTTTTAAGCAGTTTGAAAAAAGTGAAGTAAACGCGATTTTACACTCAATAGAGGCTAGAAAATCGAATTTCTTGACTTTTTGAAAACTAAGTATTTTTGGTAAATACAGGTTTATTATGAGGAATACATCGATTTAAATGATTTTTAAGCAGTTTTACAGAAGTGAAGTAAACGCGATTTTACACTCACTATGGGATAGAAAATCGAATTTGTTGAATTTTTAAAAACTTAGTATTTTTGGTATATAGAGGCTTATTATGAGGTAATACATCGATTTATATTATGTTTAAGCAGTTTAAAGGAAGTGAAGTAAACGCGAATTTACACTCAATAGGGGCTAGAAAATCGATTTTATTGAATTGTTAAAAACTCAATATTCTTGGTATATAGAGGCTTATTATGAGCCATTTATATGATTTTTAAGCAGTTTGAAAGAAGCGAAGTAAACGCGATTTTACACTCACTAGGGGCTAGAAAATCGATTTTCTTGACTTTTTAAAAACTCAATATTCTTGGTATATAGAGGCTTATTATGAGGTGATACATCGACTTATATGGTCTTTAAGCAGTTTGAAAAACGTGAAGTAAACGCGAATTTACACTCAATAGGGGCTAGAAAATCGATTTTCTTGAATTGTTAAAAACTCAATATTCTAGGTATATGGAGGCTTATTTGAGGTGATAGATCCATTTATATGATTTTTAAGCAGTTTGAAAGAAGTGAAGTAAACGCGATTTTACACTCACTAGGGGCTAGAAAATCGATTTTCTTGAATTGTTAAAAACTCAATATTCTAGGTATATGGAGGCTTATTATGAGGTGATAGATCCATTTATATGATTTTTAAGCAGTTTAAAAGAAGTGAAGTAAACGCGATTTCACACTCACTAGGGGCAAGAAAATCGATTTTCTTGACTTGATGAAAACTCAATATTCTTGGTATATACCTATAGGATTATTTTGAGTTGATACAACCATTTATATGAATTTTAAGCAGTTTTGAAGAAGTAAAGTAAACGCGATTTTACACTCAATACAGGTTAGAAAATCTAATTTCTTGACTTTTGGAAAACTCAGTATTTTTGGTATATAGAGGCTTATTATGAGGTAATACATCGATTTAAATAATTTTTAAGCAGTTTGAAAGAAGTGAAGTTAACGCGCTTTTACACTCACTAAGGGGATAGAAAATCGAATTTCTTGTCTTTTTAAAAACTTAGTATTCTTGGTACACATAGGCTTATTATGACGTGAAACAACCATTTATATGATTTTTTCGAAGTTTGAAAGAAGTGAAGTAAACGCTATTTTACACTCAATAGAGGCTAGAAAATCGAATTTCTTGACTTTTTGAAAACGCAGTATTTTTGGTATATAGAGGCTTATTATGAGGTGATAGATCCATTTATATGATTTTTAAGCAGTTTGAAAGAAGTGAAGTAATCGCGATTTTACACTCACTAGGGGCTAGAAAATCGAATTTCTTGACTTTTTAAAAACTCAGTATCCTTGGTATATATAGGCTTATTATGACGTGAAACAACCATTTATATGATTTTCTCGAAGTTTGAAAGAAGTGAAGTAAACGCGATTTTACCCTCAATAGAGGCTAGAAAATCGAATTTATTGACTTTTTGAAAACTCAGTATCCTTGGTATATATAGGCTTATTATGACGTGAAACAACCATTTATATGATTTTTTCGAAGTTTGAAAGAAGTGATGTAAACGCGATTTTACACTCAATAGAGGCTAGAAAATCGAATTTCTTGACTTTTTGAAAACTCAGTATTTTTGGTATATAGAGGCTTATTATGAGGTAATACATCGATTTATATGATTTTTAAGCAGTTTGAAAGAAGTGAAGTAAACGCGAATTTACACTCACTAGGGGCTAGAAAATCGATTTTCTTGAATTTTTAAAAACTCAGTATTTTTGGTATATAGAGGCTTATTATGAGGTGATAGATCCATTTATATGATTTTTAAGCAGTTTGAAAGAAGTGAAGTAAACGCGATTTTACACTCACTAGGGGCTAGAAAAACAAATTTCTTGACTTGTTAAAAACTCAATATTCTTGGTATATAGAGGCTTATTATGAGGTGAAACATCCATTTATATGATTTATAAGCAGTTTGAAAAACGTGAAGTAAACGCGAATTTACACTCAATAGGGGCTAGAAAATCGATTTTTTTGAATTCTTAAAAACTCAATATTCTTGGTATATAGAGGCTTATTATGAGGTAATAGATCCATTTATATGATTTTTTCGAAGTTTGAAAGACGTGAAGTAAACGCGATTTTACACTCACTAGGGGCAAAAAAATCGATTTTCTTGACTTGTTGAAAACTCAATATTCTTGGTATATATCTATAGGCTTATTATGAGGTGATACAACCATTTATATGAATTTTAAGCAGTTTTAAAGAAGTGAGGTAAACGCGATTTTACACTCACTAGGGGTTAGAAAATCGATTTTCTTGACTTGTTAAAAACTCAATATTCTTGGTATACAGAGGCTTATTATGAGGTGATACATCCATTTATATGATTTTTTCGAAGTTTGAAAGAAGTGAAGTAAACGCGATTTTACACTCAATAGAGGATAGAAAATCGAATTTCTTGACTTTTGGAAAACTCAGTATTTTTGGTATATAGAGGCTTATTATGAGGTAATACATCGATTTATATGATTTTTAAGCAGTTTGAAAGAAGTGAAGTAAACGCGAATTTACACTCACTAGGGGCTAGAAAATCGATTTTCTTGAATTGTTAAAAACTCAATATTCTTGGTATATAGAGGCTTATTATGAGGTGATAGATCCATTTTATGATTTTTAAGCAGTTTGAAAGAAGTGAAGTAAACGCTATTTTACACTCACTAGGGGATAGAAAATCGAATTTCTTGACTTTTTAAAAACTTAGTATTCTTCGTATATATATAAGCTGATTATGACGGGAAACAATCATTTATATGATTTTTTCGAAGTTTGAAAGAAGTGAAGTAAACGCGATTTTACACTCACTAGGGCCTAGAAAATCCATTTTCTTGACTTGTTGAAAACTCAATATTCTTGGTTTATATAAGCTTATAATGAGGTGATACAACCATTTATATGAATTTTAAGCAGTTTTGAAGAAGTGAAGTAAACGCGATTTTACACTCAATACAGGTTAGAAAATCGAATTTCTTGACTTTTGGAAAACTCAGTATTTTTGGTATATAGAGGCTTATTATGAGGTAATACATCGACTTATATAATTTTTAAGCAGTTTGAAAAACGTGAAGTAAACGCGATTTTACACTCAATAGAGGCTAGAAAATCGAATTTCTTGACTTTTTGAAAGCTCAGTATTTTTGGTATATAGAAGCTTATTTAGAGATAATACGTCGATTTAAATGATTTTTAAGCAGTTTGAAAGAAGTGAAGTTAACGCGATATTACACTCACTAAAGGGATAGAAAATCGAATATCTTGACTTTTTAAAAACTTAGTATTCTTGGTATACATAGGCGTATTATGACGTGAAACAACCATTTATATGATTTTTTCGAAGTTTGAAAGAAGTGATGTAAACGCGATTTTACACTCAATAGAGGCTAGAAAATCGAATTTCTTGACTTTTTGAAAACTCAGTATTTTTGGTATATAGAGGCTTATTATGAGGTAATACATCGATTTATATGATTTTTAAGCAGTTTGAAAGAAGTGAAGTAAACGCGAATTTACACTCACTAGGGGCTAGAAAATCGATTTTCTTGAATTTTTAAAAACTCAGTATTTTTGGTATATAGAGGCTTATTATGAGGGGATAGATCCATTTAAATGATTTTTAAGCAGTTTGAAAGAAGTGAAGTAAACGCGATTTTACACTCACTAGGGGCTAGAAAAACAAATTTCTTGACTTGTTAAAAACTCAATATTCTTGGTATATAGAGGCTTATTATGAGGTGATACATCCATTTATATGATTTTTAAGCAGTTTGAAAAACGTGAAGTAAACGCGAATTTACACTCAATAGGGGCTAGAAAATCGATTTTTTTGAATTCTTAAAAACTCAATATTCTTGGTATATAGAGGCTTATTATGAGGTGATAGATCCATTTATATGATTTTTTCGAAGTTTGAAAGACGTGAAGTAAACGCGATTTTACACTCACTAGGGCAAAAAAATCGATTTTCTTGACTTGTTGAAAACTCAATATTCTTGGTATATATCTATAGGCTTATTATGAGGTGATACAACCATTTATATGAATTTTAAGCAGTTTTAAAGAAGTGAGGTAAACGCGATTTTACACTCACTAGGGGTTAGAAAATCGATTTTCTTGACTTGTTAAAAACTCAATATTCTTGGTATACAGAGGCTTATTATGAGGTGATACATCCATTTATATGATTTTTTCGAAGTTTGAAAGAAGTGAAGTTAACGCGATATTACTCTCACTAAAGGGATAGAAAATCGAATTTCTTGACTTTTTAAAAACTTAGTATTCTTGGTATACATAGGCTTATTATGACGTGAAACAACCATTTATATGATATTTTTGAAGTTTGAAAGAAGTGAAGTAGACGCGATTTTACACTCACTAGGGGCAAGAAAATCGATTTTCTTGAAATGTTAAAAACTCAATATTCTTGGTATATATAGGCTTATTATGAGGTGATACAACCATTTATATGAATTTTAAGCAGTTTTAAAGAAGTGAAGTAAACGCGAATTTACACTCACTAGGGGCTAGAAAATCGATTTTCTTGAATTTTTAAAAACTCAGTATTTTTGGTATATAGAGGCTTATTATGAGGTGATAGATCCATTTATATGATTTTTAAGCAGTTTGAAAGAAGTGAAGTAAACGCGATTTTACACCCACTAGGGGCTAGAAAAACAAATTTCTTGACTTGTTAAAAACTCAATATTCTTGGTATATAGAGGCTTATTATGAGGTGATACATCCATTTATATGATTTTTAAGCAGTTTGAAAAACGTGAAGTAAACGCGAATTTACACTCAATAGGGGCTAGAAAATCGATTTTTTTGAATTCTTAAAAACTCAATATTCTTGGTATATAGAGGCTTATTATGAGGTGATAGATCCATTTATATGATTTTTTCGAAGTTTGATAGACGTGAAGTAAACGCGATTTTACACTCACTAGGGGCAAAAAAATCGATTTTCTTGACTTGTTGAAAACTCAATATTCTTGGTATATATCTATAGGCTTATTATGAGGTGATACAACCATTTATATGAATTTTAAGCAGTTTTAAAGAAGTGAGGTAAACGCGATTTTACACTCACTAGGGGTTAGAAAATCGATTTTCTTGACTTGTTAAAAACTCAATATTCTTGGTATACAGAGGCTTATTATGAGGTGATACATCCATTTATATGATTTTTTCGAAGTTTGAAAGAAGTGAAGTAAACGCGATTTTACACTCAATAGAGGATAGAAAATCGAATTTCTTGACTTTTGGAAAACTCAGTATTTTTGGTATATAGAGGCTTATTATGAGGTAATACATCGATTTATATGATTTTTAAGCAGTTTGAAAGAAGTGAAGTAAACGCGAATTTACACTCACTAGGGGCTAGAAAATCGATTTTCTTGAATTGTGAAAAACTCAATATTCTTGGTATATAGAGGCTTATTATGAGATGATAGATCCATTTTATGATTTTTAAGCAGTTTGAAAGAAATGAAGTAAACGCGATTTTACACTCACTAGGGGATAGAAAATCGAATTTCTTGACTTTTTAAAAACTTAGTATTCTTGGTATATATATAAGCTGATTATGACGTGAAACAATCATTTATATGATTTTTTCGAAGTTTGAAAGAAGTGAAGTAAACGCGATTTTACACTCACTAGGGCCTAGAAAATCCATTTTCTTGACTTGTTGAAAACTCAATATTCTTGGTTTATATAAGCTTATAATGAGGTGATACAACCATTTATATGAATTTTAAGCAGTTTTGAAGAAGTGAAGTAAACGCGATTTTACACTCAATACAGGTTAGAAAATCGAATTTCTTGACTTTTGGAAAACTCAGTATTTTTGGTATATAGAGGCTTATTATGAGGTAATACATTGACTTATATAATTTTTAAGCAGTTTGAAAAACGTGAAGTAAACGCGATTTTACAATCAATAGAGGCTAGAAAATCGAATTTCTTGACTTTTTGAAAGCTCAGTATTTTTGGTATATAGATGCTTATTATGACGTGAAACAACCATTTATATGATTTTTTAGAAGTTTGAAAGAAGTGAAGTAAACGCGATTTTACACTCACTAGGGGCAAGAAAATCGATTTTCTTGAAATGTTAAAAACTCAATATTCTTGGTATATATAGGCTTATTATGAGGTGATACAACCATTTATATGAATTTTAAGCAGTTTTAAAGAAGTGAAGTAAACGCGATTTTACACTCACTAGGGGCTAGAAAATCGAATTTCTTGACTTTTTAAAAACTCAGTATCCTTGGTATATATAGGCTTATTATGACGTGAAACAACCGTTTATATGATTTTTTCGAAGTGTGAAAGAAGTGAAGTAAACTCGATTTTACACTCAATAGAGGCTAGAAAATCGAATTTCTTGACTTTTTGAAAACTCAGTATTTTTGGTATGTAGAAGCTTATTATGAGGTAATACATCGATTTAAATGATTTTTAAGCAGTTTGAAAGAAGTGAAGTAAACGCGAATTTACACTCACTAGGGGCTAGAAAATCGATTTTCTTGAATTTTTAAAAACTCAGTATTTTTGGTATATAGAGGCTTATTATGAGGGGATAGATCCATTTATATGATTTTTAAGCAGTTTGAAAGAAGTGAAGTAAACGTGATTTTACACTCACTAGGGCCTAGAAAATCCATTTTCTTGACTTGTTGAAAACTCAATATTCTTGGTTTATATAAGCTTATAATGAGGTGATACAACCATTTATATGAATTTTAAGCAGTTTTGAAGAAGTGAAGTAAACGCGATTTTACACTCAATACAGGTTAGAAAATCGAATTTCTTGACTTTTGGAAAACTCAGTATTTTTGGTATATAGAGGCTTATTATGAGGTAATACATCGACTTATATAATTTTTAAGCAGTTTGAAAAACGTGAAGTAAACGCGATTTTACACTCACTAGGGGCAAAAAAATCGATTTTCTTGACTTGTTGAAAACTCAATATTCTTGGTATATATCTATAGGCTTATTATGAGGTGATACAACCATTTATATGAATTTTAAGCAGTTTTAAAGAAGTGAGGTAAACGCGATTTTACACTCACTAGGGGTTAGAAAATCGATTTTCTTGACTTGTTAAAAACTCAATATTCTTGGTATACAGAGGCTTATTATGAGGTGATACATCCATTTATATGATTTTTTCGAAGTTTGAAAGAAGTGAAGTTAACGCGATATTACACTCACTAAAGGGATAGAAAATCGAATTTCTTGACTTTTTAAAAACTTAGTATTCTTGGTATACATAGGCTTATTATGACGTGAAACAACCATTTATATGATATTTTTGAAGTTTGAAAGAAGTGAAGTAGACGCGATTTTACACTCACTAGGGGCAAGAAAATCGATTTTCTTGAAATGTTAAAAACTCAATATTCTTGGTATATATAGGCTTATTATGAGGTGATACAACCATTTATATGAATTTTAAGCAGTTTTAAAGAAGTGAAGTAAACGCGAATTTACACTCACTAGGGGCTAGAAAATCGATTTTCTTGAATTTTTAAAAACTCAGTATTTTTGGTATATAGAGGCTTATTATGAGGTGATAGATCCATTTATATGATTTTTAAGCAATTTGAAAGAAGTGAAGTAAACGCGATTTTACACCCACTAGGGGCTAGAAAAACAAATTTCTTGACTTGTTAAAAACTCAATATTCTTGGTATATAGAGGCTTATTATGAGGTGATACATCCATTTATATGATTTTTAAGCAGTTTGAAAAACGTGAAGTAAACGCGAATTTACACTCAATAGGGGCTAGAAAATCGATTTTTTTGAATTCTTAAAAACTCAATATTCTTGGTATATAGAGGCTTATTATGAGGTGATAGATCCATTTATATGATTTTTTCGAAGTTTGATAGACGTGAAGTAAACGCGATTTTACACTCACTAGGGGCAAAAAAAATCGATTTTCTTGACTTGTTGAAAACTCAATATTCTTGGTATATATCTATAGGCTTATTATGAGGTGATACAACCATTTATATGAATTTTAAGCAGTTTTAAAGAAGTGAGGTAAACGCGATTTTACACTCACTAGGGGTTAGAAAATCGATTTTCTTGACTTATTAAAAACTCAATATTCTTGGTATACAGAGGCTTATTATGAGGTGATACATCCATTTATATGATTTTTTCGAAGTTTGAAAGAAGTGAAGTAAACGCGATTTTACACTCAATAGAGGATAGAAAATCGAATTTCTTGACTTTTGGAAAACTCAGTATTTTTGGTATATAGAGGCTTATTATGAGGTAATACATCGATTTATATGATTTTTAAGCAGTTTGAAAGAAGTGAAGTAAACGCGAATTTACACTCACTAGGGGCTAGAAAATCGATTTTCTTGAATTGTTAAAAACTCAATATTCTTGGTATATAGAGGCTTATTATGAGATGATAGATCCATTTTATGATTTTTAAGCAGTTTGAAAGAAATGAAGTAAACGCGATTTTACACTCACTAGGGGATAGAAAATCGAATTTCTTGACTTTTTAAAAACTTAGTATTCTTGGTATATATATAAGCTGATTATGACGTGAAACAATCATTTATATGATTTTTTCGAAGTTTGAAAGAAGTGAAGTAAACGCGATTTTACACTCACTAGGGCCTAGAAAATCCATTTTCTTGACTTGTTGAAAACTCAATATTCTTGGTTTATATAAGCTTATAATGAGGTGATACAACCATTTATATGAATTTTAAGCAGTTTTGAAGAAGTGAAGTAAACGCGATTTTACACTCAATACAGGTTAGAAAATCGAATTTCTTGACTTTTGGAAAACTCAGTATTTTTGGTATATAGAGGCTTATTATGAGGTAATACATCGACTTATATAATTTTTAAGCAGTTTGAAAAACGTGAAGTAAACGCGATTTTACAATCAATAGAGGCTAGAAAATCGAATTTCTTGACTTTTTGAAAGCTCAGTATTTTTGGTATATAGAAGCTTATTATGACGTGAAACAACCATTTATATGATTTTTTAGAAGTTTGAAAGAAGTGAAGTAAACGCGATTTTACACTCACTAGGGGCAAGAAAATCGATTTTCTTGAAATGTTAAAAACTCAATATTCTTGGTATATATAGGCTTATTATGAGGTGATACAACCATTTATATGAATTTTAAGCAGTTTTAAAGAAGTGAAGTAAACGCGATTTTACACTCACTAGGGGCTAGAAAATCGAATTTCTTGACTTTTTAATAACTCATATCCTTGGTATATATAGGCTTATTATGACGTGAAACAACCGTTTATATGATTTTTTCGAAGTGTGAAAGAAGTGAAGTAAACTCGATTTTACACTCAATAGAGGCTAGAAAATCGAATTTCTTGACTTTTTGAAAACTCAGTATTTTTGGTATGTAGAAGCTTATTATGAGGTAATACATCGATTTAAATGATTTTTAAGCAGTTTGAAAGAAGTGAAGTTAACGCGATTTTACACTCACTAAAGGGAGAGAAAATCGAATTTCTTGACTTTTTAAAAACTTAGTATTCTTGGTATACATAGGCGTATTATGACGTGAAACAACCATTTATATGATTTTTTCGAAGTTTGAAAGAAGTGATGTAAACGCGATTTTACACTCAATAGAGGCTAGAAAATCGAATTTCTTGACTTTTTGAAAACTCAGTATTTTTGGTATATAGAGGCTTATTATGAGGTAATACATCGATTTATATGATTTTTAAGCAGTTTGAAAGAAGTGAAGTAAACGCGAATTTACACTCACTAGGGGCTAGAAAATCGATTTTCTTGAATTGTTAAAAAGTCAATATTCTTGGTATATAGAGGCTTATTATGAGGTGATACATCCATTTATATGATTTTTTCGAAGTTTGAAAGAAGTGAAGTAAACGCGATTTTACACTCACTAGGGCCTAGAAAATCGATTTTCTTGAATTGTTAAAAAGTCAATATTCTTGGTATATAGAGGCTTATTATGAGGTGATACATCCATTTATATGATTTTTTCGAAGTTTGAAAGAAGTGAAGTAAACGCGAATTTACACTCACTAGGGGCTAGAAAATCGATTTTCTTGAATTGTTAAAAACTCAATATTCTTTGTATATAGAGGCTTGTTATGAGGTGATAGATCCATTTATATGATTTTTAAGCAGTTTGAAAGAAGTGAAGTAAACGCGATTTTACACTCACTAGGGGCTAGAAAATCGAATTTCTTAACTTTTTAAAAACTTAGTATTCTTGGTATATATAGGCTGATTATGACGTGAAACAAACATTTATATGATTTTTTCGAAGTTTGAAAGAAGTGAAGTAAACGCGATTTTACACTCACTAGGGCCTAGAAAATCCATTTTCTTGACTTGTTGAAAACTCAATATTCTTGGTTTATATAAGCTTATTATGAGGTGATACAACCATTTATATGAATTTTAAGCAGTTTGAAAGAAGTAAAGTAAACGCGATTTTACACTCACTAGGCCTAGAAAATCGAATTTCTTGACTTCTTATAAACTCAGTATTCTTGGTATATATAGGCTTATTATGACGTGAAACAACCATTTATATGATTTTTTTGAAGTTTGAAAGAAGTGAAGTAAACGCGATTTTACACTCACTAGGGGATAGAAAATCCATTTTCTTGACTTGTTGAAAACTCAATATTCTTGGTTTATATAAGCTTATAATGAGGTGATACAACCATTTATATGAATTTTAAGCAGTTTAGAAGAAGTGAAGTAAACGCGATTTTACACTCACTAGGGGATAGAAAATCGAATTCATTGACTTTTTAAAAACTTAGTATTCTTGGTATATAGGCTGATTATGACGTGAAACAAACATTTATATGATTTTTTTGAAGTTTGAAAGAAGTGAAGTAAACGCGATTTTACACTCACTAGGGCCTAGAAAATCCATTTTCTTGACTTGTTGAAAACTCAATATTCTTGGTTTATATAAGCTTATTATGAGGTAATACATCGATTTATATAATTTTTAAGCAGTTTGAAAAAAGTGAACTAAACGCGATTTTACACTCAATAGAGGCTAGAAAATCGAATTTCTTGACTTTTTGAAAACTCAGTATTTTTGGTATATAGAGGCTTATTATGAGGTAATACATCGATTTAAATGATTTTTAAGCAGTTTGAAAGAAGTAAAGTTAACGCGATTTTACACTCACTAAGGGGATAGGAAATTGAATTTTTTGACTTTTTAAAAACTTAGTATTCTTGGTATACATAGGCTTATTATGACGTCAAACAACCATTTATATGATTTTTTCGAAGTTTGAAAGAAGTGAAGTTAACGCGATTTTACACTCAAAAGAGGCTAGAAAATCGAATTTCTTGACTTTTTGAAAACTCAGTATTTTTGGTATATACAGGTTTATTATGAGGTAATAGATGGATTTATATGATTTTTAAGCAGTTTGAAAGAAGCGAAGTAAACGCGAATTTACACTCACTAGGGGCTAGAAAATCGATTTTCTTGACTTGCTAAAAACTCAATATTCTTGGTATATAGAGGCTTATCAGGTGATACATCCATTTATATGATTTTTAAGCGGTTTGAAAAACGTGAAGTAAACGCGAATTTACACTCAATAGGGGCTAGAAAATCGATTTTCTTGAATTGTTAAAAACTCAATATTCTTGGTATATAGGGTCTTATTATGAGGTGATAGATCCATTTATATGATTTTTAAGCAGTTTGAAAGAAGTGAAGTAAACGCGATTTTACACTCACTAGGGGCTAGAAAATCGATTTTCTTGAATTGCTAAAAACTCAATATTCTTTGTATATAGAGGCTTGTTATGAGGTGATAGATCCATTTACATGATTTTTAAGTAGTTTGAAAGAAGTGAAGTAAACGCGATTTTACACTCACTAGGGGATAGAAAATCGAATTCATTGACTTTTTAAAAACTTAGTATTCTTGGTATATATATAGGCTGATTATGACGTGAAACAAACATTTATATGATTTTTTCGAAGTTTGAAAGAAGTGAAGTAAACGCGATTTTACACTCACTAGGGCCTAGAAAATCCATTTTCTTGACTTGTTGAAAACTCAATATTCTTGGTTTATATAAGCTTATTATGAGGTAATACATCGATTTATATAATTTTTAAGCAGTTTGAAAAAAGTGAACTAAACGCGATTTTACACTCAATAGAGGCTAGAAAATCGAATTTCTTGACTTTTTGAAAACTCAGTATTTTTGGTATATAGAGGCTTATTATGAGGTAATACATCGTTTTAAATGATTTTTAAGCAGTTTGAAAGAAGTAAAGTTAACGCGATTTTACACTCACTAAGGGGATAGGAAATTGAATTTTTTGACTTTTTAAAAACTTAGTATTCTTGGTATACATAGGCTTATTATGACCTCAAACAACCATTTATATGATTTTTTCGAAGTTTGAAAGAAGTGAAGTTAACGCGATTTTACACTCAAAAGAGGCTAGAAAATCGAATTTCTTGACTTTTTGAAAACTCAGTATTTTTGGTATATACAGGTTTATTATGAGGTAATAGATGGATTTATATGATTTTTAAGCAGTTTGAAAGAAGCGAAGTAAACGCGAATTTACACTCACTAGGGGCTAGAAAATCGATTTTCTTGACTTGCTAAAAACTCAATATTCTTGGTATATAGAGGCTTATCAGGTGATACATCCATTTATATGATTTTTAAGCGGTTTTAAAATAGTGAAGTAAACGCGAATTTACACTCAATAGGGGCTAGAAAATCGATTTTCTTGAATTGTTAAAAACTCAATATTCTTGGTATATAGGGTCTTATTATGAGGTGATAGATCCATTTATATGATTTTTAAGCAGTTTGAAAGAAGTGAAGTAAACGCGATTTTACACTCACAAGGGGCAAGAAAATCGATTTTCTTGACTTGTTGAAAACTCAATATTCTTGGTATATACCTATAGGCTTATTATGAGGTGATACAACCATTTATATAATTTTTAAGCAGTTTTGAAGAAGTGAAGTAAACGCGATTTTACACTCAATACAGGTTAGAAAATCGAATTTCTTGACTTTTGGAAAACTCAGTATTTTTGGTATATAGAGGCTTATTATGAGGTAATACATCGACATATAATTTTTAAGCAGTTTGAAAAACGTGAAGTAAACGCGATTTTACACTCAATAGAGGCTAGAAAATCGAATTTCTTGACTTTTTGAAAGCTCAGTATTTTTGGTATATAGAAGCTTATTTAGAGGTAATACGTCGATTTAAATGATTTTTAAGCAGTTTGAAAGAAGTGAAGTTAACGCGATTTTACACTCACTAAAGGGATAGAAAATCGAATTTCTTGACTTTTTAAAAACTTAGTATTCTTGGTATACATAGGCGTATTATGACGTGAAACAACCATTTATATGATTTTTTCGAAGTTTGAAAGAAGTGATGTAAACGCGATTTTACACTCAATAGAGGCTAGAAAATCGAATTTCTTGACTTTTTGAAAACTCAGTATTTTTGGTATGTAGAGGCTTATTATGAGGTAATACATCGATTTATATGATTTTTAAGCAGTTTGAAAGAAGTGAAGTAAACGCGAATTTACACTCACTAGGGGCTAGAAAATCGATTTTCTTGAATTTTTAAAAACTCAGTATTTTTGGTATATAGAGGCTTACTATGAGGTGATAGATCCATTTATATGATTTTTAAGCAGTTTGAAAGAAGTGAAGTAAACGCGATTTTACACTCACTAGGGGCTAGAAAAACAAATTTCTTGGCTTGTTAAAAACTCAATATTCTTGGTATATAGAGGCTTATTATGAGGTGATACATCCATTTATATGATTTTTAAGCAGTTTGAAAAACGTGAAGTAAACGCGAATTTACACTCAATAGGGGCTAGAAAATCGATTTTTTTGAATTCTTAAAAACTCAATATTCTTGGTATATAGAGGCTTATTATGAGGTGATAGATCCATTTATATGATTTTTTCGAAGTTTGAAAGACGTGAAGTAAACGCGATTTTACACTCACTAGGGGCAAAAAAATCGATTTTCTTGACTTGTTGAAAACTCAATATTCTTGGTATATATCTATAGGCTTATTATGAGGTGATACAACCATTTATATGAATTTTAAGCAGTTCTAAAGAAGTGAGGTAAACGCGATTTTACACTCACTAGGGGTTAGAAAATCGATTTTCTTGACTTGTTAAAAACTCAATATTCTTGGTATACAGAGGCTTATTATGAGGTGATACATCCATTTATATGATTTTTTCGAAGTTTGAAAGAAGTGAAGTAAACGCGATTTTACACTCAATAGAGGATAGAAAATCGAATTTCTTGACTTTTGGAAAACTCAGTATTTTTGGTATATAGAGGCTTATTATGAGGTAATACATCGATTTATATGATTTTTAAGCAGTTTGAAAGAAGTGAAGTAAACGCGAATTTACACTCACTAGGGGCTAGAAAATCGATTTTCTTGAATTGTTAAAAACTCAATATTCTTGGTATATAGAGGCTTATTATGAGGTGATAGATCCATTTTATGATTTTTAAGCAGTTTGAAAGAAGTGAAGTAAACGCGATTTTACACTCACTAGGGGATAGAAAATCGAATTTCTTGACTTTTTAAAAACTTAGTATTCTTGGTATATATATAAGCTGATTATGACGTGAAACAATCATTTATATGATTTTTTCGAAGTTTGAAAGAAGTGAAGTAAACGCGATTTTACACTCACTAGGGCCTAGAAAATCCATTTTCTTGACTTGTTGAAAACTCAATATTCTTGGTTTATATAAGCTTATAATGAGGTGATACAACCATTTATATGAATTTTAAGCAGTTTTGAAGAAGTGAAGTAAACGCGATTTTACACTCAATACAGGTTAGAAAATCGAATTTCTTGACTTTTGGAAAACTCAGTATTTTTGGTATATAGAGGCTTATTATGAGGTAATACATCGACTTATATAATTTTTAAGCAGTTTGAAAAACGTGAAGTAAACGCGATTTTACACTCAATAGAGGCTAGAAAATCGAATTTCTTGACTTTTTGAAAGCTCAGTATTTTTGGTATATAGAAGCGTATTTAGAGATAATACGTCGATTTAAATGATTTTTAAGGAGTTTGAAAGAAGTGAAGTTAACGCGATATTACACTCACTAAAGGGATAGAAAATCGAATTTCTTGACTTTTTAAAAACTTAGTATTCTTGGTATACATAGGCTTATTATGACGTGAAACAACCATTTATATGATATTTTTGAAGTTTGAAAGAAGTGAAGTAAACGCGATTTTACACTCACTAGGGGCAAGAAAATCGATTTTCTTGAAATGTTAAAAACTCAATATTCTTGGTATATATAGGCTTATTATGAGGTGATACAACCATTTATATGAATTTTAAGCAGTTTTAAAGAAGTGAAGTAAACGCGAATTTACACTCACTAGGGGCTAGAAAATCGATTTTCTTGAATTTTTAAAAACTCAGTATTTTTGGTATATAGAGGCTTATTATGAGGTGATAGATCCATTTATATGATTTTTAAGCAGTTTGAAAGAAGTGAAGTAAACGCGATTTTACACCCACTAGGGGCTAGAAAAACAAATTTCTTGACTTGTTAAAAACTCAATATTCTTGGTATATAGAGGCTTATTATGAGGTGATACATCCATTTATATGATTTTTAAGCAGTTTGAAAAACGTGAAGTAAACGCGAATTTACACTCAATAGGGGCTAGAAAATCGATTTTTTTGAATTCTTAAAAACTCAATATTCTTGGTATATAGAGGCTTATTATGAGGTGATAGATCCATTTATATGATTTTTTCGAAGTTTGATAGACGTGAAGTAAACGCGATTTTACACTCACTAGGTGCAAAAAAATCGATTTTCTTGACTTGTTGAAAACTCAATATTCTTGGTATATATCTATAGGCTTATTATGAGGTGATACAACCATTTATATGAATTTTAAGCAGTTTTAAAGAAGTGAGGTAAACGCGATTTTACACTCACTAGGGGTTAGAAAATCGATTTTCTTGACTTGTTAAAAACTCAATATTCTTGGTATACAGAGGCTTATTATGAGGTGATACATCCATTTATATGATTTTTTCGAAGTTTGAAAGAAGTGAAGTAAACGCGATTTTACACTCAATAGAGGATAGAAAATCGAATTTCTTGACTTTTGGAAAACTCAGTATTTTTGGTATATAGAGGCTTATTATGAGGTAATACATCGATTTATATGATTTTTAAGCAGTTTGAAAGAAGTGAAGTAAACGCGAATTTACACTCACTAGGGGCTAGAAAATCGATTTTCTTGAATTGTTAAAAACTCAATATTCTTGGTATATAGAGGCTTATTATGAGATGATAGATCCATTTTATGATTTTTAAGCAGTTTGAAAGAAGTGAAGTAAACGCGATTTTACACTCACTAGGGGATAGAAAATCGAATTTCTTGACTTTTTAAAAACTTAGTATTCTTGGTATATATATAAGCTGATTATGACGTGAAACAATCATTTATATGATTTTTTCGAAGTTTGAAAGAAGTGAAGTAAACGCGATTTTACACTCACTAGGGCCTAGAAAATCCATTTTCTTGACTTGTTGAAAACTCAATATTCTTGGTTTATATAAGCTTATAATGAGGTGATACAACCATTTATATGAATTTTAAGCAGTTTTGAAGAAGTGAAGTAAACGCGATTTTACACTCAATACAGGTTAGAAAATCGAATTTCTTGACTTTTGGAAAACTCAGTATTTTTGGTATATAGAGGCTTATTATGAGGTAATACATCGACTTATATAATTTTTAAGCAGTTTGAAAAACGTAAAGTAAACGCGATTTTACACTCAATAGAGGCTAGAAAATCGAATTTCTTGACTTTTTGAAAGCTCAGTATTTTTGGTATATAGAAGCTTATTCAGAGATAATACGTCGATTTAAATGATTTTTAAGCAGTTTGAAAGAAGTGAAGTTAACGCGATATTACACTCACTAAAGGGATAGAAAATCGAATTTCTTGACTTTTTAAAAACTTAGTATTCTTGGTATACATAGGCTTATTATGACGTGAAACAACCATTTATATGATTTTTTAGAAGTTTGAAAGAAGTGAAGTAAACGCGATTTTACACTCACTAGGGGCAAGAAAATCGATTTTCTTGAAATGTTAAAAACTCAATATTCTTGGTATATATAGGCTTATTATGAGGTGATACAACCATTTATATGAATTTTAAGCAGTTTTAAAGAAGTGAAGTAAACGCGATTTTACACTCACTAGGGGCTAGAAA
The DNA here is from genome assembly GCA_030765065.1 of Deroplatys truncata. Lineage (NCBI taxonomy): Eukaryota > Metazoa > Arthropoda > Insecta > Mantodea > Mantidae > Deroplatys > Deroplatys truncata. The sequence continues at coordinate 19,685 of CM060980.1, forward strand.
ATCGAATTTCTTGACTTTTTAAAAACTCAGTATCCTTGGTATATATAGGCTTATTATGACGTGAAACAACCGTTTATATGATTTTTTCGAAGTGTGAAAGAAGTGAAGTAAACTCGATTTTACACTCAATAGAGGCTAGAAAATCGAATTTCTTGACTTTTTGAAAACTCAGTATTTTTGGTATGTAGAAGCTTATTATGAGGTAATACATCGATTTAAATGATTTTTAAGCAGTTTGAAAGAAGTGAAGTTAACGCGATTTTACACTCACTAAAGGGAGAGAAAATCGAATTTCTTGACTTTTTAAAAACTTAGTATTCTTGGTATACATAGGCGTATTATGACGTGAAACAACCATTTATATGATTTTTTCGAAGTTTGAAAGAAGTGATGTAAACGCGATTTTACACTCAATAGAGGCTAGAAAATCGAATTTCTTGACTTTTTGAAAACTCAGTATTTTTGGTATATAGAGGCTTATTATGAGGTAATACATCGATTTATATGATTTTTAAGCAGTTTGAAAGAAGTGAAGTAAACGCGAATTTACACTCACTAGGGGCTAGAAAATCGATTTTCTTGAATTGTTAAAAAGTCAATATTCTTGGTATATAGAGGCTTATTATGAGGTGATACATCCATTTATATGATTTTTTCGAAGTTTGAAAGAAGTGAAGTAAACGCGATTTTACACTCAATAGAGGCTAGAAAATCGAATTTCTTGACTTTTGGAAAACTCAGTATTTTTGGTATATAGAGGCTTATTATGAGGTAATACATCGAATTATATGATTTTTAAGCAGTTTGAAAGAAGTGAAGTAAACGCGAATTTACACTCACTAGGGGCTAGAAAATCGATTTTCTTGAATTGTTAAAAACTCAATATTCTTTGTATATAGAGGCTTGTTATGAGGTGATAGATCCATTTATATGATTTTTAAGCAGTTTGAAAGAAGTGAAGTAAACGCGATTTTACACTCACTAGGGGCTAGAAAATCGAATTTCTTGACTTTTTAAAAACTTAGTATTCTTGGTATATATAGGCTGATTATGACGTGAAACAAACATTTATATGATTTTTTCGAAGTTTGAAAGAAGTGAAGTAAACGCGATTTTACACTCACTAGGGCCTAGAAAATCCATTTTCTTGACTTGTTGAAAACTCAATATTCTTGGTTTATATAAGCTTATTATGAGGTGATACAACCATTTATATGAATTTTAAGCAGTTTGAAAGAAGTAAAGTAAACGCGATTTTACACTCACTAGGCCTAGAAAATGGAATTTCTTGACTTCTTATAAACTCAGTATTCTTGGTATATATAGGCTTATTATGACGTGAAACAACCATTTATATGATTTTTTCGAAGTTTAAAAGAAGTGAAGTAAACGCAATTTTACACTCAATAGAGGCTAGAAAATCGATTTTCTTGAATTGTTAAATACTCAATATTCTTGGCATATAGGGTCTTATTATGAGGTGATAGATCCATTTATATGATTTTTAAGCAGTTTGAAAGAAGTGAAGTAAACGCGATTTTACACTCACTAGGGGCAAGAAAATCGATTTTCTTGACTTGTTGAAAACTCAATATTCTTGGTATATACCTATAGGCTTATTATGAGGTGATACAACCATTTATATAATTTTTAAGCAGTTTTGAATAAGTGAAGTAAACGCGATTTTACACTCAATACAGGTTAGAAAATCGAATTTCTTGACTTTTGGAAAACTCAGTATTTTTGGTATATAGAGGCTTATTATGAGGTAATACATACACTTATATAATTTTTAAGCAGTTTGAAAAACGTAAAGTAAACGCGATTTTACACTCAATAGAGGCTAGAAAATCGAATTTCTTGACTTTTTGAAAGCTCAGTATTTTTGGTATATAGAAGCTTATTTAGAGATAATACGTCGATTTAAATGATTTTTAAGCAGTTTGAAAGAAGTGAAGTTAACGCGATATTACACTCACTAAAGGGATAGAAAATCGAATTTCTTGACTTTTTAAAAACTTAGTATTCTTGGTATACATAGGCTTATTATGACGTGAAACAACCATTTATATGATTTTTTAGAAGTTTGAAAGAAGTGAAGTAAACGCGATTTTACACTCACTAGGGGCAAGAAAATCGATTTTCTTGAAATGTTAAAAACTCAATATTCTTGGTATATATAGGCTTATTATGAGGTGATACAACCATTTATATGAATTTTAAGCAGTTTTAAAGAAGTGAAGTAAACGCGATTTTACACTCACTAGGGGCTAGAAAATCGAATTTCTTGACTTTTTAAAAACTCAGTATCCTTGGTATATATAGGCTTATTATGACGTGAAACAACCGTTTATATGATTTTTTCGAAGTGTGAAAGAAGTGAAGTAAACTCGATTTTACACTCAATAGAGGCTAGAAAATCGAATTTCTTGACTTTTTGAAAACTCAGTATTTTTGGTATGTAGAAGCTTATTATGAGGTAATACATCGATTTAAATGATTTTTAAGCAGTTTGAAAGAAGTGAAGTTAACGCGATTTTACACTCACTAAAGGGAGAGAAAATCGAATTTCTTGACTTTTTAAAAACTTAGTATTCTTGGTATACATAGGCGTATTATGACGTGAAACAACCATTTATATGATTTTTTCGAAGTTTGAAAGAAGTGATGTAAACGCGATTTTACACTCAATAGAGGCTAGAAAATCGAATTTCTTGACTTTTTGAAAACTCAGTATTTTTGGTATATAGAGGCTTATTATGAGGTAATACATCGATTTATATGATTTTTAAGCAGTTTGAAAGAAGTGAAGTAAACGCGAATTTACACTCACTAGGGGCTAGAAAATCGATTTTCTTGAATTGTTAAAAAGTCAATATTCTTGGTATATAGAGGCTTATTATGAGGTGATACATCCATTTATATGATTTTTTCGAAGTTTGAAAGAAGTGAAGTAAACGCGATTTTACACTCAATAGAGGCTAGAAAATCGAATTTCTTGACTTTTGGAAAACTCAGTATTTTTGGTATATAGAGGCTTATTATGAGGTAATACATCGAATTATATGATTTTTAAGCAGTTTGAAAGAAGTGAAGTAAACGCGAATTTACACTCACTAGGGGCTAGAAAATCGATTTTCTTGAATTGTTAAAAACTCAATATTCTTTGTATATAGAGGCTTGTTATGAGGTGATAGATCCATTTATATGATTTTTAAGCAGTTTGAAAGAAGTGAAGTAAACGCGATTTTACACTCACTAGGGGCTAGAAAATCGAATTTCTTGACTTTTTAAAAACTTAGTATTCTTGGTATATATAGGCTGATTATGACGTGAAACAAACATTTATATGATTTTTTCGAAGTTTGAAAGAAGTGAAGTAAACGCGATTTTACACTCACTAGGGCCTAGAAAATCCATTTTCTTGACTTGTTGAAAACTCAATATTCTTGGTTTATATAAGCTTATTATGAGGTGATACAACCATTTATATGAATTTTAAGCAGTTTGAAAGAAGTAAAGTAAACGCGATTTTACACTCACTAGGCCTAGAAAATGGAATTTCTTGACTTCTTATAAACTCAGTATTCTTGGTATATATAGGCTTATTATGACGTGAAACAACCATTTATATGATTTTTTCGAAGTTTAAAAGAAGTGAAGTAAACGCAATTTTACACTCAATAGAGGCTAGAAAATCGATTTTCTTGAATTGTTAAATACTCAATATTCTTGGCATATAGGGTCTTATTATGAGGTGATAGATCCATTTATATGATTTTTAAGCAGTTTGAAAGAAGTGAAGTAAACGCGATTTTACACTCACTAGGGGCAAGAAAATCGATTTTCTTGACTTGTTGAAAACTCAATATTCTTGGTATATACCTATAGGCTTATTATGAGGTGATACAACCATTTATATAATTTTTAAGCAGTTTTGAATAAGTGAAGTAAACGCGATTTTACACTCAATACAGGTTAGAAAATCGAATTTCTTGACTTTTGGAAAACTCAGTATTTTTGGTATATAGAGGCTTATTATGAGGTAATACATACACTTATATAATTTTTAAGCAGTTTGAAAAACGTGAAGTAAACGCGATTTTACTCTCAATAGAGGCTAGAAAATCGAATTTCTTGACTTTTTGAAAGCTCAGTATTTTTGGTATATAGAAGCTTATTTAGAGGTAATACGTCGATTTAAATGATTTTTAAGCAGTTTGAAAGAAGTGAAGTTAACGTGATTTTACACTCACTAAAGGGATAGAAAATCGAATTTCTTGACTTTTTAAAAACTTAGTATTCTTGGTATACATAGGCGTATTATGACGTGAAACAACCATTTATATGATTTTTTCGAAGTTTGAAAGAAGTGATGTAAACGCGATTTTACACTCAATAGAGGCTAGAAAATCGAATTTCTTGACTTTTTGAAAACTCAGTATTTTTGGTATATAGAGGCTTATTATGAGGTAATACATCGATTTATATGATTTTTAAGCAGTTTGAAAGAAGTGAAGTAAACGCGAATTTACACTCACTAGGGGCTAGAAAATCGATTTTCTTGAATTGTTAAAAAGTCAATATTCTTTGTATATAGAGGCTTATTATGAGGTAATACATCAATTTATACGATTTTTAAGCAGTTTGAAAGAAGTGAAGTAAACGCGATTTTACACTCAATAGAGGCTAGAAAATCGAATTTCTTGATTGTTTGAAAACTCAGTATTTTTGGTATATAGAAGCTTATTATGAGGTAATACATCGATTTAAATGATTTTTAAGCAGTTTGAAAGAAGTGAAGTAAACGCCATTTTACTCTCACTAGGGGCTAGAAAATCAAATTTCTTGACTTGTTAAAAACTCAATATTCTTGGTATATAGAGGCTTATTATGAGGTGATACATCCATTTATATGATTTTTAAGCAGTTTGAAAAACGTGAAGTAAACGCGAATTTACACTCAATAGGGGCTGGAAAATCGATTTTTTTGTATTGTTAAAAACTCAATATTCTTGGTATATAGAGGCTTATTATGAGGTGATAGATCCATTTATATGATTTTTTCGAAGTTTGAAAAACGTGAACTAAACGCGATTTTACACTCACTAGGGGCAAGAAAATCGATTTTCTTGACTTGTTGAAAACTCAATATTCTTGGTATATATCTATAGGCTTATTATGAGGTGATACAACCATTTATATGAATTTTAAGCAGTTTTAAAGAAGTGAGGTAAACGCGATTTTACACTCACTAGGGGTTAGAAAATCGATTTTCTTGACTTGTTAAAAACTCAATATTCTTGGTATACAGAGGCTTCTTATGAGGTGATACATCCATTTATATGATTTTTTCGAAGTTTGAAAGATGTGAAGTAAACTCGATTTTACACTCAATAGAGGATAGAAAATCGAATTTCTTGACTTTTGGAAAACTCAGTATTTTTGGTATATAGAGGCTTATTATGAGGTAATACATCGATTTATATGATTTTTAAGCAGTTTAAAAGAAGTGAAGTAAACCTGAATTTACACTCACTAGGGGCTAGAAAATCGATTTTCTTGAATTGTTAAAAACTCAATATTCTTGGTATATAGAGGCTTATTATGAGGTGATAGATCCATTTTATGATTTTTAAGCAGTTTGAAAGAAGTGAAGTAAACGCGATTTTACACTCACTAGGGGATAGAAAATCGAATTTCTTGACTTTTTGAAAGCTGAGTATTTTTGGTATATAGAAGCCTATTTAGAGATAATACGTCGATTTAAATGATTTTTAAGCAGTTTGAAAGAAGTGAAGTTAACGCGATTTTACACTCACTAAAGGGATAGAAAATCGAATTTCTTGACTTTTTAAAAACTCAGTATTCTTGGTATACATAGGCTTATTATGACGTGAAACAACCATTTATATGATTTTTTAGAAGTTTGAAAGAAGTGAAGTAAACGCGATTTTACACTCACTAGGGGCAAGAAAATCGATTTTCTTGAAATGTTAAAAACTCAATATTCTTGGTATATATAGGCTTATTATGAGGTGATACAACCATTTATATGAATTTTAAGCAGTTTTAAAGAAGTGAAGTAAACGCGATTTTACACTCACTAGGGGCTAGAAAATCGAATTTCTTGACTTTTTAAAAACTCAGTATCCTTGGTATATATAGGCTTATTATGACGTGAAACAACCGTTTATATGATTTTTTCGAAGTGTGAAAGAAGTGAACTAAACTCGATTTTACACTCAATAGAGGCTAGAAAATCGAATTTCTTGACTTTTTGAAAACTCAGTATTTTTGGTATGTAGAAGCTTATTATGAGGTAATACATCGATTTAAATGATTTTTAAGCAGTTTGAAAGAAGTGAAGTTAACGCGATTTTACACTCACTAAAGGGATAGAAAATCGAATTTCTTGACTTTTTAAAAACTTAGTATTCTTGGTATACATAGGCGTATTATGACGTGAAACAACCATTTATATGATTTTTTCGAAGTTTGAAAGAAGTGATGTAAACGCGATTTTACACTCAATAGAGGCTAGAAAATCGAATTTCTTGACTTTTTGAAAACTCAGTATTTTTGGTATATAGAGGCTTATTATGAGGTAATACATCGATTTATATGATTTTTAAGCAGTTTGAAAGAGGTGAAGTAAACGCGAATTTACACTCACTAGGGGCTAGAAAATCGATTTTCTTGAATTGTTAAAAAGTCAATATTCTTTGTATATAGAGGCTTGTTATGAGGTGATAGATCCATTTATATGATTTTTAAGCAGTTTGAAAGAAGTGAAGTAAACGCGATTTTACACTCACTAGGGGCTAGAAAATCGAATTTCTTGACTTTTTAAAAACTTAGTATTCTTGGTATATATAGGCTGATTATGACGTGAAACAAACATTTATATGATTTTTTCGAAGTTTGAAAGAAGTGAAGTAAACGCGATTTTACACTCACTAGGGCCTAGAAAATCCATTTTCTTGACTTGTTGAAAACTCAATATTCTTGGTTTATATAAGCTTATTATGAGGTGATACAACCATTTATATGAATTTTAAGCAGTTTGAAAGAAGTAAAGTAAACGCGATTTTACACTCACTAGGCCTAGAAAATCGAATTTCTTGACTTCTTATAAACTCAGTATTCTTGGTATATATAGGCTTATTATGACGTGAAACAACCATTTATATGATTTTTTCGAAGTTTAAAAGAAGTGAAGTAAACGCAATTTTACACTCAATAGAGGCTAGAAAATCGATTTTCTTGAATTGTTAAAAACTCAATATTCTTGGCATATAGGGTCTTATTATGAGGTGATAGATCCATTTATATGATTTTTAAGCAGTTTGAAAGAAGTGAAGTAAACGCGATTTTACACTCACTAGGGGCAAGAAAATCGATTTTCTTGACTTGTTGAAAACTCAATATTCTTGGTATATACCTATAGGCTTATTATGAGGTGATACAACCATTTATATAATTTTTAAGCAGTTTTGAAGAAGTGAAGTAAACGCGATTTTACACTCAATACAGGTTAGAAAATCGAATTTCTTAACTTTTGGAAAACTCAGTATTTTTGGTATATAGAGGCTTATTATGAGGTAATACATCGACTTATATAATTTTTAAGCAGTTTGAAAAACGTGAAGTAAACGCGATTTTACTCTCAATAGAGGCTAGAAAATCGAATTTCTTGACTTTTTGAAAGCTCAGTATTTTTGGTATATAGAAGCTTATTTAGAGGTAATACGTCGATTTAAATGATTTTTAAGCAGTTTGAAAGAAGTGAAGTTAACGCGATTTTACACTCACTAAAGCGATAGAAAATCGAATTTCTTGACTTTTTAAAAACTTAGTATTCTTGGTATACATAGGCGTATTATGACGTGAAACAACCATTTATATGATTTTTTCGAAGTTTGAAAGAAGTGATGTAAACGCGATTTTACACTCAATAGAGGCTAGAAAATCGAATTTCTTGACTTTTTGAAAACTCAGTATTTTTGGTATATAGAGGCTTATTATGAGGTAATACATCGATTTATATGATTTTTAAGCAGTTTGAAAGAAGTGAAGTAAACGCGAATTTACACTCACTAGGGGCTAGAAAATCGATTTTCTTGAATTGTTAAAAAGTCAATATTCTTTGTATATAGAGGCTTATTATGAGGTAATACATCAATTTATACGATTTTTAAGCAGTTTGAAAGAAGTGAAGTAAACGCGATTTTACACTCAATAGAGGCTAGAAAATCGAATTTCTTGATTGTTTGAAAACTCAGTATTTTTGGTATATAGAAGCTTATTATGAGGTAATACATCGATTTAAATGATTTTTAAGCAGTTTGAAAGAAGTGAAGTAAACGCCATTTTACTCTCACTAGGGGCTAGAAAATCAAATTTCTTGACTTGTTAAAAACTCAATATTCTTGGTATATAGAGGCTTATTATGAGGTGATACATCCATTTATATGATTTTTAAGCAGTTTGAAAAACGTGAAGTAAACGCGAATTTACACTCAATAGGGGCTGGAAAATCGATTTTTTTGTATTGTTAAAAACTCAATATTCTTCGTATATAGAGGCTTATTATGAGGTGATAGATCCATTTATATGATTTTTTCGAAGTTTGAAAAACGTGAACTAAACGCGATTTTACACTCACTAGGGGCAAGAAAATCGATTTTCTTGACTTGTTGAAAACTCAATATTCTTGGTATATATCTATAGGCTTATTATGAGGTGATACAACCATTTATATGAATTTTAAGCAGTTTTAAAGAAGTGAGGTAAACGCGATTTTACACTCACTAGGGGTTAGAAAATCGGTTTTCTTGACTTGTTAAAAACTCAATATTCTTGGTATACAGAGGCTTCTTATGAGGTGATACATCCATTTATATGATTTTTTCGAAGTTTGAAAGATGTGAAGTAAACGCGATTTTACACTCAATAGAGGATAGAAAATCGAATTTCTTGACTTTTGGAAAACTCAGTATTTTTGGTATATAGAGGCTTATTATGAGGTAATACATCGATTTATATGATTTTTAAGCAGTTTAAAAGAAGTGAAGTAAACCTGAATTTACACTCACTAGGGGCTAGAAAATCGATTTTCTTGAATTGTTAAAAACTCAATATTCTTGGTATATAGAGGCTTATTATGAGGTGATAGATCCATTTTATGATTTTTAAGCAGTTTGAAAGAAGTGAAGTAAACGCGATTTTACACTCACTAGGGGATAGAAAATCGAATTTCTTGACTTTTTGAAAGCTGAGTATTTTTGGTATATAGAAGCCTATTTAGAGATAATACGTCGATTTAAATGATTTTTAAGCAGTTTGAAAGAAGTGAAGTTAACGCGATTTTACACTCACTAAAGGGATAGAAAATCGAATTTCTTGACTTTTTAAAAACTCAGTATTCTTGGTATACATAGGCTTATTATGACGTGAAACAACCATTTATATGATTTTTTAGAAGTTTGAAAGAAGTGAAGTAAACGCGATTTTACACTCACTAGGGGCAAGAAAATCGATTTTCTTGAAATGTTAAAAACTCAATATTCTTGGTATATATAGGCTTATTATGAGGTGATACAACCATTTATATGAATTTTAAGCAGTTTTAAAGAAGTGAAGTAAACGCGATTTTACACTCACTAGGGGCTAGAAAATCGAATTTCTTGACTTTTTAAAAACTCAGTATCCTTGGTATATATAGGCTTATTATGACGTGAAACAACCGTTTATATGATTTTTTCGAAGTGTGAAAGAAGTGAAGTAAACTCGATTTTACACTCAATAGAGGCTAGAAAATCGAATTTCTTGACTTTTTGAAAACTCAGTATTTTTGGTATGTAGAAGCTTATTATGAGGTAATACATCGATTTAAATGATTTTTAAGCAGTTTGAAAGAAGTGAAGTTAACGCGATTTTACACTCACTAAAGGGATAGAAAATCGAATTTCTTGACTTTTTAAAAACTTAGTATTCTTGGTATATATAGGCTGATTATGACGTGAAACAAACATTTATATGATTTTTTCGAAGTTTGAAAGAAGTGAAGTAAACGCGATTTTACACTCACTAGGGCCTAGAAAATCCATTTTCTTGACTTGTTGAAAACTCAATATTCTTGGTTTATATAAGCTTATTATGAGGTGATACAACCATTTATATGAATTTTAAGCAGTTTGAAAGAACTAAAGTAAACGCGATTTTACACTCACTAGGCCTAGAAAATGGAATTTCTTGACTTCTTATAAACTCAGTATTCTTGGTATATATAGGCTTATTATGACGTGAAACAACCATTTATATGATTTTTTCGAAGTTTAAAAGAAGTGAAGTAAACGCAATTTTACACTCAATAGAGGCTAGAAAATCGATTTTCTTGAATTGTTAAAAACTCAATATTCTTGGCATATAGGGTCTTATTATGAGGTGATAGATCCATTTATATGATTTTTAAGCAGTTTGAAAGAAGTGAAGTAAACGCGATTTTACACTCACTAGGGGCAAGAAAATCGATTTTCTTGACTTGTTGAAAACTCAATATTCTTGGTATATACCTATAGGCTTATTATGAGGTGATACAGCCATTTATATAATTTTTAAGCAGTTTTGAATAAGTGAAGTAAACGCGATTTTACACTCAATACAGGTTAGAAAATCGAATTTCTTGACTTTTGGAAAACTCAGTATTATTGGTATATAGAGGCTTATTATGAGGTAATACATCGACTTATATAATTTTTAAGCAGTTTGAAAAACGTGAAGTAAACGCGATTTTACTCTCAATAGAGGCTAGAAAATCGAATTTCTTGACTTTTTGAAAGCTCAGTATTTTTGGTATATAGAAGCTTATTTAGAGGTAATACGTCGATTTAAATGATTTTTAAGCAGTTTGAAAGAAGTGAAGTTAACGTGATTTTACACTCACTAAAGGGATAGAAAATCGAATTTCTTGACTTTTTAAAAACTTAGTATTCTTGGTATACATAGGCGTATTATGACGTGAAACAACCATTTATATGATTTTTTCGAAGTTTGAAAGAAGTGATGTAAACGCGATTTTACACTCAATAGAGGCTAGAAAATCGAATTTCTTGACTTTTTGAAAACTCAGTATTTTTGGTATATAGAGGCTTATTATGAGGTAATACATCGATTTATATGATTTTTAAGCAGTTTGAAAGAAGTGAAGTAAACGCGAATTTACACTCACTAGGGGCTAGAAAATCGATTTTCTTGAATTGTTAAAAAGTCAATATTCTTTGTATATAGAGGCTTATTATGAGGTAATACATCAATTTATACGATTTTTAAGCAGTTTGAAAGAAGTGAAGTAAACGCGATTTTACACTCAATAGAGGCTAGAAAATCGAATTTCTTGATTGTTTGAAAACTCAGTATTTTTGGTATATAGAAGCTTATTATGAGGTAATACATCGATTTAAATGATTTTTAAGCAGTTTGAAAGAAGTGAAGTAAACGCCATTTTACTCTCACTAGGGGCTAGAAAATCAAATTTCTTGACTTGTTAAAAACTCAATATTCTTGGTATATAGAGGCTTATTATGAGGTGATACATCCATTTATATGATTTTTAAGCAGTTTGAAAAACATGAAGTAAACGCGAATTTACACTCAATAGGGGCTGGAAAATCGATTTTTTTGTATTGTTAAAAACTCAATATTCTTGGTATATAGAGGCTTATTATGAGGTGATAGATCCATTTATATGATTTTTTCGAAGTTTGAAAAACGTGAACTAAACGCGATTTTACACTCACTAGGGGCAAGAAAATCGATTTTCTTGACTTGTTGAAAACTCAATATTCTTGGTATATATCTATAGGCTTATTATCAGGTGATACAACCATTTATATGAATTTTAAGCAGTTTTAAAGAAGTGAGGTAAACGCGATTTTACACTCACTAGGGGTTAGAAAATCGATTTTCTTGACTTGTTAAAAACTCAATATTCTTGGTATACAGAGGCTTCTTATGAGGTGATACATCCATTTATATGAGTTTTTCGAAGTTTGAAAGATGTGAAGTAAACTCGATTTTACACTCAATAGAGGATAGAAAATCGAATTTCTTGACTTTTGGAAAACTCAGTATTTTTGGTATATAGAGGCTTATTATGAGGTAATACATCGATTTATATGATTTTTAAGCAGTTTAAAAGAAGTGAAGTAAACCTGAATTTACACTCACTAGGGGCTAGAAAATCGATTTTCTTGAATTGTTAAAAACTCAATATTCTTGGTATATAGAGGCTTATTATGAGGTGATAGATCCATTTTATGATTTTTAAGCAGTTTGAAAGAAGTGAAGTAAACGCGATTTTACACTCACTAGGGGATAGAAAATCGAATTTCTTGACTTTTTGAAAGCTGAGTATTTTTGGTATATAGAAGCCTATTTAGAGATAATACGTCGATTTAAATGATTTTTAAGCAGTTTGAAAGAAGTGAAGTTAACGCGATTTTACACTCACTAAAGGGATAGAAAATCGAATTTCTTGACTTTTTAAAAACTCAGTATTCTTGGTATACATAGGCTTATTATGACGTGAAACAACCATTTATATGATTTTTTAGAAGTTTGAAAGAAGTGAAGTAAACGCGATTTTACACTCACTAGGGGCAAGAAAATCGATTTTCTTGAAATGTTAAAAACTCAATATTCTTGGTATATATAGGCTTATTATGAGGTGATACAACCATTTATATGAATTTTAAGCAGTTTTAAAGAAGTGAAGTAAACGCGATTTTACACTCACTAGGGGCTAGAAAATCGAATTTCTTGACTTTTTAAAAACTCAGTATCCTTGGTATATATAGGCTTATTATGACGTGAAACAACCGTTTATATGATTTTTTCGAAGTGTGAAAGAAGTGAACTAAACTCGATTTTACACTCAATAGAGGCTAGAAAATCGAATTTCTTGACTTTTTGAAAACTCAGTATTTTTGGTATGTAGAAGCTTATTATGAGGTAATACATCGATTTAAATGATTTTAAGCAGTTTGAAAGAAGTGAAGTTAACGCGATTTTACACTCACTAAAGGGATAGAAAATCGAATTTCTTGACTTTTTAAAAACTTAGTATTCTTGGTATACATAGGCGTATTATGACGTGAAACAACCATTTATATGATTTTTTCGAAGTTTGAAAGAAGTGATGTAAACGCGATTTTACACTCAATAGAGGCTAGAAAATCGAATTTCTTGACTTTTTGAAAACTCAGTATTTTTGGTATATAGAGGCTTATTATGAGGTAATACATCGATTTATATGATTTTTAAGCAGTTTGAAAGAAGTGAAGTAAACGCGAATTTACACTCACTAGGGGCTAGAAAATCGATTTTCTTGAATTGTTAAAAAGTCAATATTCTTGGTATATAGAGGCTTACTATGAGGTGAAAGATCCATTTATATGATTTTTAAGCAGTTTGAAAGAAGTGAAGTAAACGCGAATTTACACTCACTAGGGGCTAGAAAATCGATTTTCTTGAATTGTTAAAAACTCAATATTCTTTGTATATAGAGGCTTGTTATGAGGTGATAGATCCATTTATATGATTTTTAAGCAGTTTGAAAGAAGTGAAGTAAACGCGATTTTACACTCACTAGGGGCTAGAGAATCGAATTTCTTGACTTTTTAAAAACTTAGTATTCTTGGTATATATAGGCTGATTATGACGTGAAACAAACATTTATATGATTTTTTCGAAGTTTGAAAGAAGTGAAGTAAACGCGATTTTACACTCACTAGGGCCTAGAAAATCCATTTTCTTGACTTGTTGAAAACTCAATATTCTTGGTTTATATAAGCTTATTATGAGGTGATACAACCATTTATATGAATTTTAAGCAGTTTGAAAGAAGTAAAGTAAACGCGATTTTACACTCACTAGGCCTAGAAAATCGAATTTCTTGACTTCTTATAAACTCAGTATTCTTGGTATATATAGGCTTATTATGACGTGAAACAACCATTTATATGATTTTTTCGAAGTTTAAAAGAAGTGAAGTAAACGCAATTTTACACTCAATAGAGGCTAGAAAATCGATTTTCTTGAATTGTTAAAAACTCAATATTCTTGGCATATAGGGTCTTATTATGAGGTGATAGATCCATTTATATGATTTTTAAGCAGTTTGAAAGAAGTGAAGTAAACGCGATTTTACACTCACTAGGGGCAAGAAAATCGATTTTCTTGACTTGTTGAAAACTCAATATTCTTGGTATATACCTATAGGCTTATTATGAGGTGATACAACCATTTATATAATTTTTAAGCAGTTTTGAAGAAGTGAAGTAAACGCGATTTTACACTCAATACAGGTTAGAAAATCGAATTTCTTGACTTTTGGAAAACTCAGTATTTTGGTATATAGAGGCTTATTATGAGGTAATACATCGACTTATATAATTTTTAAGCAGTTTGAAAAACGTGAAGTAAACGCGATTTTACTCTCAATAGAGGCTAGAAAATCGAATTTCTTGACTTTTTGAAAGCTCAGTATTTTTGGTATATAGAAGCTTATTTATAGGTAATACGTCGATTTAAATGATTTTTAAGCAGTTTGAAAGAAGTGAAGTTAACGCGATTTTACACTCACTAAAGGGATAGAAAATCGAATTTCTTGACTTTTTAAAAACTTAGTATTCTTGGTATACATAGGCGTATTATGACGTGAAACAACCATTTATATGATTTTTTCGAAGTTTGAAAGAAGTGATGTAAACGCGATTTTACACTCAATAGAGGCTAGAAAATCGAATTTCTTGACTTTTTGAAAACTCAGTATTTTTGGTATATAGAGGCTTATTATGAGGTAATACATCGATTTATATGATTTTTAAGCAGTTTGAAAGAAGTGAAGTAAACGCGAATTTACACTCACTAGGGGCTAGAAAATCGATTTTCTTGAATTGTTAAAAAGTCAATATTCTTTGTATATAGAGGCTTATTATGAGGTAATACATCAATTTATACGATTTTTAAGCAGTTTGAAAGAAGTGAAGTAAACGCGATTTTACACTCAATAGAGGCTAGAAAATCGAATTTCTTGATTGTTTGAAAACTCAGTATTTTTGGTATATAGAAGCTTATTATGAGGTAATACATCGATTTAAATGATTTTTAAGCAGTTTGAAAGATGTGAAGTAAACGCCATTTTACTCTCACTAGGGGCTAGAAAATCAAATTTCTTGACTTGTTAAAAACTCAATATTCTTGGTATATAGAGGCTTATTATGAGGTGATACATCCATTTATATGATTTTTAAGCAGTTTGAAAAACGTGAAGTAAACGCGAATTTACACTCAATAGGGGCTGGAAAATCGATTTTTTTGTATTGTTAAAAACTCAATATTCTTCGTATATAGAGGCTTATTATGAGGTGATAGATCCATTTATATGATTTTTTCGAAGTTTGAAAAACGTGAACTAAACGCGATTTTACACTCACTAGGGGCAAGAAAATCGATTTTCTTGACTTGTTGAAAACTCAATATTCTTGGTATATATCTATAGGCTTATTATGAGGTGATACAACCATTTATATGAATTTTAAGCAGTTTTAAAGAAGTGAGGTAAACGCGATTTTACACTCACTAGGGGTTAGAAAATCGGTTTTCTTGACTTGTTAAAAACTCAATATTCTTGGTATACAGAGGCTTCTTATGAGGTGATACATCCATTTATATGATTTTTTCGAAGTTTGAAAGATGTGAAGTAAACGCGATTTTACACTCAATAGAGGATAGAAAATCGAATTTCTTGACTTTTGGAAACCTCAGTATTTTTGGTATATAGAGGCTTATTATGAGGTAATACATCGATTTATATGATTTTTAAGCAGTTTAAAAGAAGTGAAGTAAACCTGAATTTACACTCACTAGGGGCTAGAAAATCGATTTTCTTGAATTGTTAAAAACTCAATATTCTTGGTATATAGAGGCTTATTATGAGGTGATAGATCCATTTTATGATTTTTAAGCAGTTTGAAAGAAGTGAAGTAAACGCGATTTTACACTCACTAGGGGATAGAAAATCGAATTTCTTGACTTTTTGAAAGCTGAGTATTTTTGGTATATAGAAGCCTATTTAGAGATAATACGTCGATTTAAATGATTTTTAAGCAGTTTGAAAGAAGTGAAGTTAACGCGATTTTACACTCACTAAAGGGATAGAAAATCGAATTTCTTGACTTTTTAAAAACTCAGTATTCTTGGTATACATAGGCTTATTATGACGTGAAACAACCATTTATATGATTTTTTAGAAGTTTGAAAGAAGTGAAGTAAACGCGATTTTACACTCACTAGGGGCAAGAAAATCGATTTTCTTGAAATGTTAAAAACTCAATATTCTTGGTATATATAGGCTTATTATGAGGTGATACAACCATTTATATGAATTTTAAGCAGTTTTAAAGAAGTGAAGTAAACGCGATTTTACACTCACTAGGGGCTAGAAAATCGAATTTCTTGACTTTTTAAAAACTCAGTATCCTTGGTATATATAGGCTTATTATGACGTGAAACAACCGTTTATATGATTTTTTCGAAGTGTGAAAGAAGTGAAGTAAACTCGATTTTACACTCAATAGAGGCTAGAAAATCGAATTTCTTGACTTTTTGAAAACTCAGTATTTTTGGTATGTAGAAGCTTATTATGAGGTAATACATCGATTTAAATGATTTTTAAGCAGTTTGAAAGAAGTGAAGTTAACGCGATTTTACACTCACTAAAGGGATAGAAAATCGAATTTCTTGACTTTTTAAAAACTTAGTATTCTTGGTATACATAGGCGTATTATGACGTGAAACAACCATTTATATGATTTTTTCGAAGTTTGAAAGAAGTGATGTAAACGCGATTTTACACTCAATAGAGGCTAGAAAATCGAATTTCTTGACTTTTTGAAAACTCAGTATTTTTGGTATATAGAGGCTTATTATGAGGTAATACATCGATTTATATGATTTTTAAGCAGTTTGAAAGAAGTGAAGTAAACGCGAATTTACACTCACTAGGGGCTAGAAAATCGATTTTCTTGAATTGTTAAAAAGTCAATATTCTTGGTATATAGAGGCTTACTATGAGGTGAAAGATCCATTTATATGATTTTTAAGCAGTTTGAAAGAAGTGAAGTAAACGCGATTTTACACTCACTAGGGGCTAGAAAATCGATTTTCTGGACTTGTTAAAAACTCAATATTCTTGGTATATATAGGCTTATTATGACGTGAAAAAATCTTTTATATGATTTTTTAGAAGTTTGAAAGAAGTGAAGTAAACGCGATTTTACACTCACTAGGGGCAAGAAAATCGATTTTCTTGAAATGTTGAAAACTCAATATTATTGGTATATATAGGCTTATTATGAGGTGATACAACCATTTATATGAATTTTAAGCAGTTTTAAAGAAGTGAAGTAAACGCGATTTTACACTCACTAGGGGCTAGAAAATCGAATTTCTTGACTTTTTAAAAACTCAGTATTCTTGGTATATATATGCTTATTATGACGTGAAACAACCGTTTATATGATTTTTTCGAAGTGTGAAAGAAGTGAAGTAAACTCGATTTTACACTCAATAGAGGCTAGAAAATCGAATTTCTTGACTTTTTGAAAACTTAGTATTTTTGGTATGTAGAAGCTTATTATGAGGTAATACATCGATTTAAATGATTTTTAAGCAGTTTGAAAGAAGTGAAGTTAACGCGATTTTACACTCACTAAAGGGATAGAAAATCGAATTTCTTGACTTTTTAAAAACTTAGTATTCTTGGTATATATAGGCTGATTATGACGTGAAACAAACATTTATATGATTTTTTCGAAGTTTGAAAGAAGTGAAGTAAACGCGATTTTACACTCACTAGGGCCTAGAAAATCCATTTTCTTGACTTGTTGAAAACTCAATATTCTTGGTTTATATAAGCTTATTATGAGGTGATACAACCATTTATATGAATTTTAAGCAGTTTGAAAGAAGTAAAGTAAACGCGATTTTACACTCACTAGGCCTAGAAAATGGAATTTCTTGACTTCTTATAAACTCAGTATTCTTGGTATATATAGGCTTATTATGACGTGAAACAACCATTTATATGATTTTTTCGAAGTTTAAAAGAAGTGAAGTAAACGCAATTTTACACTCAATAGAGGCTAGAAAATCGATTTTCTTGAATTGTTAAAAACTCAATATTCTTGGCATATAGGGTCTTATTATGCGGTGATAGATCCATTTATATGATTTTTAAGCAGTTTGAAAGAAGTGAAGTAAACGCGATTTTACACTCACTAGGGGCAAGAAAATCGATTTTCTTGACTTGTTGAAAACTCAATATTCTTGGTATATACCTATAGGCTTATTATGAGGTGATACAACCATTTATATAATTTTTAAGCAGTTTTGAATAAGTGAAGTAAACGCGATTTTACACTCAATACAGGTTAGAAAATCGAATTTCTTGACTTTTGGAAAACTCAGTATTATTGGTATATAGAGGCTTATTATGAGGTAATACATCGACTTATATAATTTTTAAGCAGTTTGAAAAACGTGAAGTAAACGCGATTTTACTCTCAATAGAGGCTAGAAAATCGAATTTCTTGACTTTTTGAAAGCTCAGTATTTTTGGTATATAGAAGCTTATTTAGAGGTAATACGTCGATTTAAATGATTTTTAAGCAGTTTGAAAGAAGTGAAGTTAACGTGATTTTACACTCACTAAAGGGATAGAAAATCGAATTTCTTGACTTTTTAAAAACTTAGTATTCTTGGTATACATAGGCGTATTATGACGTGAAACAACCATTTATATGATTTTTTCGAAGTTTGAAAGAAGTGATGTAAACGCGATTTTACACTCAATAGAGGCTAGAAAATCGAATTTCTTGACTTTTTGAAAACTCAGTATTTTTGGTATATAGAGGCTTATTATGAGGTAATACATCGATTTATATGATTTTTAAGCAGTTTGAAAGAAGTGAAGTAAACGCGAATTTACACTCACTAGGGGCTAGAAAATCGATTTTCTTGAATTGTTAAAAAGTCAATATTCTTTGTATATAGAGGCTTATTATGAGGTAATACATCAATTTATACGATTTTTAAGCAGTTTGAAAGAAGTGAAGTAAACGCGATTTTACACTCAATAGAGGCTAGAAAATCGAATTTCTTGATTGTTTGAAAACTCAGTATTTTTGGTATATAGAAGCTTATTATGAGGTAATACATCGATTTAAATGATTTTTAAGCAGTTTGAAAGAAGTGAAGTAAACGCCATTTTACTCTCACTAGGGGCTAGAAAATCAAATTTCTTGACTTGTTAAAAACTCAATATTCTTGGTATATAGAGGCTTATTATGAGGTGATACATCCATTTATATGATTTTTAAGCAGTTTGAAAAACATGAAGTAAACGCGAATTTACACTCAATAGGGGCTGGAAAATCGATTTTTTTGTATTGTTAAAAACTCAATATTCTTGGTATATAGAGGCTTATTATGAGGTGATAGATCCATTTATATGATTTTTTCGAAGTTTGAAAAACGTGAACTAAACGCGATTTTACACTCACTAGGGGCAAGAAAATCGATTTTCTTGACTTGTTGAAAACTCAATATTCTTGGTATATATCTATAGGCTTATTATGAGGTGATACAACCATTTATATGAATTTTAAGCAGTTTTAAAGAAGTGAGGTAAACGCGATTTTACACTCACTAGGGGTTTGAAAATCGATTTTCTTGACTTGTTAAAAACTCAATATTCTTGGTATACAGAGGCTTCTTATGAGGTGATACATCCATTTATATGATTTTTTCGAAGTTTGAAAGATGTGAAGTAAACTCGATTTTACACTCAATAGAGGATAGAAAATCGAATTTCTTGACTTTTGGAAAACTCAGTATTTTTGGTATATAGAGGCTTATGAGGTAATACATCGATTTATATGATTTTTAAGCAGTTTAAAAGAAGTGAAGTAAACCTGAATTTACACTCACTAGGGGCTAGAAAATCGATTTTCTTGAATTGTTAAAAACTCAATATTCTTGGTATATAGAGGCTTATTATGAGGTGATAGATCCATTTTATGATTTTTAAGCAGTTTGAAAGAAGTGAAGTAAACGCGATTTTACACTCACTAGGGGATAGAAAATCGAATTTCTTGACTTTTTGAAAGCTGAGTATTTTTGGTATATAGAAGCCTATTTAGAGATAATACGTCGATTTAAATGATTTTTAAGCAGTTTGAAAGAAGTGAAGTTAACGCGATTTTACACTCACTAAAGGGATAGAAAATCGATTTTCTTGAAATGTTAAAAACTCAATATTCTTGGTATATATAGGCTTATTATGAGGTGATACAACCATTTATATGAATTTTAAGCAGTTTTAAAGAAGTGAAGTAAACGCGATTTTACACTCACTAGGGGCTAGAAAATCGAATTTCTTGACTTTTTAAAAACTCAGTATCCTTGGTATATATAGGCTTATTATGACGTGAAACAACCGTTTATATGATTTTTTCGAAGTGTGAAAGAAGTGAACTAAACTCGATTTTACACTCAATAGAGGCTAGAAAATCGAATTTCTTGACTTTTTGAAAACTCAGTATTTTTGGTATGTAGAAGCTTATTATGAGGTAATACATCGATTTAAATGATTTTTAAGCAGTTTGAAAGAAGTGAAGTTAACGCGATTTTACACTCACTAAAGGGATAGAAAATCGAATTTCTTGACTTTTTAAAAACTTAGTATTCTTGGTATAACATAGGCGTATTATGACGTGAAACAACCATTTATATGATTTTTTCGAAGTTTGAAAGAAGTGATGTAAACGCGATTTTACACTCAATAGAGGCTAGAAAATCGAATTTCTTGACTTTTTGAAAACTCAGTATTTTTGGTATATAGAGGCTTATTATGAGGTAATACATCGATTTATATGATTTTTAAGCAGTTTGAAGAGAAGTGAAGTAAACGCGAATTTACACTCACTAGGGGCTAGAAAATCGATTTTCTTGAATTGTTAAAAAGTCAATATTCTTGGTATCTAGAGGCTTACTATGAGGTGAAAGATCCATTTATATGATTTTTAAGCAGTTTGAAAGAAGTGAAGTAAACGCGAATTTACACTCACTAGGGGCTAGAAAATCGATTTTCTTGAATTGTTAAAAACTCAATATTCTTTGTATATAGAGGCTTGTTATGAGGTGATAGATCCATTTATATGATTTTTAAGCAGTTTGAAAGAAGTGAAGTAAACGCGATTTTACACTCACTAGGGTTAGAAAATCGAATTTCTTGACTTTTTAAAAACTTAGTATTCTTGGTATATATAGGCTGATTATGACGTGAAACAAACATTTATATGATTTTTTCGAAGTTTGAAAGAAGTGAAGTAAACGCGATTTTACACTCACTAGGGCCTAGAAAATCCATTTTCTTGACTTGTTGAAAACTCAATATTCTTGGTTTATATAAGCTTATTATGAGGTGATACAACCATTTATATGAATTTTAAGCAGTTTGAAAGAAGTAAAGTAAACGCGATTTTACACTCACTAGGCCTAGAAAATCGAATTTCTTGACTTCTTATAAACTCAGTATTCTTGGTATATATAGGCTTATTATGACGTGAAACAACCATTTATATGATTTTTTCGAAGTTTAAAAGAAGTGAAGTAAACGCAATTTTACACTCAATAGAGGCTAGAAAATCGATTTTCTTGAATTGTTAAAAACTCAATATTCTTGGCATATAGGGTCTTATTATGAGGTGATAGATCCATTTATATGATTTTTAAGGCAGTTTGAAAGAAGTGAAGTAAACGCGATTTTACACTCACTAGGGGCAAGAAAATCGATTTTCTTGACTTGTTGAAAACTCAATATTCTTGGTAGTATACCTATAGGCTTATTATGAGGTGATACAACCATTTATATAATTTTTAAGCAGTTTTGAAGAAGTGAAGTAAACGCGATTTTACACTCAATACAGGTTAGAAAATCGAATTTCTTGACTTTTGGAAAACTCAGTATTTTTGGTATATAGAGGCTTATTATGAGGTAATACATCGACTTATATAATTTTTAAGCAGTTTGAAAAACGTGAAGTAAACGCGATTTTACTCTCAATAGAGGCTAGAAAATCGAATTTCTTGACTTTTTGAAAGCTCAGTATTTTTGGTATATAGAAGCTTATTTAGAGGTAATACGTCGATTTAAATGATTTTTAAGCAGTTTGAAAGAAGTGAAGTTAACGCGATTTTACACTCACTAAAGGGATAGAAAATCGAATTTCTTGACTTTTTAAAAACTTAGTATTCTTGGTATACATAGGCGTATTATGACGTGAAACAACCATTTATATGATTTTTTCGAAGTTTGAAAGAAGTGATGTAAACGCGATTTTACACTCAATAGAGGCTAGAAAATCGAATTTCTTGACTTTTTGAAAACTCAGTATTTTTGGTATATAGAGGCTTATTATGAGGTAATACATCGATTTATATGATTTTTAAGCAGTTTGAAAGAAGTGAAGTAAACGCGAATTTACACTCACTAGGGGCTAGAAAATCGATTTTCTTGAATTGTTAAAAAGTCAATATTCTTTGTATATAGAGGCTTATTATGAGGTAATACATCAATTTATACGATTTTTAAGCAGTTTGAAAGAAGTGATGTAAACGCGATTTTACACTCAATAGAGGCTAGAAAATCGAATTTCTTGATTGTTTGAAAACTCAGTATTTTTGGTATATAGAAGCTTATTATGAGGTAATACATCGATTTAAATGATTTTTAAGCAGTTTGAAAGAAGTGAAGTAAACGCCATTTTACTCTCACTAGGGGCTAGAAAATCAAATTTCTTGACTTGTTAAAAACTCAATATTCTTGGTATATAGAGGCTTATTATGAGGTGATACATCCATTTATATGATTTTTAAGCAGTTTGAAAAACGTGAAGTAAACGCGAATTTACACTCAATAGGGGCTGGAAAATCGATTTTTTTGTATTGTTAAAAACTCAATATTCTTCGTATATAGAGGCTTATTATGAGGTGATAGATCCATTTATATGATTTTTTCGAAGTTTGAAAAACGTGAACTAAACGCGATTTTACACTCACTAGGGGCAAGAAAATCGATTTTCTTGACTTGTTGAAAACTCAATATTCTTGGTATATATCTATAGGCTTATTATGAGGTGATACAACCATTTATATGAATTTTAAGCAGTTTTAAAGAAGTGAGGTAAACGCGATTTTACACTCACTAGGGGTTAGAAAATCGGTTTTCTTGACTTGTTAAAAACTCAATATTCTTGGTATACAGAGGCTTCTTATGAGGTGATACATCCATTTATATGATTTTTTCGAAGTTTGAAAGATGTGAAGTAAACGCGATTTTACACTCAATAGAGGATAGAAAATCGAATTTCTTGACTTTTGGAAAACTCAGTATTTTTGGTATATAGAGGCTTATTATGAGGTAATACATCGATTTATATGATTTTTAAGCAGTTTAAAAGAAGTGAAGTAAACCTGAATTTACACTCACTAGGGGCTAGAAAATCGATTTTCTTGAATTGTTAAAAACTCAATATTCTTGGTATATAGAGGCTTATTATGAGGTGATAGATCCATTTTATGATTTTTAAGCAGTTTGAAACAAGTGAAGTAAACGCGATTTTACACTCACTAGGGGATAGAAAATCGAATTTCTTGACTTTTTGAAAGCTGAGTATTTTTGGTATATAGAAGCCTATTTAGAGATAATACGTCGATTTAAATGATTTTTAAGCAGTTTGAAAGAAGTGAAGTTAACGCGATTTTACACTCACTAAAGGGATAGAAAATCGAATTTCTTGACTTTTTAAAAACTCAGTATTCTTGGTATACATAGGCTTATTATGACGTGAAACAACCATTTATATGATTTTTTAGAAGTTTGAAAGAAGTGAAGTAAACGCGATTTTACACTCACTAGGGGCAAGAAAATCGATTTTCTTGAAATGTTAAAAACTCAATATTCTTGGTATATATAGGCTTATTATGAGGTGATACAACCATTTATATGAATTTTAAGCAGTTCTAAAGAAGTGAAGTAAACGCGATTTTACACTCACTAGGGGCTAGAAAATCGAATTTCTTGACTTTTTAAAAACTCAGTATCCTTGGTATATATAGGCTTATTATGACGTGAAACAACCGTTTATATGATTTTTTCGAAGTGTGAAAGAAGTGAAGTAAACTCGATTTTACACTCAATAGAGGCTAGAAAATCGAATTTCTTGACTTTTTGAAAACTCAGTATTTTTGGTATGTAGAAGCTTATTATGAGGTAATACATCGATTTAAATGATTTTTAAGCAGTTTGAAAGAAGTGAAGTTAACGCGATTTTACACTCACTAAAGGGATAGAAAATCGAATTTCTTGACTTTTTAAAAACTTAGTATTCTTGGTATACATAGGCGTATTATGACGTGAAACAACCATTTATATGATTTTTTCGAAGTTTGAAAGAAGTGATGTAAACGCGATTTTACACTCAATAGAGGCTAGAAAATCGAATTTCTTGACTTTTTGAAAACTCAGTATTTTTGGTATATAGAGGCTTATTATGAGGTAATACATCGATTTATATGATTTTTAAGCAGTTTGAAAGAAGTGAAGTAAACGCGAATTTACACTCACTAGGGGCTAGAAAATCGATTTTCTTGAATTGTTAAAAAGTCAATATTCTTGGTATATAGAGGCTTACTATGAGGTGAAAGATCCATTTATATGATTTTTAAGCAGTTTGAAAGAAGTGAAGTAAACGCGATTTTACACTCACTAGGGGCTAGAAAATCGATTTTCTGGACTTGTTAAAAACTCAATATTCTTGGTATATATAGGCTTATTATGACGTGAAAAAATCTTTTATATGATTTTTTAGAAGTTTGAAAGAAGTGAAGTAAACTCGATTTTACACTCAATAGAGGCTAGAAAATCGAATTTCTTGACTTTTTGAAAACTTAGTATTTTTGGTATGTAGAAGCTTATTATGAGGTAATACATCGATTTAAATGATTTTTAAGCAGTTTGAAAGAAGTGAAGTAAACGCGATTTTACACTCACTATGGGATAGAAAATCGAATTTCTTGACTTTTTGAAAACTCAGTATTTTTGGTATATACAGGTTTATATGAGGTAATACATGGATTTATATGATTTTTAAGCAGTTTGAAAGAAGCGAAGTAAACGCGAATTTACACTCACTAGGGGCTAGAAAATCGATTTTCTTGAATTGTTGAAAACTTAATATTCTTGGTATATAGTGGATTATTATGAGGTGATAGATCCATTAATATGATTTTTAAGCAGTTTGAAAGAAGTGGAGTAAACGCGATTTTACACTCACTAGGGGCTAGAAAATCGATTTTCTTGACTTGTTAAAAACTCAATATTCTTGTTATATAGAGGCTTATTATCAGGTGATACATCAATTTATATGATTTTTAAGCAGTTTGAAAAACGTGAAGTAAACGCGAATTTACACTCAATAGGGGCTAGAAAATCGATTTTCTTGACTTTTTGAAAACTTAGTATTCTTGGTATACATAGGC
Source organism: Deroplatys truncata (assembly GCA_030765065.1). Lineage (NCBI taxonomy): Eukaryota > Metazoa > Arthropoda > Insecta > Mantodea > Mantidae > Deroplatys > Deroplatys truncata. Next base: position 45,353 of record CM060980.1, read on the forward strand.
TTATTATGACGTGAAACAACCATTTATATGATTTTTTCGAAGTATGAAAGAACTGAAGTAAACGCGATTTTACACTCAATAGAGGCTAGAAAATCGAATTTCTTGACTTTTTGAAAACTCAGTATTTTTGGTATATAGAGGCTTATTATGAGGAAATACATCGATTTATACGATTTTTAAGCAGTTTGAAAGAAGTTAGTAAACGCGATTTTACACTCAATAGAGGCTAGAAAATCGAATTGCTTGACTTTTTGAAAGCTCAGTATTTTTGGTATATAGAAGCTTATTATGAGGTAATACATCGATTTAAATGATTTTTTCGAAGTTTGAAAGAAGTGAAGTAAACGCGATTTTACACTCAATAGAGGATAGAAAATCGAATTTCTTGACTTTTGGAAAACTCAGTATTTTTGGTATATAGAGGCTTATTATGAGGTAATACATCGATTTATATGATTTTTAAGCAGTTTGAAAGAAGTGAAGTAAACGCGAATTTACACTCACTAGGGGCTAGAAAATCGTTTTTCTTGACTTGTTAAAAACTCAATATTCTTGGTATATAGAGGCTTATTATGAGGTGATAGATCCATTTTATGATTTTTAAGCAGTTTGAAAGAAGTGAAGTAAACGCGATTTTACACTCACTAGGGGATAGAAAATCGAATTTCTTGACTTTTTAAAAACTTAGTATTCTTGGTATATATATATATATATATATATATATATATATATATATATATATATAAGCTGATTATGACGTGAAACAATCATTTATAGGATTTTTTCGAAGTTTGAAAGAAGTGAAGTAAACGCGATTTTACACTCACTAGGGCCTAGAAAATCCATTTTCTTGACTTGTTGAAAACTCAATATTCTTGGTTTATATAAGCTTATTATGAGGTGATACAACCATTTATATGAATTTTAAGCAGTTTGAAAGAAGTAAAGTAAACGCGATTTTACACTCACTAGGCCTAGAAAATCGAATTTCTTGACTTCTTATAAACTCAGTATTCTTGGTATATATAGGCTTATTATGACGTGAAACAACCATTTATATGATTTTTTCGAAGTTTAAAAGAAGTGAAGTAAACGCAATTTTACACTCAATAGAGGCTAGAAAATCGAATTTCTTGACTTTTTGAAAACTCAGTATTTTTGGTATATAGAGGCTTATTATGAGGTAATACATCGATTTATATAATTTTTAAGCAGTTTGAAAAACGTGAAGTAAACGCGAATTTACACTCATTAGGGGCTAGAAAATCGATTTTCTTGAATTGTTAGAAACTCAATATACTTGGTATATAGGGGCTTATTATGAGGTGATAGATTCATTTATATGATTTTTAAGCAGTTTAAAAGAAGTGAAGTAAACGCGATTTCACACTCACTAGGGGCAAGAAAATCGATTTTCTTGACTTGATGAAAACTCAATATTCTTGGTTTATACCTATAGGATTATTTTGAGTTGATAAAACCATTTATATGAATTTTAAGCAGTTTTGAAGAAGTAAAGTAAACGCGATTTTACACTCAATACAGGTTAGAAAATCTAATTTCTTGACTTTTGGAAAACTCAGTATTTTTGGTATATAGAGGCTTATTATGAGGTAATACATCGACTTATATAATTTTTAAGCAGTTTGTAAAACGTGACGTAAACGCGATTTTACACTCAATAGAGGCTAGAAAATCGAATTTCTTGACTTTTTGATAACTCAGTATTTTTGGTATATAGAAGCTTATTATGAGGTAATACATCGATTTAAATGATTTTTAAGCAGTTTGAAAGAAGTGAAGTAAACGCGATTTTACACTCACTAGGGGATAGAAAATCGAATTTGTTGTCTTTTTAAAAACTCAGTATTTTTGGTATATAGAGGCTTATTATGAGGTGATAGATCCATTTATATGATTTTTAAGCAGTTTGAAAGAAGTGAAGTAAACGCGATTTTACACTCACTAGGGACTAGAAAATCAATCTTCTTGACTTGTTAAAAACTCAATATTCTTGGTATATAGAGGCTTATTATGAGGTGATACATCCATTTATATGATTTTTAAGCAGTTTGAAAAACGTGAAGTAAGCGCGAATTTACACTCAATAGGGGCTAGAAAATCGATTTTCTTGAATTGTTAAAAACTCAATATTCTTGGTATATAGAGGCTTATTATGAGGTGATACATCCATTTATATGATTTTTTCGAAGTTTGAAAGAAGTGAAGTAAACGCGATTTTACACTCAATAGAGGCTAGAAAATCGATTTTCTTGAATTGTTAAAAACTCAATATTCTTTGTATATTGAGGCTTGTTATGAGGTGATAGATCCATTTATATAATTTTTAAGCAGTTTGAAAGAAGTGAAGTAAACGCGATTTTACACTCACTAGGGGATAGAAAATCGAATTTCTTGACTTTTTAAAAACTTAGTATTCTTGGTATATATAGGCTGATTATGACGTGAAACAAACATTTATATGATTTTTTCGAAGTTTGAAAGAAGTGAAGTAAACGAGATTTTACACTCACTAGGGCCTAGAAAATCCATTTTCTTGACTTGTTGAAAACTCAATATTCTTGGTTTATATAAGCTTATTATAAGGTGATACAACCATTTATATGAATTCTAAGCAGTTTGAATGAAGTAAAGTAACGCGATTTTACACTCACTAGGCCTAGAAAATCGAATTTCTTGACTTCTTATAAACTCAGTATTCTTGGTATATATATAGGCTTATTATGACGTGAAACAACCATTTATATGATTTTTTCGAGGTTTAAAAGAAGTGAAGTAAACGCGATTTTACACTCACTAGGGCCTAGAAAATCCATTTTCTTGACTTGTTGAAAACTCAATATTCTTGGTTTATATAAGCTTATTATGAGGTGATACAACCATTTATATGAATTTTAAGCAGTTTGAAAGAAGTAAAGTAAACGCGATTTTACACTCACTAGGCCTAGAAAATCGAATTTCTTGACTTCTTATAAACTCAGTATTCTTGGTATATATAGGCTTATTATGACGTGAAACAACCATTTATATGATTTTTTCGAAGTTTAAAAGAAGTGAAGTAAACGCAATTTTACACTCAATAGAGGCTTGAAAATCGAATTTCTTGACTTTTTGAAAACTCAGTATTTTTGGTATATAGAGGCTTATTATGAGGTAATACATCGATTTATATAATTTTTAAGCAGTTTGAAAAAAGTGAACTAAACGCGATTTTACACTCAATAGAGGCTAGAAAATCGAATTTCTTGACTTTTTGAAAACTCAGTATTTTTGGTATATAGAGGCTTATTATGAGGTAATACATCGATTTAAATGATTTTTAAGCAGTTTGAAAGAAGTAAAGTTAACGCGATTTTACACTCATTAAGGGGATAGGAAATTGAATTTTTTGACTTTTTAAAAACTTAGTATTCTTGGTATACATAGGCTTATTATGACGTCAAACAACCATTTATATGATTTTTTCGAAGTTTAAAAGAAGTGAAGTAAACGCAATTTTACACTCAATAGAGGCTTGAAAATCGAATTTCTTGACTTTTTGAAAACTCAGTATTTTTGGTATATACAGGTTTATTATGAGGTAATACATGGATTTATATGATTTTTAAGCAGTTTGAAAGAAGCGAAGTAAACGCGAATTTACACTCACTAGGGGCTAGAAAATAGATTTTCTTGACTTGTTAAAAACTCAATATTCTTTGTATATATAGGCTTATCAGGTGATACATCCATTTATATGATTTTTAAGCGGTTTGAAAAACGTGAAGTAAACGCGAATTTACACTCAATAGGGGCTAGAAAATCGATTTTCTTGAATTGTTAAAAACTCAATATTCTTGGTATATAGGGTCTTATTATGAGGTGATAGATCCATTTATATGATTTTTAAGCAGTTTGAAAGAAGTGAAGTAAACGCGATTTTATACTCACTAGGGGCAAGAAAATCGATTTTCTTGACTTGTTGAAAACTCAATATGCTTGGTATATACCTATAGGCTTATTATGAGGTGATACAACCATTTATATAATTTTTAAGCAGTTTTGAAGAAGTGAAGTAAACGCGATTTTACACTCAATACAGGTTAGAAAATCGAATTTCTTGGCTTTTGGAAAACTCAGTATTTTTGGTATATAGAGGCTTATTATGAGGTAATACATCGACTTATATAATTTTTAAGCAGTTTGAAAAACGTGAAGTAAACGTGATTTTACACTCAATAGAGGATAGAAAATCGAATTTCTTGACTTTTGGAAAACTCAGTATTTTTGGTATATAGAGGCTTATTATGAGGTAATACATCGATTTATATGATTTTTAAGCAGTTTGAAAGAAGTGAAGTAAACGCGAATTTACACTCACTAGGGGCTAGAAAATCGATTTTCTTGAATTGTTAAAAAGTCAATATTCTTGGTATATAGAGGCTTACTATGAGGTGAAAGATCCATTTATATGATTTTTAAGCAGTTTGAAAGAAGTGAAGTAAACGCGAATTTACACTCACTAGGGGCTAGAAAATCGATTTTCTTGAATTGTTAAAAACTCAATATTCTTTGTATATAGAGGCTTGTTATGAGGTGATAGATCCATTTATATGATTTTTAAGCAGTTTGAAAGAAGTGAAGTAAACGCGATTTTACACTCACTAGGGGCTAGAAAATCGAATTTCTTGACTTTTTAAAAACTTAGTATTCTTGGTATATATAGGCTGATTATGACGTGAAACAAACATTTATATGATTTTTTCGAAGTTTGAAAGAAGTGAAGTAAACGCGATTTTACACTCACTAGGGCCTAGAAAATCCATTTTCTTGACTTGTTGAAAACTCAATATTCTTGGTTTATATAAGCTTATTATGAGGTGATACAACCATTTATATGAATTTTAAGCAGTTTGAAAGAAGTAAAGTAAACGCGATTTTACACTCACTAGGCCTAGAAAATCGAATTTCTTGACTTCTTATAAACTCAGTATTCTTGGTATATATAGGCTTATTATGACGTGAAACAACCATTTATATGATTTTTTCGAAGTTTAAAAGAAGTGAAGTAAACGCAATTTTACACTCAATAGAGGCTAGAAAATCGAATTGCTTGACTTTTTGAAAACTCAGTATTTTTGGTATATAGAAGCTTATTATGAGGTAATACATCGATTTAAATGATTTTTAAGCAGTTTGAAAGAAGTGAAGTAAACACGACTTTACACTCACTAGGAGATAGAAAATCGAATTTGTTGAATTTTTAAAAACTCAGTATTTTTGGTATATAGAGAGAGGCTTATTATGAGGTAATAGATCAATTTATACGATTTTTAGGCAGTTTGAAAAAAGTGAAGTAAACGCGATTTTACACTCAATAGAGGCTAGAAAATCGAATTTCTTGACTTTTTGAAAACTCAGTATTTTTGGTATATAGAAGCTTATTATGAGGTAATACATCGATTTATGTGATTTTTAAGCAGTTTGAAAGAAGTGAAGTAAACGCGATTTTACACTCACTAGGGGATAGAAAATCGAATTTGTTGACTTTTTAAAAACTCAGTATTTTTGGTATATAGAGGCTTATTATGAGGTGATAGATCTATTTATATGATTTTTAAGCAGTTTGAAAGAAGTGAAGTAAACGCGATTTTACACTCACTAGGGGCTAGAAAAACAAATTTCTTGACTTGTTAGAAATTCAATATTCTTGGTATATAGAGGCTTATTATGAGGTGATACATCCATTTATATGATTTTTAAGTAGTTTGAAAAACGTGAAGTAAACGCGAATTTACACTCAATAGGGGCTAGAAAATCGATTTTTTTGAATTCTTAAAAACTCAATATTCTTGGTATATAGAGGCTTATTATGAGGTGATAGATCCATTTATATGATTTTTTCGAAGTTTGAAAGACGTGAAGTAAACGCGATTTTACACTCACTAGGGGCATGAAAATCGATTTTCTTGACTTGTTGAAAACTCAATATTCCTGGTATATATCTATAGGCTTATTAGGAGGTGGTACAACCATTTATATGAATTTTAAGCAGTTTTAAAGAAGTGAGGTAAACGCGATTTTACACTCACTAGGGGTTAGAAAATCGATTTTCTTGACTTGTTAAAAACTCAATATTCTTGGTATACAGAGGCTTATTATGAGGTGATACATCCATTTATATGATTTTTTCGAAGTTTGAAAGATGTGAAGTAAACGCGATTTTACACTCAATAGAGGATAGAAAATCGAATTTCTTGACTATTGGAAAACTCAGTATTTTTGGTATATAGAGGCTTATTATGAGGTAATACATCGATTTATATGATTTTTAAGCAGTTTGAAAGAAGTGAAGTAAACGCGATTTTACACTCACTAGGGGATAGAAAATCGAAGTTCTTGACTTTTTAAAAACTTAGTATTCTTGGTATATATATAAGCTCATTATGACGTGAAACAATCATTTATATGATTTTTTTGAAATTTGAAAGAAGTGAAGTAAACGCGATCTTACACTCACTGGGGCCTAGAAAATCCATTTTCTTGACTTGTTGAAAACTCAATATTCTTGGTTTATATAAGCTTATTATGAGGTGATACAACCATTTATATGAATTTTAAGCAGTTTTGAAGAAGTGAAGTAAACGCGATTTTACACTCAATACAGGTTAGAAAATCGAATTTCTTGACTTTTGGAAAACTCAGTATTTTTGGTATATAGAGGCTTATTATGAGGTAATACATCGACTTATATAATTTTTAAGCAGTTTGAAAAACGTGAAGTAAACGCGATTTTACACTCAATAGAGGCTAGAAAATCGAATTTCTTGACTTCTTGAAAGCTCAGTATTTTTGGTATATAGAAGCTTATTTAGAGATAATACGTCGATTTAAATGATTTTTAAGCAGTTTGAAAGAAGTGAAGTTAACGCGATTTTACACTCACTAAAGGGATAGAAAATCGAATTTCTTGACTTTTTAAAAACTTAGTATTCTTGGTATACATAGGCTTATTATGACGTGAAACAACCATTTATATGATTTTTTAGAAGTTTGAAAGAAGTGAAGTAAACGCGATTTTACACTCACTAGGGGCAAGAAAATCGATTTTCTTGAAATGTTAAAAACTCAATATTCTTGGTATATATAGGCTTATTATGAGGTGATACAACCATTTATATGAATTTTAAGCAGTTTTAAAGAAGTGAAGTAAACGCGATTTTACACTCACTAGGGGCTAGAAAATCGATTTTCTGGACTTGTTAAAAACTCAATATTCTTGGTATATATAGGCTTATTATGACGTGAAAAAATCATTTATATGATTTTTTAGAAGTTTGAAAGAAGTGAAGTAAACGCGATTTTACACTCACTAGGGGCAAGAAAATCGATTTTCTTGAAATGTTGAAAACTCAATATTATTGGTATATATAGGCTTATTATGAGGTGATACAACCATTTAAATGATTTTTAAGCAGTTTGAAAGAAGTGAAGTAAACGCGATTTTACACTCACTATGGTATAGAAAATCGAATTTCTTGACTTTTTAAAAACTTAGTATTCTTGGTATACATAGGCTTATTATGACGTGAAACAACCATTTATATGATTTTTTCGAAGTTTGAAAAAAGTGAAGTAAACGCGATTTTACACTTAATAGAGGCTAGAAAATCGGATTTCTTGACTTTTTGAAAACTCAGTATTTTTGGTATATACAGGTTTATATGAGGTAATACATGGATTTATATGATTTTTAAGCAGTTTGAAAGAAGCGAAGTAAACGCGAATTTACACTCACTAGGGGCTAGAAAATCGATTTTCTTGAATTGTTGAAAACTTAATATTCTTGGTATATAGTGGATTATTATGAGGTGATAGATCCATTAATATGATTTTTAAGCAGTTTGAAAGAAGTGGAGTAAACGCGATTTTACACTCACTAGGGGCTAGAAAATCGATTTTCTTGACTTGTTAAAAACTCAATATTCTTGTTATATAGAGGCTTATTATCAGGTGATACATCAATTTATATGATTTTTAAGCAGTTTGAAAAACGTGAAGTAAACGCGAATTTACACTCAATAGGGGCTAGAAAATCGATTTTCTTGACTTGTTGAAAACTCAATATTCTTGGTATATACCAATAGGCTTATTATGAGGTGATACAACCATTTATATGATTTTTTCGAAGTATGAAAGAACTGAAGTAAACGCGATTTTACACTCAATAGAGGCTAGAAAATCGAATTTCTTGACTTTTTGAAAACTCAGTATTTTTGGTATATAGAGGCTTATTATGAGGAAATACATCGATTTATACGATTTTTAATCAGTTTGAAAGAAGTTAGTAAACGCGATTTTACACTCAATAGAGGCTAGAAAATCGAATTGCTTGACTTTTTGAAAGCTCAGTATTTTTGGTATATAGAAGCTTATTATGAGGTAATACATCGATTTAAATGATTTTTTCGAAGTTTGAAAGAAGTGAAGTAAACGCGATTTTACACTCAATAGAGGATAGAAAATCGAATTTCTTGACTTTTGGAAAACTCAGTATTTTTGGTATATAGAGGCTTATTATGAGGTAATACATCGATTTATATGATTTTTAAGCAGTTTGAAAGAAGTGAAGTAAACGCGAATTTACACTCACTAGGGGCTAGAAAATCGATTTTCTTGACTTGTTAAAAACTCAATATTCTTGGTATATAGAGGCTTATTATGAGGTGATAGATCCATTTTATGATTTTTAAGCAGTTTGAAAGAAGTGAAGTAAACGCGATTTTACACTCACTAGGGGATAGAAAATCGAATTTCTTGACTTTTTAAAAACTTAGTATTCTTGGTATATATATATATATATATATATATATATATATATATATATATATATATATATATATATAAGCTGATTATGACGTGAAACAATCATTTATAGGATTTTTTCGAAGTTTGAAAGAAGTGAAGTAAACGCGATTTTACACTCACTAGGGCCTAGAAAATCCATTTTCTTGACTTGTTGAAAACTCAATATTCTTGGTTTATATAAGCTTATTATGAGGTGATACAACCATTTATATGAATTTTAAACAGTTTGAAAGAAGTAAAGTAAACGCGATTTTACACTCACTAGGCCTAGAAAATCGAATTTCTTGACTTCTTATAAACTCAGTATTCTTGGTATATATAGGCTTATTATGACGTGAAACAACCATTTATATGATTTTTTCGAAGTTTAAAAGAAGTGAAGTAAACGCAATTTTACACTCAATAGAGGCTAGAAAATCGAATTTCTTGACTTTTTGAAAACTCAGTATTTTTGGTATATAGAGGCTTATTATGAGGTAATACATCGATTTATATAATTTTTAAGCAGTTTGAAAAACGTGAAGTAAACGCGAATTTACACTCAATAGGGGCTAGAAAATCGATTTTCTTGAATTGTTAGAAACTCAATATACTTGGTATATAGGGGCTTATTATGAGGTGATAGATTCATTTATATGATTTTTAAGCAGTTTAAAAGAAGTGAAGTAAACGCGATTTCACACTCACTAGGGGCAAGAAAATCGATTTTCTTGACTTGATGAAAACTCAATATTCTTGGTTTATACCTATAGGATTATTTTGAGTTGATACAACCATTTATATGAATTTTAAGCAGTTTTGAAGAAGTAAAGTAAACGCGATTTTACACTCAATACAGGTTAGAAAATCTAATTTCTTGACTTTTGGAAAACTCAGTATTTTTGGTATATAGAGGCTTATTATGAGGTAATACATCGACTTATATAATTTTTAAGCAGTTTGTAAAACGTGACGTAAACGCGATTTTACACTCAATAGAGGCTAGAAAATCGAATTTCTTGACTTTTTGATAACTCAGTATTTTTGGTATATAGAAGCTTATTATGAGGTAATACATCGATTTAAATGATTTTTAAGCAGTTTGAAAGAAGTGAAGTAAACGCAATTTTACACTCACTAGGGGATAGAAAATCGAATTTGTTGTCTTTTTAAAAACTCAGTATTTTTGGTATATAGAGGCTTATTATGAGGTGATAGATCCATTTATATGATTTTTAAGCAGTTTGAAAGAAGTGAAGTAAACGCGATTTTACACTCACTAGGGACTAGAAAATCAATCTTCTTGACTTGTTAAAAACTCAATATTCTTGGTATATAGAGGCTTATTATGAGCTGATACATCCATTTATATGATTTTTAAGCAGTTTGAAAAACGTGAAGTAAACGCGAATTTACACTCAATAGGGGCTAGAAAATCGATTTTCTTGAATTGTTAAAAACTCAATATTCTTGGTATATAGAGGCTTATTATGAGGTGATACATCCATTTATATGATTTTTTCGAAGTTTGAAAGAAGTGAAGTAAACGCGATTTTACACTCAATAGAGGCTAGAAAATCGATTTTCTTGACTTGTTGAAAACTCAATATTCTTGGTTTATATAAGCTTATTATGAGGTGATACAACCATTTATATGAATTTTAAGCAGTTTGAAAGAAGTAAAGTAAACGCGATTTTACACTCACTAGGCCTAGAAAATCGAATTTCTTGACTTCTTATAAACTCAGTATTCTTGGTATATATAGGCTTATTATGACGTGAAACAACCATTTATATGATTTTTTCGAGGTTTAAAAGAAGTGAAGTAAACGCGATTTTACACTCACTAGGGCCTAGAAAATCCATTTTCTTGACTTGTTGAAAACTCAATATTCTTGGTTTATATAAGCTTATTATGAGGTGATACAACCATTTATATGAATTTTAAGCAGTTTAAAAGAAGTAAAGTAAACGCGATTTTACACTCACTAGGCCTAGAAAATCGAATTTCTTGACTTCTTATAAACTCAGTATTCTTGGTATATATAGGCTTATTATGACGTGAAACAACCATTTATATGATTTTTTCGAAGTTTGAAAGAAGTGAAGTAAACGCGATTTTACACTCAATAGAGGATAGAAAATCGAATTTCTTGACTTTTGGAAAACTCAGTATTTTTGGTATATAGAGGCTTATTATGAGGTAATACATCGATTTATATGATTTTTAAGCAGTTTGAAAGAAGTGAAGTAAACGCGAATTTACACTCACTAGGGGCTAGAAAATCGATTTTCTTGACTTGTTAAAAACTCAATATTCTTGGTATATAGAGGCTTATTATGAGGTGATAGATCCATTTTATGATTTTTAAGCAGTTTGAAAGATGTGAAGTAAACGCGATTTTACACTCACTAGGGGATAGAAAATCGAATTTCTTGACTTTTTAAAAACTTAGTATTCTTGGTATATATATATATATATATATATATATATAAGCTGATTATGACGTGAAACAATCATTTATAGGATTTTTTCGAAGTTTGAGAGAAGTGAAGTAAACGCGATTTTACACTCACTAGGGCCTAGAAAATCCATTTTCTTGACTTGTTGAAAACTCAATATTCTTGGTTTATATAAGCTTATTATGAGGTGATACAACCATTTATATGAATTTTAAACAGTTTGAAAGAAGTAAAGTAAACGCGATTTTACACTCACTAGGCCTAGAAAATCGAATTTCTTGACTTCTTATAAACTCAGTATTCTTGGTATATATAGGCTTATTATGACGTGAAACAACCATTTATATGATTTTTTCGAAGTTTAAAAGAAGTGAAGTAAACGCAATTTTACACTCAATAGAGGCTAGAAAATCGAATTTCTTGACTTTTTGAAAACTCAGTATTTTTGGTATATAGAGGCTTATTATGAGGTAATACATCGATTTATATAATTTTTAAGCAGTTTGAAAAACGTGAAGTAAACGCGAATTTACACTCAATAGGGGCTAGAAAATCGATTTTCTTGAATTGTTAGAAACTCAATATACTTGGTATATAGGGGCTTATTATGAGGTGATAGATTCATTTATATGATTTTTAAGCAGTTTAAAAGAAGTGAAGTAAACGCGATTTCACACTCACTAGGGGCAAGAAAATCGATTTTCTTGACTTGATGAAAACTCAATATTCTTGGTTTATACCTATAGGATTATTTTGAGTTGATACAACCATTTATATGAATTTTAAGCAGTTTTGAAGAAGTAAAGTAAACGCGATTTTACACTCAATACAGGTTAGAAAATCTAATTTCTTGACTTTTGGAAAACTCAGTATTTTTGGTATATAGAGGCTTATTATGAGGTAATACATCGACTTATATAATTTTTAAGCAGTTTGTAAAACGTGACGTAAACGCGATTTTACACTCAATAGAGGCTAGAAAATCGAATTTCTTGACTTTTTGATAACTCAGTATTTTTGGTATATAGAAGCTTATTATGAGGTAATACATCGATTTAAATGATTTTTAAGCAGTTTGAAAGAAGTGAAGTAAACGCGATTTTACACTCACTAGGGGATAGAAAATCGAATTTGTTGTCTTTTTAAAAACTCAGTATTTTTGGTATATAGAGGCTTATTATGAGGTGATAGATCCATTTATATGATTTTTAAGCAGTTTGAAAGAAGTGAAGTAAACGCGATTTTACACTCACTAGGGACTAGAAAATCAATCTTCTTGACTTGTTAAAAACTCAATATTCTTGGTATATAGAGGCTTATTATGAGGTGATACATCCATTTATATGATTTTTAAGCAGTTTGAAAAACGTGAAGTAAACGCGAATTTACACTCAATAGGGGCTAGAAAATCGATTTTCTTGAATTGTTAAAAACTCAATATTCTTGGTATATAGAGGCTTATTATGAGGTGATACATCCATTTATATGATTTTTTTGAAGTTTGAAAGAAGTGAAGTAAACGCGATTTTACACTCAATAGAGGCTAGAAAATCGATTTTCTTGAATTGTTAAAAACTCAATATTCTTTGTATATTGAGGCTTGTTATGAGGTGATAGGTCCATTTATATAATTTTTAAGCAGTTTGAAAGAAGTGAAGTAAACGCGATTTTACACTCACTAGGGGATAGAAAATCGAATTTCTTGACTTTTTAAAAACTTAGTATTCTTGGTATATATAGGCTGATTATGACGTGAAACAAACATTTATATGATTTTTTCGAAGTTTGAAAGAAGTGAAGTAAACGCGATTTTACACTCACTAGGGCCTAGAAAATCCATTTTCTTGACTTGTTGAAAACTCAATATTCTTGGTTTATATAAGCTTATTATGAGGTGATACAACCATTTATATGAATTTTAAGCAGTTTGAAAGAAGTAAAGTAAACGCGATTTTACACTCACTAGGCCTAGAAAATCGAATTTCTTGACTTCTTATAAACTCAGTATTCTTGGTATATATAGGCTTATTATGACGTGAAACAACCATTTATATGATTTTTTCGAGGTTTAAAAGAAGTGAAGTAAACGCGATTTTACACTCACTAGGGCCTAGAAAATCCATTTTCTTGACTTGTTGAAAACTCAATATTCTTGGTTTATATAAGCTTATTATGAGGTGATACAACCATTTATATGAATTTTAAGCAGTTTGAAAGAAGTAAAGTAAACGCGAATTTACACTCACTAGGCCTAGAAAATCGAATTTCTTGACTTCTTATAAACTCAGTATTCTTGGTATATATAGGCTTATTATGACGTGAAACAACCATTTATATGATTTTTTCGACGTTTAAAAGAAGTGAAGTAAACGCAATTTTACACTCAATAGAGGCTTGAAAATCGAATTTCTTGACTTTTTGAAAACTCAGTATTTTTGGTATATAGAGGCTTATTATGAGGTAATACATCGATTTATATAATTTTTAAGCAGTTTGAAAAAAGTGAACTAAACGCGATTTTACACTCAATAGAGGCTAGAAAATCGAATTTCTTGACTTTTTGAAAACTCAGTATTTTTGGTATATAGAGGCTTATTATGAGGTAATACATCGATTTAAATGATTTTTAAGCAGTTTGAAAGAAGTAAAGTTAACGCGATTTTACACTCACTAAGGGGATAGGAAATTGAAGTTTTTGACTTTTTAAAAACCTAGTATTCTTGGTATACATGACGTCAAACAACCATTTATATGATTTTTTCGAAGTTTGAAAGAAGTGAAGTTAACGCGATTTTACACTCAATAGAGGCTAGAAAATCGAATTTCTTGACTTTTTGAAAACTCAGTATTTTTGGTATATACAGGTTTATTATGAGGTAATACATGGATTTATATGATTTTTAAGCAGTTTGAAAGAAGCGAAGTAAACGCGAATTTACACTCACTAGGGGCTAGAAAATCGATTTTCTTGACTTGTTAAAACCTCAATATTCTTGGTATATAGAGGCTTATCAGGTGATACATCCATTTATATGATTTTTAAGCGGTTTGAAAAACGTGAAGTAAACGCGAATTTACACTCAATAGGGGCTAGAAAATCGATTTTCTTGAATTGTTAAAAACTCAATATTCTTGGTATATAGGGTCTTATTATGAGGTGATAGATCCATTTATATGATTTTTAAGCAGTTTGAAAGAAGTGAAGTAAACTCGATTTTACACTCAATAGAGGCTAGAAAATCGAATTTCTTGACTTTTTGAAAACTCAGTATTTTTGGTATGTAGAAGCTTATTATGAGGTAATACATCGATTTAAATGATTTTTAAGCAGTTTGAAAGAAGTGAAGTTAACGCGATTTTACACTCACTAAAGGGAGAGAAAATCGAATTTCTTGACTTTTTAAAAACTTAGTATTCTTGGTATACATAGGCGTATTATGACGTGAAACAACCATTTATATGATTTTTTCGAAGTTTGAAAGAAGTGATGTAAACGCGATTTTACACTCAATAGAGGCTAGAAAATCGAATTTCTTGACTTTTTGAAAACTCAGTATTTTTGGTATATAGAGGCTTATTATGAGGTAATACATCGATTTATATGATTTTTAAGCAGTTTGAAAGAAGTGAAGTAAACGCGAATTTACACTCACTAGGGGCTAGAAAATCGATTTTCTTGAATTGTTAAAAAGTCAATATTCTTGGTATATAGAGGCTTATTATGAGGTGATACATCCATTTATATGATTTTTTCGAAGTTTGAAAGAAGTGAAGTAAACGCGATTTTACACTCAATAGAGGCTAGAAAATCGAATTTCTTGACTTTTGGAAAACTCAGTATTTTTGGTATATAGAGGCTTATTATGAGGTAATACATCGAATTATATGATTTTTAAGCAGTTTGAAAGAAGTGAAGTAAACGCGAATTTACACTCACTAGGGGCTAGAAAATCGATTTTCTTGAATTGTTAAAAACTCAATATTCTTTGTATATAGAGGCTTGTTATGAGGTGATAGATCCATTTATATGATTTTTAAGCAGTTTGAAAGAAGTGAAGTAAACGCGATTTTACACTCACTAGGGGCTAGAAAATCGAATTTCTTGACTTTTTAAAAACTTAGTATTCTTGGTATATATAGGCTGATTATGACGTGAAACAAACATTTATATGATTTTTTCGAAGTTTGAAAGAAGTGAAGTAAACGCGATTTTACACTCACTAGGGCCTAGAAAATCCATTTTCTTGACTTGTTGAAAACTCAATATTCTTGGTTTATATAAGCTTATTATGAGGTGATACAACCATTTATATGAATTTTAAGCAGTTTGAAAGAAGTAAAGTAAACGCGATTTTACACTCACTAGGCCTAGAAAATGGAATTTCTTGACTTCTTATAAACTCAGTATTCTTGGTATATATAGGCTTATTATGACGTGAAACAACCATTTATATGATTTTTTCGAAGTTTAAAAGAAGTGAAGTAAACGCAATTTTACACTCAATAGAGGCTAGAAAATCGATTTTCTTGAATTGTTAAATACTCAATATTCTTGGCATATAGGGTCTTATTATGAGGTGATAGATCCATTTATATGATTTTTAAGCAGTTTGAAAGAAGTGAAGTAAACGCGATTTTACACTCACTAGGGGCAAGAAAATCGATTTTCTTGACTTGTTGAAAACTCAATATTCTTGGTATATACCTATAGGCTTATTATGAGGTGATACAACCATTTATATAATTTTTAAGCAGTTTTGAATAAGTGAAGTAAACGCGATTTTACACTCAATACAGGTTAGAAAATCGAATTTCTTGACTTTTGGAAAACTCAGTATTTTTGGTATATAGAGGCTTATTATGAGGTAATACATACACTTATATAATTTTTAAGCAGTTTGAAAAACGTAAAGTAAACGCGATTTTACACTCAATAGAGGCTAGAAAATCGAATTTCTTGACTTTTTGAAAGCTCAGTATTTTTGGTATATAGAAGCTTATTTAGAGATAATACGTCGATTTAAATGATTTTTAAGCAGTTTGAAAGAAGTGAAGTTAACGCGATATTACACTCACTAAAGGGATAGAAAATCGAATTTCTTGACTTTTTAAAAACTTAGTATTCTTGGTATACATAGGCTTATTATGACGTGAAACAACCATTTATATGATTTTTTAGAAGTTTGAAAGAAGTGAAGTAAACGCGATTTTACACTCACTAGGGGCAAGAAAATCGATTTTCTTGAAATGTTAAAAACTCAATATTCTTGGTATATATAGGCTTATTATGAGGTGATACAACCATTTATATGAATTTTAAGCAGTTTTAAAGAAGTGAAGTAAACGCGATTTTACACTCACTAGGGGCTAGAAAATCGAATTTCTTGACTTTTTAAAAACTCAGTATCCTTGGTATATATAGGCTTATTATGACGTGAAACAACCGTTTATATGATTTTTTCGAAGTGTGAAAGAAGTGAAGTAAACTCGATTTTACACTCAATAGAGGCTAGAAAATCGAATTTCTTGACTTTTTGAAAACTCAGTATTTTTGGTATGTAGAAGCTTATTATGAGGTAATACATCGATTTAAATGATTTTTAAGCAGTTTGAAAGAAGTGAAGTTAACGCGATTTTACACTCACTAAAGGGAGAGAAAATCGAATTTCTTGACTTTTTAAAAACTTAGTATTCTTGGTATACATAGGCGTATTATGACGTGAAACAACCATTTATATGATTTTTTCGAAGTTTGAAAGAAGTGATGTAAACGCGATTTTACACTCAATAGAGGCTAGAAAATCGAATTTCTTGACTTTTTGAAAACTCAGTATTTTTGGTATATAGAGGCTTATTATGAGGTAATACATCGATTTATATGATTTTTAAGCAGTTTGAAAGAAGTGAAGTAAACGCGAATTTACACTCACTAGGGGCTAGAAAATCGATTTTCTTGAATTGTTAAAAAGTCAATATTCTTGGTATATAGAGGCTTATTATGAGGTGATACATCCATTTATATGATTTTTTCGAAGTTTGAAAGAAGTGAAGTAAACGCGATTTTACACTCAATAGAGGCTAGAAAATCGAATTTCTTGACTTTTGGAAAACTCAGTATTTTTGGTATATAGAGGCTTATTATGAGGTAATACATCGAATTATATGATTTTTAAGCAGTTTGAAAGAAGTGAAGTAAACGCGAATTTACACTCACTAGGGGCTAGAAAATCGATTTTCTTGAATTGTTAAAAACTCAATATTCTTTGTATATAGAGGCTTGTTATGAGGTGATAGATCCATTTATATGATTTTTAAGCAGTTTGAAAGAAGTGAAGTAAACGCGATTTTACACTCACTAGGGGCTAGAAAATCGAATTTCTTGACTTTTTAAAAACTTAGTATTCTTGGTATATATAGGCTGATTATGACGTGAAACAAACATTTATATGATTTTTTCGAAGTTTGAAAGAAGTGAAGTAAACGCGATTTTACACTCACTAGGGCCTAGAAAATCCATTTTCTTGACTTGTTGAAAACTCAATATTCTTGGTTTATATAAGCTTATTATGAGGTGATACAACCATTTATATGAATTTTAAGCAGTTTGAAAGAAGTAAAGTAAACGCGATTTTACACTCACTAGGCCTAGAAAATGGAATTTCTTGACTTCTTATAAACTCAGTATTCTTGGTATATATAGGCTTATTATGACGTGAAACAACCATTTATATGATTTTTTCGAAGTTTAAAAGAAGTGAAGTAAACGCAATTTTACACTCAATAGAGGCTAGAAAATCGATTTTCTTGAATTGTTAAATACTCAATATTCTTGGCATATAGGGTCTTATTATGAGGTGATAGATCCATTTATATGATTTTTAAGCAGTTTGAAAGAAGTGAAGTAAACGCGATTTTACACTCACTAGGGGCAAGAAAATCGATTTTCTTGACTTGTTGAAAACTCAATATTCTTGGTATATACCTATAGGCTTATTATGAGGTGATACAACCATTTATATAATTTTTAAGCAGTTTTGAATAAGTGAAGTAAACGCGATTTTACACTCAATACAGGTTAGAAAATCGAATTTCTTGACTTTTGGAAAACTCAGTATTTTTGGTATATAGAGGCTTATTATGAGGTAATACATACACTTATATAATTTTTAAGCAGTTTGAAAAACGTGAAGTAAACGCGATTTTACTCTCAATAGAGGCTAGAAAATCGAATTTCTTGACTTTTTGAAAGCTCAGTATTTTTGGTATATAGAAGCTTATTTAGAGGTAATACGTCGATTTAAATGATTTTTAAGCAGTTTGAAAGAAGTGAAGTTAACGTGATTTTACACTCACTAAAGGGATAGAAAATCGAATTTCTTGACTTTTTAAAAACTTAGTATTCTTGGTATACATAGGCGTATTATGACGTGAAACAACCATTTATATGATTTTTTCGAAGTTTGAAAGAAGTGATGTAAACGCGATTTTACACTCAATAGAGGCTAGAAAATCGAATTTCTTGACTTTTTGAAAACTCAGTATTTTTGGTATATAGAGGCTTATTATGAGGTAATACATCGATTTATATGATTTTTAAGCAGTTTGAAAGAAGTGAAGTAAACGCGAATTTACACTCACTAGGGGCTAGAAAATCGATTTTCTTGAATTGTTAAAAAGTCAATATTCTTTGTATATAGAGGCTTATTATGAGGTAATACATCAATTTATACGATTTTTAAGCAGTTTGAAAGAAGTGAAGTAAACGCGATTTTACACTCAATAGAGGCTAGAAAATCGAATTTCTTGATTGTTTGAAAACTCAGTATTTTTGGTATATAGAAGCTTATTATGAGGTAATACATCGATTTAAATGATTTTTAAGCAGTTTGAAAGAAGTGAAGTAAACGCCATTTTACTCTCACTAGGGGCTAGAAAATCAAATTTCTTGACTTGTTAAAAACTCAATATTCTTGGTATATAGAGGCTTATTATGAGGTGATACATCCATTTATATGATTTTTAAGCAGTTTGAAAAACGTGAAGTAAACGCGAATTTACACTCAATAGGGGCTGGAAAATCGATTTTTTTGTATTGTTAAAAACTCAATATTCTTGGTATATAGAGGCTTATTATGAGGTGATAGATCCATTTATATGATTTTTTCGAAGTTTGAAAAACGTGAACTAAACGCGATTTTACACTCACTAGGGGCAAGAAAATCGATTTTCTTGACTTGTTGAAAACTCAATATTCTTGGTATATATCTATAGGCTTATTATGAGGTGATACAACCATTTATATGAATTTTAAGCAGTTTTAAAGAAGTGAGGTAAACGCGATTTTACACTCACTAGGGGTTAGAAAATCGATTTTCTTGACTTGTTAAAAACTCAATATTCTTGGTATACAGAGGCTTCTTATGAGGTGATACATCCATTTATATGATTTTTTCGAAGTTTGAAAGATGTGAAGTAAACTCGATTTTACACTCAATAGAGGATAGAAAATCGAATTTCTTGACTTTTGGAAAACTCAGTATTTTTGGTATATAGAGGCTTATTATGAGGTAATACATCGATTTATATGATTTTTAAGCAGTTTAAAAGAAGTGAAGTAAACCTGAATTTACACTCACTAGGGGCTAGAAAATCGATTTTCTTGAATTGTTAAAAACTCAATATTCTTGGTATATAGAGGCTTATTATGAGGTGATAGATCCATTTTATGATTTTTAAGCAGTTTGAAAGAAGTGAAGTAAACGCGATTTTACACTCACTAGGGGATAGAAAATCGAATTTCTTGACTTTTTGAAAGCTGAGTATTTTTGGTATATAGAAGCCTATTTAGAGATAATACGTCGATTTAAATGATTTTTAAGCAGTTTGAAAGAAGTGAAGTTAACGCGATTTTACACTCACTAAAGGGATAGAAAATCGAATTTCTTGACTTTTTAAAAACTCAGTATTCTTGGTATACATAGGCTTATTATGACGTGAAACAACCATTTATATGATTTTTTAGAAGTTTGAAAGAAGTGAAGTAAACGCGATTTTACACTCACTAGGGGCAAGAAAATCGATTTTCTTGAAATGTTAAAAACTCAATATTCTTGGTATATATAGGCTTATTATGAGGTGATACAACCATTTATATGAATTTTAAGCAGTTTTAAAGAAGTGAAGTAAACGCGATTTTACACTCACTAGGGGCTAGAAAATCGAATTTCTTGACTTTTTAAAAACTCAGTATCCTTGGTATATATAGGCTTATTATGACGTGAAACAACCGTTTATATGATTTTTTCGAAGTGTGAAAGAAGTGAACTAAACTCGATTTTACACTCAATAGAGGCTAGAAAATCGAATTTCTTGACTTTTTGAAAACTCAGTATTTTTGGTATGTAGAAGCTTATTATGAGGTAATACATCGATTTAAATGATTTTTAAGCAGTTTGAAAGAAGTGAAGTTAACGCGATTTTACACTCACTAAAGGGATAGAAAATCGAATTTCTTGACTTTTTAAAAACTTAGTATTCTTGGTATACATAGGCGTATTATGACGTGAAACAACCATTTATATGATTTTTTCGAAGTTTGAAAGAAGTGATGTAAACGCGATTTTACACTCAATAGAGGCTAGAAAATCGAATTTCTTGACTTTTTGAAAACTCAGTATTTTTGGTATATAGAGGCTTATTATGAGGTAATACATCGATTTATATGATTTTTAAGCAGTTTGAAAGAGGTGAAGTAAACGCGAATTTACACTCACTAGGGGCTAGAAAATCGATTTTCTTGAATTGTTAAAAAGTCAATATTCTTTGTATATAGAGGCTTGTTATGAGGTGATAGATCCATTTATATGATTTTTAAGCAGTTTGAAAGAAGTGAAGTAAACGCGATTTTACACTCACTAGGGGCTAGAAAATCGAATTTCTTGACTTTTTAAAAACTTAGTATTCTTGGTATATATAGGCTGATTATGACGTGAAACAAACATTTATATGATTTTTTCGAAGTTTGAAAGAAGTGAAGTAAACGCGATTTTACACTCACTAGGGCCTAGAAAATCCATTTTCTTGACTTGTTGAAAACTCAATATTCTTGGTTTATATAAGCTTATTATGAGGTGATACAACCATTTATATGAATTTTAAGCAGTTTGAAAGAAGTAAAGTAAACGCGATTTTACACTCACTAGGCCTAGAAAATCGAATTTCTTGACTTCTTATAAACTCAGTATTCTTGGTATATATAGGCTTATTATGACGTGAAACAACCATTTATATGATTTTTTCGAAGTTTAAAAGAAGTGAAGTAAACGCAATTTTACACTCAATAGAGGCTAGAAAATCGATTTTCTTGAATTGTTAAAAACTCAATATTCTTGGCATATAGGGTCTTATTATGAGGTGATAGATCCATTTATATGATTTTTAAGCAGTTTGAAAGAAGTGAAGTAAACGCGATTTTACACTCACTAGGGGCAAGAAAATCGATTTTCTTGACTTGTTGAAAACTCAATATTCTTGGTATATACCTATAGGCTTATTATGAGGTGATACAACCATTTATATAATTTTTAAGCAGTTTTGAAGAAGTGAAGTAAACGCGATTTTACACTCAATACAGGTTAGAAAATCGAATTTCTTAACTTTTGGAAAACTCAGTATTTTTGGTATATAGAGGCTTATTATGAGGTAATACATCGACTTATATAATTTTTAAGCAGTTTGAAAAACGTGAAGTAAACGCGATTTTACTCTCAATAGAGGCTAGAAAATCGAATTTCTTGACTTTTTGAAAGCTCAGTATTTTTGGTATATAGAAGCTTATTTAGAGGTAATACGTCGATTTAAATGATTTTTAAGCAGTTTGAAAGAAGTGAAGTTAACGCGATTTTACACTCACTAAAGCGATAGAAAATCGAATTTCTTGACTTTTTAAAAACTTAGTATTCTTGGTATACATAGGCGTATTATGACGTGAAACAACCATTTATATGATTTTTTCGAAGTTTGAAAGAAGTGATGTAAACGCGATTTTACACTCAATAGAGGCTAGAAAATCGAATTTCTTGACTTTTTGAAAACTCAGTATTTTTGGTATATAGAGGCTTATTATGAGGTAATACATCGATTTATATGATTTTTAAGCAGTTTGAAAGAAGTGAAGTAAACGCGAATTTACACTCACTAGGGGCTAGAAAATCGATTTTCTTGAATTGTTAAAAAGTCAATATTCTTTGTATATAGAGGCTTATTATGAGGTAATACATCAATTTATACGATTTTTAAGCAGTTTGAAAGAAGTGAAGTAAACGCGATTTTACACTCAATAGAGGCTAGAAAATCGAATTTCTTGATTGTTTGAAAACTCAGTATTTTTGGTATATAGAAGCTTATTATGAGGTAATACATCGATTTAAATGATTTTTAAGCAGTTTGAAAGAAGTGAAGTAAACGCCATTTTACTCTCACTAGGGGCTAGAAAATCAAATTTCTTGACTTGTTAAAAACTCAATATTCTTGGTATATAGAGGCTTATTATGAGGTGATACATCCATTTATATGATTTTTAAGCAGTTTGAAAAACGTGAAGTAAACGCGAATTTACACTCAATAGGGGCTGGAAAATCGATTTTTTTGTATTGTTAAAAACTCAATATTCTTCGTATATAGAGGCTTATTATGAGGTGATAGATCCATTTATATGATTTTTTCGAAGTTTGAAAAACGTGAACTAAACGCGATTTTACACTCACTAGGGGCAAGAAAATCGATTTTCTTGACTTGTTGAAAACTCAATATTCTTGGTATATATCTATAGGCTTATTATGAGGTGATACAACCATTTATATGAATTTTAAGCAGTTTTAAAGAAGTGAGGTAAACGCGATTTTACACTCACTAGGGGTTAGAAAATCGGTTTTCTTGACTTGTTAAAAACTCAATATTCTTGGTATACAGAGGCTTCTTATGAGGTGATACATCCATTTATATGATTTTTTCGAAGTTTGAAAGATGTGAAGTAAACGCGATTTTACACTCAATAGAGGATAGAAAATCGAATTTCTTGACTTTTGGAAAACTCAGTATTTTTGGTATATAGAGGCTTATTATGAGGTAATACATCGATTTATATGATTTTTAAGCAGTTTAAAAGAAGTGAAGTAAACCTGAATTTACACTCACTAGGGGCTAGAAAATCGATTTTCTTGAATTGTTAAAAACTCAATATTCTTGGTATATAGAGGCTTATTATGAGGTGATAGATCCATTTTATGATTTTTAAGCAGTTTGAAAGAAGTGAAGTAAACGCGATTTTACACTCACTAGGGGATAGAAAATCGAATTTCTTGACTTTTTGAAAGCTGAGTATTTTTGGTATATAGAAGCCTATTTAGAGATAATACGTCGATTTAAATGATTTTTAAGCAGTTTGAAAGAAGTGAAGTTAACGCGATTTTACACTCACTAAAGGGATAGAAAATCGAATTTCTTGACTTTTTAAAAACTCAGTATTCTTGGTATACATAGGCTTATTATGACGTGAAACAACCATTTATATGATTTTTTAGAAGTTTGAAAGAAGTGAAGTAAACGCGATTTTACACTCACTAGGGGCAAGAAAATCGATTTTCTTGAAATGTTAAAAACTCAATATTCTTGGTATATATAGGCTTATTATGAGGTGATACAACCATTTATATGAATTTTAAGCAGTTTTAAAGAAGTGAAGTAAACGCGATTTTACACTCACTAGGGGCTAGAAAATCGAATTTCTTGACTTTTTAAAAACTCAGTATCCTTGGTATATATAGGCTTATTATGACGTGAAACAACCGTTTATATGATTTTTTCGAAGTGTGAAAGAAGTGAAGTAAACTCGATTTTACACTCAATAGAGGCTAGAAAATCGAATTTCTTGACTTTTTGAAAACTCAGTATTTTTGGTATGTAGAAGCTTATTATGAGGTAATACATCGATTTAAATGATTTTTAAGCAGTTTGAAAGAAGTGAAGTTAACGCGATTTTACACTCACTAAAGGGATAGAAAATCGAATTTCTTGACTTTTTAAAAACTTAGTATTCTTGGTATATATAGGCTGATTATGACGTGAAACAAACATTTATATGATTTTTTCGAAGTTTGAAAGAAGTGAAGTAAACGCGATTTTACACTCACTAGGGCCTAGAAAATCCATTTTCTTGACTTGTTGAAAACTCAATATTCTTGGTTTATATAAGCTTATTATGAGGTGATACAACCATTTATATGAATTTTAAGCAGTTTGAAAGAACTAAAGTAAACGCGATTTTACACTCACTAGGCCTAGAAAATGGAATTTCTTGACTTCTTATAAACTCAGTATTCTTGGTATATATAGGCTTATTATGACGTGAAACAACCATTTATATGATTTTTTCGAAGTTTAAAAGAAGTGAAGTAAACGCAATTTTACACTCAATAGAGGCTAGAAAATCGATTTTCTTGAATTGTTAAAAACTCAATATTCTTGGCATATAGGGTCTTATTATGAGGTGATAGATCCATTTATATGATTTTTAAGCAGTTTGAAAGAAGTGAAGTAAACGCGATTTTACACTCACTAGGGGCAAGAAAATCGATTTTCTTGACTTGTTGAAAACTCAATATTCTTGGTATATACCTATAGGCTTATTATGAGGTGATACAGCCATTTATATAATTTTTAAGCAGTTTTGAATAAGTGAAGTAAACGCGATTTTACACTCAATACAGGTTAGAAAATCGAATTTCTTGACTTTTGGAAAACTCAGTATTATTGGTATATAGAGGCTTATTATGAGGTAATACATCGACTTATATAATTTTTAAGCAGTTTGAAAAACGTGAAGTAAACGCGATTTTACTCTCAATAGAGGCTAGAAAATCGAATTTCTTGACTTTTTGAAAGCTCAGTATTTTTGGTATATAGAAGCTTATTTAGAGGTAATACGTCGATTTAAATGATTTTTAAGCAGTTTGAAAGAAGTGAAGTTAACGTGATTTTACACTCACTAAAGGGATAGAAAATCGAATTTCTTGACTTTTTAAAAACTTAGTATTCTTGGTATACATAGGCGTATTATGACGTGAAACAACCATTTATATGATTTTTTCGAAGTTTGAAAGAAGTGATGTAAACGCGATTTTACACTCAATAGAGGCTAGAAAATCGAATTTCTTGACTTTTTGAAAACTCAGTATTTTTGGTATATAGAGGCTTATTATGAGGTAATACATCGATTTATATGATTTTTAAGCAGTTTGAAAGAAGTGAAGTAAACGCGAATTTACACTCACTAGGGGCTAGAAAATCGATTTTCTTGAATTGTTAAAAAGTCAATATTCTTTGTATATAGAGGCTTATTATGAGGTAATACATCAATTTATACGATTTTTAAGCAGTTTGAAAGAAGTGAAGTAAACGCGATTTTACACTCAATAGAGGCTAGAAAATCGAATTTCTTGATTGTTTGAAAACTCAGTATTTTTGGTATATAGAAGCTTATTATGAGGTAATACATCGATTTAAATGATTTTTAAGCAGTTTGAAAGAAGTGAAGTAAACGCCATTTTACTCTCACTAGGGGCTAGAAAATCAAATTTCTTGACTTGTTAAAAACTCAATATTCTTGGTATATAGAGGCTTATTATGAGGTGATACATCCATTTATATGATTTTTAAGCAGTTTGAAAAACATGAAGTAAACGCGAATTTACACTCAATAGGGGCTGGAAAATCGATTTTTTTGTATTGTTAAAAACTCAATATTCTTGGTATATAGAGGCTTATTATGAGGTGATAGATCCATTTATATGATTTTTTCGAAGTTTGAAAAACGTGAACTAAACGCGATTTTACACTCACTAGGGGCAAGAAAATCGATTTTCTTGACTTGTTGAAAACTCAATATTCTTGGTATATATCTATAGGCTTATTATCAGGTGATACAACCATTTATATGAATTTTAAGCAGTTTTAAAGAAGTGAGGTAAACGCGATTTTACACTCACTAGGGGTTAGAAAATCGATTTTCTTGACTTGTTAAAAACTCAATATTCTTGGTATACAGAGGCTTCTTATGAGGTGATACATCCATTTATATGAGTTTTTCGAAGTTTGAAAGATGTGAAGTAAACTCGATTTTACACTCAATAGAGGATAGAAAATCGAATTTCTTGACTTTTGGAAAACTCAGTATTTTTGGTATATAGAGGCTTATTATGAGGTAATACATCGATTTATATGATTTTTAAGCAGTTTAAAAGAAGTGAAGTAAACCTGAATTTACACTCACTAGGGGCTAGAAAATCGATTTTCTTGAATTGTTAAAAACTCAATATTCTTGGTATATAGAGGCTTATTATGAGGTGATAGATCCATTTTATGATTTTTAAGCAGTTTGAAAGAAGTGAAGTAAACGCGATTTTACACTCACTAGGGGATAGAAAATCGAATTTCTTGACTTTTTGAAAGCTGAGTATTTTTGGTATATAGAAGCCTATTTAGAGATAATACGTCGATTTAAATGATTTTTAAGCAGTTTGAAAGAAGTGAAGTTAACGCGATTTTACACTCACTAAAGGGATAGAAAATCGAATTTCTTGACTTTTTAAAAACTCAGTATTCTTGGTATACATAGGCTTATTATGACGTGAAACAACCATTTATATGATTTTTTAGAAGTTTGAAAGAAGTGAAGTAAACGCGATTTTACACTCACTAGGGGCAAGAAAATCGATTTTCTTGAAATGTTAAAAACTCAATATTCTTGGTATATATAGGCTTATTATGAGGTGATACAACCATTTATATGAATTTTAAGCAGTTTTAAAGAAGTGAAGTAAACGCGATTTTACACTCACTAGGGGCTAGAAAATCGAATTTCTTGACTTTTTAAAAACTCAGTATCCTTGGTATATATAGGCTTATTATGACGTGAAACAACCGTTTATATGATTTTTTCGAAGTGTGAAAGAAGTGAACTAAACTCGATTTTACACTCAATAGAGGCTAGAAAATCGAATTTCTTGACTTTTTGAAAACTCAGTATTTTTGGTATGTAGAAGCTTATTATGAGGTAATACATCGATTTAAATGATTTTTAAGCAGTTTGAAAGAAGTGAAGTTAACGCGATTTTACACTCACTAAAGGGATAGAAAATCGAATTTCTTGACTTTTTAAAAACTTAGTATTCTTGGTATACATAGGCGTATTATGACGTGAAACAACCATTTATATGATTTTTTCGAAGTTTGAAAGAAGTGATGTAAACGCGATTTTACACTCAATAGAGGCTAGAAAATCGAATTTCTTGACTTTTTGAAAACTCAGTATTTTTGGTATATAGAGGCTTATTATGAGGTAATACATCGATTTATATGATTTTTAAGCAGTTTGAAAGAAGTGAAGTAAACGCGAATTTACACTCACTAGGGGCTAGAAAATCGATTTTCTTGAATTGTTAAAAAGTCAATATTCTTGGTATATAGAGGCTTACTATGAGGTGAAAGATCCATTTATATGATTTTTAAGCAGTTTGAAAGAAGTGAAGTAAACGCGAATTTACACTCACTAGGGGCTAGAAAATCGATTTTCTTGAATTGTTAAAAACTCAATATTCTTTGTATATAGAGGCTTGTTATGAGGTGATAGATCCATTTATATGATTTTTAAGCAGTTTGAAAGAAGTGAAGTAAACGCGATTTTACACTCACTAGGGGCTAGAGAATCGAATTTCTTGACTTTTTAAAAACTTAGTATTCTTGGTATATATAGGCTGATTATGACGTGAAACAAACATTTATATGATTTTTTCGAAGTTTGAAAGAAGTGAAGTAAACGCGATTTTACACTCACTAGGGCCTAGAAAATCCATTTTCTTGACTTGTTGAAAACTCAATATTCTTGGTTTATATAAGCTTATTATGAGGTGATACAACCATTTATATGAATTTTAAGCAGTTTGAAAGAAGTAAAGTAAACGCGATTTTACACTCACTAGGCCTAGAAAATCGAATTTCTTGACTTCTTATAAACTCAGTATTCTTGGTATATATAGGCTTATTATGACGTGAAACAACCATTTATATGATTTTTTCGAAGTTTAAAAGAAGTGAAGTAAACGCAATTTTACACTCAATAGAGGCTAGAAAATCGATTTTCTTGAATTGTTAAAAACTCAATATTCTTGGCATATAGGGTCTTATTATGAGGTGATAGATCCATTTATATGATTTTTAAGCAGTTTGAAAGAAGTGAAGTAAACGCGATTTTACACTCACTAGGGGCAAGAAAATCGATTTTCTTGACTTGTTGAAAACTCAATATTCTTGGTATATACCTATAGGCTTATTATGAGGTGATACAACCATTTATATAATTTTTAAGCAGTTTTGAAGAAGTGAAGTAAACGCGATTTTACACTCAATACAGGTTAGAAAATCGAATTTCTTGACTTTTGGAAAACTCAGTATTTTTGGTATATAGAGGCTTATTATGAGGTAATACATCGACTTATATAATTTTTAAGCAGTTTGAAAAACGTGAAGTAAACGCGATTTTACTCTCAATAGAGGCTAGAAAATCGAATTTCTTGACTTTTTGAAAGCTCAGTATTTTTGGTATATAGAAGCTTATTTATAGGTAATACGTCGATTTAAATGATTTTTAAGCAGTTTGAAAGAAGTGAAGTTAACGCGATTTTACACTCACTAAAGGGATAGAAAATCGAATTTCTTGACTTTTTAAAAACTTAGTATTCTTGGTATACATAGGCGTATTATAACGTGAAACAACCATTTATATGATTTTTTCGAAGTTTGAAAGAAGTGATGTAAACGCGATTTTACACTCAATAGAGGCTAGAAAATCGAATTTCTTGACTTTTTGAAAACTCAGTATTTTTGGTATATAGAGGCTTATTATGAGGTAATACATCGATTTATATGATTTTTAAGCAGTTTGAAAGAAGTGAAGTAAACGCGAATTTACACTCACTAGGGGCTAGAAAATCGATTTTCTTGAATTGTTAAAAAGTCAATATTCTTTGTATATAGAGGCTTATTATGAGGTAATACATCAATTTATACGATTTTTAAGCAGTTTGAAAGAAGTGAAGTAAACGCGATTTTACACTCAATAGAGGCTAGAAAATCGAATTTCTTGATTGTTTGAAAACTCAGTATTTTTGGTATATAGAAGCTTATTATGAGGTAATACATCGATTTAAATGATTTTTAAGCAGTTTGAAAGATGTGAAGTAAACGCCATTTTACTCTCACTAGGGGCTAGAAAATCAAATTTCTTGACTTGTTAAAAACTCAATATTCTTGGTATATAGAGGCTTATTATGAGGTGATACATCCATTTATATGATTTTTAAGCAGTTTGAAAAACGTGAAGTAAACGCGAATTTACACTCAATAGGGGCTGGAAAATCGATTTTTTTGTATTGTTAAAAACTCAATATTCTTCGTATATAGAGGCTTATTATGAGGTGATAGATCCATTTATATGATTTTTTCGAAGTTTGAAAAACGTGAACTAAACGCGATTTTACACTCACTAGGGGCAAGAAAATCGATTTTCTTGACTTGTTGAAAACTCAATATTCTTGGTATATATCTATAGGCTTATTATGAGGTGATACAACCATTTATATGAATTTTAAGCAGTTTTAAAGAAGTGAGGTAAACGCGATTTTACACTCACTAGGGGTTAGAAAATCGGTTTTCTTGACTTGTTAAAAACTCAATATTCTTGGTATACAGAGGCTTCTTATGAGGTGATACATCCATTTATATGATTTTTTCGAAGTTTGAAAGATGTGAAGTAAACGCGATTTTACACTCAATAGAGGATAGAAAATCGAATTTCTTGACTTTTGGAAACCTCAGTATTTTTGGTATATAGAGGCTTATTATGAGGTAATACATCGATTTATATGATTTTTAAGCAGTTTAAAAGAAGTGAAGTAAACCTGAATTTACACTCACTAGGGGCTAGAAAATCGATTTTCTTGAATTGTTAAAAACTCAATATTCTTGGTATATAGAGGCTTATTATGAGGTGATAGATCCATTTTATGATTTTTAAGCAGTTTGAAAGAAGTGAAGTAAACGCGATTTTACACTCACTAGGGGATAGAAAATCGAATTTCTTGACTTTTTGAAAGCTGAGTATTTTTGGTATATAGAAGCCTATTTAGAGATAATACGTCGATTTAAATGATTTTTAAGCAGTTTGAAAGAAGTGAAGTTAACGCGATTTTACACTCACTAAAGGGATAGAAAATCGAATTTCTTGACTTTTTAAAAACTCAGTATTCTTGGTATACATAGGCTTATTATGACGTGAAACAACCATTTATATGATTTTTTAGAAGTTTGAAAGAAGTGAAGTAAACGCGATTTTACACTCACTAGGGGCAAGAAAATCGATTTTCTTGAAATGTTAAAAACTCAATATTCTTGGTATATATAGGCTTATTATGAGGTGATACAACCATTTATATGAATTTTAAGCAGTTTTAAAGAAGTGAAGTAAACGCGATTTTACACTCACTAGGGGCTAGAAAATCGAATTTCTTGACTTTTTAAAAACTCAGTATCCTTGGTATATATAGGCTTATTATGACGTGAAACAACCGTTTATATGATTTTTTCGAAGTGTGAAAGAAGTGAAGTAAACTCGATTTTACACTCAATAGAGGCTAGAAAATCGAATTTCTTGACTTTTTGAAAACTCAGTATTTTTGGTATGTAGAAGCTTATTATGAGGTAATACATCGATTTAAATGATTTTTAAGCAGTTTGAAAGAAGTGAAGTTAACGCGATTTTACACTCACTAAAGGGATAGAAAATCGAATTTCTTGACTTTTTAAAAACTTAGTATTCTTGGTATACATAGGCGTATTATGACGTGAAACAACCATTTATATGATTTTTTCGAAGTTTGAAAGAAGTGATGTAAACGCGATTTTACACTCAATAGAGGCTAGAAAATCGAATTTCTTGACTTTTTGAAAACTCAGTATTTTTGGTATATAGAGGCTTATTATGAGGTAATACATCGATTTATATGATTTTTAAGCAGTTTGAAAGAAGTGAAGTAAACGCGAATTTACACTCACTAGGGGCTAGAAAATCGATTTTCTTGAATTGTTAAAAAGTCAATATTCTTGGTATATAGAGGCTTACTATGAGGTGAAAGATCCATTTATATGATTTTTAAGCAGTTTGAAAGAAGTGAAGTAAACGCGATTTTACACTCACTAGGGGCTAGAAAATCGATTTTCTGGACTTGTTAAAAACTCAATATTCTTGGTATATATAGGCTTATTATGACGTGAAAAAATCTTTTATATGATTTTTTAGAAGTTTGAAAGAAGTGAAGTAAACGCGATTTTACACTCACTAGGGGCAAGAAAATCGATTTTCTTGAAATGTTGAAAACTCAATATTATTGGTATATATAGGCTTATTATGAGGTGATACAACCATTTATATGAATTTTAAGCAGTTTTAAAGAAGTGAAGTAAACGCGATTTTACACTCACTAGGGGCTAGAAAATCGAATTTCTTGACTTTTTAAAAACTCAGTATTCTTGGTATATATATGCTTATTATGACGTGAAACAACCGTTTATATGATTTTTTCGAAGTGTGAAAGAAGTGAAGTAAACTCGATTTTACACTCAATAGAGGCTAGAAAATCGAATTTCTTGACTTTTTGAAAACTTAGTATTTTTGGTATGTAGAAGCTTATTATGAGGTAATACATCGATTTAAATGATTTTTAAGCAGTTTGAAAGAAGTGAAGTTAACGCGATTTTACACTCACTAAAGGGATAGAAAATCGAATTTCTTGACTTTTTAAAAACTTAGTATTCTTGGTATATATAGGCTGATTATGACGTGAAACAAACATTTATATGATTTTTTCGAAGTTTGAAAGAAGTGAAGTAAACGCGATTTTACACTCACTAGGGCCTAGAAAATCCATTTTCTTGACTTGTTGAAAACTCAATATTCTTGGTTTATATAAGCTTATTATGAGGTGATACAACCATTTATATGAATTTTAAGCAGTTTGAAAGAAGTAAAGTAAACGCGATTTTACACTCACTAGGCCTAGAAAATGGAATTTCTTGACTTCTTATAAACTCAGTATTCTTGGTATATATAGGCTTATTATGACGTGAAACAACCATTTATATGATTTTTTCGAAGTTTAAAAGAAGTGAAGTAAACGCAATTTTACACTCAATAGAGGCTAGAAAATCGATTTTCTTGAATTGTTAAAAACTCAATATTCTTGGCATATAGGGTCTTATTATGCGGTGATAGATCCATTTATATGATTTTTAAGCAGTTTGAAAGAAGTGAAGTAAACGCGATTTTACACTCACTAGGGGCAAGAAAATCGATTTTCTTGACTTGTTGAAAACTCAATATTCTTGGTATATACCTATAGGCTTATTATGAGGTGATACAACCATTTATATAATTTTTAAGCAGTTTTGAATAAGTGAAGTAAACGCGATTTTACACTCAATACAGGTTAGAAAATCGAATTTCTTGACTTTTGGAAAACTCAGTATTATTGGTATATAGAGGCTTATTATGAGGTAATACATCGACTTATATAATTTTTAAGCAGTTTGAAAAACGTGAAGTAAACGCGATTTTACTCTCAATAGAGGCTAGAAAATCGAATTTCTTGACTTTTTGAAAGCTCAGTATTTTTGGTATATAGAAGCTTATTTAGAGGTAATACGTCGATTTAAATGATTTTTAAGCAGTTTGAAAGAAGTGAAGTTAACGTGATTTTACACTCACTAAAGGGATAGAAAATCGAATTTCTTGACTTTTTAAAAACTTAGTATTCTTGGTATACATAGGCGTATTATGACGTGAAACAACCATTTATATGATTTTTTCGAAGTTTGAAAGAAGTGATGTAAACGCGATTTTACACTCAATAGAGGCTAGAAAATCGAATTTCTTGACTTTTTGAAAACTCAGTATTTTTGGTATATAGAGGCTTATTATGAGGTAATACATCGATTTATATGATTTTTAAGCAGTTTGAAAGAAGTGAAGTAAACGCGAATTTACACTCACTAGGGGCTAGAAAATCGATTTTCTTGAATTGTTAAAAAGTCAATATTCTTTGTATATAGAGGCTTATTATGAGGTAATACATCAATTTATACGATTTTTAAGCAGTTTGAAAGAAGTGAAGTAAACGCGATTTTACACTCAATAGAGGCTAGAAAATCGAATTTCTTGATTGTTTGAAAACTCAGTATTTTTGGTATATAGAAGCTTATTATGAGGTAATACATCGATTTAAATGATTTTTAAGCAGTTTGAAAGAAGTGAAGTAAACGCCATTTTACTCTCACTAGGGGCTAGAAAATCAAATTTCTTGACTTGTTAAAAACTCAATATTCTTGGTATATAGAGGCTTATTATGAGGTGATACATCCATTTATATGATTTTTAAGCAGTTTGAAAAACATGAAGTAAACGCGAATTTACACTCAATAGGGGCTGGAAAATCGATTTTTTTGTATTGTTAAAAACTCAATATTCTTGGTATATAGAGGCTTATTATGAGGTGATAGATCCATTTATATGATTTTTTCGAAGTTTGAAAAACGTGAACTAAACGCGATTTTACACTCACTAGGGGCAAGAAAATCGATTTTCTTGACTTGTTGAAAACTCAATATTCTTGGTATATATCTATAGGCTTATTATGAGGTGATACAACCATTTATATGAATTTTAAGCAGTTTTAAAGAAGTGAGGTAAACGCGATTTTACACTCACTAGGGGTTTGAAAATCGATTTTCTTGACTTGTTAAAAACTCAATATTCTTGGTATACAGAGGCTTCTTATGAGGTGATACATCCATTTATATGATTTTTTCGAAGTTTGAAAGATGTGAAGTAAACTCGATTTTACACTCAATAGAGGATAGAAAATCGAATTTCTTGACTTTTGGAAAACTCAGTATTTTTGGTATATAGAGGCTTATGAGGTAATACATCGATTTATATGATTTTTAAGCAGTTTAAAAGAAGTGAAGTAAACCTGAATTTACACTCACTAGGGGCTAGAAAATCGATTTTCTTGAATTGTTAAAAACTCAATATTCTTGGTATATAGAGGCTTATTATGAGGTGATAGATCCATTTTATGATTTTTAAGCAGTTTGAAAGAAGTGAAGTAAACGCGATTTTACACTCACTAGGGGATAGAAAATCGAATTTCTTGACTTTTTGAAAGCTGAGTATTTTTGGTATATAGAAGCCTATTTAGAGATAATACGTCGGTTTAAATGATTTTTAAGCAGTTTGAAAGAAGTGAAGTTAACGCGATTTTACACTCACTAAAGGGATAGAAAATCGATTTTCTTGAAATGTTAAAAACTCAATATTCTTGGTATATATAGGCTTATTATGAGGTGATACAACCATTTATATGAATTTTAAGCAGTTTTAAAGAAGTGAAGTAAACGCGATTTTACACTCACTAGGGGCTAGAAAATCGAATTTCTTGACTTTTTAAAAACTCAGTATCCTTGGTATATATAGGCTTATTATGACGTGAAACAACCGTTTATATGATTTTTTCGAAGTGTGAAAGAAGTGAACTAAACTCGATTTTACACTCAATAGAGGCTAGAAAATCGAATTTCTTGACTTTTTGAAAACTCAGTATTTTTGGTATGTAGAAGCTTATTATGAGGTAATACATCGATTTAAATGATTTTTAAGCAGTTTGAAAGAAGTGAAGTTAACGCGATTTTACACTCACTAAAGGGATAGAAAATCGAATTTCTTGACTTTTTAAAAACTTAGTATTCTTGGTATACATAGGCGTATTATGACGTGAAACAACCATTTATATGATTTTTTCGAAGTTTGAAAGAAGTGATGTAAACGCGATTTTACACTCAATAGAGGCTAGAAAATCGAATTTCTTGACTTTTTGAAAACTCAGTATTTTTGGTATATAGAGGCTTATTATGAGGTAATACATCGATTTATATGATTTTTAAGCAGTTTGAAAGAAGTGAAGTAAACGCGAATTTACACTCACTAGGGGCTAGAAAATCGATTTTCTTGAATTGTTAAAAAGTCAATATTCTTGGTATATAGAGGCTTACTATGAGGTGAAAGATCCATTTATATGATTTTTAAGCAGTTTGAAAGAAGTGAAGTAAACGCGAATTTACACTCACTAGGGGCTAGAAAATCGATTTTCTTGAATTGTTAAAAACTCAATATTCTTTGTATATAGAGGCTTGTTATGAGGTGATAGATCCATTTATATGATTTTTAAGCAGTTTGAAAGAAGTGAAGTAAACGCGATTTTACACTCACTAGGGTTAGAAAATCGAATTTCTTGACTTTTTAAAAACTTAGTATTCTTGGTATATATAGGCTGATTATGACGTGAAACAAACATTTATATGATTTTTTCGAAGTTTGAAAGAAGTGAAGTAAACGCGATTTTACACTCACTAGGGCCTAGAAAATCCATTTTCTTGACTTGTTGAAAACTCAATATTCTTGGTTTATATAAGCTTATTATGAGGTGATACAACCATTTATATGAATTTTAAGCAGTTTGAAAGAAGTAAAGTAAACGCGATTTTACACTCACTAGGCCTAGAAAATCGAATTTCTTGACTTCTTATAAACTCAGTATTCTTGGTATATATAGGCTTATTATGACGTGAAACAACCATTTATATGATTTTTTCGAAGTTTAAAAGAAGTGAAGTAAACGCAATTTTACACTCAATAGAGGCTAGAAAATCGATTTTCTTGAATTGTTAAAAACTCAATATTCTTGGCATATAGGGTCTTATTATGAGGTGATAGATCCATTTATATGATTTTTAAGCAGTTTGAAAGAAGTGAAGTAAACGCGATTTTACACTCACTAGGGGCAAGAAAATCGATTTTCTTGACTTGTTGAAAACTCAATATTCTTGGTATATACCTATAGGCTTATTATGAGGTGATACAACCATTTATATAATTTTTAAGCAGTTTTGAAGAAGTGAAGTAAACGCGATTTTACACTCAATACAGGTTAGAAAATCGAATTTCTTGACTTTTGGAAAACTCAGTATTTTTGGTATATAGAGGCTTATTATGAGGTAATACATCGACTTATATAATTTTTAAGCAGTTTGAAAAACGTGAAGTAAACGCGATTTTACTCTCAATAGAGGCTAGAAAATCGAATTTCTTGACTTTTTGAAAGCTCAGTATTTTTGGTATATAGAAGCTTATTTAGAGGTAATACGTCGATTTAAATGATTTTTAAGCAGTTTGAAAGAAGTGAAGTTAACGCGATTTTACACTCACTAAAGGGATAGAAAATCGAATTTCTTGACTTTTTAAAAACTTAGTATTCTTGGTATACATAGGCGTATTATGACGTGAAACAACCATTTATATGATTTTTTCGAAGTTTGAAAGAAGTGATGTAAACGCGATTTTACACTCAATAGAGGCTAGAAAATCGAATTTCTTGACTTTTTGAAAACTCAGTATTTTTGGTATATAGAGGCTTATTATGAGGTAATACATCGATTTATATGATTTTTAAGCAGTTTGAAAGAAGTGAAGTAAACGCGAATTTACACTCACTAGGGGCTAGAAAATCGATTTTCTTGAATTGTTAAAAAGTCAATATTCTTTGTATATAGAGGCTTATTATGAGGTAATACATCAATTTATACGATTTTTAAGCAGTTTGAAAGAAGTGATGTAAACGCGATTTTACACTCAATAGAGGCTAGAAAATCGAATTTCTTGATTGTTTGAAAACTCAGTATTTTTGGTATATAGAAGCTTATTATGAGGTAATACATCGATTTAAATGATTTTTAAGCAGTTTGAAAGAAGTGAAGTAAACGCCATTTTACTCTCACTAGGGGCTAGAAAATCAAATTTCTTGACTTGTTAAAAACTCAATATTCTTGGTATATAGAGGCTTATTATGAGGTGATACATCCATTTATATGATTTTTAAGCAGTTTGAAAAACGTGAAGTAAACGCGAATTTACACTCAATAGGGGCTGGAAAATCGATTTTTTTGTATTGTTAAAAACTCAATATTCTTCGTATATAGAGGCTTATTATGAGGTGATAGATCCATTTATATGATTTTTTCGAAGTTTGAAAAACGTGAACTAAACGCGATTTTACACTCACTAGGGGCAAGAAAATCGATTTTCTTGACTTGTTGAAAACTCAATATTCTTGGTATATATCTATAGGCTTATTATGAGGTGATACAACCATTTATATGAATTTTAAGCAGTTTTAAAGAAGTGAGGTAAACGCGATTTTACACTCACTAGGGGTTAGAAAATCGGTTTTCTTGACTTGTTAAAAACTCAATATTCTTGGTATACAGAGGCTTCTTATGAGGTGATACATCCATTTATATGATTTTTTCGAAGTTTGAAAGATGTGAAGTAAACGCGATTTTACACTCAATAGAGGATAGAAAATCGAATTTCTTGACTTTTGGAAAACTCAGTATTTTTGGTATATAGAGGCTTATTATGAGGTAATACATCGATTTATATGATTTTTAAGCAGTTTAAAAGAAGTGAAGTAAACCTGAATTTACACTCACTAGGGGCTAGAAAATCGATTTTCTTGAATTGTTAAAAACTCAATATTCTTGGTATATAGAGGCTTATTATGAGGTGATAGATCCATTTTATGATTTTTAAGCAGTTTGAAACAAGTGAAGTAAACGCGATTTTACACTCACTAGGGGATAGAAAATCGAATTTCTTGACTTTTTGAAAGCTGAGTATTTTTGGTATATAGAAGCCTATTTAGAGATAATACGTCGATTTAAATGATTTTTAAGCAGTTTGAAAGAAGTGAAGTTAACGCGATTTTACACTCACTAAAGGGATAGAAAATCGAATTTCTTGACTTTTTAAAAACTCAGTATTCTTGGTATACATAGGCTTATTATGACGTGAAACAACCATTTATATGATTTTTTAGAAGTTTGAAAGAAGTGAAGTAAACGCGATTTTACACTCACTAGGGGCAAGAAAATCGATTTTCTTGAAATGTTAAAAACTCAATATTCTTGGTATATATAGGCTTATTATGAGGTGATACAACCATTTATATGAATTTTAAGCAGTTTTAAAGAAGTGAAGTAAACGCGATTTTACACTCACTAGGGGCTAGAAAATCGAATTTCTTGACTTTTTAAAAACTCAGTATCCTTGG
The DNA here is from genome assembly GCA_030765065.1 of Deroplatys truncata. Classification (NCBI taxonomy): domain Eukaryota; kingdom Metazoa; phylum Arthropoda; class Insecta; order Mantodea; family Mantidae; genus Deroplatys; species Deroplatys truncata. The sequence goes on from CM060980.1 coordinate 83,995, forward strand.
TATATATAGGCTTATTATGACGTGAAACAACCGTTTATATGATTTTTTCGAAGTGTGAAAGAAGTGAAGTAAACTCGATTTTACACTCAATAGAGGCTAGAAAATCGAATTTCTTGACTTTTTGAAAACTCAGTATTTTTGGTATGTAGAAGCTTATTATGAGGTAATACATCGATTTAAATGATTTTTAAGCAGTTTGAAAGAAGTGAAGTTAACGCGATTTTACACTCACTAAAGGGATAGAAAATCGAATTTCTTGACTTTTTAAAAACTTAGTATTCTTGGTATACATAGGCGTATTATGACGTGAAACAACCATTTATATGATTTTTTCGAAGTTTGAAAGAAGTGATGTAAACGCGATTTTACACTCAATAGAGGCTAGAAAATCGAATTTCTTGACTTTTTGAAAACTCAGTATTTTTGGTATATAGAGGCTTATTATGAGGTAATACATCGATTTATATGATTTTTAAGCAGTTTGAAAGAAGTGAAGTAAACGCGAATTTACACTCACTAGGGGCTAGAAAATCGATTTTCTTGAATTGTTAAAAAGTCAATATTCTTGGTATATAGAGGCTTACTATGAGGTGAAAGATCCATTTATATGATTTTTAAGCAGTTTGAAAGAAGTGAAGTAAACGCGATTTTACACTCACTAGGGGCTAGAAAATCGATTTTCTGGACTTGTTAAAAACTCAATATTCTTGGTATATATAGGCTTATTATGACGTGAAAAAATCTTTTATATGATTTTTTAGAAGTTTGAAAGAAGTGAAGTAAACTCGATTTTACACTCAATAGAGGCTAGAAAATCGAATTTCTTGACTTTTTGAAAACTTAGTATTTTTGGTATGTAGAAGCTTATTATGAGGTAATACATCGATTTAAATGATTTTTAAGCAGTTTGAAAGAAGTGAAGTAAACGCGATTTTACACTCACTATGGGATAGAAAATCGAATTTCTTGACTTTTTGAAAACTCAGTATTTTTGGTATATACAGGTTTATATGAGGTAATACATGGATTTATATGATTTTTAAGCAGTTTGAAAGAAGCGAAGTAAACGCGAATTTACACTCACTAGGGGCTAGAAAATCGATTTTCTTGAATTGTTGAAAACTTAATATTCTTGGTATATAGTGGATTATTATGAGGTGATAGATCCATTAATATGATTTTTAAGCAGTTTGAAAGAAGTGGAGTAAACGCGATTTTACACTCACTAGGGGCTAGAAAATCGATTTTCTTGACTTGTTAAAAACTCAATATTCTTGTTATATAGAGGCTTATTATCAGGTGATACATCAATTTATATGATTTTTAAGCAGTTTGAAAAACGTGAAGTAAACGCGAATTTACACTCAATAGGGGCTAGAAAATCGATTTTCTTGACTTTTTGAAAACTTAGTATTCTTGGTATACATAGGCTTATTATGACGTGAAACAACCATTTATATGATTTTTTCGAAGTATGAAAGAACTGAAGTAAACGCGATTTTACACTCAATAGAGGCTAGAAAATCGAATTTCTTGACTTTTTGAAAACTCAGTATTTTTGGTATATAGAGGCTTATTATGAGGAAATACATCGATTTATACGATTTTTAAGCAGTTTGAAAGAAGTTAGTAAACGCGATTTTACACTCAATAGAGGCTAGAAAATCGAATTGCTTGACTTTTTGAAAGCTCAGTATTTTTGGTATATAGAAGCTTATTATGAGGTAATACATCGATTTAAATGATTTTTTCGAAGTTTGAAAGAAGTGAAGTAAACGCGATTTTACACTCAATAGAGGATAGAAAATCGAATTTCTTGACTTTTGGAAAACTCAGTATTTTTGGTATATAGAGGCTTATTATGAGGTAATACATCGATTTATATGATTTTTAAGCAGTTTGAAAGAAGTGAAGTAAACGCGAATTTACACTCACTAGGGGCTAGAAAATCGTTTTTCTTGACTTGTTAAAAACTCAATATTCTTGGTATATAGAGGCTTATTATGAGGTGATAGATCCATTTTATGATTTTTAAGCAGTTTGAAAGAAGTGAAGTAAACGCGATTTTACACTCACTAGGGGATAGAAAATCGAATTTCTTGACTTTTTAAAAACTTAGTATTCTTGGTATATATATATATATATATATATATATATATAAGCTGATTATGACGTGAAACAATCATTTATAGGATTTTTTCGAAGTTTGAAAGAAGTGAAGTAAACGCGATTTTACACTCACTAGGGCCTAGAAAATCCATTTTCTTGACTTGTTGAAAACTCAATATTCTTGGTTTATATAAGCTTATTATGAGGTGATACAACCATTTATATGAATTTTAAGCAGTTTGAAAGAAGTAAAGTAAACGCGATTTTACACTCACTAGGCCTAGAAAATCGAATTTCTTGACTTCTTATAAACTCAGTATTCTTGGTATATATAGGCTTATTATGACGTGAAACAACCATTTATATGATTTTTTCGAAGTTTAAAAGAAGTGAAGTAAACGCAATTTTACACTCAATAGAGGCTAGAAAATCGAATTTCTTGACTTTTTGAAAACTCAGTATTTTTGGTATATAGAGGCTTATTATGAGGTAATACATCGATTTATATAATTTTTAAGCAGTTTGAAAAACGTGAAGTAAACGCGAATTTACACTCATTAGGGGCTAGAAAATCGATTTTCTTGAATTGTTAGAAACTCAATATACTTGGTATATAGGGGCTTATTATGAGGTGATAGATTCATTTATATGATTTTTAAGCAGTTTAAAAGAAGTGAAGTAAACGCGATTTCACACTCACTAGGGGCAAGAAAATCGATTTTCTTGACTTGATGAAAACTCAATATTCTTGGTTTATACCTATAGGATTATTTTGAGTTGATAAAACCATTTATATGAATTTTAAGCAGTTTTGAAGAAGTAAAGTAAACGCGATTTTACACTCAATACAGGTTAGAAAATCTAATTTCTTGACTTTTGGAAAACTCAGTATTTTTGGTATATAGAGGCTTATTATGAGGTAATACATCGACTTATATAATTTTTAAGCAGTTTGTAAAACGTGACGTAAACGCGATTTTACACTCAATAGAGGCTAGAAAATCGAATTTCTTGACTTTTTGATAACTCAGTATTTTTGGTATATAGAAGCTTATTATGAGGTAATACATCGATTTAAATGATTTTTAAGCAGTTTGAAAGAAGTGAAGTAAACGCGATTTTACACTCACTAGGGGATAGAAAATCGAATTTGTTGTCTTTTTAAAAACTCAGTATTTTTGGTATATAGAGGCTTATTATGAGGTGATAGATCCATTTATATGATTTTTAAGCAGTTTGAAAGAAGTGAAGTAAACGCGATTTTACACTCACTAGGGACTAGAAAATCAATCTTCTTGACTTGTTAAAAACTCAATATTCTTGGTATATAGAGGCTTATTATGAGGTGATACATCCATTTATATGATTTTTAAGCAGTTTGAAAAACGTGAAGTAAGCGCGAATTTACACTCAATAGGGGCTAGAAAATCGATTTTCTTGAATTGTTAAAAACTCAATATTCTTGGTATATAGAGGCTTATTATGAGGTGATACATCCATTTATATGATTTTTTCGAAGTTTGAAAGAAGTGAAGTAAACGCGATTTTACACTCAATAGAGGCTAGAAAATCGATTTTCTTGAATTGTTAAAAACTCAATATTCTTTGTATATTGAGGCTTGTTATGAGGTGATAGATCCATTTATATAATTTTTAAGCAGTTTGAAAGAAGTGAAGTAAACGCGATTTTACACTCACTAGGGGATAGAAAATCGAATTTCTTGACTTTTTAAAAACTTAGTATTCTTGGTATATATAGGCTGATTATGACGTGAAACAAACATTTATATGATTTTTTCGAAGTTTGAAAGAAGTGAAGTAAACGCGATTTTACACTCACTAGGGCCTAGAAAATCCATTTTCTTGACTTGTTGAAAACTCAATATTCTTGGTTTATATAAGCTTATTATAAGGTGATACAACCATTTATATGAATTCTAAGCAGTTTGAATGAAGTAAAGTAACGCGATTTTACACTCACTAGGCCTAGAAAATCGAATTTCTTGACTTCTTATAAACTCAGTATTCTTGGTATATATATAGGCTTATTATGACGTGAAACAACCATTTATATGATTTTTTCGAGGTTTAAAAGAAGTGAAGTAAACGCGATTTTACACTCACTAGGGCCTAGAAAATCCATTTTCTTGACTTGTTGAAAACTCAATATTCTTGGTTTATATAAGCTTATTATGAGGTGATACAACCATTTATATGAATTTTAAGCAGTTTGAAAGAAGTAAAGTAAACGCGATTTTACACTCACTAGGCCTAGAAAATCGAATTTCTTGACTTCTTATAAACTCAGTATTCTTGGTATATATAGGCTTATTATGACGTGAAACAACCATTTATATGATTTTTTCGAAGTTTAAAAGAAGTGAAGTAAACGCAATTTTACACTCAATAGAGGCTTGAAAATCGAATTTCTTGACTTTTTGAAAACTCAGTATTTTTGGTATATAGAGGCTTATTATGAGGTAATACATCGATTTATATAATTTTTAAGCAGTTTGAAAAAAGTGAACTAAACGCGATTTTACACTCAATAGAGGCTAGAAAATCGAATTTCTTGACTTTTTGAAAACTCAGTATTTTTGGTATATAGAGGCTTATTATGAGGTAATACATCGATTTAAATGATTTTTAAGCAGTTTGAAAGAAGTAAAGTTAACGCGATTTTACACTCATTAAGGGGATAGGAAATTGAATTTTTTGACTTTTTAAAAACTTAGTATTCTTGGTATACATAGGCTTATTATGACGTCAAACAACCATTTATATGATTTTTTCGAAGTTTAAAAGAAGTGAAGTAAACGCAATTTTACACTCAATAGAGGCTTGAAAATCGAATTTCTTGACTTTTTGAAAACTCAGTATTTTTGGTATATACAGGTTTATTATGAGGTAATACATGGATTTATATGATTTTTAAGCAGTTTGAAAGAAGCGAAGTAAACGCGAATTTACACTCACTAGGGGCTAGAAAATAGATTTTCTTGACTTGTTAAAAACTCAATATTCTTTGTATATATAGGCTTATCAGGTGATACATCCATTTATATGATTTTTAAGCGGTTTGAAAAACGTGAAGTAAACGCGAATTTACACTCAATAGGGGCTAGAAAATCGATTTTCTTGAATTGTTAAAAACTCAATATTCTTGGTATATAGGGTCTTATTATGAGGTGATAGATCCATTTATATGATTTTTAAGCAGTTTGAAAGAAGTGAAGTAAACGCGATTTTATACTCACTAGGGGCAAGAAAATCGATTTTCTTGACTTGTTGAAAACTCAATATGCTTGGTATATACCTATAGGCTTATTATGAGGTGATACAACCATTTATATAATTTTTAAGCAGTTTTGAAGAAGTGAAGTAAACGCGATTTTACACTCAATACAGGTTAGAAAATCGAATTTCTTGGCTTTTGGAAAACTCAGTATTTTTGGTATATAGAGGCTTATTATGAGGTAATACATCGACTTATATAATTTTTAAGCAGTTTGAAAAACGTGAAGTAAACGTGATTTTACACTCAATAGAGGATAGAAAATCGAATTTCTTGACTTTTGGAAAACTCAGTATTTTTGGTATATAGAGGCTTATTATGAGGTAATACATCGATTTATATGATTTTTAAGCAGTTTGAAAGAAGTGAAGTAAACGCGAATTTACACTCACTAGGGGCTAGAAAATCGATTTTCTTGAATTGTTAAAAAGTCAATATTCTTGGTATATAGAGGCTTACTATGAGGTGAAAGATCCATTTATATGATTTTTAAGCAGTTTGAAAGAAGTGAAGTAAACGCGAATTTACACTCACTAGGGGCTAGAAAATCGATTTTCTTGAATTGTTAAAAACTCAATATTCTTTGTATATAGAGGCTTGTTATGAGGTGATAGATCCATTTATATGATTTTTAAGCAGTTTGAAAGAAGTGAAGTAAACGCGATTTTACACTCACTAGGGGCTAGAAAATCGAATTTCTTGACTTTTTAAAAACTTAGTATTCTTGGTATATATAGGCTGATTATGACGTGAAACAAACATTTATATGATTTTTTCGAAGTTTGAAAGAAGTGAAGTAAACGCGATTTTACACTCACTAGGGCCTAGAAAATCCATTTTCTTGACTTGTTGAAAACTCAATATTCTTGGTTTATATAAGCTTATTATGAGGTGATACAACCATTTATATGAATTTTAAGCAGTTTGAAAGAAGTAAAGTAAACGCGATTTTACACTCACTAGGCCTAGAAAATCGAATTTCTTGACTTCTTATAAACTCAGTATTCTTGGTATATATAGGCTTATTATGACGTGAAACAACCATTTATATGATTTTTTCGAAGTTTAAAAGAAGTGAAGTAAACGCAATTTTACACTCAATAGAGGCTAGAAAATCGAATTGCTTGACTTTTTGAAAACTCAGTATTTTTGGTATATAGAAGCTTATTATGAGGTAATACATCGATTTAAATGATTTTTAAGCAGTTTGAAAGAAGTGAAGTAAACACGACTTTACACTCACTAGGAGATAGAAAATCGAATTTGTTGAATTTTTAAAAACTCAGTATTTTTGGTATATAGAGAGAGGCTTATTATGAGGTAATAGATCAATTTATACGATTTTTAGGCAGTTTGAAAAAAGTGAAGTAAACGCGATTTTACACTCAATAGAGGCTAGAAAATCGAATTTCTTGACTTTTTGAAAACTCAGTATTTTTGGTATATAGAAGCTTATTATGAGGTAATACATCGATTTATGTGATTTTTAAGCAGTTTGAAAGAAGTGAAGTAAACGCGATTTTACACTCACTAGGGGATAGAAAATCGAATTTGTTGACTTTTTAAAAACTCAGTATTTTTGGTATATAGAGGCTTATTATGAGGTGATAGATCTATTTATATGATTTTTAAGCAGTTTGAAAGAAGTGAAGTAAACGCGATTTTACACTCACTAGGGGCTAGAAAAACAAATTTCTTGACTTGTTAGAAATTCAATATTCTTGGTATATAGAGGCTTATTATGAGGTGATACATCCATTTATATGATTTTTAAGTAGTTTGAAAAACGTGAAGTAAACGCGAATTTACACTCAATAGGGGCTAGAAAATCGATTTTTTTGAATTCTTAAAAACTCAATATTCTTGGTATATAGAGGCTTATTATGAGGTGATAGATCCATTTATATGATTTTTTCGAAGTTTGAAAGACGTGAAGTAAACGCGATTTTACACTCACTAGGGGCATGAAAATCGATTTTCTTGACTTGTTGAAAACTCAATATTCCTGGTATATATCTATAGGCTTATTAGGAGGTGGTACAACCATTTATATGAATTTTAAGCAGTTTTAAAGAAGTGAGGTAAACGCGATTTTACACTCACTAGGGGTTAGAAAATCGATTTTCTTGACTTGTTAAAAACTCAATATTCTTGGTATACAGAGGCTTATTATGAGGTGATACATCCATTTATATGATTTTTTCGAAGTTTGAAAGATGTGAAGTAAACGCGATTTTACACTCAATAGAGGATAGAAAATCGAATTTCTTGACTATTGGAAAACTCAGTATTTTTGGTATATAGAGGCTTATTATGAGGTAATACATCGATTTATATGATTTTTAAGCAGTTTGAAAGAAGTGAAGTAAACGCGATTTTACACTCACTAGGGGATAGAAAATCGAAGTTCTTGACTTTTTAAAAACTTAGTATTCTTGGTATATATATAAGCTCATTATGACGTGAAACAATCATTTATATGATTTTTTTGAAATTTGAAAGAAGTGAAGTAAACGCGATCTTACACTCACTGGGGCCTAGAAAATCCATTTTCTTGACTTGTTGAAAACTCAATATTCTTGGTTTATATAAGCTTATTATGAGGTGATACAACCATTTATATGAATTTTAAGCAGTTTTGAAGAAGTGAAGTAAACGCGATTTTACACTCAATACAGGTTAGAAAATCGAATTTCTTGACTTTTGGAAAACTCAGTATTTTTGGTATATAGAGGCTTATTATGAGGTAATACATCGACTTATATAATTTTTAAGCAGTTTGAAAAACGTGAAGTAAACGCGATTTTACACTCAATAGAGGCTAGAAAATCGAATTTCTTGACTTCTTGAAAGCTCAGTATTTTTGGTATATAGAAGCTTATTTAGAGATAATACGTCGATTTAAATGATTTTTAAGCAGTTTGAAAGAAGTGAAGTTAACGCGATTTTACACTCACTAAAGGGATAGAAAATCGAATTTCTTGACTTTTTAAAAACTTAGTATTCTTGGTATACATAGGCTTATTATGACGTGAAACAACCATTTATATGATTTTTTAGAAGTTTGAAAGAAGTGAAGTAAACGCGATTTTACACTCACTAGGGGCAAGAAAATCGATTTTCTTGAAATGTTAAAAACTCAATATTCTTGGTATATATAGGCTTATTATGAGGTGATACAACCATTTATATGAATTTTAAGCAGTTTTAAAGAAGTGAAGTAAACGCGATTTTACACTCACTAGGGGCTAGAAAATCGATTTTCTGGACTTGTTAAAAACTCAATATTCTTGGTATATATAGGCTTATTATGACGTGAAAAAATCATTTATATGATTTTTTAGAAGTTTGAAAGAAGTGAAGTAAACGCGATTTTACACTCACTAGGGGCAAGAAAATCGATTTTCTTGAAATGTTGAAAACTCAATATTATTGGTATATATAGGCTTATTATGAGGTGATACAACCATTTAAATGATTTTTAAGCAGTTTGAAAGAAGTGAAGTAAACGCGATTTTACACTCACTATGGTATAGAAAATCGAATTTCTTGACTTTTTAAAAACTTAGTATTCTTGGTATACATAGGCTTATTATGACGTGAAACAACCATTTATATGATTTTTTCGAAGTTTGAAAAAAGTGAAGTAAACGCGATTTTACACTTAATAGAGGCTAGAAAATCGGATTTCTTGACTTTTTGAAAACTCAGTATTTTTGGTATATACAGGTTTATATGAGGTAATACATGGATTTATATGATTTTTAAGCAGTTTGAAAGAAGCGAAGTAAACGCGAATTTACACTCACTAGGGGCTAGAAAATCGATTTTCTTGAATTGTTGAAAACTTAATATTCTTGGTATATAGTGGATTATTATGAGGTGATAGATCCATTAATATGATTTTTAAGCAGTTTGAAAGAAGTGGAGTAAACGCGATTTTACACTCACTAGGGGCTAGAAAATCGATTTTCTTGACTTGTTAAAAACTCAATATTCTTGTTATATAGAGGCTTATTATCAGGTGATACATCAATTTATATGATTTTTAAGCAGTTTGAAAAACGTGAAGTAAACGCGAATTTACACTCAATAGGGGCTAGAAAATCGATTTTCTTGACTTGTTGAAAACTCAATATTCTTGGTATATACCAATAGGCTTATTATGAGGTGATACAACCATTTATATGATTTTTTCGAAGTATGAAAGAACTGAAGTAAACGCGATTTTACACTCAATAGAGGCTAGAAAATCGAATTTCTTGACTTTTGAAAACTCAGTATTTTTGGTATATAGAGGCTTATTATGAGGAAATACATCGATTTATACGATTTTTAATCAGTTTGAAAGAAGTTAGTAAACGCGATTTTACACTCAATAGAGGCTAGAAAATCGAATTGCTTGACTTTTTGAAAGCTCAGTATTTTTGGTATATAGAAGCTTATTATGAGGTAATACATCGATTTAAATGATTTTTTCGAAGTTTGAAAGAAGTGAAGTAAACGCGATTTTACACTCAATAGAGGATAGAAAATCGAATTTCTTGACTTTTGGAAAACTCAGTATTTTTGGTATATAGAGGCTTATTATGAGGTAATACATCGATTTATATGATTTTTAAGCAGTTTGAAAGAAGTGAAGTAAACGCGAATTTACACTCACTAGGGGCTAGAAAATCGATTTTCTTGACTTGTTAAAAACTCAATATTCTTGGTATATAGAGGCTTATTATGAGGTGATAGATCCATTTTATGATTTTTAAGCAGTTTGAAAGAAGTGAAGTAAACGCGATTTTACACTCACTAGGGGATAGAAAATCGAATTTCTTGACTTTTTAAAAACTTAGTATTCTTGGTATATATATATATATATATATATATATATATAAGCTGATTATGACGTGAAACAATCATTTATAGGATTTTTTCGAAGTTTGAAAGAAGTGAAGTAAACGCGATTTTACACTCACTAGGGCCTAGAAAATCCATTTTCTTGACTTGTTGAAAACTCAATATTCTTGGTTTATATAAGCTTATTATGAGGTGATACAACCATTTATATGAATTTTAAACAGTTTGAAAGAAGTAAAGTAAACGCGATTTTACACTCACTAGGCCTAGAAAATCGAATTTCTTGACTTCTTATAAACTCAGTATTCTTGGTATATATAGGCTTATTATGACGTGAAACAACCATTTATATGATTTTTTCGAAGTTTAAAAGAAGTGAAGTAAACGCAATTTTACACTCAATAGAGGCTAGAAAATCGAATTTCTTGACTTTTTGAAAACTCAGTATTTTTGGTATATAGAGGCTTATTATGAGGTAATACATCGATTTATATAATTTTTAAGCAGTTTGAAAAACGTGAAGTAAACGCGAATTTACACTCAATAGGGGCTAGAAAATCGATTTTCTTGAATTGTTAGAAACTCAATATACTTGGTATATAGGGGCTTATTATGAGGTGATAGATTCATTTATATGATTTTTAAGCAGTTTAAAAGAAGTGAAGTAAACGCGATTTCACACTCACTAGGGGCAAGAAAATCGATTTTCTTGACTTGATGAAAACTCAATATTCTTGGTTTATACCTATAGGATTATTTTGAGTTGATACAACCATTTATATGAATTTTAAGCAGTTTTGAAGAAGTAAAGTAAACGCGATTTTACACTCAATACAGGTTAGAAAATCTAATTTCTTGACTTTTGGAAAACTCAGTATTTTTGGTATATAGAGGCTTATTATGAGGTAATACATCGACTTATATAATTTTTAAGCAGTTTGTAAAACGTGACGTAAACGCGATTTTACACTCAATAGAGGCTAGAAAATCGAATTTCTTGACTTTTTGATAACTCAGTATTTTTGGTATATAGAAGCTTATTATGAGGTAATACATCGATTTAAATGATTTTTAAGCAGTTTGAAAGAAGTGAAGTAAACGCAATTTTACACTCACTAGGGGATAGAAAATCGAATTTGTTGTCTTTTTAAAAACTCAGTATTTTTGGTATATAGAGGCTTATTATGAGGTGATAGATCCATTTATATGATTTTTAAGCAGTTTGAAAGAAGTGAAGTAAACGCGATTTTACACTCACTAGGGACTAGAAAATCAATCTTCTTGACTTGTTAAAAACTCAATATTCTTGGTATATAGAGGCTTATTATGAGGTGATACATCCATTTATATGATTTTTAAGCAGTTTGAAAAACGTGAAGTAAACGCGAATTTACACTCAATAGGGGCTAGAAAATCGATTTTCTTGAATTGTTAAAAACTCAATATTCTTGGTATATAGAGGCTTATTATGAGGTGATACATCCATTTATATGATTTTTTCGAAGTTTGAAAGAAGTGAAGTAAACGCGATTTTACACTCAATAGAGGCTAGAAAATCGATTTTCTTGACTTGTTGAAAACTCAATATTCTTGGTTTATATAAGCTTATTATGAGGTGATACAACCATTTATATGAATTTTAAGCAGTTTGAAAGAAGTAAAGTAAACGCGATTTTACACTCACTAGGCCTAGAAAATCGAATTTCTTGACTTCTTATAAACTCAGTATTCTTGGTATATATAGGCTTATTATGACGTGAAACAACCATTTATATGATTTTTTCGAGGTTTAAAAGAAGTGAAGTAAACGCGATTTTACACTCACTAGGGCCTAGAAAATCCATTTTCTTGACTTGTTGAAAACTCAATATTCTTGGTTTATATAAGCCTATTATGAGGTGATACAACCATTTATATGAATTTTAAGCAGTTTAAAAGAAGTAAAGTAAACGCGATTTTACACTCACTAGGCCTAGAAAATCGAATTTCTTGACTTCTTATAAACTCAGTATTCTTGGTATATATAGGCTTATTATGACGTGAAACAACCATTTATATGATTTTTTCGAAGTTTGAAAGAAGTGAAGTAAACGCGATTTTACACTCAATAGAGGATAGAAAATCGAATTTCTTGACTTTTGGAAAACTCAGTATTTTTGGTATATAGAGGCTTATTATGAGGTAATACATCGATTTATATGATTTTTAAGCAGTTTGAAAGAAGTGAAGTAAACGCGAATTTACACTCACTAGGGGCTAGAAAATCGATTTTCTTGACTTGTTAAAAACTCAATATTCTTGGTATATAGAGGCTTATTATGAGGTGATAGATCCATTTTATGATTTTTAAGCAGTTTGAAAGATGTGAAGTAAACGCGATTTTACACTCACTAGGGGATAGAAAATCGAATTTCTTGACTTTTTAAAAACTTAGTATTCTTGGTATATATATATATATATATATATATATATATATATATATATATATATATAAGCTGATTATGACGTGAAACAATCATTTATAGGATTTTTTCGAAGTTTGAGAGAAGTGAAGTAAACGCGATTTTACACTCACTAGGGCCTAGAAAATCCATTTTCTTGACTTGTTGAAAACTCAATATTCTTGGTTTATATAAGCTTATTATGAGGTGATACAACCATTTATATGAATTTTAAACAGTTTGAAAGAAGTAAAGTAAACGCGATTTTACACTCACTAGGCCTAGAAAATCGAATTTCTTGACTTCTTATAAACTCAGTATTCTTGGTATATATAGGCTTATTATGACGTGAAACAACCATTTATATGATTTTTTCGAAGTTTAAAAGAAGTGAAGTAAACGCAATTTTACACTCAATAGAGGCTAGAAAATCGAATTTCTTGACTTTTTGAAAACTCAGTATTTTTGGTATATAGAGGCTTATTATGAGGTAATACATCGATTTATATAATTTTTAAGCAGTTTGAAAAACGTGAAGTAAACGCGAATTTACACTCAATAGGGGCTAGAAAATCGATTTTCTTGAATTGTTAGAAACTCAATATACTTGGTATATAGGGGCTTATTATGAGGTGATAGATTCATTTATATGATTTTTAAGCAGTTTAAAAGAAGTGAAGTAAACGCGATTTCACACTCACTAGGGGCAAGAAAATCGATTTTCTTGACTTGATGAAAACTCAATATTCTTGGTTTATACCTATAGGATTATTTTGAGTTGATACAACCATTTATATGAATTTTAAGCAGTTTTGAAGAAGTAAAGTAAACGCGATTTTACACTCAATACAGGTTAGAAAATCTAATTTCTTGACTTTTGGAAAACTCAGTATTTTTGGTATATAGAGGCTTATTATGAGGTAATACATCGACTTATATAATTTTTAAGCAGTTTGTAAAACGTGACGTAAACGCGATTTTACACTCAATAGAGGCTAGAAAATCGAATTTCTTGACTTTTTGATAACTCAGTATTTTTGGTATATAGAAGCTTATTATGAGGTAATACATCGATTTAAATGATTTTTAAGCAGTTTGAAAGAAGTGAAGTAAACGCGATTTTACACTCACTAGGGGATAGAAAATCGAATTTGTTGTCTTTTTAAAAACTCAGTATTTTTGGTATATAGAGGCTTATTATGAGGTGATAGATCCATTTATATGATTTTTAAGCAGTTTGAAAGAAGTGAAGTAAACGCGATTTTACACTCACTAGGGACTAGAAAATCAATCTTCTTGACTTGTTAAAAACTCAATATTCTTGGTATATAGAGGCTTATTATGAGGTGATACATCCATTTATATGATTTTTAAGCAGTTTGAAAAACGTGAAGTAAACGCGAATTTACACTCAATAGGGGCTAGAAAATCGATTTTCTTGAATTGTTAAAAACTCAATATTCTTGGTATATAGAGGCTTATTATGAGGTGATACATCCATTTATATGATTTTTTTGAAGTTTGAAAGAAGTGAAGTAAACGCGATTTTACACTCAATAGAGGCTAGAAAATCGATTTTCTTGAATTGTTAAAAACTCAATATTCTTTGTATATTGAGGCTTGTTATGAGGTGATAGGTCCATTTATATAATTTTTAAGCAGTTTGAAAGAAGTGAAGTAAACGCGATTTTACACTCACTAGGGATAGAAAATCGAATTTCTTGACTTTTTAAAAACTTAGTATTCTTGGTATATATAGGCTGATTATGACGTGAAACAAACATTTATATGATTTTTTCGAAGTTTGAAAGAAGTGAAGTAAACGCGATTTTACACTCACTAGGGCCTAGAAAATCCATTTTCTTGACTTGTTGAAAACTCAATATTCTTGGTTTATATAAGCTTATTATGAGGTTGATACAACCATTTATATGAATTTTAAGCAGTTTGAAAGAAGTAAAGTAAACGCGATTTTACACTCACTAGGCCTAGAAAATCGAATTTCTTGACTTCTTATAAACTCAGTATTCTTGGTATATATAGGCTTATTATGACGTGAAACAACCATTTATATGATTTTTTCGAGGTTTAAAAGAAGTGAAGTAAACGCGATTTTACACTCACTAGGGCCTAGAAAATCCATTTTCTTGACTTGTTGAAAACTCAATATTCTTGGTTTATATAAGCTTATTATGAGGTGATACAACCATTTATATGAATTTTAAGCAGTTTGAAAGAAGTAAAGTAAACGCGAATTTACACTCACTAGGCCTAGAAAATCGAATTTCTTGACTTCTTATAAACTCAGTATTCTTGGTATATATAGGCTTATTATGACGTGAAACAACCATTTATATGATTTTTTCGACGTTTAAAAGAAGTGAAGTAAACGCAATTTTACACTCAATAGAGGCTTGAAAATCGAATTTCTTGACTTTTTGAAAACTCAGTATTTTTGGTATATAGAGGCTTATTATGAGGTAATACATCGATTTATATAATTTTTAAGCAGTTTGAAAAAAGTGAACTAAACGCGATTTTACACTCAATAGAGGCTAGAAAATCGAATTTCTTGACTTTTTGAAAACTCAGTATTTTTGGTATATAGAGGCTTATTATGAGGTAATACATCGATTTAAATGATTTTTAAGCAGTTTGAAAGAAGTAAAGTTAACGCGATTTTACACTCACTAAGGGGATAGGAAATTGAAGTTTTTGACTTTTTAAAAACCTAGTATTCTTGGTATACATGACGTCAAACAACCATTTATATGATTTTTTCGAAGTTTGAAAGAAGTGAAGTTAACGCGATTTTACACTCAATAGAGGCTAGAAAATCGAATTTCTTGACTTTTTGAAAACTCAGTATTTTTGGTATATACAGGTTTATTATGAGGTAATACATGGATTTATATGATTTTTAAGCAGTTTGAAAGAAGCGAAGTAAACGCGAATTTACACTCACTAGGGGCTAGAAAATCGATTTTCTTGACTTGTTAAAACCTCAATATTCTTGGTATATAGAGGCTTATCAGGTGATACATCCATTTATATGATTTTTAAGCGGTTTGAAAAACGTGAAGTAAACGCGAATTTACACTCAATAGGGGCTAGAAAATCGATTTTCTTGAATTGTTAAAAACTCAATATTCTTGGTATATAGGGTCTTATTATGAGGTGATAGATCCATTTATATGATTTTTAAGCAGTTTGAAAGAAGTGAAGTAAACGCGATTTTATACTCACTAGGGGCAAGAAAATCGATTTTCTTGACTTGTTGAAAACTCAATATGCTTGGTATATACCTATAGGCTTATTATGAGGTGATACAACCATTTATATAATTTTTAAGCAGTTTTGAAAAAGTGAAGAAAACGCGATTTTACACTAAATACAGGTTAGAAAATCGAATTTCTTGGCTTTTGGAAAACTCAGTATTTTTGGTATATAGAGGCTTATTATGAGGTAATACATCGACTTATATAATTTTTAAGCAGTTTGAAAAACGTGAAGTAAACGTGATTTTACACTCAATAAAGGCTAGAAAATCGAATTTCTTGACTTTTTGAAAACTCAGTATTTTTGGTATATAGAGGCTTATTATGAGGTAATACATCGATTTATATGATTTTTAAGCAGTTTGAAAGAAGTTCGTAAACGCGATTTTACACTCAATAGAGGCTAGAAATTCGAATTGCTTGACTTTTTGAAAACTCAGTATTTTTGGTATATAGACGCTTATTATGAGGTAATACATCGATTTAAATGATTTTTAAGCAGTTTGAAAGAAGTGAAGTAAACACGACTTTACACTCACTAGGAGATAGAAAATCGAATTTGTTGAATTTTTAAAAACTCAGTATTTTTGGTATATAGAGAGAGGCTTATTATGAGGTAATACATCAATTTATACGATTTTAAAGCAGTTTGAAAAAAGTGAAGTAAACGCGATTTTACACTCAATAGAGGCTAGAAAATCGAATTTCTTGACTTTTTGAAAACTCAGTATTTTTGGTATATAGAGGCTTATTATGAGGTGATAGATCCATTTATATGATTTTTAAGCAGTTTGAAAGAAGTGAAGTAAACGCGATTTTACACTCACTAGGGGCTAGAAAAACAAATTTCTTGACTTGTTAGAAACTCAATATTCTTGGTATATAGAGGCTTATTATGAGGTGATACATCCATTTATATGATTTTTAAGCAGTTTGAAAAACGTGAAGTAAACGCGAATTTACACTCAATAGGGGCTAGAAAATCGATTTTTTTGAATTCTTAAAAACTCAATATTCTTGGTATATAGAGGCTTATTTTGAGGTGATAGATCCATTTATATGATTTTTTCGAAGTTTGAAAGACGTGAAGTAAACGCGATTTTACACTCACTAGGGGCAAGAAAATCGATTTTCTTGACTTGTTGAAAACTCAATATTCCTGGTATATATCTATAGGCTTATTATGAGGTGGTACAACCATTTATATGAATTTTAAGCAGTTTTAAAGAAGTGAGGTAAACGCGATTTTACACTCACTAGGGGTTAGAAAATCGATTTTCTTGACTTGTTAAAAACTCAATATTCTTGGTATACAGAGGCTTATTATGAGGTGATACATCCATTTATATGATTTTTTCGAAGTTTGAAAGATGTGAAGTAAACGCGATTTTACACTCAATAGAGGATAGAAAATCGAATTTCTTGACTATTGGAAAACTCAGTATTTTTGGTATATAGAGGCTTATTATGAGGTAATACATCGATTCATATGATTTTTAAGCAGTTTGAAAGAAGTGAAGTAAACGCTTATTTACACTCACTATGGGCTAGAAAATCGATTTTCTTGAATTGTTAAAAACTCAATATTCTTGGTATATAGAGGCTTATTATGAGGTGATAGATCCATTTTATGATTTTTAAGCAGTTTGAAAGAAGTGAAGTAAACGCGATTTTACACTCACTAGGGGATAGAAAATCGAAGTTCTTGACTTTTTAAAAACTTAGTATTCTTGGTATATATATAAGCTGATTATGACGTGAAACAATCATTTATATGATTTTTTTGAAGTTTGAAAGAAGTGAAGTAAACGCGATTTTACACTCACTGGGGCCTAGAAAATCCATTTTCTTGACTTGTTGAAAACTCAATATTCTTGGTTTATATAAGCTTATTATGAGGTGATACAACCATTTATATGAATTTTAAGCAGTTTTGAAGAAGTGAAGTAAACGCGATTTTACACTCAATACAGGTTAGAAAATCGAATTTCTTGACTTTTGGAAAACTCAGTATTTTTGGTATATAGAGGCTTATTATGAGGTAATACATCGACTTATATAATTTTTAAGCAGTTTGAAAAACGTAAAGTAAACGCGATTTTACACTCAATAGAGGCTAGAAAATCGAATTTCTTGACTTCTTGAAAGCTCAGTATTTTTGGTATATAGAAGCTTATTTAGAGATAATACGTCGATTTAAATGATTTTTAAGCAGTTTGAAAGAAGTGAAGTTAACGCGATTTTACACTCACTAAAGGGATAGAAAATCGAATTTCTTGACTTTTTAAAAACTTAGTATTCTTGGTATACATAGGCTTATTATGACGTGAAACAACCATTTATATGATTTTTTAGAAGTTTGAAAGAAGTGAAGTAAACGCGATTTTACACTCACTAGGGGCAAGAAAATCGATTTTCTTGAAATGTTAAAAACTCAATATTCTTGGTATATATAGGCTTATTATGAGGTGATACAACCATTTATATGAATTTTAAGCAGTTTTAAAGAAGTGAAGTAAACGCGATTTTACACACACTAGGGGCTAGAAAATCGAGTTTCTTGACTTTTTAAAAACTCAGTATCCTTGGTATATATAGGCTTATTATGACGTGAAACAACCGTTTATATGATTTTTTCGAAGTGTGAAAGAAGTGAAGTAAACTCGATTTTACACTCAATAGGGGCTAGAAAATCGAATTTCTTGACTTTTTGAAAACTCAGTATTTTTGGTATGTAGAAGCTTATTATGAGGTAATACATCGATTTAAATGATTTTTAAGCAGTTTGAAAGAAGTGAAGTTAACGCGATTTTACACTCACTAAAGGGAGAGAAAATTGAATTTCTTGACTTTTTAAAAACTTAGTATTCTTGGTATACATAGGCGTATTATGACGTGAAACAACCATTTATATGATTTTTTTCGAAGTTTGAAAGAAGTGAAGTAAACGCGATTTTACACTCAATAGAGGCTAGAAAATCGAATTTCTTGACTTTTGGAAAACTCAGTATTTTTGGTATATAGAGGCTTTTTATGAGGTAATACATCGAATTATATGATTTTTAAGCAGTTTGAAAGAAGTGAAGTAAACGCGAATTTACACTCACTAGGGGCTAGAAAATCGATTTTCTTGAATTGTTAAAAACTCAATATTCTTTGTATATAGAGGCTTGTTATGAGGTGATAGATCCATTTATATGATTTTTAAGCAGTTTGAAAGAAGTGAAGTAAACGCGATTTTACACTCACTAGGGGATAGAAAATCGAATTTCTTGACTTTTTAAAAACTTAGTATTCTTGGTATATATAGGCTGATTATGACGTGAAACAAACATTTATATGATTTTTTCGAAGTTTGAAAGAAGTGAAGTAAACGCGATTTTACACTCACTAGGGCCTAGAAAATCCATTTTCTTGACTTGTTGAAAACTCAATATTCTTGGTTTATATAAGCTTATTATAAGGTAATACAACCATTTATATGATTTTTAAGCGGTTTGAAAAACGTGAAGTAAACGCGAATTTACACTCAATAGGGGCTAGAAAATCGATTTTCTTGAATTGTTAAAAACTCAATATTCTTGGTATATAGGGTCTTATTATGAGGTGATAGATCCATTTATATGATTTTTAAGCAGTTTGAAAGAAGTGAAGTAAACGCGATTTTATACTCACTAGGGGCACGAAAATCGATTTTCTTGACTTGTTGAAAACTCAATATGCTTGGTATATACCTATAGGCTTATTATGAGGTGATACAACCATTTATATAATTTTTAAGCAGTTTTGAAAAAGTGAAGAAAACGCGATTTTACACTCAATACAGGTTAGAAAATCGAATTTCTTGGCTTTTGGAAAACTCAGTATTTTTGGTATATAGAGGCTTATTATGAGGTAATACATCGACTTATATAATTTTTAAGCAGTTTGAAAAACGTGAAGTAAACGTGATTTTACACTCAATAGAGGCTAGAAAATCGAATTTCTTGACTTTTTGAAAACTCAGTATTTTTGGTATATAGAGGCTTATTATGAGGTAATACATCGATTTATATGATTTTTAAGCAGTTTGAAAGAAGTTCGTAAACGCGATTTTACACTCAATAGAGGCTAGAAAATCGAATTGCTTGACTTTTTGAAAACTCAGTATTTTTGGTATATAGAAGCTTATTATGAGGTAATACATCGATTTAAATGATTTTTAAGCAGTTTGAAAGAAGTGAAGTAAACACGACTTTACACTCACTAGGAGATAGAAAATCGAATTTGTTGAATTTTTAAAAACTCAGTATTTTTGGTATATAGAGAGAGGCTTATTATGAGGTAATACATCAATTTATACGATTTTAAAGCAATTTGAAAAAAGTGAAGTAAACGCGATTTTACACTCAATAGAGGCTAGAAAATCGAATTTCTTGACTTTTTGAAAACTCA
The DNA here is from genome assembly GCA_030765065.1 of Deroplatys truncata. Taxonomy (NCBI): domain Eukaryota; kingdom Metazoa; phylum Arthropoda; class Insecta; order Mantodea; family Mantidae; genus Deroplatys; species Deroplatys truncata. The sequence goes on from CM060980.1 coordinate 104,403, forward strand.
GTATTTTTGGTATATAGAGGCTTATTATGAGGTGATAGATCCATTTATATGATTTTTAAGCAGTTTGAAAGAAGTGAAGTAAACGCGATTTTACACTCACTAGGGGCTAGAAAAACAAATTTCTTGACTTGTTAGAAACTCAATATTCTTGGTATATAGAGGCTTATTATGAGGTGATACATCCATTTATATGATTTTTAAGCAGTTTGAAAAACGTGAAGTAAACGCGAATTTACACTCAATAGGGGCTAGAAAATCGATTTTTTTGAATTCTTAAAAACTCAATATTCTTGGTATATAGAGGCTTATTATGAGGTGATAGATCCATTTATATGATTTTTTCGAAGTTTGAAAGACGTGAAGTAAACGCGATTTTACACTCACTAGGGGCAAGAAAATCGATTTTCTTGACTTGTTGAAAACTCAATATTCCTGGTATATATCTATAGGCTTATTATGAGGTGGTACAACCATTTATATGAATTTTAAGCAGTTTTAAAGAAGTGAGGTAAACGCGATTTTACACTCACTAGGGGTTAGAAAATCGATTTTCTTGACTTGTTAAAAACTCAATATTCTTGGTATACAGAGGCTTATTATGAGGTGATACATCCATTTATATGATTTTTTCGAAGTTTGAAAGATGTGAAGTAAACGCGATTTTACACTCAATAGAGGATAGAAAATCGAATTTCTTGACTATTGGAAAACTCAGTATTTTTGGTATATAGAGGCTTATTATGAGGTAATACATCGATTCATATGATTTTTAAGCAGTTTGAAAGAAGTGAAGTAAACGCGAATTTACACTCACTATGGGCTAGAAAATCGATTTTCTTGAATTGTTAAAAACTCAATATTCTTGGTATATAGAGGCTTATTATGAGGTGATAGATCCATTTTATGATTTTTAAGCAGTTTGAAAGAAGTGAAGTAAACGCGATTTTACACTCACTAGGGGATAGAAAATCGAAGTTCTTGACTTTTTAAAAACTTAGTATTCTTGGTATATATATAAGCTGATTATGACGTGAAACAATCATTTATATGATTTTTTTGAAGTTTGAAAGAAGTGAAGTAAACGCGATTTTACACTCACTGGGGCCTAGAAAATCCATTTTCTTGACTTGTTGAAAACTCAATATTCTTGGTTTATATAAGCTTATTATGAGGTGATACAACCATTTATATGAATTTTAAGCAGTTTTGAAGAAGTGAAGTAAACGCGATTTTACACTCAATACAGGTTAGAAAATCGAATTTCTTGACTTTTGGAAAACTCAGTATTTTTGGTATATAGAGGCTTATTATGAGGTAATACATCGACTTATATAATTTTTAAGCAGTTTGAGAAACGTGAAGTAAACGCGATTTTACACTCAATAGAGGCTAGAAAATCGAATTTCTTGACTTCTTGAAAGCTCAGTATTTTTGGTATATAGAAGCTTATTTAGAGATAATACGTCGATTTAAATGATTTTTAAGCAGTTTGAAAGAAGTGAAGTTAACGCGATTTTACACTCACTAAAGGGATAGAAAATCGAATTTCTTGATTTTTAAAAACTTAGTATTCTTGGTATACATAGGCTTATTATGACGTGAAACAACCATTTATATGATTTTTTAGAAGTTTGAAAGAAGTGAAGTAAACGCGATTTTACACTCACTAGGGGCAAGAAAATCGATTTTCTTGAAATGTTAAAAACTCAATATTCTTGGTATATATAGGCTTATTATGAGGTGATACAACCATTTATATGAATTTTAAGCAGTTTTAAAGAAGTGAAGTAAACGCGATTTTACACACACTAGGGGCTAGAAAATCGAGTTTCTTGACTTTTTAAAAACTCAGTATCCTTGGTATATATAGGCTTATTATGACGTGAAACAACCGTTTATATGATTTTTTCGAAGTGTGAAAGAAGTGAAGTAAACTCGATTTTACACTCAATAGAGGCTAGAAAATCGAATTTCTTGACTTTTTGAAAACTCAGTATTTTTGGTATGTAGAAGCTTATTATGAGGTAATACATCGATTTAAATGATTTTTAAGCAGTTTGAAAGAAGTGAAGTTAACGCGATTTTACACTCACTAAAGGGAGAGAAAATTGAATTTCTTGACTTTTTAAAAACTTAGTATTCTTGGTATACATAGGCGTATTATGACGTGAAACAACCATTTATATGATTTTTTTCGAAGTTTGAAAGAAGTGAAGTAAACGCGATTTTACACTCAATAGAGGCTAGAAAATCGAATTTCTTGACTTTTGGAAAACTCAGTATTTTTGGTATATAGAGGCTTTTTATGAGGTATTACATCGAATTATATGATTTTTAAGCAGTTTGAAAGAAGTGAAGTAAACGCGAATTTACACTCACTAGGGGCTAGAAAATCGATTTTCTTGAATTGTTAAAAACTCAATATTCTTTGTATATAGAGGCTTGTTATGAGGTGATAGATCCATTTATATGATTTTTAAGCAGTTTGAAAGAAGTGAAGTAAACGCGATTTTACACTCACTAGGGGATAGAAAATCGAATTTCTTGACTTTTTAAAAACTTAGTATTCTTGGTATATATAGGCTGATTATGACGTGAAACAAACATTTATATGATTTTTTCGAAGTTTGAAAGAAGTGAAGTAAACGCGATTTTACACTCACTAGGGCCTAGAAAATCCATTTTCTTGACTTGTTGAAAACTCAATATTCTTGGTTTATATAAGCTTATTATAAGGTGATACAACCATTTATATGAATTTTAAGCAGTTTGAAAGAAGTAAAGTAAACGCGATTTTACACTCACTAGGCCTAGAAAATCGAATTTCTTGACTTCTTATAAACTCAGTATTCTTGGTATATATAGGCTTATTATGACGTGAAACAACCATTTATATGATTTTTTCGAAGTTTAAAAGAAGTGAAGTAAACGCAATTTTACACTCAATAGAGGCTAGAAAATCGAATTTCTTGACTTTTTGAAAACTCAGTATTTTTGGTATATAGAGGCTTATTATGAGGTAATACATCGATTTATATAATTTTTAAGCAGTTTGAAAAAAGTGAACTAAACGCGATTTTACACTCAATAGAGGCTAGAAAATCGATTTTCTTGACTTTTTGAAAACTCAGTATTTTTGGTATATAGAGGCTTATTATGAGGTAATACATCGATTTAAATGATTTTTTCGAAGTTTAAAAGAAGTGAAGTAAACGCAATTTTACACTCAATAGAGGCTAGAAAATCGAATTTTTTGACTTTTTGAAAACTCAGTATTTTTGGTATATGGAGGCTTATTATGAGGTAATACATGGATTTATATGATTTTTAAGCAGTTTGAAAGAAGCGAAGTAAACGCGAATTTACACTCACTAGGGGCTAGAAAATCGATTTTCTTGACTTGTTAAAAACTCAATATTCTTGGTATATAGAGGCTTATCAGGTGATACATCCATTTATATGATTTTTAAGCGGTTTGAAAAACGTGAAGTAAACGCGAATTTACACTCAATAGGGGCTAGAAAATCGATTTTCTTGAATTGTTAAAAACTCAATATTCTTGGTATATAGGGTCTTATTATGAGGTGATAGATCCATTTATATGATTTTTAAGCAGTTTGAAAGAAGTGAAGTAAACGCGATTTTACACTCACTAGGGGCAAGAAAATCGATTTTCTTGACTGGTTGAAAACTCAATATTCTTGGTATATACCTATAGGCTTATTATGAGGTGATACAACCATTTATATAATTTTTAGCAGTTTTGAAGAAGTGAAGTAAACGCGATTTTACACTCAATACAGGTTAGAAAATCGAATTTCTTGACTTTTGGAAAACTCAGTATTTTTGGTATATAGAGGCTTATTATGAGGTAATACATCGACTTATATAATTTTTAAGCAGTTTGAAAAACGTGAAGTAAACGCGATTTTACACTCAATAGAGGCTAGAAAATCGAATTTCTTGACTTTTTGAAAGCTCAGTATTTTTGGTATATAGAAGCTTATTTAGAGATAATACGTCGATTTAAATGATTTTTAAGCAGTTTGAAAGAAGTGAAGTTAACGCGATTTTACACTCACTAAAGGGATAGAAAATCGAATTTCTTGACTTTTTAAAAACTCAGTATTCTTGGTATACATAGGCTTATTATGACGTGAAACAACCATTTATATGATTTTTTAAAAGTTTGAAAGAAGTGAAGTAAACGCGATTTTACACTCACTAGGGGCAAGAAAATCGATTTTCTTGAAATGTTAAAAACTCAATATTCTTGGTATATATAGGCTTATTATGAGGTGATACAACCATTTATATGAATTTTAAGCAGTTTTAAAGAAGTGAAGTAAACGCGATTTTACACTCACTAGGGGCTAGAAAATCGAATTTCTTGACTTTTTAAAAACTCAGTATCCTTGGTATATATAGGCTTATTATGACGTGAAACAACCGTCTATATGATTTTTTCGAAGTGTGAAAGAAGTGAAGTAAACTCGATTTTACACTCAATAGAGGCTAGAAAATCGAATTTCTTGACTTTTTGAAAACTCAGTATTTTTGGTATATAGAGGCTTCTTATGAGGTAATACATCGATTTAAATGATTTTTTCGAAGTTTAAAAGAAGTGAAGTAAACGCGAATTTACACTCACTAGGGGCTAGAAAATCGATTTTCTTGAATTGTTAAAAGTCAATATTCTTGGTATATAGAGGCTTACTATGAGGTGAAAGATCCATTTATATGATTTTTAAGCAGTTTGAAAGAAGTGAAGTAAACGCGATTTTACACTCACTAGGGGCTAGAAAATCGATTTTCTGGACTTGTTAAAAACTCAATATTCTTGGTATATATAGGCTTATTATGACGTGAAACAATCATTTATATGATTTTTTAGAAGTTTGAAAGAAGTGAAGTAAACGCGATTTTACACTCACTAGGGGCAAGAAAATCGATTTTCTTGAAATGTTGAAAACTCAATATTCTTGGTATATAGACGCTTATTATGAGGTGATAAAACCATTTATATGAATTTTAAGCAGTTTTAAAGAAGTAAAGTAAACGCGATTTTACACTCACTAGGGGCTAGAAAATCGAATTTCTTGACTTTTTAAAAACTCAGTATCCTTGGTATATATAGGCTTATTATGACGTGAAACAACCGTTTATATGATTTTTTCGATGTGTGAAAGAGGTGAAGTAAACTCGATTTTACACTCAATAGAGGCTAGAAAATCGAATTTCTTGACTTTTTGAAAACTTAGTATTTTTGGTATGTAGAAGCTTATTATGAGGTAATACATCGATTTAAATGATTTTTAAGCAGTTTGAAAGAAGCGAAGTAAACGCGAATTTACACTCACTAGGGGCTAGAAAATCGATTTTCTTGAATTGTTAAAAACTCAATATTCTTGGTATATAGTGGATCATTATGAGGTGATAGATCCATTAATATGATATTTAAGCAGTTTGAAAGAAGTGAAGTAAACGCGATTTTACACTCACTAGGGGCTAGAAAATCGATTTTCTTGACTTGTTAAAAACTCAATATTCTTGTTATATAGAGGCTTATTATCAGGTGATACATCAATTTATATGATTTTTAAGCAGTTTTAAAAACGTGAAGTAAACGCGAATTTACACTCAATAGGGGCTAAAAAATCGATTTTCTTGAATTGTTAAAAACTCAATATTCTTGGTATATAGGGGCTTATTATAAGGTGATAGATCCATTTATATGATTTTTAAGCAGTTTGAAAGAAGTGAAGTAAACGCGATTTTACACTCACTAGGGGCAAGAAAATCGATTTTCTTGACTTGTTGAAAACTCAATACTCTTGGTATATACCTGTAGGCTTATTATGAGGTGATACAACCATTTATATGAATTTTAAGCAGTTTTGAAGAAGTGAAGTAAACGCGATTTTACACTCAATACAGGTTAGAAAATCGCATTTCTTGACTTTTGGAAAACTCAGTATTTTTGGTATATAGAGGCTTCTTATGAGGTAATACATCGACTTATATAATTTTTAAGCAGTTTGAAAAACGTGAAGTAAACGCGATTTTACACTCAATAGGGGCTAGAAAATCGAATTTCTTGACTTTTTCAAAACTTAGTATTCTTGGTATACATAGGCTTATTATGACGTGAAACAACCATTTATATGATTTTTTCGAAGTATGAAAGAAGTGAAGTAAACGCGATTTTACACTCAATAGAGGCTAGAAAATCGAATTTCTTGACTTTTTGAAAACTCAGTATTTTTGGTATATAGAGGCTTATTATGAGGAAATACATCGATTTATACGATTTTTAAGCAGTTTGAAAGAAGTTGTAAACGCGATTTTACACTCAATAGAGGCTAGAAAATCGAATTGCATGTCTTTTTGAAAGCTCAGTATTTTTGGTATGTAGAAGCTTATTATGAGGTAATACATCGATTTAAATGATTTTTTCGAAGTTTGAAAGAAGTGAAGTAAACGCGATTTTACACTCAATAGAGGATAGAAAATCGAATTTCTTGACTTTTGGAAAACTCAGTATTTTTGGTATATAGAGGCTTATTATGAGGTAATACATCGATTTATATGATTTTTAAGCAGTTTGAAAGAAGTGAAGTAAACGCGAATTTACACTCTTTAGGGGCTAGAAAATCGATTTTCTTGAATTGTTAAAAACTCAATATTCTTGGTATATAGAGGCTTATTATGAGGTGATAGATCCATTTTATGATTTTTAAGCAGTTTGAAAGAAGTGAAGTAAACGCGATTTTACACTCACTAGGGGATAGAAAATCGAATTTCTTGACTTTTTAAAAACTTAGTATTCTTGGTATATATATAAGCTGATTATGAGGTGAAACAATCATTTATATGATTTTTTCGAAGTTTGAAAGAAGTGAGGTAAACGCGATTTGCACTCACTAGGCCTAGAAAATCGAATTTCTTGACTTCTTATAAACTCAGTATTCTTGGTATATATAGGCTTATTATGACGTGAAACAACCATTTATATGATTTTTTCGAAGTTTAAAAGAAGTGAAGTAAACGCAATTTTACACTCAATAGAGGCTAGAAAATCGAATTTCTTGACTTGAAAACTCAGTATTTTTGGTATATAGAGGCTTATTATGAGGTAATACATCGATTTATATGATTTTTAAGCAGTTTGAAAGAAGTGAAGTAACAGCGAATTTACACTCACTAGGGGCAAGAAAATCGATTTTCTTGAATTGTTAAAAAGTCAATATTCTATGTATATAGAGGCTTATTATGAGGTAATACATCAATTTATACGATTTTTAAGCAGTTTGAAAAAAGTGAAGTAAACGAGATTTTACACTCAGAGGCTAGAAAATCGAATTTCTTGATTGTTTGAAAACTCAGTATTTTTGGTATATAGAAGCTTATTATCAGGTAATACATCGATTTAAATGATTTTTAAGCAGTTTGAAAGAAGTGAAGTAAACGCGATTTTACACTCACTAGAGGCAAGAAAATCGATTTTCTTGACTTGCTGAAAACTCAATATTCTTGGTATATACCTTTAGGCTTATTATGAGGTGATACAACCATTTATATAATTTTTAAGCAGTTTTGAAGAAGTGAAGTAAAAGCGATTTTACACTCAATACAGGTTAGAAAATCGAATTTCTTGACTTTTGGAAAACTCAGTATTTTTGGTATATAGAGGCTTATTATGAGGTAATACATCGACTTATATAATTTTTAAGCAGTTTGAAAAACGTGAAGTAAACGCGATTTTACACTCAATAGAGGCTAGAAAATCGAATTTCTTGACTTTTTGAAAGCTCAGTATTTTTGGTATATAGAAGCTTATTTAGAGGTTATACGTCGATTTAAATGATTTTTAAGCAGTTTGAAAGAAGTGAAGTTAACGCGATTTTACACTCACTAAAGGGATAGAAAATCGAATTTCTTGACTTTTTAAAAACTTAGTATTCTTGGTATACATAGGCGTATTATGACGTGAAACAACCATTTATATGATTTTTTCGAAGTTTGAAAGAAGTGATGTAAACGCGATTTTACACTCAATAGAGGCTAGAAAATCGAATTTCTTGACTTTTTGAAAACTCAGTATTTTTGGTATATAGAGGCTTATTATGAGGTAATACTTCGATTTATATGATTTTTAAGCAGTTTGAAAGAAGTGAAGTAACCGCGAATTTACACTCACTAGGGGCTAGAAAATCGATTTTCTTGAATTGTTAAAAAGTCAATATTCTTTGTATATAGAGGCTTATTATGAGGTAATACATCAATTTATACGATTTTTAAGCAGTTTGAAAAAAGTGAAGTAAACGCGATTTTACACTCAATAGAGGCTAGAAAATCGAATTTCTTGATTGTTTGAAAACTCAGTATTTTTGGTATATAGAAGCTTATTATGAGGTAATACATCGATTTAAATGATTTTTAAGCAGTTTGAAAGGAAGTGAAGTAAACGCGATTTTGCACTCACTAGGGGCTAGAAAATCAAATTTCTTGACTTGTTAAAAACTCAATATTCTTGGTATATAGAGGCTTATTATGAGGTGATACATCCATTTATATGATTTTTAAGCAGTTTGAAAAACGTGAAGTAAACGCGAATTTACACTCAATAGGGGCTAGAAAATCGATTTTTTTGAATTGTTAAAAACTCAATATTCTTGGTATATAGAGGCTTATTATGAGGTGATAGATCCATTTATATGATTTTTTCGAAGTTTGAAAGACGTGAAGTAAACGCGATATTACACTCACTAGGGGCAAGAAAATTGATTTTCTTGACTTGTTGAAAACTCAATATTCTTGGTATATATCTATAGGCTTATTATGAGGTGATACAACCATTTATATGAATTTTAAGCAGTTCTAAAGAAGTGAGGTAAACGCGATTTTACACTCACTAGGGGTTAGAAAATCGATTTTCTTGACTTGTTAAAAACTCAATATTCTTGGTATACAGAGGCTTATTATGAGGTGATACATCCATTTATATGATTTTTTCGAAGTTTGAAAGAAGTGAAGTAAACGCGATTTTACACTCAATAGAGGATAGAAAATCGAATTTCTTGACTTTTGGAAAACTCAGTATTTTTGGTATATAGAGGCTTATTATGAGGTAATACATCGATTTATATGATTTTCAAGCAGTTTGAAAGAAGTGAAGTAAACGCGAATTTACACTCACTAGGGGCTAGAAAATCGATTTTCTTGAATTGTTAAAAACTCAATATTCTTGGTATTTAGAGGCTTATTATGAGGTGATAGATCCATTTTATGATTTTTAAGCAGTTTGAAAGAAGTGAAGTAAACGCGATTTTACACTCACTAGGGGATAGAAAATCGAATTTCTTGACTTTTTAAAAACTTACTATTCTTGGTATATATATATATATAAGCTGATTATGAGGTGAAACAATCATTTATATGATTTTTTCGAAGTTTGAAAGAAGTGAAGTAAACGCGATTTTACACTCACTTGGAGATAGAAAATCGAATTTCTTGACTTTTTGAAAACTCAGTATTTTTGGAATATACAGGTTTATTATGAGGTAATACATGGATTTATATGATTTTTAAGCAGTTTGAAAGAAGCGAAGTAAACGCGATTTTACACTCACTAGGAGATAGAAAATCGAATTTGTTGAATTTTTAAAAACTCAGTATTTTTGGTATATAGAGAGAGGCTTATTATGAGGTAATACATCAATTTATACGATTTTTAAGCAGTTTGAAAGAAGTGAAGTAAACGCGATTTTACACTCAATAGAGGCTAGAAAATCGAATTTCTTGACTTTTTGAAAACTCAGTATTTTTGGTATATAGAAGCTGATTATGAGGTAATACATCGATTTAAATGATTTTTAAGCAGTTTGAAAGAAGTGAAGTAAACGCGATTTTACACTCACTAGGGGATAGAAAATCGAATTTGTTGACTTTTTAAAAACTCAGTATTTTTGGTATATAGAGGCTTATTATGAGGTGATAGATCCATTTATATGATTTTTAAGCAGTTTGAAAGAAGTGAAGTAAACGCGATTTTACACTCACTAGGGGCTAGAAAATCAATTTTCTTGACTTGTTAAAAACTCAACATTCTTTGTATATAGAGGCTTATTATGAGGTGATACATCCATTTATATGATTTTTAAGCAGTTTGAAAGACGTGAAGTAAACGCGATTTTACACGCACTAGGGGCAAGAAAATCGATTTTCTTGACTTGTTGAAAACTCAATATTCTTGGTATATACCTATAGGCTTATAATGAGGTGATACAACCATTTATATGAATTTTAAGCAGTTTTAAAGAAGTGAAGTAAACGCGATTTTACACTCACTAGGGGCTAGAAAATCGTTTTCTTGACTTGTTAAAAACTCAATATTCTTGGTATACAGACGCTTATTATGAGGTGATACATCCATTTATATGATTTTTTCGAAGTTTGAAAGAAGTGAAGTAAACGCGATTTTACACTCAATAGAGGCTAGAAAATCGAATTTCTTGACTTTTGGAAAACTCAGTATTTTTGGTATATAGAGGCTTATTATGAGGTGATAGATCCATTTATATGATTTTTAAGCAGTTTTAAAGAAGTAAAGTAAACGCGATTTTACACTCACTAGGCCTAGAAAATCGAATTTCTTGACTTTTTGAAAGCTCAGTATTTTTGGTATATAGAAGCTTATTATGAGGTAATACATCGATTTAAATGATTTTTAAGCAGTTTGAAAGAAGTGAAGTTAACTCGCTTTTACACTCACTAAGGGGATAGAAAATCGAATTTCTTGTCTTTTTAAAAACTTAGTATTCTTGGTAAACATAGGCTTATTATGACGTGAAACAACCATTTATATGATTTTTTCGAAGTTTGAAAGAAGTGAAGTAAATGCGATTTTACACTCAATAGAGGCTAGAAAAACGAATTTCTTGACTTTTTGAAAACTCAGTATTTTTGGTATATAGAAGCTTATTATGAGGTAATACAGGGATTTAAATGATTTTTAAGCAGTTTGAAAGAAGTGAAGTAAAGGCGATTTTACACTCACTAGGGGATAGAAAATCGAATTTGTTGACTTTTTAAAAACTCAGTATTTTTGGTATATAGAGACTTATTATGAGGTGATAGATCCATTTATATGATTTTTAAGCAGTTTGAAAGAAGTGAAGTAAACGCGATTTTACACTCACTAGGGGCTAGAAAATCGATTTTCTTGGCTTGTTAAAAACTCAATATTCTTGGTATATAGAGGCTTATTATGAGGTGATACATCCATTTATATGATTTTTAAGCAGTTTGAAAAACGTGAAGTAAACGCGAATTTACACTCAATAGGGGCTAGAAAATCGATTTTCTTGAATTGTTAAAAACTCAATATTCTTGGTATATAGAGGCTTATTATGAGGTGATAGATCCATTTATATGATTCTTTCGAAGTTTGAAAGACGTGAAGTAAACGCGATTTCTTGACTTGTTGAAAACTCAATATTCTAGGTATATACCTATAGGCTTATTATGAGGTGATACAACCATTTATATGAATTTTAAGCAGTTTTAAAGAAGTGAAGTAAACGCGATTTTACACTCACTAGGGGCTAGAAAATCGATTTTCTTGACTTGTTAAAAACTCAATATTCTTGGTATATAGATACTTATTATGAGGTGATACATCCATTTATATGATTTTTTCGAAGTTTGAAAGAAGTGAAGTAAACGCGATTTTACACTCAATAGAGGCTAGAAAATCGAATTTCTTGACTTTTGGAAAACTCAGTATTTTTGGTATATAGAGGCTTATTATGAGGTAATACATCGATTTATATGATTTTTAAGCAGTTTGAAAGAAGTGAAGTAAACGCGAATTTACACTCACTAGGGGCTAGAAAATCGATTTTCTTGAATTGTTAAAAGCTCAATATTCTTGGTATATAGAGGCTTATTATGAGGTGATAGATCCATTTATATGATTTTTAAGCAGTTTGAAAGAAGTGAAGTAAACGCGATTTTACACTCACTAGGGGATAGAAAATCGAATTTCTTGACTTTTTAAAAACTTAGTATTCTTGGTATATATAGGCTGATTATGACGTGAAACAAACATTTATATGATTTTTTCGAAGTTTGAAAGAAGTGAAGTAAACGCGATTTTACACTCACTAGGGCCTAGAAAATCCATTTTCTTGACTTGTTGAAAACTCAATATTCTTGTTTTATATAAGCTTATTATGAGGTAATACAACTATTTATATGAATTTTAAGCAGTTTTAAAGAAGTAAAGTAAACGCAATTTTACACTCAATAGAGGCTAGAAAATCGAATTTCTTGACTTTTTGAAAACTCAGTATTCTTGGTATATAGAGGCTTATTATGAGGTAATACATCGATTTATATAATCATTCAGCAGTTTGAAAAAAGTAAAGTAAACGCGATTTTACACTCAATAGAGGCTAGAAAATCGAATTTCTTGACTTTTTAAAAACTCAGTATTTTTGATATATACAGGTTTATTATGAGGTAATACATGGATTTATATGATTTTTAAGCAGTTTGAAAGAAGCGAAGTAAACGAGAATTTACACTCACTAGGGGCTAGAAAATCGATTTTCTTGAATTGTTAAAAACTCAATATTCTTGGTATATAGGGGCTTATTATGAGGTTATAGATCCATGTATATGATTTTTAAGCAGTTTGAAAGAAGTGAAGTAAACGCGATTTTACACTCACTAGGGGCTAGAAAATCCATTTTCTTGACTTGTTAAAAACTCAATATTCTTGGTATATAGAGGCTTATTATCAGGTGATACATCCATTTATATGATTTTTAAGCAGTTTCAAAAACGTGAAGTAAACGCGAATTTACACTCAATAGGAGATAGAAAATCGAATTTGTTGAATTTTTAAAAACTCAATATTCTTGGTTTATACCTATAGGCTTATTATGAGGTGATACAACCATTTATATGAATTTTAAGCAGTTTTGAAGAAGTGAAGTAAACGCGATTTTACACTCAATACAGGTTAGAAAATCGAATTTCTTGACTTTTGGAAAACTCAGTATTTTTGGTATATAGAGGCTTATTTTGAGGTAATACATCGACTTATATAATTTTTAAGCAGTTTGAAAAACGTGAAGTAAACGCGATTTTACACTCAATAGAGGCTAGAAAATCGAATTTCTTGACTTTTTGAAAGCTCAGTATTTTTGGTATATAGAAGCTTATTCAGAGGTAATACATCGATTTAAATGATTTTTAAGCAGTTTGAAAGATGTGAAGTAAACGCGATTTTACACTCACTAGGGGCTAGAAAATCGATTTTCTTGACTTGTTAAAAACTCAATATTCTTGGTATATAGAGGCTTATTATCAGGTGATACATCCATTTATATGATTTTTTCGAAGTTTGAAAAACGTGAAGTAAACCCGAATTTACACTCAATAGGGGCTAGAAAATCGATTTTCTTGAATTGTTAAAAACTCAATATTCTTGGTATATAGGGGCTTATTATGAGGTTATAGATCCATTTATATGATTTTTGAGCAGTTTAAAAGAAGTGAAGTAGACGCGATTTTACACTCACTAGGGGCAAGAAAATCGATTTTCTTGACTTGTTAAAAACTCAATATTCTTGGTATATAGAGGCTTATTATCAGGTGATACATCAATTTATATGATTTTTAAGCAGTTTGAAAAACGTGAAGTAAACGCGAATTTACACTCAATAGGGGTTAGAAAATCGATTTTCTTGAATTGTTAAAAACTCAATATTCTTGGTATATAGGGGCTTATTATAAGGTGATAGATCCATTTATATGATTTTTAAGCAGTTTGAAAGAAGTGAAGTAAACGCGATTTTACACTCACTAGGGGCAAGAAAATCGATTTTCTTGACTTGTTGAAAACTCAATATTCTTGGAATGTACCTATAGGCTTATTATGAGGTGATACAACCATTTATATGAATTTTAAGCAGTTTTGAAGAAGTGAAGTAAACGCGATTTTACACTCAATACAGGTTAGAAAATCGAATTTCTTGACTTTTGGTAAACTCAGTATTTTTGGTATATAGAGGCTTTTTATGAGGTAATACATCGACTTATATAATTTTTAAGCAGTTTGAAAAACGTGAAGTAAACGCGATTTTATACTCAATAGAGGCTAGAAAATCGAATTTCTTGACTTTTTGAAAGCTCAGTATTTTTGGTATATAGAAGCTTATTTAGAGGTAATACTGGATTTAAATGATTTTTAAGCAGTTTGAAAGAAGTGAAGTTAACGCGATTTTACACTCACTAAGGGGATAGAAAATCGAATTTCTTGACTTTTTAAAAACTTAGTATTTTTGGTATACATAGGCTAATTATGACGTGAAACAACCATTTATATGATTTTTTCGAAGTTTGAAAGAAGTGAAGTAAACGCGATTTTACACTCAATAGAGACTAGAAAATCGAATTTCTTGACTTTTTGAAAACCCAGTATTTTTGGTATATAGAGGCTTATTATGAGGTAATACATCGATTTATACGATTTTTAAGCTGTTTGAAAGAAATTAGTAAACGCGATTTTACACTCAATTGAGGCTAGAAAATCGAATTGCTTGACTTTTTGAAAACTCAGTATTTTTGGTATATAGAAGCTTATTATGAGGTAATACATCTATTTAAATGATTTTTAAGCAGTTTGAAAGAAGTGAAGTAAACGCGATTTTACACTCACTAGGAGATAGAAAATCGAATTTGTTGAATTTTTAAAAACTCAGTATTTTTGGTATATAGAGAGAGGCTTATTATGAGGTAATACATCAATTTATACGATTTTTAAGCAGTTTGAAAGAAGTGAAGTAAACGCGATTTTACACTCAATAGAGGCTAGAAAATCGAATTTCTTGACTTTTTGAAAACTCAGTATTTTTGGTATATAGAAGCTTATTATGAGGTAATACATCGATTTAAATGATTTTTAAGCAGTTTGAAAGAAGTGAAGTAAACGCGATTTTACACTCACTAGGGGATAGAAAATCGGATTTGTTGACTTTTTAAAAACTCAGTATTTTTGGTATATAGAGGCTTATTATGGGGTGATAGATCCATTTATATGATTTCTAAGCAGTTTGAAAGAAGTGAAGTAAACGCGATTTTACACTCACTAGGGGCTAGAAAATCAATTTTCTTGACTTGTTAAAAACTCTATATTCTTGGTATATAGAGGCTTATTATGAGGTGATACATCCATTTATATGATTTTTTCGAAGTTTGAAAGAAGTGAAGTAAACGCGATTTTACACTCAATAGAGGCTAGAAAATCGAATTTCTTGACTTTTGGAAAACTCAGTATTTTTGGAATATAGAGGCTTATTATGAGGTGATACAACCGTTTATATGAATTTTAAGCAGTTTGAAAGAAGTGAAGTAAACGCGATTTTACACTCACTAGGGGATAGAAAATCGAATTTCTTGACTTTTTAAAAACTTAGTATTCTTGGTTTATATAAGCTTATTATGAGGTGATACAACCATTTATATGAATTTTAAGCAGTTTTAAAGAAGTAAAGTAAACGCGATTTTACACTCACTAAGCCTAGAAAATCGAATTTCTTGACTTTTTGAAAGCTAAGTATTTTTGGTATATAGAAGCTTATTATGAGGTAATACATCGATTTAAATGATTTTTAAGCAGTTTGAAAGAAGTGAAGTTAACGCGCTTTTACACTCACTAAGGGGATAGAAAATCGAATTTCTTGTCTTTTTAAAAACTTAGTATTCTTGGTACACATAGGCTTATTATGACGTGAAACAACCATTTATATGATTTTTTCGAAGTTTGAAAGAACTGAAGTAAACGCGATTTTACACTCAATAGAGGCTAGAAAATCGAATTTCTTGACTTTTTGAAAACTCAGTATTTTTGGAATATAGAAGCTTATTATGAGGTAATACATCGATTTAAATGATTTTTAAGCAGTTTGAAAGAAGTGAAGTAAAGGCGATTTTACACTCACTAGGGGATAGAAAATCGAATTTGTTGACTTTTTAAAAACTCAGTATTTTTGGTATATAGAGGCTTATTATGAGGTGATAGATCCATTTATATGATTTTTAAGCAGTTTGAAAGAAGTGAAATAAACGCGATTTTACACTCACTAGGGGCTAGAAAATCGATTTTCTTGGCTTGTTAAAAACTCAATATTCTTGGTATATAGAGGCTTATTATGAGGTGATACATCCATTTATATGATTTTTAAGCAGTTTGAAAAACGTGAAGTAAACGCGAATTTACACTCAATAGGGGCTAGAAAATCGATTTTCTTGAATTGTTAAAAACTCAATATTCTTGGTATATAGAGGCTTATTATGAAGTGATAGATCCATTTATATGATTTTTTCGAAGTTTGAAAGACGTGAAGTAAACGCGATTTCTTGACTTGTTGAAAACTCAATATTCTTGGTATATACCTATAGTCTTATTATGAGGTGATACAACCATTTATATGAATTTTAAGCAGTTTTAAAGAAGTGAAGTAAACGCGATTTTACACTCAATAGAGGCTAGAAAATCGAATTTCTTGACTTTTTAAAAACTCAGTATTTTTGATATATACAGGTTTATTATGAGGTAATACATGGATTTATATGATTTTTAAGCAGTTTGAAAGAAGCGAAGTAAACGAGAATTTACACTCACTAGGGGCTAGAAAATCGATTTTCTTGAATTGTTAAAAACTCAATATTCTTGGTATATAGGGGCTTATTATGAGGTTATAGATCCATTTATATGAATTTTAAGCAGTTCTAAAGAAGTGAGGTAAACGCGATTTTACACTCACTAGGGGTTAGAAAATCGATTTTCTTGACTTGTTAAAAACTCAATATTCTTGGTATACAGAGGCTTATTATGAGGTGATACATCCATTTATATGATTTTTTCGAAGTTTGAAAGAAGTGAAGTAAACGCGATTTTACACTCAATAGAGGATAGAAAATCGAATTTCTTGACTTTTGGAAAACTCAGTATTTTTGGTATATAGAGGCTTATGAGGTAATACATCGATTTATATGATTTTCAAGCAGTTTGAAAAAAGTGAAGTAAACGCGAATTTACACTCACTAGGGGCTAGAAAATCGATTTTCTTGACTTGTTAAAAACTCAATATTCTTGGTATATAGAGGCTTATTATCAGGTGATACATCCATTTATATGATTTTTTCGAAGTTTGAAAAACGTGAAGTAAACCCGAATTTACACCCAATAGGGGCTAGAAAATCGATTTTCTTGAATTGTTAAAAACTCAATATTCTTGGTATATAGGGGCTTATTATGAGGTTATAGATCCATTTATATGATTTCTGAGCAGTTTAAAAGAAGTGAAGTAGACGCGATTTTACACTCACTAGGGGCAAGAAAATCGATTTTCTTGACTTGTTAAAAACTCAATATTCTTGGTATATAGAGGCTTATTATCAGGTGATACATCAATTTATATGATTTTTAAGCAGTTTGAAAAACGTGAAGTAAACGCGAATTTACACTCAATAGGGGCTAGAAAATCGATTTTCTTGAATTGTTAAAAACTCAATATTCTTGGTATATAGGGGCTTATTATAAGGTGATAGATCCATTTATATGATTTTTAAGCAGTTTGAAAGAAGTGAAGTAAACGCGATTTTACACTCACTAGGGAATAGAAAATCGAATTTCTTGACTTTTTAAAAACTTAGTATTTTCTTGTATATATAGGCTGATTATGACGTGAAACAAACATTTAACTGATTTTTTCGAAGTTTGAAAGAAGTGAAGTAAACGCGATTTTACACTCACTAGAAAATCCATTTTCTTGACTTGTTGAAAACTCAAAATTCTTGGTTCATATAAGCTTATTATGAGGTGATACAACCATTTATATGAATTTTAAGCAGTTTGAAAGAAGTGAAGTAAACGCGATTTTACACTCACTAGGGGATAGAAAAGCGAATTTCTTGACTTTTTAAAAACTTAGTATTCTTGGTTTATATAAGCTTATTATGAGGTGATACAACCATTTATATGAATTTTAAGGAGTTTTTAAGGATGTAAAGTAAACGCGATTTTACACTCACTAAGCCTAGAAAATCGAATTTCTTGACTTTTTGAAAGCTAAGTATTTTTGGTATATAGAAGCTTATTATGAGGTAATACATCGATTTATATGATTTTCAAGCAGTTTGAAAAAAGTGAAGTAAACGCGAATTTACACTCACTAGGGGCTAGAAAATCGATTTTCTTGAATTGTTAAAAACTCAATATTCTTGGTATTTAGAGGCTTATTATGAGGTGATAGATCCATTTTATGATTTTTAAGCAGTTTGAAAGAAGTGAAGTAAACGCGATTTTACACTCACTAGGGGATAGAAAATCGAATTTCTTGACTTTTTAAAAACTTAGTATTCTTGGTATATATATAAGCTGATTATGAGGTGAAACAATCATTTATATGATTTTTTCGAAGTTTGAAAGAAGTGAAGTTAACGCGATTTTACACACACTAGGGGCTAGAAAATCGATTTTCTTGACATTTTGAAAACTCAGTATTTTTGGTATGTAGAAGCTTATTATGAGGTAATACATCGATTTAAATGATTTTTAAGCAGTTTGAAAGAAGTGAAGAAAACGCGATTTTACACTCACTTGGAGATAGAAAATCGAATTTTTGAATTTTTAAAAACTCAGTATCCTTGGTATATATAGGCTTATTATGACGTAAAAAAACCGTTTATATGATTTTTTCGAAGTGTGAAAGAAGGGAAGTAAACTCGATTTTACACTCAATAGAGGTTAGAAAATCGACTTTCTTGACTTTTTGAAAACTCAGTATTTTTGGTATGTAGAAGCTTATTATGAGGTAATACATCGATTTAAATGATTTTTAAGCAGTTTGAAAGAAGTGAAGTAAACGCGATTTTACACTCACTATGGGATAGAAAATCGAATTTCTTGACTTTTTAAAAACTTAGCATTCTTGGTATACATAGGCTTATTATGACGTGAAACAACCATTTATATGATTTTTTCGAAGTTTGAAAAAAGTGAAGTAAACGCGATTTTACACTCAATAGAGGCTAGAAAATCGAATTTCTTGACTTTTTGAAAACTCAGTATTTTTGGAATATACAGGTTTATTATGAGGTAATACATGGATTTATATGATTTTTAAGCAGTTTGAAAGAAGCGAAGTAAACGCGATTTTACACTCACTAGGAGATAGAAAATCGAATTTGTTGAATTTTTAAAAACTCAGTATTTTTGGTATATAGAGAGAGGCTTATTATGAGGTAATACATCAATTTATACGATTTTTAAGCAGTTTGAAAGAAGTGAAGTAAACGCGATTTTACACTCAATAGAGGCTAGAAAATCGAGTTTCTTGACTTTTTGAAAACTCAGTATTTTTGGTATATAGAAGCTGATTATGAGGTAATACATCGATTTAAATGATTTTTAAGCAGTTTGAAAGAAGTGAAGTAAACGCGATTTTACACTCACTAGGGGATAGAAAATCGAATTTGTTGACTTTTTAAAAACTCAGTATTTTTGGTATATAGAGGCTTATTATGAGGTGATAGATCCATTTATATGATTTTTAAGCAGTTTGAAAGAAGTGAAGTAAACGCGATTTTACACTCACTAGGAGATAGAAAATCAATTTTCTTGACTTGTTAAAAACTCAACATTCTTTGTATATAGAGGCTTATTATGAGGTGATACATCCATTTATATGATTTTTAAGCAGTTTGAAAGACGTGAAGTAAACGCGATTTTACACTCACTAGGGGCAAGAAAATCGATTTTCTTGACTTGTTGAAAACTCAATATTCTTGGTATATACCTATAGGCTTATAATGAGGTGATACAACCATTTATATGAATTTTAAGCAGTTTTAAAGAAGTGAAGTAAACGCGATTTTACACTCACTAGGGGCTAGAAAATCGTTTTCTTGACTTGTTAAAAACTCAATATTCTTGGTATACAGACGCTTATTATGAGGTGATACATCCATTTATATGATTTTTTCGAAGTTTGAAAGAAGTGAAGTAAACGCGATTTTACACTCAATAGAGGCTAGAAAATCGAATTTCTTGACTTTTGGAAAACTCAGTATTTTTGGTATATAGAGGCTTATTATGAGGTGATAGATCCATTTATATGATTTTTAAGCAGTTTTAAAGAAGTAAAGTAAACGCGATTTTACACTCACTAGGCCTAGAAAATCGAATTTCTTGACTTTTTGAAAGCTCAGTATTTTTGGTATATAGAAGCTTATTATGAGGTAATACATCGATTTAAATGATTTTTAAGCAGTTTGAAAGAAGTGAAGTTAACTCGCTTTTACACTCACTAAGGGGATAGAAAATCGAATTTCTTGTCTTTTTAAAAACTTAGTATTCTTGGTAAACATAGACTTATTATGACGTGAAACAACCATTTATATGATTTTTTCGAAGTTTGAAAGAAGTGAAGTAAATGCGATTTTACACTCAATAGAGGCTAGAAAATCGAATTTCTTGACTTTTTGAAAACTCAGTATTTTTGGTATATAGAAGCTTATTATGAGGTAATACAGGGATTTAAATGATTTTTAAGCAGTTTGAAAGAAGTGAAGTAAAGGCGATTTTACACTCACTAGGGGATAGAAAATCGAATTTGTTGACTTTTTAAAAACTCAGTATTTTTGGTATATAGAGACTTATTATGAGGTGATAGATCCATTTATATGATTTTTAAGCAGTTTGAAAGAAGTGAAGTAAACGAGATTTTACACTCACTAGGGGCTAGAAAATCGATTTTCTTGGCTTGTTAAAAACTCAATATTCTTGGTATATAGAGGCTTATTATGAGGTGATACATCCATTTATATGATTTTTAAGCAGTTTGAAAAACGTGAAGTAAACGCGAATTTACACTCAATAGGGGCTAGAAAATCGATTTTCTTGAATTGTTAAAAACTCAATATTCTTGGTATATAGAGGCTTATTATGAGGTGATAGATCCATTTATATGATTTTTTCGAAGTTTGAAAGACGTGAAGTAAACGCGATTTCTTGACTTGTTGAAAACTCAATATTCTAGGTATATACCTATAGGCTTATTATGAGGTGATACAACCATTTATATGAATTTTAAGCAGTTTTAAAGAAGTGAAGTAAACGCGATTTTACACTCACTAGGGGCTAGAAAATCGATTTTCTTGACTTGTTAAAAACTCAATATTCTTGGTATATAGATACTTATTATGAGGTGATACATCCATTTATATGATTTTTTCGAAGTTTGAAAGAAGTGAAGTAAACGCGATTTTACACTCAATAGAGGCTAGAAAATCGAATTTCTTGACTTTTGGAAAATTCAGTATTTTTGGTATATAGAGGCTTATTATGAGGTAATACATCGATTTATATGATTTTTAAGCAGTTTGAAAGAAGTGAAGTAAACGCGAATTTACACTCACTAGGGGATAGAAAATCGAATTTCTTGACTTTTTAAAAACTTAGTATTCTTGGTATATATAGGCTGATTATGACGTGAAACAAACATTTATATGATTTTTTCGAAGTTTGAAAGAAGTGAAGTAAACGCGATTTTACACTCACTAGGGCCTAGAAAATCCATTTTCTTGACTTGTTGAAAACTCAATATTCTTGTTTTATATAAGCTTATTATGAGGTGATACAACCATTTATATGAATTTTAAGCAGTTTTAAAGAAGTAAAGTAAACGCGATTTTACACTCACTAGGCCTAGAAAATCGAATTTCTTGACTTCTTATAAACTCAGTATTCTTGGTATATATAGGCTTATTATGACGTGAAACAACCTTTTATATGATTTTTTCGAAGTTTAAAAAGAAGTAAAGTAAACGCAATTTTACACTCAATAGAGGCTAGAAAATCGAATTTCTTGACTTTTTGAAAACTCAGTATTTTTGGTATATAGAGGCTTATTATGAGGTAATACATCGATTTATATAATCATTCAGCAGTTTGAAAAAAGTAAAGTAAACGCGATTTTACACTTAATAGAGGCTAGAAAATCGAATTTCTTGACTTTTTAAAAACTCAGTATTTTTGATATATACAGGTTTATTATGAGGTAATACATGGATTTATATGATTTTTAAGCAGTTTGAAAGAAGCGAAGTAAACGAGAATTTACACTCACTAGGGGCTAGAAAATCGATTTTCTTGAATTGTTAAAAACTCAATATTCTTGGTATATAGGGGCTTATTATGAGGTTATAGATCCATTTATATGATTTTTAAGCAGTTTGAAAGAAGTGAAGTAAACGCGATTTTACACTCACTAGGGGCTAGAAAATCCATTTTCTTGACTTGTTAAAAACTCAATATTCTTGGTATATAGAGGCTTATTATCAGGTGATACATCCATTTATATGATTTTTAAGCAGTTTCAAAAACGTGAAGTAAACGCGAATTTACACTCAATAGGAGATAGAAAATCGAATTTGTTGAATTTTTAAAAACTCAATATTCTTGGTTTATACCTATAGGCTTATTATGAGGTGATACAACCATTTATATGAATTTTAAGCAGTTTTGAAGAAGTGAAGTAAACGCGATTTTACACTCAATACAGGTTAGAAAATCGAATTTCTTGACTTTTGGAAAACTCAGTATTTTTGGTATATAGAGGCTTATTTTGAGGTAATACATCGACTTATATAATTTTTAAGCAGTTTGAAAAACGTGAAGTAAACGCGATTTTACACTCAATAGAGGCTAGAAAATCGAATTTCTTGACTTTTTGAAAGCTCAGTATTTTTGGTATATAGAAGCTTATTCAGAGGTAATACATCGATTTAAATGATTTTTAAGCAGTTTGAAAGATGTGAAGTAAACGCGATTTTACACTCACTAGGGGCTAGAAAATCGATTTTCTTGACTTGTTAAAAACTCAATATTCTTGGTATATAGAGGCTTATTATCAGGTGATACATCCATTTATATGATTTTTTCGAAGTTTGAAAAACGTGAAGTAAACCCGAATTTACACCCAATAGGGGCTAGAAAATCGATTTTCTTGAATTGTTAAAAACTCGATATTCTTGGTATATAGGGGCTTATTATGAGGTTATAGATCCATTTATATGATTTTTGAGCAGTTTAAAAGAAGTGAAGTAGACGCGATTTTACACTCACTAGGGGCAAGAAAATCGATTTTCTTGACTTGTTAAAAACTCAATATTCTTGGTATATACAGGCTTATTATCAGGTGATACATCAATTTATATGATTTTTAAGCAGTTTGAAAAACGTGAAGTAAACGCGAATTTACACTCAATAGGGGCTAGAAAATCGATTTTCTTGAATTGTTAAAAACTCAATATTCTTGGTATATAGGGGCTTATTATAAGGTGATAGATCCATTTATATGATTTTTAAGCAGTTTGAAAGAAGTGAAGTAAACGCGATTTTACACTCACTAGGGGCAAGAAAATCGATTTTCTTGACTTGTTGAAAACTCAATATTCTTGGAATGTACCTATAGGCTTATTATGAGGTGATACAACCATTTATATGAATTTTAAGCAGTTTTGAAGAAGTGAAGTAAACGCGATTTTACACTCAATACAGGTTAGAAAATCGAATTTCTTGACTTTTGGTAAACTCAGTATTTTTGGTATATAGAGGCTTTTTATGAGGTAATACATCGACTTATATAATTTTTAAGCAGTTTGAAAAACGTGAAGTAAACGCGATTTTATACTCAATAGAGGCTAGAAAATCGAATTTCTTGACTTTTTGAAAGCTCAGTATTTTTGGTATATAGAAGCTTATTTAGAGGTAATACTGGATTTAAATGATTTTTAAGCAGTTTGAAAGAAGTGAAGTTAACGCGATTTTACACTCACTAAGGGGATAGAAAATCGAATTTCTTGACTTTTTAAAAACTTAGTATTTTTGGTATACATAGGCTAATTATGACGTGAAACAACCATTTATATGATTTTTTCGAAGTTTGAAAGAAGTGAAGTAAACGCGATTTTACACTCAATAGAGACTAGAAAATCGAATTTCTTGACTTTTTGAAAACCCAGTATTTTTGGTATATAGAGGCTTATTATGAGGTAATACATCGATTTATACGATTTTTAAGCTGTTTGAAAGAAATTAGTAAACGCGATTTTACACTCAATTGAGGCTAGAAAATCGAATTGCTTGACTTTTTGAAAACTCAGTATTTTTGGTATATAGAAGCTTATTATGAGGTAATACATCTATTTAAATGATTTTTAAGCAGTTTGAAAGAAGTGAAGTAAACGCGATTTTACACTCACTAGGAGATAGAAAATCGAATTTGTTGAATTTTTAAAAACTCAGTATTTTTGGTATATAGAGAGAGGCTTATTATGAGGTAATACATCAATTTATACGATTTTTAAGCAGTTTGAAAGAAGTGAAGTAAACGCGATTTTACACTCAATAGAGGCTAGAAAATCGAATTTCTTGACTTTTTGAAAACTCAGTATTTTTGGTATATAGAAGCTTATTATGAGCTAATACATCGATTTAAATGATTTTTAAGCAGTTTGAAAGAAGTGAAGTAAACGCGATTGTACACTCACTAGGGGATAGAAAATCGGATTTGTTGACTTTTTAAAAACTCAGTATTTTTGGTATGTAGAGGCTTATTATGGGGTGATAGATCCATTTATATGATTTCTAAGCAGTTTGAAAGAAGTGAAGTAAACGCGATTTTACACTCACTAGGGGCTAGAAAATCAATTTTCTTGACTTGTTAAAAACTCTATATTCTTGGTATATAGAGGCTTATTATGAGGTGATACATCCATTTATATGATTTTTTCGAAGTTTGAAAGAAGTGAAGTAAACGCGATTTTACACTCAATAGAGGCTAGAAAATCGAATTTCTTGACTTTTGGAAAACTCAGTATTTTTGGTATATAGAGGCTTATTATGAGGTAATACATCGATTTATATGATTTTTAAGCAGTTTGAAAGAAGTGAAGTAAACGCGATTTTACACTCACTAGGGAATAGAAAATCGAATTTCTTGACTTTTTAAAAACTTAGTATTTTCTTGTATATATAGGCTGATTATGACGTGAAACAAACATTTAACTGATTTTTTCGAAGTTTGAAAGAAGTGAAGTAAACGCGATTTTACACTCACTAGGGCCTAGATAAACGCGATTTTACACTCACTAGGGGCTAGAAAATCGATTTTCTTGGCTTGTTAAAAACTCAATATTCTTGGTATATAGAGGCTTATTATGAGGTGATACATCCATTTATATGATTTTTAAGCAGTTTGAAAAACGTGAAGTAAACGCGAATTTACACTCAATAGGGGCTAGAAAATCGATTTTCTTGAATTGTTAAAAACTCAATATTCTTGGTATATAGAGGCTTATTATGAAGTGATAGATCCATTTATATGATTTTTTCGAAGTTTGAAAGACGTGAAGTAAACGCGATTTCTTGACTTGTTGAAAACTCAATATTCTTGGTATATACCTATAGTCTTATTATGAGGTGATACAACCATTTATATGAATTTTAAGCAGTTTTAAAGAAGTGAAGTAAACGCGATTTTACACTCAATAGAGGCTAGAAAATCGAATTTCTTGACTTTTTAAAAACTCAGTATTTTTGATATATACAGGTTTATTATGAGGTAATACATGGATTTATATGATTTTTAAGCAGTTTGAAAGAAGCGAAGTAAACGAGAATTTACACTCACTAGGGGCTAGAAAATCGATTTTCTTGAATTGTTAAAAACTCAATATTCTTGGTATATAGGGGCTTATTATGAGGTTATAGATCCATTTATATGATTTTTAAGCAGTTTGAAAGAAGTGAAGTAAACGCGATTTTACACTCACTAGGGGCTAGAAAATCCATTTTCTTGACTTGTTAAAAACTCAATATTCTTGGTATATAGAGGCTTATTATCAGGTGATACATCCATTTATATGATTTTTAAGCAGTTTCAAAAACGTGAAGTAAACGCGAATTTACACTCAATAGGAGATAGAAAATCGAATTTGTTGAATTTTTAAAAACTCAATATTCTTGGTTTATACCTATAGGCTTATTATGAGGTGATACAACCATTTATATGAATTTTAAGCAGTTTTGAAGAAGTGAAGTAAACGCGATTTTACACTAACTAGGCCTAGAAAATCGAATTTCTTGACTTTTGGAAAACTCAGTATTTTTGGTATATAGAGGCTTATTTTGAGGTAATACATCGACTTATATAATTTTTAAGCAGTTTGAAAAACGTGAAGTAAACGCGATTTTACACTCAATAGAGGCTAGAAAATCGAATTTCTTGACTTTTTGAAAGCTCAGTATTTTTGGTATATAGAAGCTTATTCAGAGGTAATACATCGATTTAAATGATTTTTAAGCAGTTTGAAAGATGTGAAGTAAACGCGATTTTACACTCACTAGGGGCTAGAAAATCGATTTTCTTGACTTGTTAAAAACTCAATATTCTTGGTATATAGAGGCTTATTATCAGGTGATACATCCATTTATATGATTTTTTGGAAGTTTGAAAAACGTGAAGTAAACCCGAATTTACACTCAATAGGGGCTAGAAAATCGATTTTCTTGAATTGTTAAAAACTCAATATTCTTGGTATATAGGGGCTTATTATGAGGTTATAGATCCATTTATATGATTTTTGAGCAGTTTAAAAGAAGTGAAGTAGACGCGATTTTACACTCACTAGGGGCAAGAAAATCGATTTTCTTGACTTGTTAAAAACTCAATATTCTTGGTATATAGAGGCTTATTATCAGGTGATACATCAATTTATATGATTTTTAAGCAGTTTGAAAAACGTGAAGTAAACGCGAATTTACACTCAATAGGGGCTAGAAAATCGATTTTCTTGAATTGTTAAAAACTCAATATTCTTGGTATATAGGGGCTTATTATAAGGTGATAGATCCATTTATATGATTTTTAAGCAGTTTGAAAGAAGTGAAGTAAACGCGATTTTACACTCACTAGGGGCAAGAAAATCGATTTTCTTGACTTGTTGAAAACTCAATATTCTTGGAATGTACCTATAGGCTTATTATGAGGTGATACAACCATTTATATGAATTTTAAGCAGTTTTGAAGAAGTGAAGTAAACGCGATTTTACACTCAATACAGGTTAGAAAATCGAATTTCTTGACTTTTGGTAAACTCAGTATTTTTGGTATATAGAGGCTTTTTATGAGGTAATACATCGATTTATATAATTTTTAAGCAGTTTGAAAAACGTGAAGTAAACGCGATTTTATACTCAATAGAGGCTAGAAAATCGAATTTCTTGACTTTTTGAAAGCTCAGTATTTTTGGTATATAGAAGCTTATTTAGAGGTAATACTGGATTTAAATGATTTTTAAGAAGTTTGAAAGAAGTGAAGTTAACGCGATTTTACACTCACTAAGGGGATAGAAAATCGAATTTCTTGACTTTTTAAAAACTCAGTATTTTTGATATATACAGGTTTATTATGAGGTAATACATGGATTTATATGATTTTTAAGCAGTTTGAAAGAAGCGAAGTAAACGAGAATTTACACTCACTAGGGGCTAGAAAATCGATTTTCTTGAATTGTTAAAAACTCAATATTCTTGGTATATAGGGGCTTATTATGAGGTTATAGATCCATTTATATGATTTTTAAGCAGTTTGAAAGAAGTGAAGTAAACGCGATTTTACACTCACTAGGGGCTAGAAAATCCATTTTCTTGACTTGTTAAAAACTCAATATTCTTGGTATATAGAGGCTTATTATCAGGTGATACATCCATTTATATGATTTTTAAGCAGTTTCAAAAACGTGAAGTAAACGCGAATTTACACTCAATAGGAGATAGAAAATCGAATTTGTTGAATTTTTAAAAACTCAATATTCTTGGTTTATACCTATAGGCTTATTATGAGGTGATACAACCATTTATATGAATTTTAAGCAGTTTTGAAGAAGTGAAGTAAACGCGATTTTACACTCAATACAGGTTAGAAAATCGAATTTCTTGACTTTTGGAAAACTCAGTATTTTTGGTATATAGAGGCTTATTTTGAGGTAATACATCGACTTATATAATTTTTAAGCAGTTTGAAAAACGTGAAGTAAACGCGATTTTACACTCAATAGAGGCTAGAAAATCGAATTTCTTGACTTTTTGAAAGCTCAGTATTTTTGGTATATAGAAGCTTATTCAGAGGTAATACATCGATTTAAATGATTTTTAAGCAGTTTGAAAGATGTGAAGTAAACGCGATTTTACACTCACTAGGGGCTAGAAAATCGATTTTCTTGACTTGTTAAAAACTCAATATTCTTGGTATATAGAGGCTTATTATCAGGTGATACATCCATTTATATGATTTTTTCGAAGTTTGAAAAACGTGAAGTAAACCCGAATTTACACTCAATAGGGGCTAGAAAATCGATTTTCTTGAATTGTTAAAAACTCAATATTCTTGGTATATAGGGGCTTATTATGAGGTTATAGATCCATTTATATGATTTTTGAGCAGTTTAAAAGAAGTGAAGTAGACGCGATTTTACACTCACTAGGGGCAAGAAAATCGATTTTCTTGACTTGTTAAAAACTCAATATTCTTGGTATATAGAGGCTTATTATCAGGTGATACATCAATTTATATGATTTTAAAGCAGTTTGAAAAACGTGAAGTAAACGCGAATTTACACTCAATAGGGGCTAGAAAATCGATTTTCTTGAATTGTTAAAAACTCAATATTCTTGGTATATAGGGGCTTATTATAAGGTGATAGATCCATTTATATGATTTTTAAGCAGTTTGAAAGAAGTGAAGTAAACGCGATTTTACACTCACTAGGGGCAAGAAAATCGATTTTCTTGACTTGTTGAAAACTCAATATTCTTGGAATGTACCTATAGGCTTATTATGAGGTGATACAACCATTTATATGAATTTTAAGCAGTTTTGAAGAAGTGAAGTAAACGCGATTTTACACTCAATACAGGTTAGAAAATCGAATTTCTTGACTTTTGGTAAACTCAGTATTTTTGGTATATAGAGGCTTTTTATGAGGTAATACATCGATTTAAATAATTTTTAAGCAGTTTGAAATACGTGAAGTAAACGCGATTTTATACTCAATAGAGGCTAGAAAATCGAATTTCTTGACTTTTTGAAAGCTCAGTATTTTTGGTATATAGAAGCTTATTTAGAGGTAATACTGGATTTAAATGATTTTTAAGCAGTATGAAAGAAGTGAAGTTAACGCGATTTTACACTCACTAAGGGGATAGAAAATCGAATTTCTTGACTTTTTAAAAACTTAGTATTTTTGGTATACATAGGCTAAATATGACGTGAAACAACCATTTATATGCTTTTTTCGAAGTTTGAAAGAAGTGAAGTAAACGCGATTTTACACTCAATAGAGACTAGAAAATCGAATTTCTTGACTTTTTGAAAACCCAGTATTTTTGGTATATAGAGGCTTATTATGAGGTGATACAACCATTTATATGAATTTTAAGCAGTTTTAAAGAAGTAAAGTAAACGCGATTTTACACTCACTAAGCCTAGAAAATCGAATTTCTTGACTTTTTGAAAGCTCAGTATTTCTGGTATATAGAAGCTTATTATGAGGTAATACATCGATTTAAATGATTTTTAAGCAGTTTGAAAGAAGTGAAGTTAACGCGCTTTTACACTCACTAAGGGGATAGAAAATCGAATTTCTTGTCTTTTTAAAAACTTAGTATTCTTGGTACACATAGGCTTATTATGACGTGAAACAACCATTTATATAATTTTTTTGAAGTTTGAAAGAACTGAAGTAAACGCGATTTTACACTCAATAGAGGCTAGAAAATCGAATTTCTTGACTTTTTGAAAACTCAGTATTTTTGGTATATAGAAGCTTATTATGAGGTAATACATCGATTTAAATGATTTTTAAGCAGTTTGAAAGAAGTGAAGTAAAGGCGATTTTACACTCACTAGGGGATAGAAAATCGAATTTGTTGACTTTTTAAAAACTCAGTATTTTTGGTATATAGAGGCTTATTATGAGGTGATAGATCCATTTATATGATTTTTAAGCAGTTTGAAAGAAGTGAAGTAAACGCGATTTTACACTCACTAGGGGCTAGAAAATCGATTTTCTTGGCTTGTTAAAAACTCAATATTCTTGGTATATAGAGGCTTATTATGAGGTGATACATCCATTTATATGATTTTTAAGCAGTTTGAAAAACGTGAAGTAAACGCGAATTTACACTCAATAGGGGCTAGAAAATCGATTTTCTTGAATTGTTAAAAACTCAATATTCTTGGTATATAGAGGCTTATTATGAAGTGATAGATCCATTTATATGATTTTTTCGAAGTTTGAAAGACGTGAAGTAAACGCGATTTCTTGACTTGTTGAAAACTCAATATTCTTGGTATATACCTATAGTCTTATTATGAGGTGATACAACCATTTATATGAATTTTAAGCAGTTTTAAAGAAGTGAAGTAAACGCGATTTTACACTCACTAGGGCCTAGAAAATCCATTTTCTTGACTTGTTGAAAACTCAATATTCTTGGTATATAGAGGCTTATTATGAGGTGATAGATCCATTTATATGATTTTTTTCGAAGTTTGAAAGACGTGAAGTAAACGCGATTTTACACTCACTAGGAGCAAGAAAATCGATTTTCTTAAATTGTTGAAAACTCAATATTCTTGGTTTATACCTATAGGCTTATTATGAGGTGATAGAACCATTTATATGAATTTTAAGCAGTTTTGAAGAAGTGAAGTAAACGCGATTTTACACTCACTAGGGGCTAGAAAATCGATTTTCTTGACTTGTTAAAAACTCAATATTCTTGGCATACAGAGGCTTATTATGAGGTGATACATCCATTTATATGATTTTTTCGAAGTTTGAAAGAAGTGAAGTAAACGCGATTTTACACTCAATAGAGGCTAGAAAATCGAATTTCTTGACTTTTGGAAAACTCAGTATTTTTGGTATATAGAGGCTTCTTATGAGGTAATACATCGATTTATATGATTTTTAAGCAGTTTGAAAGAAGTGAAGTAAACGCGAATTTACACTCACTAGGGGCTAGAAAATCGATTATCTTGAATTGTTAAAAACTCAATATACTTGGTATATAGAGGCTTATTATGAGGTGATAGATCCATTTATATGATTTTTAAGCAGTTTGAAAGAAGTGAAGTAAACGCGATTTTACACTCACTAGGGGATAGAAAATCGAATTTCTTGACTTTTTAAAAACTTAGTATTTTTGGTATATATAGGCTGATTATGACGCGAAACAAACATTTCTATGATTTTTTCGAAGTTTGAAAGAAGTGAAGTAAACGCGATTTTACACTCACTAGGGCCTAGAGAATCCATTTTCTTGGCTTGTTGAAAACTCAATATTCTTGGTTTATATAAGCTTATTATGAGGTGATACAACCATTTATATGAATTTTAAGCAGTTTTAAAGAAGTAAAGTAAACGCGATTTTACACTCACTAGGCCTAGAAAATCGAATTTCTTGACTTTTTGAAAGCTCAGTATTTGTGGTATATAGAAGCTTATTATGAGGTAATACATCGATTTTAATGATTTTTAAGCAGTTTGAAAGAAGTGAAGTTAACTCGCTTTTACACTCACTAAGGGGATAGAAAATCGAATTTCTTGTCTTTTTAAAAACTTAGTATTCTTGGTACACATAGGCTTATTATGACGTGAAACAACCATTTATATGATTTTTTCGAAGTTTGAAAGAAGTGAAGTAAACGCGATTTTACACTCAATAGAGGCTAGAAAATCGAATTTCTTGACTTTTTGAAAACTCAGTATTTTTGGTATATAGAAGCTTATTATGAGGTAATACATCGATTTAAATGATTTTTAAGCAGTTTGAAAGAAGTGAAGTAAAGGCGATTTTACACTCACTAGGGGATAAAAAATCGAATTTGTTGACTTTTTAAAAACTCAGTATTTTTGGTATATAGAGGCTTATTATGAGGTGATAGATCCATTTATATGATTTTTAAGCAGTTTGAAAGAAGTGAAATAAACGCGATTTTACACTCACTAGGGGCTAGCAAATCGATTTTCTTGGCTTGTTAAAAACTCAATATTCTTGGTATATAGAGGCTTATTATGAGGTGATAGATCCATTTATATGATTTTTTCAAAGTTTGAATGACGTGAAGTAAACGCGATTTCTTGACTTGTTGAAAACTCAATATTCTAGGTATATACCTATAGGCTTATTATGAGGTGATACAACCATTTATATGAATTTTAAGCAGTTTTAAAGAAGTGAAGTAAACGCGATTTTACACTCACTAGGGGCTAGAAAATCGATTTTCTTGACTTGTTAAAAACTCAATATTCTTAGTATATAGATACTTATTATGAGGTGATACATCCATTTATGTGATTTTTTCGAAGTTTGAAAGAAGTGAAGTAAACGCGATTTTACACTCAATAGAGGCTAGAAAATCGAATTTCTTGACTTTCGGAAAACTCAGTATTTTTGGTATATAGAGGCTTATTATGAGGTAATACATCGATTTATATGATTTTTAAGCAGTTTGAAAGAAGTGAAGTAAACGCGAATTTACACTCACTAGGGCCCAGAAAATCGATTTTCTTGAATTGTTAAAAGCTCATTATTCTTGGTATATACAGGCTTATTATGAGGTGATAGATCCATTTATATGATTTTTAAGCAGTTTGAAAGAAGTGAAGTGAACGCGATTTTACGCTCACTAGGGGATAGAAAATCGAATTTCTTGACTTTTTAAAAACTTAGTATTCTTGGTATATATAGGCTGATTATGACGTGAAACAAACATTCATATGATTTTTTCGAAGTTTAAAAAGAAGTAAAGTAAACGCAATTTTACACTCAATAGAGGCTAGAAAATCGAATTTCTTGACTTTTTGAAAACTCAGTATTTTTGGTATATAGAGGCTTATTATGAGGTAATACATCGATTTAAATGATTTTTAAGCAGTTTGAAAGAAGTGAAGTTAACGCGATTTTACACTCACTAAGGGGATAGCAAATCGAATTTCTTGACTTTTTAAAAACTCAGTATTTTTGGTGTATACAGGTTTATTATGAGGTAATACATGGATTTATATGATTTTTAAGCAGTTTGAAAAACGTGAAGTAAACGCAAATTTACACTCAATAGGGGCTAGAAAATCGATTTTCTTGAATTGTTAAAAACTCAATATTCTTGGTATATAGGGGCTTATTATGAGGTTATATATCCATTTATATGATTTTTAAGCAGTTTAAAAGAAGTGAAGTAAACGCGATTTTACACTCACTAGGGGCAAGAAAATCGATTTTGTTGACTTGTTGAAAACTCAATATTTTTGGTTTATACCTATAGGATTATTATGAGGTAATACAACCATTTATATGAATTTTAAGCAGTTTGGGAGAAGTTAAGTAAACGCGATTTTACACTCAATACAGGTTAGAAAATCGAATTTCTTGACTTTTGGTAAACTCAGTATTTTTGTTATATAGAGGTTTATTATGAGGTAATACATCGACTTATATAATTTTTAAGCAGTTTGAAAAACGTGAAGTAAACGCGATTTTACACTCAATAGAGGCTAGAAAATCGAATTTCTTGACTTTTTAAAAACTTAGTATTTTTGGTATACATAGGCTTATTATGACGTGAAACAACCATTTATATGATTTTTTCGAAGTTTGAAAGAAGTGAACTAAACGCGATTTTACACTCAATAGAGGCTAGAAAATCGAATTTCTTGACTTTTTGAAAAATCAGTATTTTTGGTATATAGAGGATTATTATGAGGTAATACATCGGTTTATACGATTTTTAAGCAGTTTGAAAGAAGTTAGTAAACGCGATTTTACACTCAATAGAGGTTAGAAAATCGAATTGCTTGACTTTTTGAAAACTCAGTATTTTTGGTATATAGAAGCTTATTATGAGCTAATACATCGATTTAAATGATTTTTAAGCAGTTTGAAAGAAGTGAAGTAAACGCGATTTTACACTCACTAGGAGATAGAAAATCGAATTTGTTGAATTTTTAAAAACTCAGTATTTTTGGTATATAGAGAGAGGCTTATTATGAGGTAATACATCAATTTATCCGATTTTTAAGCAGTTTGAAAGAAGTGAAGTAAACGCGATTTTACACTCAATAGAGGCTAGAAAATCGAATTTCTTGACTTTTTGAAAACTCAGTATTTTTGGTATATAGAAGCTTATTATGAGGTAATACATCGATTTAAATGATTTTTAAGCAGTTTGAAAGAAGTGAAGTAACGCGATTTTACACTCACTAGGGGATAGAAAATCGTATTTGTTGCCTTTTTAAAAACTCAGTATTCTTGGTATATAGAGGCTTATTATGAGGTGATAGATCCATTTATATGATTTTTAAGCAGTTTGAAAAACGTGAAGTAAACGCGAATTTACACTCAATAGGGGCTAGAAAATCGATTTTCTTGAATTGTTAAAAACTCAATATTCTTGGTATATAGAGGCTTATTATGAGGTGATAGATCCATTTATATGATTTTTTCGAAGTTTGAAAGACGTGAAGTAAACGCGATTTTACACTCACTAGGGGCAAGAAAATCGATTTTCTTTACTTGTTGAAAACTCAATATTCTTGGTATATACCTATAGGCTTATTATGAGGTGATACAACCATTTATATGAATTTTAAGCAGTTTTAAAGAAGTGAAGTAAACACGATTTTACACTCACTAGGCGCTAGAAAATCGATTTTCTTGACTTGTTAAAAACTCAATATTCTTGTATACAGAGGCTTATTATGAGCTGATACATCCATTTATATGATTTTTTCGAAGTTTGAAAGAAGTGAAGTAAACGCGATTTTACACTCAATAGAGACTAGAAAATCGAATTTCTTGACTTTTGGAAAACTCAGTATTTTTGTTATATAGAGGCTTATTATGAGGTAATACATCGATTTATATGATTTTTAAGCAGTTTGAAAGAAGTGAAGTAAACGCGAATTTACACTCACTAGGGGCTAGAAAATCGATTTTCTTGAATTGTTAAAAACTCAATATACTTGGTATATAGAGGCTTATTATGAGGTGATAGATCCATTTATATGATTTTTAAGCAGTTTGAAAGAAGTGAAGTAAACGCGATTTTACACTCACTAGGGTCTAGAAAATCCATTTTCTTGACTTGTTGAAAACTCAATATTCTTGGTTTATATAAGCTTATTATGAGGTGATACAACCATTTATATGAATTTTAAGCAGTTTTAAACAAGTAAAGTAAACGCGATTTAACACTCACTAGGCCTAGAAAATCGAATTTCTTGACGTTTTGAAAGCTCAGTATTTTTGGTATATAGAAGCTTATTATGAGGTAATACATCGATTTAAATGATTTTTAAGCAGTTTGAAAGAAGTGAAGTTAACGCCCTTTTACACTCACTAAGGGGATAGAAAATCGAATTTCTTGTCTTTTTAAAAACTTAGTATTCTTGGTACACATAGGCTTATTATGACGTGAAACAACCATTTATATGATTTTTTCGAAGTTTGAAAGAAGTGAAGTAAACGCGATTTTACACTCAATAGAGGCTAGAAAATCGAATTTCTTGACTTTTTGAAAACTCAGTATTTTTGTTATATAGAGGCTTATTATGAGGTGATAGATCAATTTATATGATTTTTAAGCAGTTTGAAAGAAGTGAAGTAAACGCGATTTTCACTCACTAGGGGCTAGAAAATCGATTTTCTTGGCTTGTTAAAAACTAAATATTCTTGGTATATAGAGGCTTATTATGAGGTGATAGATCCACTTATATGATTTTTTCGAAGTTTGAAAGACGTGAAGTGAACGCGATTTCTCGACTTGTTGAAAACTCAATATTCTAGGTATATACCTATAGGCTTATTATGAGGTGATACAACCATTTATATGAATTTTAAGCAGTTTTAAAGAAGTGAAGTAAACGCGATTTTACACTCACTAGGGGCTAGAAAATCGCTTTTCTTGACTTGTTAAAAACTCAATATTCTTGGTATATAGATACTTATTATGAGGTGATACATCGATTTATATGATTTTTTCGAAGTTTGAAAGAAGTGAAGTAAACGCGATTTTACACTCAATAGAGGCTAGAAAATCGAATTTCTTGACTTTTTCAAAACTCAGTATTTTTGGTATATAGAGGCTTATTATGAGGTGATAGATCCATTTATATGATTTTTAAGCAGTTTGAAAGAAGTGAAGTAAACGCGATTTTACACTCACTAGGGCCTAGAAAATCCATTTTCTTGACTTGTTGAAAACTCAAAATTCTTGTTTTATATAAGCTTATTATGAGGTGATACAACCATTTATATGAATTTTAAGCAGTTTTAAAGAAGTAAAGTAAACGCGATTTTACCCTCACTAGGCCTAGAAAATCGAATTTCTTGACTTCTTATAAACTCAGTATTCTTGGTATATATAGGCTTATTATGACGTGAAACAACCTTTTATATGATTTTTTCGAAGTTTAAAAAGAAGTAAAGTAAACGCAATTTTACACTCAATAGAGGCTAGAAAATCGAATTTCTTGACTTTTTGAAAACTCAGTATTTTTGGTATATAGAGGCTTATTATGAGGTAATACATCGATTTAAATGATTTTTAAGCAGTTTGAAAGAAGTGAAGTTAACGCGATTTTACATTCACTAAGGGGATAGCAAATCGAATTTCTTGACTTTTTAAAAACTCAGTATTTTTGGTGTATACAGGTTTATTATGAGGTAATAGATGGATTTATATGATTTTTAAGCAGTTTGAAAGAAGCGAAGTAAACGCGAATTTACACTCACTAGGGGCTAGAAAATCGATTTTCTTGAATTGTTAAAAACTCAATATTCTTGGTATATAGAGGCTTATTATGAGGTGATAGATCCATTTATATGATTTTTAAGCAGTTTGAAAGAAGTGAAGTAAACGCGATTTTACACTCACTAGGGGCTAGAAAATCGATTTTCTTGACTTGTTAAAAACTCAATATTCTTGGTATATAGAGGCTTATTATCAGGTGATACATCCATTTATATGATTTTTAAGCAGTTTAAAAGAAGTTAAGTAAACGCGATTTTACACTCACTAGGGGCAAGAAAATCGATTTTCTTGATTTGTTGAAAACTCAATATTCTTGGTCTATACCTATAGGCTTATTATGAGGTGATACAACCATTTATATGAATTTTAAGCAGTTTTGAAGAAGTGAAGTAAACGCGATTTTACACTCAATACAGGTTAGAAAATCGAATTTCTTGACTTTTGGTAAACTCAGTATTTTTGGTATATAGAGGCTTTTATGAGGTAATACATCGACTTATATAATTTTTAAGCAGATTGAAAAACGTGAAGTAAACGCGATTTTACACTCAATAGAGGCTAGAAAATCGAATTTCTTGACTTTCTGAAAGCTCAGTATTTTTGGTATATAGAAGCTTATTTAGAGGTAATACGTCGATTTAAATGGTTTTTAAGCAGTTTGAAAGAAGTGAAGTTAACGCGATTTTACACTCACTAAGGGGATAGAAAATCGAATTTCTTGACTTTTTAAAAACTTAGTAGCTTTGGTATACATAGGCTTATTATGACGTGAAACAACCATTTATATGATTTTTTCGAAGTTTGAAAGAAGTGAAGTAAACGCGATTTTACACTCAATAGAGGCTAGAAAATCGAATTTCTTGACTTTTTGAAAACTCAGTATTTCTGGTACATAGAGGCTTATTATGAGGTAATACATCGATTTATACGATTTTTAAGCAGTTTGAAAGAAGTTAGTAAACGCGATTTTACACTCAATAGAGGCTAGAAAATCGAATTGCTTGACTTTTTGAAAACTCAGTATTTTTGGTATATAGAAGCTTATTATGAGTTAATACATCGATTTAAATGATTTTTAAGCAGTTTGAAAGAAGTGAAGTAAACGCATTTTTACACTCACTAGGAGATAGAAAATCGAATTTGTTGAATTTTTAAAAACTCAGTATTTTTGGTATATAGAGAGAGGCTTATTATGAGGTAATACATCAATTTATACGATTTTTAAGCAGTTTGAAAGAAGTGAAGTAAACGCGATTTTACACTCAATAGAGGCTATAAAATCGAATTTCTTGACTTTTTGAAAACTCAGTATTTTTGGAATATAGAAGCTTATTATGAGGTAATACATCGATTTAAATGATTTTTAAGCAGTTTGAAAGAAGTGAAGTAAACGCGATTTTACACTCACTAGGGGATAGAAAATGGAATTTGTTGACTTTTTAAAAACTCAGTATTTTTGGTATATAGAGGATTATTATGAGGTGATAGATCCATTTATATGATTTTTAAGCAGTTTGAAAGAAGTGAAGTAAACGCGATTTTACACTCACTAGGGGCTAGAAAATCAATTTTCTTGACTTGTTAAAAACTCAATATTCTTGGTATATAGAGGCTTATTATGAGGTGATAGATCCATTTATATGAATTTTAAGCAGTTTTAAAGAAGTGAAGTAACCGCGATTTCACACTCACTAGGGGCTAGAAAATCGATTTTCTTGACTTGTTAAAAACTCAATATTCTTGGTATACAGAGGCTTATTATGAGGTGATACATCCATTTATATGATTTTTTCGAAGTTTGAAAGAAGTGAAGTAAATGCGATTTTTCACTCACTAGGGCCTAGAAAATCCATTTTCTTGACTTGTTGAAAACTCAAAATTCTTGGTTTATATAAGCTTATTATGAGGTGATACTACCATTTATATGAATTTTAAGCAGATTTAAAGAAGTAAAGTAAACGCGATTTTACACTCACTAGGCCTAGAAAATCGAATTTCTTGACTTTTTGAAAGCTCAGTATTTTTGGTATATAGAAGCTTATTATGAGGTAATACATCGATTTAAATGATTTTTAAGCAGTTTGAAAGAAGTGAAGTTAACGCGCTTTTACACTCTCTAAGGGGATAGAAAATCGAATTTCTTGTCTTTTTAAAAACTTAGTATTCTTGGTACACATAGGCTTATTATGACGTGAAACAACCATTTATATGATTTTTTCGAAGTTTGAAAGACGTGAAGTGAACGCGATTTCTCGACTTGTTGAAAACTCAATATTCTAGGTATATACCTATAGGCTTATTATGAGGTGATACAACCATTTATATGAATTTTAAGCAGTTTTAAAGAAGTGAAGTAAACGCGATTTTACACTCACTAGGGGCTAGAAAATCGATTTTCTTGACTTGTTAAAAACTCAATATTCTTGGTATATAGATACTTATTATGAGGTGATACATCGATTTATATGATTTTTTCGAAGTTTGAAAGAAGTGAAGTAAACGCGATTTTACACTCAATAGAGGCTAGAAAATCGAATTTCTTGACTTTTGGAAAACTCAGTATTTTTGGTATATAGAGGCTTATTATGAGGTGATAGATCCATTTATATGATTTTTAAGCAGTTTGAAAGAATTGAAGTAAACGCGATTTTACACTCACTAGGGCCTAGAAAATCCATTTTCTTGACTTGTTGAAAACTCAAAATTCTTGTTTTATATAAGCTTATTATGAGGTGATACAACCATTTATATGAATTTTAAGCAGTTTTTAAGAAGTAAAGTAAACGCGATTTTACACTCACTAGGCCTAGAAAATCGAATTTCTTGACTTCTTATAAACTCAGTATTCTTGGTATATATAGGCTTATTATGACGTGAAACAACCTTTTATATGATTTTTTCGAAGTTTAAAAAGAAGTAAAGTAAACGCAATTTTACACTCAATAGAGGCTAGAAAATCGAATTTCTTGAGTTTTTGAAAACTCAGTATTTTTGGTATATAGAGGCTTATTATGAGGTAATACATCGATTTATATAATTTTTCAGCAGTTTGAAAAAAATGAAGTAAACGCGATTTTACACTCAACAGAGGCTAGAAAATCGAATTTCTTGACTTTTTGAAAACTCAGTATTTTTGGTATATAGAGGCTTATTATGAGGTAATACATCGATTTAAATGATTTTTAAGCAGTTTGAAAGAAGTGAAGTTAACGCGATTTTACACTCACTAAGGGGATAGCAAATCGAATTTCTTGACTTTTTAAAAACTCAGTATTTTTGGTGTATACAGGTTTATTATGAGGTAATAGATGGATTTATATGATTTTTAAGCAGTTTGAAAGAAGCGAAGTAAACGCGAATTTACACTCACTAGGGGCTAGAAAATCGATTTTCTTGAATTGTTAAAAACTCAATATTCTTGGTATATAGAGGCTTATTATGAGGTGATAGATCCATTTATATGATTTTTAAGCAGTTTGAAAGAAGTGAAGTAAACGCGATTTTACACTCACTAGGGGCTAGAAAATCGATTTTCTTGACTTGTTAAAAACTCAATATTCTTGGTATATAGAGGCTTATTATCAGGTGATACATCCATTTATATGATTTTTAAGCAGTTTAAAAGAAGTTAAGTAAACGCGATTTTACACTCACTAGGGGCAAGAAAATCGATTTTCTTGACTTGTTGAAAACTCAATATTCTTGGTCTATACCTATAGGCTTATTATGAGGTGATACAACCATTTATATGAATTTTAAGCAGTTTTGAAGAAGTGAAGTAAACGCGATTTTACACTCAATACAGGTTAGAAAATCGAATTTCTTGACTTTTGGTAAACTCAGTATTTTTGGTATATAGAGGCTTTTATGAGGAAACACATCGACTTATATAATTTTTAAGCAGATTGAAAAACGTGAAGTAAACGCGATTTTACACTCAATAGAGGCTAGAAAATCGAATTTCTTGACTTTCTGAAAGCTCAGTATTTTTGGTATATAGAAGCTTATTTAGAGGTAATACGTCGATTTAAATGATTTTTAAGCAGTTTGAAAGAAGTGAAGTAAACGCGATTTTACACTCAATAGAGGCTAGAAAATCGAATTTCTTGACTTTTTGAAAACTCAGTATTTCTGGTACATAGAGGCTTATTATGAGGTAATACATCGATTTATACGATTTTTAAGCAGTTTGAAAGAAGTTAGTAAACGCGATTTTACACTCAATAGAGGCTAGAAAATCGAATTGCTTGACTTTTTAAAAACTCAGTATTTTTGGTATATAGAAGCTTATTATGAGTTAATACATCGATTTAAATGATTTTTAAGCAGTTTGAAAGAAGTGAAGTAAACGCATTTTTACACTCACTAGGAGATAGAAAATCGAATTTGTTGAATTTTTAAAAACTCAGTATTTTTGGTATATAGAGAGAGGCTTATTATGAGGTAATACATCAATTTATACGATTTTTAAGCAGTTTGAAAGAAGTGAAGTAAACGCGATTTTACACTCAATATAGGCTATAAAATCGAATTTCTTGACTTTTTGAAAACTCAGTATTTTTGGAATATAGAAGCTTATTATGAGGTAATACATCGATTTAAATGATTTTTAAGCAGTTTGAAAGAAGTTAAGTAAACGCGATTTTACACTCACTAGGGGATAGAAAATGGAATTTGTTGACTTTTTAAAAACTCAGTATTTTTGGTATATAGAGGATTATTATGAGGTGATAGATCCATTTATATGATTTTTAAGCAGTTTGAAAGAAGTGAAGTAAACGCGATTTTACACTCACTAGGGGCTAGAAAATCAATTTTCTTGACTTGTTAAAAACTCAATATTCTTGGTATATAGAGGCTTATTATGAGGTGATAGATCCATTTATATGAATTTTAAGCAGTTTTAAAGAAGTGAAGTAAACGCGATTTCACACTCACTAGGGGCTAGAAAATCGATTTTCTTGACTTGTTAAAAACTCAATATTCTTGGTATACAGAGGCTTATTATGAGGTGATACATCCATTTATATGATTTTTTCGAAGTTTGAAAGAAGTGAAGTAAACGCGATTTTACACTCACTAGGCCTAGAAAATCGAATTTCTTGACTTTTTGAAAGCTCAGTATTTTTGGTATATAGAAGCTTATTATGAGGTAATACATCAATTTAAATGATTTTTAAGCAGTTTGAAAGAAGTGAAGTTAACGCGCTTTTACACTCACTATGGGGATAGAAAATCGAATTTCTTGTCTTTTTAAAAACTTAGTATTCTTGGTACACATAGGCTTATTATGACGTGAAACAACCATTTATATGATTTTTTCGAAGTTTGAAAGAAGTGAAGTAAACGCGATTTTACACTCACTAGGGGCTAGAAAATCGATTTTCTTGGCTTGTTAAAAACTCAATATTCTTGGTATATAGAGGCTTATTATGAGGTGATAGATCCATTTATATGATTTTTTCGAAGTTTGAAAGACGTGAAGTAAACGCGATTTCTTGACTTGTTGAAAAATAAATATTCTAGGTCTATACCTATAGGCTTATTATGAGGTGATACAACCATTTATATGAATTTTAAGCAGTTTTAAGGAAGTGAAGTAAACGCGATTTTACACTTACTAGGGGCTAGAAAATCGATTTCTTGACTTGTTAAAAACTCAATATTCTTGGTATATAGATACTTATTATGAGGTGATACATCCATTTATATGATTTTTTCGAAGTTTGAAAGAAGTGAAGTAAATGCGATTTTACACTCAATAGAGGCTAGAAAATCGAATTTCTTGACTTTTGGAAAACTCAGTATTTTTGGTATATAGAGGCTTATTATGAGGTGATAGATCCATTTATATGATTTTTAAGCAGTTTGAAAGAAGTGAAGTAAACGCGATTTTACACTCACTAGGGGCTAGAAAATCGATTTTCTTGAATTGTTAAAAGCTCAATATTCTTGGTATATAGAGGCTTATTATGAGGTGATAGATCCATTTATATGATTTTTAAGCAGTTTGAAAGAAGTGAAGTAAACGCGATTTTACACTCACTAGGGGATAGAAAATCGAATTTCTTGACTTTTTAAAAACTTAGTATTCTTGGTATATATAGGCTGATTATGACGTGAAACAACCGTTTATATGATTTTTTCGAAGTTTAAAAAGAAGTAAAGTAAACGCAATTTTACACTCAATAGAGGCTAGAAAATCGAATTTCTTGACTTTTTGAAAACTCAGTATTTTTGGTATATAGAGGCTTATTATGAGGTAATACATCGATTTATATAATTTTTCAGCAGTTTGAAAAAAGTGAAGTTAACGCGATTTTACACTCACTAAGGGGATAGCAAATCGAATTTCTTGACTTTTTAAAAACTCAGTATTTTTGGTGTATACAGGTTTATTATGAGGTAATACATGGATTTATATGATTTTTAAGCAGTTTGAAAGTAGCGAAGTAAACGCGAATTTACACTCACTAGGGGCTAGAAAATCGATTTTCTTGAATTGTTAAAAACTCAATATTCTTGGTATATAGAGGCTTATTATGAGGTGATAGATCCATTTATATGATTTTTAAGCAGTTTGAAACAAGTGAAGTAAACGCGATTTTACACTCACTAGGGGCTAGAAAATAGATTTTCTTGACTTGTTAAAAACTCAATATTCTTGGTATATAGAGGCTTATTATCAGGTGATACATCCATGTATATGATTTTTAAGCAGTTTGAAAAACGTGAAGTAAACGCGAATTTTCACTCAATAGGGGCTAGAAAATCGATTTTCTTGATTTGTTAAAAACTCAATATTCTTGGTATATAGGGGCTTATTATGAAGTTATAGATCCATTTATATGATTTTTAAGCAGTTTAAAAGAAGTGAAGTAAACGCGATTTTACACTCACTAGGGGAAAGAAAATCGATTTTCTTGACTTGTTGAAAACTCAATATTCTTGGTTTATACCTATAGGCTTATTATGAGGTGATACACCCATTTATATGAATTTTAAGCAGTTTTGAAGAAGTGAAGTACACTCAATACAGGTTAGAAAATCGAATTTCTTGAGTTTTGGTAAACTCAGTATTTTTGATATATAGAGGCTTATTATGAGTTAATACATCGACTTATATAATTTTTAAGCAGTTTGAAAAACGTGATGTAAACGCGATTTTACACTCAATAGAGGCTAGAAAATCGAATTTCTTGACTTTCTGAAAGCTCAGTAGTTTTGGTATATAGAAGCTTATTTAGAGGTAATACGTCAATTTAAATGATTTTTAAGCAGTTTGAAAGAAGTGAAGTTAACGCGATTTTACACTCACTAAGGGGATAGAAAATCGAATTTCTTGACTTTTTAAAAACTTAGTATTTTTGGTATACATAGGCTTATTATGACGTGAAACAACCATTTATATGATTTTTTCGAAGTTTGAAAGAAGTGAAGTAAACGCGATTTTACACTCAATAGAGGCTAGAAAATCGAATTGCTTGACTTTTTGAAAACTCAGTATTTTTGGTATATAGAAGCTTATTATGAGGTAATACATCGATTTAAATGATTTTTAAGCAGTTTGAAAGAAGTGAAGTAAACGCGATTT
Organism: Deroplatys truncata; assembly: GCA_030765065.1. Lineage (NCBI taxonomy): Eukaryota > Metazoa > Arthropoda > Insecta > Mantodea > Mantidae > Deroplatys > Deroplatys truncata. Next base: position 148,956 of record CM060980.1, read on the forward strand.
TACACTCACTAGGGGATAGAAAATCGAATTTGTTGACTTTTTAAAAACTCAGTATTTTTGGTATATAGAGGCTTATTATGAGGTGATAGATCCATTTATATGATTTTTAAGCAGTTTGAAAGAAGTGAAGTAAACGCGATTTTACACCCACTAGGGGCTAGAAAATCAATTTTCTTGACTTGTTAAAAACTCAATATTCTTGGTATATAGAGGCTTATTATGAAGTGATACATCCATTTATATGATTTTTAAGCAGTTTGAAAAACGTGAAGTAAACGCGAATTTACACTCAATAGGGGCTAGAAAATCGATTTTCTTGAATTGTTAAAAACTAAATATTCTTGGTATATAGAGGCTTATTATGAGGTGATAGATCCATTTATATGATTTTTTCGAAGTTTGAAAGACGTGAAGTAAACGCGATTTTACACTCACTAGGGGCAAGAAAATCGATTTTCTTGACTTGTTGAAAACTCAATATTCTTGGTATATACCTATAGGCTTATTATGAGGTGATACAACCATTTATATGAATTTTAAGCAGATTTAAAGAAGTGAAGTAAACGCGATTTTACACTCACTAGGGGCTAGAAAATCGAATTTCTTTTCGTTTTAAAAACTTAGTATTCTTGGTACACATAGGCTTATTATGACGTGAAACAACCATTTATATGATTTTTTCGAAGTTTGAAAGAAGTGAAGTAAACGCGATTTTACACTCAATAGAGGCTAGAAAATCGAATTTCTTGACTTTTTGAAAACTCAGTATTTTTGGTATATAGAGGCTTATTATGAGGTAATACATCGATTTATATGATTTTTAAGCAGTTTGAAAGAAGTGAAGTAAACGCGAATTTACACTCACTAGGGGCTAGAAAATCGATTTTCTTGAATTGTTAAAAACTCAATATACTTGGTATATAAAGGCTTATTATGAGGTGATAGATCCATTTATATGATTTTTAAGCAGTTTGAAAGAAGTGAAGTAAACGCGATTTTACACTCACTAGGGGATAGAAAATCGAATTTCTTGACTTTTTAAAAACTTAGTATTCTTGGTATATATAGGCTGATTATGACGCGAAACAAACATTTATATGATTTTTTCGAAGTTTGAAGAAGTGAAGTAAACGCGATTTTACACTCACTAGGGCCTAGAAAATCCATTTTCTTGACTGGTTGAAAACTCAATGTTCTTGGTTTATATAGGCTTATTATGAGGTGATACAACCATTTATATGAATTTTAAGCAGTTTTAAAGAAGTAAAGTAAACGCGATTTTACACTCACTAGGCCTAGAAAATCGAATTTCTTGACTTTTTGAAAGCTCAGTATTTTTGGTATATAGAAGCTTATTATGAGGTAATACATCGATTTAAATGATTTTTAAGCAGTTTGAAAGAAGTGAAGTTAACGCGCTTTTACACTCACTAAGGGGATAGAAAATCGAATTTCTTGTCGTTTTAAAAACTTAGTATTCTTGGTACACATAGGCTTATTATGACGTGAAACAACCATTTATATGATTTTTTCGAAGTTTGAAAGAAGTGAAGTAAACGCGATTTTACACTCAATAGAGGCTAGAAAATCGAATTTCTTGACTTTTTGAAAACTCAGTATTTTTGGTATATGGAAGCTTATTATGAGGTAATACATCGATTTAAATGATTTTTAAGCAGTTTGAAAGAAGTGAAGTAAAGGCGATTTTACACTCACTAGGGGATAGAAAATCGAATTTCTTGACTTTTTAAAAACGCAGTATTTTTGGTATATAGAGGCTTAGTATGAGGTGATAGATCCATTTATATGATTTTTAAGCAGTTTGAAAGAAGTGAAGTAAACGCGATTTTACACTCACTAGGGGCTAGAAAATCGATTTTCTTGGCTTGTTAAAAACTCAATATTCTTGGTATATAGAGGCTTATTATGAGGTGATACATCCATTTATATGATTTTTAAGCAGTTTGAAAAACGTGAAGTAAACGCGAATTTACACTCAATAGGGGCTAGAAAATCGATTTTCTTGAATTGTTAAAAACTCAATATTCTTGGTATATAGAGGCCTATTATGAGGTGATAGATCCATTTATATGATTTTTTCGAAGTTTGAAAGACGTGAAGTAAACGCGATTTCTTGACTTGTTGAAAACTCAATATTCTTGGTATATACCTATAGGCTTATTATGAGGTGATACAACCATTTATATGAATTTTAAGCAGTTTTAAAGAAGTGAAGTAAACGCGATTTTACACTCACTAGGGGCTAGAAAATCGATTTTCTTGACTTGTTAAAAACTCAATATTCTTGGTATATAGAGGCTTATTATGAGGTGATACAACCATTTATATGAATTTTAAGCAGTGTTAAAGAAGTAAAGTAAACGCGATTTTACACTCACTAGGCCTAGAAAATCGAATTTCTTGACTTTTTGAAAGCTCAGTATTTTTGGTATATAGAAGCTTATTATGAGGTAATACATCGATTTAAATGATTTTTAAGCAGTTTGAAAGAAGTGAAGTTAACGCGCTTTTACACTCACTAAGGGGATAGAAAATCGAATTTCTTTTCGTTTTAAAACCTTAGTATTCTTGGTACACATAGGCTTATTATGACGTGAAACAACCATTTATATGATTTTTTCGAAGTTTGAAAGAAGTGAAGTAAACGCGATTTTACACTCAATAGAGGCTAGAAAATCGAATTTCTTGACTTTTTGAAAACTCAGTATTTTTGGTATATAGAAGCTTATTATGAGGTAATACATCGATTTAAATGATTTTTAAGCATTTTGAAAGAAGTGAAGTAAAGGCGATTTTACACTCACTAGGGGATAGAAAATCGAATTTGTTGCCTTTTTAAAAACTCAGTATTTTTGGTATATAGAGAGAGGCTTATTATGAGGTGATAGATCCATTTATATGATTTTTAAGCAGTTTGAAAGAAGTGAAGTAAACGCGATTTTACACTCACTAGGGGCTAGAAAATCGATTTTCTTGGATTGTTAAAAACTCAATATTCTTGGTATATAGAGGATTTTTATGAGGTGATACATCCATTTATATGATTTTTAAGCAGTTTGAAAAAGGTCAAGTAAACGCGAATTTACACTCAATAGGGGCTAGAAAATCGAATTTCTTGAATTGTTAAAAACTCAATATTCTTGGTATATAGAGGCTTATTATGAGGTGATAGATCCATTTATATGATTTTTCGAAGTTTGAAAGACGTGAAGTAAACGCGATATCTTGACTTGTTGAAAACTCAATATTCTTGGTATATACCTATAGGCTTATTATGAGGTTATACAACCATTTATATGAATTTTAAGCAGTTTTAAAGAAGTGAAGTAAACGCGATTTTACACTCACTAGGGGCTAGAAAATCGATTTTCTTGACTTGTTAAAAACTCAATATTCTTGCTATATAGATACTTATTATGAGGTGATACATCCATTTATATGATTTTAAGCAGTTTGAAAGAAGTGAAGTAAACGCGAATTTACACTCACTAGGGGCTAGAAATTCGATTTTCTTGAATTGTTAAAAACTAAATATTCTTGGTATATAGAGGCTTATTTTGAGGTGATAGATCCATTTATATGATTTTTAAGCAGTTTGAAAGAAGTGAAGTAAACGCAATTTTACACTCACTAGGGGATAGAAAATCGAATTTCTTGACTTTTTAAAAACTTGGTATTCTTGGTATATATAGGCTGATTATGACGTGAAACAAACATTTATATGATTTTTTCGAAGTTTGAAAGAAGTGAAGTAAACGCGATTTTACACTCACTAGGGCCTAGAAAATCCATTTTCTTGACTTGTTGAAAACTCAATATTCTTGGTTTATATAAGCTTATTATGAGGTGATACAACCATTTATATGAATTTTAAGCAGTTTTAAAGAAGTAAAGTAAACGCGATTTTACACTCACTAGGCCTAGAAAATCGAATTTCTTGACTTCTTATAAACTCAGTATTCTTGGTATATATAGGTTTATTATGACGTGAAACAACCTTTTATATGATTTTTTCGAAGTTTAAAAAGAAGTAAAGTAAACGCAATTTTACACTCAATAGAGGCTAGAAAATCGAATTTCTTGACTTTTGGAAAACTCAGTATTTTTGGTATATAGAGGCTTATTATGAGGTAATACATCGACTTATATAATTTTTAAGCAGTTTGAAAAACGTGAAGTAAACGCGATTTTACACCCAATAGAGGCTAGAAAATCGAATTTCTTGACTTTTTGAAACCTCAGTATTTTTGGTATATAGAAGCTTATTTAGAGGTAATACGTCGATTTAAAAGATTTTTAAGCAGTTTGAAAGAAGTGAAGTTAACGCGATTTTACACTCACTAAGGGTATAGAAAATCGAATTTCTTGACTTTTTAAAAACTTAGTATTCTTGGTATACATAGGCTTATTATGACGTGAAACAACCATTTATATGATTTTTTCGAAGTTTGGAAGAAGTGAAGTAAACGCGATTTTACACTCACTAGGGGCAAGAAAATCGATTTTCTTGACTTGTTGAAAACTCAATATTCTTGGTATATACCTATGGGCTTATTATGAGGTGATACAACCATTTATATGAATTTTAAGCAGTTTTGAAGAAGTGAAGTAAACGCGATTTTACACTCAATACAGGTTAGAAAATCGAATTTCTTGACTTTTGGAAAACTCAGTATTTTTGGTATATAGAGGCTTATTATGAGGAAATACATCGATTTATACGATTTTTAAGCAGTTTGAAAGAAGTTAGTAAACGCGATTTTACACTCAATAGAGGCTAGAAAATCGAATTGCTTGACTTTTTGAAAACTCAGTATTTTTGGTATATAGAAGCTTATTATGAGGTAATACATCGATTTAAATGATTTTTAAGCAGTTTGAAAGAAGTGAAGTAAACGCGATTTTAAACTCACTAGGAGACAGAAAATCGAATTTGTTGAATTTTTAAAAACTCAGTATTTTTGGTATATAGAGAGAGGCTTATTATGAGGTAATACATCAATTTATACGATTTTTAAGCAGTTTGAAAGAAGTGAAGTAAACGCGATTTTACACTCAATAGAGGCTAGAAAATCGAATTTCTTGACTTTTTGAAAACTCAGTATTTTTGGTATATAGAAGCTTATTATGAGGTAATACATCGATTTAAATGATTTTTAAGCAGTTTGAAAGAAGTGAAGTAAACGCGATTTTACACTCACTATGGGCTAGAAAATCAATTTTCTTGACTTGTTAAAAACTCAATATTCTTGGTATATAGAGGCTTATTATGAGGTGATAGATCCATTTATATGATTTTTTCGAAGTTTGAAAGACGTGAAGTAAACGCGATTTTACACTCACTAGGGGCAAGAAAATCGATTTTCTTGACTTGTTGAAAACTAAATATTCTTGGTGTATACCTATAGGCTTATTATGAGGTGATACAACCATTTATATGAATTTTAAGCAGTTTTAAAGAAGTGAAGTAAACGCGATTTTACACTCACTAGTTGCTAGAAAATCGATTTTCTTGACTTGTTAAAAACTCAATATTCTTGGTATACAGAGGCTTATTATGAGGTGATACATCCATTTATATGATTTCTTCGAAGTTTAAAAAGAAGTAAAGTAAACGCAATTTTACACTCAATAGAGGCTAGAAAATCAGATTTCTTGACTTTTTGAAAACTCAGTATTTTTGGTATATAGAGGGTTATTATGAGGTAATAATACATCGATTTATATAATTTTTCAGCAGTTTGAAAAAAGTGAAGTAAACGCGATTTTACACTCACTAGGGTCTAGAAAATCGATTTTCTTGACTTGTTAAAAACTCAATATTCTTGGTATATAGGGGCTTATTATGAGGTTATAGATCCATTTATATGACTTTTAAGCAGTTTAAAAGAAGTGAAGTAAACGCGATTTTACACTCACTAGGGGCAAGAAAATCGATTTTCTTGCCCCTTGTTGAAAACTCAATATTCTTGGTTTATACCTATAGCCTTATTATAGGTGATACAACCATTTATATGAATTTTAAGCAGTTTTGAAGAAGTGAAGTAAACGCGACTTTACACGCAATACAGGTTAGAAGATCGAATTTCTTGACTTTTGGAAAACTCAGTATTTTTGGTATATAGAGGCTTATTATGAGGTAATACATCGACTTATATAATTTTTAAGCAGTTTGAAAAACGTGAAGTAAACGCGATTTTACACTCAATAGAGGCTAGAAAATCGAATTTCTTGACTTTTTGAAAGCTCAGTATTTTTGGTATATAGAAGCTTATTCAGAGGTAATACATCGATTTAAATGATTTTTAAGCAGTTTGAAAGAACTGAAGTTAACGCGATTTTACACTCACTAAGGGGATAGAAAATCGCATTTCTTGTCTTTTTAAAAACTTAGTATTCTTGGTATACATAGGCTTATTATGACGTGAAACAACCATTTAAATGATTTTTTTGAAGTTTGAAAGAAGTGAAGTAAACGCGATTTTACACTCAATAGAGGCTAGAAAATCGAATTGCTTGACATTTTGAAAACTCAGTGATTTTGGTATATAGAAGCTTATTATGAGGTAATATATGGATTTAAATGATTTTTAACCAGTTTGAAAGAAGTGAAGTAAACGCGATTTTACACTCACTAGGAGATAGAAAATCGAATTTGTTGAATTTTTAAAAACTCAGTATTTTTGGTATATAGAGAGAGGCTTATTATGAGGTAATACATCAATTTATACGATTTTTAAGTAGTTTGAAAGAAGTGAAGTAAACGCGATTTTACACTCACTAGGGGATAGAAAATCGAATTTGTTGACTTTTTAAAAACTCAGTATTCTTGGTATATAGAGGCTTATTATGAGGTGATGGATCCATTTATATGATTTTTAAGCAGTTTGAAAGAAGTGAAGTAAACGCGATTTTACACTCACTAGGGGCTAGGAAATCGATTTTCTTGACTTGTTAAAAACACAATATTCTTGGTATATACAGGCTTATTATCAGGTGATACATCCATTTATATGATTTTTAAGCAGTTTGAAAAACGTGAAGTAAACGCGAATTTACACTCAATAGGGGCTAGAAAATCGATTTTCTTGAATTGTTAAAAACTCAATATTCTTGGTATATAGGGGCTTATTATGAGGTTATAGATACATTTATATGATTTTTAAGCAGTTTAAAAGAAGTGAAGGAAACGCGATTTTACACTCACTAGGGGCAAGAAAATCGATTTTCTTGACTTGTTGAAAACTTAATTTTCTTGGTTTATACCTATAGGCTTATTATAGGTGATACAACAATTTATATGAATTTTAAGCAGTTTTGAAGAAGTGAAGTAAACGCGATTTTACACTCAATACAGGTTAGAAAATCGAATTTCTTGACTTTTGGAAAACTCAGTATTTTTGGTATATAGAGGCTTATTATGAGGTAATACATCGACTTATATAATTTTTAAGCAGTTTGAAAAACGTGAAGTAAACGCGATTTTACACTCAATAGAGGCTAGAAAATCGAATTTCTTGACTTTTTGAAAGCTCAGTATTTTTGGTATATAGAAGCTTATATACATCGATTTAAATGATTTTTAAGCAGTTTGAAAGAAGTGAAGTTAACGCGATTTTACACTCACTAAGGGGATAGAAAATCGAATTTCTTGTCTTTTTAAAAACTTAGTATTCTTGGTATACATAGGCTTATTATGACGTGAAACAACCATTTATATGATTTTTTCGAAGTTTGAAAGAAGTGAAGTAAACGCGATTTTACACTCAATAGAGGCTAGAAAATCGAATTTCTTGACTTTTTGAAAACTCAGTATTTTTGGTATATAGAGGCTTATTATGAGGTAATACATCGATTTATATGATTTTTAAGCAGTTTGAAAGAAGAGAAGTAAACGCGAATTTACACTCACTAGGGGCTAGAAAATCGATTTTCTTGAATAGTTCAAAAGTCAATATTCTGGGTATATAGAGGCTTACTATGAGGTGATAGATCCATTTATATGATTTTTAAGCAGTTTGAAAGAAGTGAAGTAAACGCGATTTTACACTCACTAGGGGCTAAAAAATCGATTTTCTTGACTTGTTAAAAACTCAATATTCTTGGTATATATAGGCTTATTATGACGTGACACAACCATTTATATGATTTTTTCGAAGTTTGAAAGAAGTGAAGTAAACGCGATTTTACACTCACTAGGGGCAAGAAAATCGATTTTCTTGACTTGTTGAAAACTCAATATTCTTGGTATATATAGGCTTATTATAAGGTGATACCACCATTTATATGAATTTTAAGCAGTTTTAAAGAAGTGAAGTAAACGCGATTTTACACTCAATAGAGGCTAGAAAATCGAATTTCTTGACTTTTTGAAAACTCAGTATTTTTGGTATATAGAAGCTTATTATGAGGTAATACATCGATTTAAATGATTTTTAAACAGTTTGAAAGAAGTGAAGTAAACGCGATTTTACACTCACTATGGGATAGAAAATCGAATTTCTTGACTTTTTAAAAACTTAGTATTCTTGGTATACATAGGCTTATTATGACGTGAAACAACCATTTATATGATTTTTTCGAAGTTTGAAAAAAGTGAAGTAAACGCGATTTTACACTCAATAGAGGCTAGAAAATCGAATTTCTTGACTTTTTGAAAACTCAGTATTTTTGGTATATACAGGTTTATTATGAGGTAATACATGGATTTATATGATTTTTAAGCAGTTTGAAAGAAGCGAAGTAAACGCGAATTTACACTCACTAGGGGCTAGAAAATCGATTTTCTTGAATTGTTAGAAACTCAATATTCTTGGTATATAGTGGCTTATTATGAGGTGATAGATCCATTTATATGATTTTTAAGCAGTTTAAAAGAAGTGAAGTAAACGCGATTTTACACTCACTAGGGGCTAGAAAATCGATTTTCTTGACTTTTTGAAAACTCAGTATTTTTGGTATATAGAGGCTTATTATGAGGTAATACATCGATTTATATGATTTTTAAGCAGTTTGAAAGAAGGGAAGTAAACGCGAATTTACACTCACTAGGGGCTAGAAAATCGATTTTCTTGAATTGTTAAACAGTCAATATTCTGGGTATATAGAGGCTTACTATGAGGTGATACAACCATTTATATAAATTTTAAGCAGTTTTGAAGAAGTGAAGTAAACGCGATTTTACACTCAATACAGGTTAGAAAACCGAATTTCTTAACTTTTGGAAAACTCAGTATTTTTGGTATATAGAGGCTTATTATGAGGTAATTATATAATTTTTAAGCAATTTGAAAAACGTGAAGTAAACGCGATTTTAGACTCAATAGAGGCTAGAAAATCGAATTTCTTGACTTTTTGAAAGCTCAGTATTTTTGGTATATAGAAGCTTATTCAGAGGTAATACATCGATTAAATGATTTTTAAGCAGTTTGAAAGAACTGAAGTTAACGCGATTTTACACTCACTAAGGGGATAGAAAATCGCATTTCTTGTCTTTTTAAAAACTTAGTATTCTTGGTATACATAGGCTTATTATGACGTGAAACAACCATTTATATGATTTTTTTGAAGTTTGAAAGAAGTGAAGTAAGCGCGATTTTACACTCAATAGAGGCTAGAAAATCGAATTGCTTGACATTTTGAAAACTCAGTGATTTTGGTATATAGAAGCTTATTATGAGGTAATATATCGATTTAAATGATTTTTAAGCAGTTTGAAAGAAGTGAAGTAAACGCGATTTTACACTCACTAGGAGATAGAAAATCGAATTTGTTGAATTTTTAAAAACTCAGTATTTTTGGTATATAGAGAGAGGCTTATTATGAGGTAATACATCAATTTATACGATTTTTAAGTAGTTTGAAAGAAGTGAAGTAAACGCGATTTTACACTCACTAGGGGATAGAAAATCGAATTTGTTGACTTTTTAAAAACTCAGTATTTTTGGTATATAGAGGCTTATTATGAGGTGATAGATCCATTATATGATTTTTAAGCAGCTTGAAAGAAGTGAAGTAAACGCGATTTTACACTCACTAGGGGCTAGAAAATCAATTTTCTTGACTTGTTAAAAACTCAATATTCTTGGTATATAGAGGCTTATTATGAGGTGATACATCCATTTATATGATTTTTAAGCAGTTTGAAAAACGTGAAGTAAACGCGAATTTACACTCAATAGGGGCTAGAAAATCGATTTTCTTGACTTGTTAAAAACTCAATATTCTTGGTATATAGAGGCTTATTATGAGGTGATAGATCCATTTATATGATTTTTTCGAAGTTTGAAAGACGTGAAGTAAACGCGATTTTACACTCACTAGGGGCAAGAAAATCGAATTTCTTGACTTTTGGAAAACTCAGTATTTTTGGTATATAGAGGCTTATTATGAGGTAATACATCGATTTATATGATTTTTAAGCAGTTTGAAAGAAGTGAAGTAAACGCGAATTTACACTCACTAGGGGCTAGAAAATCGATTTTCTTGAATTGTTAAAAACTCAATATTCTTGGTATATAGAGGCTTATTATGACGTGATAGATCCATTTATATGATTTTTAAGCAGTTTTAAAGAAGTGAAGTAAACGCGATTTTACACTCACTAGGGGCTAGAAAATCGATTTTCTTGACTTGTTAAAAACTCAATATTCTTGGTATACAGAGGCTTATTAGGAGGTAATACATCCATTTATATGATTTTTTCGAAGTTTAAAAAGAAGTAAAGTAAACGCAATTTTACACTCCATAGAGGCTAGAAAATCGAATTTCTTGACTTTTTGAAAACTTAGTATTTTTGGTATATAGAGGCTTATTATGAGGTAATACATCGATTTAAATGATTTTTAAGCAGTTTGAAAGAAGTGAAGTTAACGCGATTTTACACTCACTAAGGGGATAGCAAATCGAATTTCTTGTCTTTTTAAAAACTTAGTATTCTTGGTACACATAGGCTTATTATGACGTGAAACAACAATTTATATGATTTTTTCGAAGTTTGAAAGAAGTGAAGTAAACGCGATTTTACACTCAATAGAGGCTAGAAAATCGAATTTCTTGACTTTTTGAAAACTCAGTATTTTTGGTATATAGAAGCTTATTATGAGGTAATGCATCGATTTAAATGATTTTTAAGCAGTTTGGAAGAAGTGAAGTAAAGGCGATTTTACACTCACTAGGGGCTAGAAAATCGATTTTCTTGAATTGTTAAAAACTCAATATTCTTGGTATATAGAGGCTTATTATGAGGTGATAGATCCATTTATATGATTTTTTCGAAGTTTGAAAGACGTGAAGTAAACGCGATTTTACACTCACTAGGGGCAAGAAAATCGATTTTCTTGACTTGTTGAAAACTCAATATTCTTGGTGTATACCTATAGGCTTATTATAAGCTGATACAACCATTTATATGAATTTTAAGCAGTTTTAAAGAAGTGAAGTAAACGCGATTTTACACTCACTAGGGGCTAGAAAATCGATTTTCTTGACTTGTTAAAAACTCAATATTCTTGGTATACAGAGGCTTATTATGAGGTAATACATCCATTTATATGATTTTTTCGAAGTTTAAAAAGAAGTAAAGTAAACGCAATTTTACACTCAATAGAGGCTAGAAAATCGAATTTCTTGACTTTTTGAAAACTCAGTATTTTTGGTATATAGAGCCTTATTATGAGGTAATACATCGATTTATATAATTTTTCAGCAGTTTGAAAAAAGTGAAGTAAACGCGATTTTACACTCAATAGAGGCTAGAAAATCGAATTTCTTGACTTTTTGAAAACTTAGTATTTTTGGTATATAGAGGCTTATTATGAGGTAATACATCGATTTAAATGATTTTTAAGCAGTTTGAAAGAAGTGAAGTTAACGCGATTTTACACTCACTAAGGGGATAGCAAATCGAATTTCTTGACTTTTTAAAAACTCAGTATTTTTGGTATATACAGGTTTATTATGAGGTAATACATGGATTTATATGATTTTTAAGCAGTTTGAAAGAAGCGAAGTGAACGCGAATTTACACTCACTAGGGGCTAGAAAATCGATTTTCTTGAATTGTTAAAAACTCAATATTCTTGGTATATAGAGGCTTATTATGAGGTGATGGATCCATTTATATGATTTTTAAGCAGTTTGAAAGAAGTGAAGTAAACGCGATTTTACACTCACTAGGGGCTAGGAAATCGATTTTCTTGACTTGTTAAAAACTCAATATTCTTGGTATATACAGGCTTATTATCAGGTGATACATCCATTTATATGATTTTTAAGCAGTTTGAGAAACGTGAAGTAAACGCGAATTTACACTCAATAGGGGCTAGAAAATCGATTTTCTTGAATTGTTAAAAACTCAATATTCTTGGTATATAGGGGCTTATTATGAGGTTATAGATACATTTATATGATTTTTAAGCAGTTTAAAAGAAGTGAAGTAAACGCGATTTTACACTCACTAGGGGCAAGAAAATCGATTTTCTTGACTTGTTGAAAACTCAATTTTCTTGGTTTATACCTATAGGCTTATTATAGGTGATACAATTTATATGAATTTTAAGCAGTTTTGAAGAAGTGAAGTAAACGCGATTTTACACTCAATACAGGTTAGAAAATCGAATTTCTTGACTTTTGGAAAACTCAGTATTTTTGGTATATAGAGGCTTATTATGAGGTAATACATCGACTTATATAATTTTTAAGCAGTTTGAAAAACGTGAAGTAAACGCGATTTTACACTCAATAGAGGCTAGAAAATCGAATTTCTTGACTTTTTGAAAACTCAGTATTTTTGGTATATAGAAGCTTATATACATCGATTTAAATGATTTTTAAGCAGTTTGAAAGAAGTGAAGTTAACGCGATTTTACACTCACTAAGGGGATAGAAAATCGAATTTCTTGTCTTTTTAAAAACTTAGTATTCTTGGTATACATAGGCTTATTATGACGTGAAACAACCATTTATATGATTTTTTCGAAGTTTGAAAGAAGTGAAGTAAACGCGATTTTACACTCAATAGAGGCTAGAAAATCGAATTTCTTGACTTTTTGAAAACTCAGTATTTTTGGTATATAGAGGCTTATTATGAGGTAATACATCGATTTATATGATTTTTAAGCAGTTTGAAAGAAGAGAAGTAAACGCGAATTTACACTCACTAGGGGCTAGAAAATCGATTTTCTTGAATAGTTAAAAAGTCAATATTCTGGGTATATAGAGGCTTACTATGAGGTGATAGATCCATTTATATGATTTTCAAGCAGTTTGAAAGAAGTGAAGTAAACGCGATTTTACACTCACTAGGGGCTAAAAAATCGATTTTCTTGACTTGTTAAAAACTCAATATTCTTGGTATATATAGGCTTATTATGACGTGAAACAACCATTTATATGATTTTTTCGAAGTTTGAAGGAAGTGAAGTAAACGCGATTTTACACTCACTAGGGGCAAGAAAATCGATTTTCTTGACTTGTTGAAAACTCAATATTCTTGGTATATATAGGCTTATTATAAGGTGATACAACCATTTATATGAATTTTAAGCAGTTTTAAAGAAGTGAAGTAAACGCGATTTTACACTCAATAGAGGCTAGAAAATCGAATTTCTTGACTTTTTGAAAACTCAGTATTTTTGGTATATAGAAGCTTATTATGAGGTAATACATCGATTTAAATGATTTTTAAGCAGTTTGAAAGAAGTGAAGTAAACGCGATTTTACACTCACTAAAGGGATAGAAAATCGAATTTCTTGACTTTTTAAAAACTTAGTATTCTTGGTATACATAGGCTTATTATGACGTGAAACAACCATTTATATGATTTTTTCGAAGTTTGAAAAAAGTGAAGTAAACGCGATTTTACACTCAATAGAGGCTAGAAAATCGAATTTCTTGACTTTTTGAAAACTCAGTATTTTTGGTATATACAGGTTTATTATGAGGTAATACATGGATTTATATGATTTTTAAGCAGTTTGAAAGAAGAGAAGTAAACGCGAATTTACACTCACTAGGGGCTAGAAAATCGATTTTCTTGAATTGTTAAAAACTCAATATTCTTGGTATATAGTGGCTTATTATGAGGTGATAGATCCATTTTAATGATTTTTAAGCAGTTTAAAAGAAGTGAAGTAAACGCGATTTTACACTCACTAGGGGCTAGAAAATCGATTTTCTTGACTTTTTGAAAACTCAGTATTTTTGGTATATAGAGGCTTATTATGAGGTAATACATCGATTTATATGATTTTTAAGCAGTTTGAAAGAAGGGAAGTAAACGCGAATTTACACTCACTAGGGGCTAGAAAATCGATTTTCTTGAATTGTTAAACAGTCAATATTCTGGGTATATAGAGGCTTACTATGAGGTGATAGATCCATTTATATGATTTCTAAGCAGTTTGAAAGATGTGAAGTAAACGCGATTTTACACTCACTAGGGGCAAGAAAATCGATTTACTTGACTTGTTGAAAACTCAATATTCTTGGTATATACCTATAGGCTTATTATGAGGTGATACAACCATTTATATAAATTTTAAGCAGTTTTGAAGAAGTGAAGTAAACGCGATTTTACACTCAATACAGGTTAGAAAACCGAATTTCTTAACTTTTGGAAAACTCAGTATTTTTGGTATATAGAGGCTTATTATGAGGTAATACATCGACTTATATAATTTTTAAGCAGTTTGAAAAACGTGAAGTAAACGCGATTTTAGACTCAATAGAGGCTAGAAAATCGAATTTCTTGACTTTTTGAAAGCTCAGTATTTTTGGTATATAGAAGCTTATTCAGAGGTAATACATCGATTAAATGATTTTTAAGCAGTTTGAAAGAACTGAAGTTAACGCGATTTTACACTCACTAAGGGGATAGAAAATCGCATTTCTTGTCTTTTTAAAAACTTAGTATTCTTGGTATACATAGGCTTATTATGACGTGAAACAACCATTTATATGATTTTTTTGAAGTTTGAAAGAAGTGAAGTAAGCGCGATTTTACACTCAATAGAGGCTAGAAAATCGAATTGCTTGACATTTTGAAAACTCAGTGATTATGGTATATAGAAGCTTATTATGAGGTAATATATCGATTTAAATGATTTTTAAGCAGTTTGAAAGAAGTGAAGTAAACGCGATTTTACACTCACTAGGAGATAGAAAATCGAATTTGTTGAATTTTTAAAAACTCAGTATTTTTGGTATATAGAGAGAGGCTTATTATGAGGTAATACATCAATTTATACGATTTTTAAGTAGTTTGAAAGAAGTGAAGTAAACGCGATTTTACACTCACTAGGGGATAGAAAATCGAATTTGTTGACTTTTTAAAAACTCAGTATTTTTGGTATATAGAGGCTTATTATGAGGTGATAGATCCATTATATGATTTTTAAGCAGCTTGAAAGAAGTGAAGTAAACGCGATTTTACACTCACTAGGGGCTAGAAAATCAATTTTCTTGACTTGTTAAAAACTCAATATTCTTGGTATATAGAGGCTTATTATGAGGTGATACATCCATTTATATGATTTTTAAGCAGTTTGAAAAACGTGAAGTAAACGCGAATTTACACTCAATAGGGGCTAGAAAATCGATTTTCTTGACTTGTTAAAAACTCAATA
Organism: Deroplatys truncata; assembly: GCA_030765065.1. NCBI lineage: Eukaryota > Metazoa > Arthropoda > Insecta > Mantodea > Mantidae > Deroplatys > Deroplatys truncata. The sequence goes on from CM060980.1 coordinate 164,604, forward strand.
TTCTTGGTATATAGAGGCTTATTATGAGGTGATAGATCCATTTATATGATTTTTTCGAAGTTTGAAAGACGTGAAGTAAACGCGATTTTACACTCACTAGGGGCAAGAAAATCGAATTTCTTGACTTTTGGAAAACTCAGTATTTTTGGTATATAGAGGCTTATTATGAGGTAATACATCGATTTATATGATTTTTAAGCACTTTGAAAGAAGTGAAGTAAACGCGAATTTACACTCACTAGGGGCTAGAAAATCGATTTTCTTGAATTGTTAAAAACTCAATATTCTTGGTATATAGAGGCTTATTATGACGTGATAGATCCATTTATATGATTTTTAAGCAGTTTGAAAGAAGTGAAGTAAACGCGATTTTACACTCACTAGGGGCTAGAAAATCGATTTTCTTGACTTGTTAAAAACTCAATATTCTTGGTATACAGAGGCTTATTATGAGGTAATACATCCATTTATATGATTTTTTCGAAGTTTAAAAAGAAGTAAAGTAAACGCAATTTTACACTCCATAGAGGCTAGAAAATCGAATTTCTTGACTATTTGAAAACTCAGTATTTTTGGTATATAGAGGCTTATTATGAGGTAATACATCGATTTATATAATTTTTCAGTAGTTTGAAAAAAGTGAAGTAAACGCGATTTTACACTCAACAGAGGCTAGAAAATCGAATTTCTTGACTTTTTGAAAACTTAGTATTTTTGGTATATAGAGGCTTATTATGAGGTAATACATCGATTTAAATGATTTTTAAGCAGTTTGAAAGAAGTGAAGTTAACGCGATTTTACACTCACAAAGGGGATAGCAAATCGAATTTCTTGTCTTTTTAAAAACTTAGTATTCTTGGTACACATAGGCTTATTATGACGTGAAACAACAATTTATATGATTTTTTCGAAGTTTGAAAGAAGTGAAGTAAACGCGATTTTACACTCAATAGAGGCTAGAAAATCGAATTTCTTGACTTTTTGAAAACTCAGTATTTTTGGTATATAGAAGCTTATTATGAGGTAATGCATCGATTTAAATGATTTTTAAGCAGTTTGGAAGAAGTGAAGTAAAGGCGATTTTACACTCACTAGGGGCTAGAAAATCGATTTTCTTGAATTGTTAAAAACTCAATATTCTTGGTATATAGAAGCTTATTATGAGGTGATAGATCCATTTATATGATTTTTTCGAAGTTTGAAAGACGTGAAGTAAACGCGATTTTACACTCACTAGGGGCAAGAAAATCGATTTTCTTGACTTGTTGAAAACTCAATATTCTTGGTGTATACCTATAGGCTTATTATAAGCTGATACAACCATTTATATGAATTTTAAGCAGTTTTAAAGAAGTGAAGTAAACGCGATTTTACACTCACTAGGGGCTAGAAAATCGATTTTCTTGACTTGTTAAAAACTCAATATTCTTGGTATACAGAGGCTTATTATGAGGTAATACATCCATTTATATGATTTTTTCGAAGTTTAAAAAGAAGTAAAGTAAACGCAATTTTACACTCAATAGAGGCTAGAAAATCGAATTTCTTGACTTTTTGAAAACTCAGTATTTTTGGTATATAGAGCCTTATTATGAGGTAATACATCGATTTATATAATTTTTCAGCAGTTTGAAAAAAGTGAAGTAAACGCGATTTTACACTCAATAGAGGCTAGAAAATCGAATTTCTTGACTTTTTGAAAACTTAGTATTTTTGGTATATAGAGGCTTATTATGAGGTAATACATCGATTTAAATGATTTTTAAGCAGTTTGAAAGAAGTGAAGTTAACGCGATTTTACACCCACTAAGGGGATAGCAAATCGAATTTCTTGACTTTTTAAAAACTCAGTATTTTTGGTATATACAGGTTTATTATGAGGTAATACATGGATTTATATGATTTTTAAGCAGTTTGAAAGAAGCGAAGTGAACGCGAATTTACACTCACTAGGGGCTAGAAAATCGATTTTCTTGAATTGTTAAAAACTCAATATTCTTGGTATATAGAGGCTTATTATGAGGTGATGGATCCATTTATATGATTTTTAAGCAGTTTGAAAGAAGTGAAGTAAACGCGATTTTACACTCACTAGGGGCTAGGAAATCGATTTTCTTGACTTGTTAAAAACTCAATATTCTTGGTATATACAGGCTTATTATCAGGTGATACATCCATTTATATGATTTTTAAGCAGTTTGAGAAACGTGAAGTAAACGCGAATTTACACTCAATAGGGGCTAGAAAATCGATTTTCTTGAATTGTTAAAAACTCAATATTCTTGGTATATAGGGGCTTATTATGAGGTTATAGATACATTTATATGATTTTTAAGCAGTTTAAAAGAAGTGAAGTAAACGCGATTTTACACTCACTAGGGGCAAGAAAATCGATTTTCTTGACTTGTTGAAAACTCAATTTTCTTGGTTTATACCTATAGGCTTATTATAGGTGATACAATTTATATGAATTTTAAGCAGTTTTGAAGAAGTGAAGTAAACGCGATTTTACACTCAATACAGGTTAGAAAATCGAATTTCTTGACTTTTGGAAAACCCAGTATTTTTGGTATATAGAGGCTTATTATGAGGTAATACATCGACTTATATAATTTTTAAGCAGTTTGAAAAACGTGAAGTAAACCCGATTTTACACTCAATAGAGGCTAGAAAATCGAATTTCTTGACTTTTTGAAAACTCAGTATTTTTGGTATATAGAAGCTTATATACATCGATTTAAATGATTTTTAAGCAGTTTGAAAGAAGTGAAGTTAACGCGATTTTACACTCACTAAGGGGATAGAAAATCGAATTTCTTGTCTTTTTAAAAACTTAGTATTCTTGGTATACATAGGCTTATTATGACGTGAAACAACCATTTATATGATTTTTTCGAAGTTTGAAAGAAGTGAAGTAAACGCGATTTTACACTCAATAGAGGCTAGAAAATCGAATTTCTTGACTTTTTGAAAACTCAGTATTTTTGGTATATAGAGGCTTATTATGAGGTAATACATCGATTTATATGATTTTTAAGCAGTTTGAAAGAAGAGAAGTAAACGCGAATTTACACTCACTAGGGGCTAGAAAATCGATTTTCTTGAATAGTTAAAAAGTCAATATTCTGGGTATATAGAGGCTTACTATGAGGTGATAGATCCATTTATATGATTTTCAAGCAGTTTGAAAGAAGTGAAGTAAACGCGATTTTACACTCACTAGGGGCTAAAAAATCGATTTTCTTGACTTGTTAAAAACTCAATATTCTTGGTATATATAGGCTTATTATGACGTGAAACAACCATTTATATGATTTTTTCGAAGTTTGAAAGAAGTGAAGTAAACGCGATTTTACACTCACTAGGGGCAAGAAAATCGATTTTCTTGACTTGTTGAAAACTCAATATTCTTGGTATATATAGGCTTATTATAAGGTGATACAACCATTTATATGAATTTTAAGCAGTTTTAAAGAAGTGAAGTAAACGCGATTTTACACTCAATAGAGGCTAGAAAATCGAATTTCTTGACTTTTTGAAAACTCAGTATTTTTGGTATATAGAAGCTTATTATGAGGTAATACATCGATTTAAATGAATTTTAAGCAGTTTGAAAGAAGTGAAGTAAACGCGATTTTACACTCACTATGGGATAGAAAATCGAATTTCTTGACTTTTTAAAAACTTAGTATTCTTTGTATACATAGGCTTATTATGACGTGAAACAACCATTTATATGATTTTTTCGAAGTTTGAAAAAAGTGAAGTAAACGCGATTTTACACTCAATAGAGGCTAGAAAATCGAATTTCTTGACTTTTTGAAAACTCAGTATTTTTGGTATATACAGGTTTATTATGAGGTAATACATGGATTTATATGATTTTTAAGCAGTTTGAAAGAAGCGAAGTAAACGCGAATTTACACTCACTAGGGGCTAGAAAATCGATTTTCTTGAATTGTTAAAAACTCAATATTCTTGGTATATAGTGGCTTATTATGAGGTGATAGATCCATTTATATGATTTTTAAGCAGTTTAAAAGAAGTGAAGTAAACGCGATTTTACACTCACTAGGGGCTAGAAAATCGATTTTCTTGACTTTTTGAAAACTCAGTATTTTTGGTATATAGAGGCTTATTATGAGGTAATACATCGATTTATATGATTTTTAAGCAGTTTGAAAGAAGTGAAGTAAACGCGAATTTACACTCACTAGGGGCTAGAAAATCGATTTTCTTGAATTGTTAAACAGTCAATATTCTGGGTATATAGAGGCTTACTATGAGGTGATAGATCCATTTATATGATTTTTAAGCAGTTTGAAAGATGTGAAGTAAACGCGATTTTACACTCACTAGGGGCAAGAAAATCGATTTACTTGACTTGTTGAAAACTCAATATTCTTGGTATATACCTATAGGCTTATTATGAGGTGATACAACCATTTATATAAATTTTAAGCAGTTTTGAAGAAGTGAAGTAAACGCGATTTTACACTCAATACAGGTTAGAAAATCGAATTTCTTAACTTTTGGAAAACTCAGTATTTTTGGTATATAGAGGCTTATTATGAGGTAATACATCGACTTATATAATTTTTAAGCAGTTTGAAAAACGTGAAGTAAACGCGATTTTACACTCAATAGAGGCTAGAAAATCGAATTTCTTGACTTTTTGAAAGCTCAGTATTTTTGGTATATAGAAGCTTATTCAGAGGTAATACATCGATTTAAATGATTTTTAAGCAGTTTGAAAGAACTGAAGTTAACGCGATTTTACACTCACTAAGGGGATAGAAAATCGCATTTCTTGTCTTTTTAAAAACTTAGTATTTTTGGTATACATAGGCTTATTATGACGTGAAACAACCATTTATATGATTTTTTTGAAGTTTGAAAGAAGTGAAGTAAACGCGATTTTACACTCAATAGAGGCTAGAAAATCGAATTGCTTGACATTTTGAAAACTCAGTGATTTTGGTATATAGAAGCTTATTATGAGGTAATATATCGATTTAAATGATTTTTAAGCAGTTTGAAAGAAGTGAAGTAAACGCGATTTTACACTCACTAGGAGATAGAAAATCGAATTTTTTGAATTTTTAAAAACTCAGTATTTTTGGTATATAGAGAGAGGCTTATTATGAGGTAATACATCAATTTATACGATTTTTAAGTAGTTTGAAGGAAGTGAAGTAAACGCGATTTTACACTCACTAGGGGATAGAAAATCAATTTTCTTGACTTGTTAAAAACTCAATATTCTTGGTATATAGAGGCTTATTATGAGGTGATACATCCATTTATATGATTTTTAAGCAGTTTGAAAAACGTGAAGTAAACGCGAATTTACACTCAATAGGGGCTAGAAAATCGATTTTCTTGACTTGTTAAATACTCAATATTCTTGGTATATAGAGGCTTATTATGAGGTGATAGATCCATTTATATGATTTTTTCGAAGTTTGAAAGACGTGAAGTAAACGCGATTTTACACTCACTAGGGGCAAGAAAATCGAATTTCTTGACTTTTGGAAAACTCAGTATTTTTGGTATATAGAGGCTTATTATGAGGTAATACATCGATTTATATGATTTTTAAGCAGTTTGAAAGAAGTGAAGTAAACGCGAATTTACACTCACTAGGGGCTAGAAAATCGATTTTCTTGAATTGTTAAAAACTCAATATTCTTGGTATATAGAGGCTTATTATGAGGTGATGGATCCATTTATATGATTTTTAAGCAGTTTGAATGAAGTGAAGTAAACGCGATTTTACACTCACTAGGGGCTAGAAAATCGATTTTCTTGACTTGTTAAAAACTCAATATTCTTGGTATATACAGGCTTATTATCAGGTGATACATCCATTTATATGATTTTTAAGCAGTTTGAAAAACGTGAAGTAAACGCGATTTTACACTCACTAGGGGCAAGAAAATCGATTTTCTTGACTTGTTGAAAACTCAATATTCTTGGAATATATATGTATAGGCTTATAATGAGGTGATACAACCATTTATATGAATTTTAAGCAGTTTTGAAGAAGTGAAGTAAACGCGATTTTACACTCAATAGAGGCTAGAAAATCGAATTTCTTGACTTTTTGAAAGCTCAGTATTTTTGGTGTATAGAAGCTTTATATACATCGATTTAAATGATTTTTAAGCAGTTTGAAACAAGTGAAGTTAACGCGATTTTACACTCACTAAGGGGATAGAAAATCGAATTTCTTGTCTTTTTAAAAACTTAGTATTCTTGGTATACATAGGCTTATTATGACGTGAAACAACCATTTATATGATTTTTTCGAAGTTTGAAAGAAGTGAAGTAAACGCGATTTTACACTCAATAGAGGCTAGAAAATCGAATTTCTTGACTTTTTGAAAACTCAGTATTTTTGGTATATAGAGGCTTATTATAAGGTGATACAACCATTTATATGAATTTTAAGCAGTTTTAAAGAAGTGAAGTAAACGCGATTTTACACTCAATAGAGGCTAGAAAATCGAATTTCTTGACATTTTGAAAACTCAGTATTTTTGGTATATAGAAGCTTATTATGAGGTAATACATCGATTTAAATGATTTTTAAGCAGTTTGAAAGAAGTGAAGTAAACGCGATTTTACACTCACTATGGGATAGAAAATCGAATTTCTTGACTTTTTAAAAACTTAGTATTCTTGGTATACATAGGCTTATTATGACGTGAAACAACCATTTATATGATTTTTTCGAAGTTTGAAAAGAAGTAAAGTAAACGCAATTTTACACTCCATAGAGGCTAGAAAATCGAATTTCTTGACTTTTTGAAAACTCAGTATTTTTGGTATATAGAGGCTTATTATGAGGTAATACATCGATTTATATAATTTTTCAGTAGTTTGAAAAAAGTGAAGTAAACGCGATTTTACACTCAATAGAGGCTAGAAAATCGAATTTCTTGACTTTTTGAAAACTTAGTATTTTTGGTATATAGAGGCTTATTATGAGGTAATACATCGATTTAAATGATTTTTAAGCAGTTTGAAAGAAGTGAAGTTAACGCGATTTTACACTCACAAAGGGGATAGCAAATCGAATTTCTTGTCTTTTTAAAAACTTAGTATTCTTGGTACACATAGGCTTATTATGACGTGAAACAACAATTTATATGATTTTTTCGAAGTTTGAAAGAAGTGAAGTAAACGCGATTTTACACTCAATAGAGGCTAGAAAATCGAATTTCTTGACTTTTTGAAAACTCAGTATTTTTGGTATATAGAAGCTTATTATGAGGTAATGCATCGATTTAAATGATTTTTAAGCAGTTTGGAAGAAGTGAAGTAAAGGCGATTTTACACTCACTAGGGGCTAGAAAATCGATTTTCTTGAATTGTTAAAAACTCAATATTCTTGGTATATAGAAGCTTATTATGAGGTGATAGATCCATTTATATGATTTTTTCGAAGTTTGAAAGACGTGAAGTAAACGCGATTTTACACTCACTAGGGGCAAGAAAATCGATTTTCTTGACTTGTTGAAAACTCAATATTCTTGGTGTATACCTATAGGCTTATTATAAGCTGATACAACCATTTATATGAATTTTAAGCAGTTTTAAAGAAGTGAAGTAAACGCGATTTTACACTCACTAGGGGCTAGAAAATCGATTTTCTTGACTTGTTAAAAACTCAATATTCTTGGTATACAGAGGCTTATTATGAGGTAATACATCCATTTATATGATTTTTTCGAAGTTTAAAAAGAAGTAAAGTAAACGCAATTTTACACTCAATAGAGGCTAGAAAATCGAATTTCTTGACTTTTTGAAAACTCAGTATTTTTGGTATATAGAGCCTTATTATGAGGTAATACATCGATTTATATAATTTTTCAGCAGTTTGAAAAAAGTGAAGTAAACGCGATTTTACACTCAATAGAGGCTAGAAAATCGAATTTCTTGACTTTTTGAAAACTTAGTATTTTTGGTATATAGAGGCTTATTATGAGGTAATACATCGATTTAAATGATTTTTAAGCAGTTTGAAAGAAGTGAAGTTAACGCGATTTTACACTCACTAAGGGGATAGCAAATCGAATTTCTTGACTTTTTAAAAACTCAGTATTTTTGGTATATACAGGTTTATTATGAGGTAATACATGGATTTATATGATTTTTAAGCAGTTTGAAAGAAGCGAAGTGAACGCGAATTTACACTCACTAGGGGCTAGAAAATCGATTTTCTTGAATTGTTAAAAACTCAATATTCTTGGTATATAGAGGCTTATTATGAGGTGATGGATCCATTTATATGATTTTTAAGCAGTTTGAAAGAAGTGAAGTAAACGCGATTTTACACTCACTAGGGGCTAGGAAATCGATTTTCTTGACTTGTTAAAAACTCAATATTCTTGGTATATACAGGCTTATTATCAGGTGATACATCCATTTATATGATTTTTAAGCAGTTTGAGAAACGTGAAGTAAACGCGAATTTACACTCAATAGGGGCTAGAAAATCGATTTTCTTGAATTGTTAAAAACTCAATATTCTTGGTATATAGGGGCTTATTATGAGGTTATAGATACATTTATATGATTTTTAAGCAGTTTAAAAGAAGTGAAGTAAACGCGATTTTACACTCACTAGGGGCAAGAAAATCGATTTTCTTGACTTGTTGAAAACTCAATTTTCTTGGTTTATACCTATAGGCTTATTATAGGTGATACAATTTATATGAATTTTAAGCAGTTTTGAAGAAGTGAAGTAAACGCGATTTTACACTCAATACAGGTTAGAAAATCGAATTTCTTGACTTTTGGAAAACCCAGTATTTTTGGTATATAGAGGCTTATTATGAGGTAATACATCGACTTATATAATTTTTAAGCAGTTTGAAAAACGTGAAGTAAACCCGATTTTACACTCAATAGAGGCTAGAAAATCGAATTTCTTGACTTTTTGAAAACTCAGTATTTTTGGTATATAGAAGCTTATATACATCGATTTAAATGATTTTTAAGCAGTTTGAAAGAAGTGAAGTTAACGCGATTTTACACTCACTAAGGGGATAGAAAATCGAATTTCTTGTCTTTTTAAAAACTTAGTATTCTTGGTATACATAGGCTTATTATGACGTGAAACAACCATTTATATGATTTTTTCGAAGTTTGAAAGAAGTGAAGTAAACGCGATTTTACACTCAATAGAGGCTAGAAAATCGAATTTCTTTACTTTTTGAAAACTCAGTATTTTTGGTATATAGAGGCTTATTATGAGGAAATACATCGATTTATACGATTTTTAAGCAGTTTGAAAGAAGTTAGTAAACGCGATTTTACACTCAATAGAGGCTAGAAAATCGAATTGCTTGACTTTATAAAAACTCAGTATTTTTGGTATATACAGGTTTATTATGAGGTAATACATGGATTTATATGATTTTTAAGCAGTTTGAAAGAAGCGAAGTAAACGCGAATTTACACTCACTAGGGGCTAGAAAATCGATTTTCTTGAATTGTTAAAAACTCAATATTCTTGGTATATAGAGGCTTATTATGAGGTGATGGATCCATTTATATGATTTTTAAGCAGTTTGAAAGAAGTGAAGTAAACGCGATTTTACACTCACTAGGGGCTAGAAAATCGATTTTCTTGACTTGTTAAAAACTCAATATTCTTGGTATATAGAGGCTTATTATCAGGTGATATATCCATTTATATGATTTTAAGCAGTTTGAAAAACGTGAAGTAAACGCGAATTTACACTCAATAGGGGCTAGAAAATCGATTTCCTTGAATTGTTAAAAACTCAATATTCTTGGTATATAGGGGCTTATTATGAGGTTATAGATCCATTTATATGATTTTTAAGCAGTTTAAAAGAAGTGAAGTAAACGCGATTTTACACTCACTAGGGGCAAGAAAATCGATTTTCTTGACTTGTTGAAAACTCAATATTCTTGGTATATATAGGCTTATTATAAGGTGATACAACCATTTATATGAATTTTAAGCGGTTTTAAAGAAGTGAAGTAAACGCGATTTTACACTCAATAGAGGCTAGAAAATCGAATTTCTTGACTTTTTGAAAACTCAGTATTTTTGGTATATAGAAGCTTATTATGAGGTAATACATCGATTTAAATGATTTTTAAGCAGTTTGAAAGAAGTGAAGTAAACGCGATTTTACACTCACTATGGGATAGAAAATCGAATTTCTTGACTTTTTAAAAACTTAGTATTCTTTGTATACATAGGCTTATTATGACGTGAAACAACCATTTATATGATTTTTTCGAAGTTTGAAAAAAGTGAAGTAAACGCGATTTTACACTCAATAGAGGCTAGAAAATCGAATTTCTTGACTTTTTGAAAACTCAGTATTTTTGGTATATACAGGTTTATTATGAGGTAATACATGGATTTATATGATTTTTAAGCAGTTTGAAAGAAGCGAAGTAAACGCGAATTTACACTCACTAGGGGCTAGAAAATCGATTTTCTTGAATTGTTAAAAACTCAATATTCTTGGTATATAGTGGCTTATTATGAGGTGATAGATCCATTTATATGATTTTTAAGCAGTTTTAAAGAAGTGAAGTAAACGCGATTTTACACTCACTAGGGGCTAGAAAATCGATTTTCTTGACTTTTTGAAAACTCAGTATTTTTGGTATATAGAGGCTTATTATGAGGTAATACATCGATTTATATGATTTTTAAGCAGTTTGAAAGAAGTGAAGTAAACGCGAATTTACACTCACTAGGGGCTAGAAAATCGATTTTCTTGAATTGTTAAACAGTCAATATTCTGGGTATATAGAGGCTTACTATGAGGTGATAGATCCATTTATATGATTTTTAAGCAGTTTGAAAGATGTGAAGTAAACGCGATTTTACACTCACTAGGGGCAAGAAAATCGATTTACTTGACTTGTTGAAAACTCAATATTCTTGGTATATACCTATAGGCTTATTATGAGGTGATACAACCATTTATATAAATTTTAAGCAGTTTTGAAGAAGTGAAGTAAACGCGATTTTACACTCAATACAGGTTAGAAAATCGAATTTCTTAACTTTTGGAAAACTCAGTATTTTTGGTATATAGAGGCTTATTATGAGGTAATACATCGACTTATATAATTTTTAAGCAGTTTGAAAAACGTGAAGTAAACGCGATTTTACACTCAATAGAGGCTAGAAAATCGAATTTCTTGACTTTTTGAAAGCTCAGTATTTTTGGTATATAGAAGCTTATTCAGAGGTAATACATCGATTTAAATGATTTTTAAGCAGTTTGAAAGAACTGAAGTTAACGCGATTTTACACTCACTAAGGGGATAGAAAATCGAATTTCTTGACTTTTTAAAAATTTAGAATTCTTGGTATACATAGGCTTATTATGACGTGAAACAACCATTTATATGATTTTTTCGAAGTTTGAAAGAAGTGAAGTAAACGCGATTTTACACTCAATAGAGGCTAGAAAATCGAATTTCTTTACTTTTTGAAAACTCAGTATTTTTGGTATATAGAGGCTTATTATGAGGAAATACATCGATTTATACGATTTTTAAGCAGTTTGAAAGAAGTTAGTAAACGCGATTTTACACTCAATAGAGGCTAGAAAATCGAATTGCTTGACTTTATAAAAACTCAGTATTTTTGGTATATACAGGTTTATTATGAGGTAATACATGGATTTATATGATTTTTAAGCAGTTTGAAAGAAGCGAAGTAAACGCGAATTTACACTCACTAGGGGCTAGAAAATCGATTTTCTTGAATTGTTAAAAACTCAATATTCTTGGTATATAGAGGCTTATTATGAGGTGATGGATCCATTTATATGATTTTTAAGCAGTTTGAAAGAAGTGAAGTAAACGCGATTTTACACTCACTAGGGGCTAGAAAATCGATTTTCTTGACTTGTTAAAAACTCAATATTCTTGGTATATAGAGGCTTATTATCAGGTGATATATCCATTTATATGATTTTAAGCAGTTTGAAAAACGTGAAGTAAACGCGAATTTACACTCAATAGGGGCTAGAAAATCGATTTCCTTGAATTGTTAAAAACTCAATATTCTTGGTATATAGGGGCTTATTATGAGGTTATAGATCCATTTATATGATTTTTAAGCAGTTTAAAAGAAGTGAAGTAAACGCGATTTTACACTCACTAGGGGCAAGAAAATCGATTTTCTTGACTTGTTGAAAACTCAATATTCTTGGTATATATAGGCTTATTATAAGGTGATACAACCATTTATATGAATTTTAAGCGGTTTTAAAGAAGTGAAGTAAACGCGATTTTACACTCAATAGAGGCTAGAAAATCGAATTTCTTGACTTTTTGAAAACTCAGTATTTTTGGTATATAGAAGCTTATTATGAGGTAATACATCGATTTAAATGATTTTTAAGCAGTTTGAAAGAAGTGAAGTAAACGCGATTTTACACTCACTATGGGATAGAAAATCGAATTTCTTGACTTTTTAAAAACTTAGTATTCTTTGTATACATAGGCTTATTATGACGTGAAACAACCATTTATATGATTTTTTCGAAGTTTGAAAAAAGTGAAGTAAACGCGATTTTACACTCAATAGAGGCTAGAAAATCGAATTTCTTGACTTTTTGAAAACTCAGTATTTTTGGTATATACAGGTTTATTATGAGGTAATACATGGATTTATATGATTTTTAAGCAGTTTGAAAGAAGCGAAGTAAACGCGAATTTACACTCACTAGGGGCTAGAAAATCGATTTTCTTGAATTGTTAAAAACTCAATATTCTTGGTATATAGTGGCTTATTATGAGGTGATAGATCCATTTATATGATTTTTAAGCAGTTTTAAAGAAGTGAAGTAAACGCGATTTTACACTCAATACAGGTTAGAAAATCGAATTTCTTAACTTTTGGAAAACTCAGTATTTTTGGTATATAGAGGCTTATTATGAGGTAATACATCGACTTATATAATTTTTAAGCAGTTTGAAAAACGTGAAGTAAACGCGATTTTACACTCAATAGAGGCTAGAAAATCGAATTTCTTGACTTTTTGAAAGCTCAGTATTTTTGGTATATAGAAGCTTATTCAGAGGTAATACATCGATTTAAATGATTTTTAAGCAGTTTGAAAGAACTGAAGTTAACGCGATTTTACACTCACTAAGGGGATAGAAAATCGCATTTCTTGTCTTTTTAAAAACTTAGTATTTTTGGTATACATAGGCTTATTATGACGTGAAACAACCATTTATATGATTTTTTTGAAGTTTGAAAGAAGTGAAGTAAACGCGATTTTACACTCAATAGAGGCTAGAAAATCGAATTGCTTGACATTTTGAAAACTCAGTGATTTTGGTATATAGAAGCTTATTATGAGGTAATATATCGATTTAAATGATTTTTAAGCAGTTTGAAAGAAGTGAAGTAAACGCGATTTTACACTCACTAGGAGATAGAAAATCGAATTTTTTGAATTTTTAAAAACTCAGTATTTTTGGTATATAGAGAGAGGCTTATTATGAGGTAATACATCAATTTATACGATTTTTAAGTAGTTTGAAGGAAGTGAAGTAAACGCGATTTTACACTCACTAGGGGATAGAAAATCAATTTTCTTGACTTGTTAAAAACTCAATATTCTTGGTATATAGAGGCTTATTATGAGGTGATACATCCATTTATATGATTTTTAAGCAGTTTGAAAAACGTGAAGTAAACGCGAATTTACACTCAATAGGGGCTAGAAAATCGATTTTCTTGACTTGTTAAATACTCAATATTCTTGGTATATAGAGGCTTATTATGAGGTGATAGATCCATTTATATGATTTTTTCGAAGTTTGAAAGACGTGAAGTAAACGCGATTTTACACTCACTAGGGGCAAGAAAATCGAATTTCTTGACTTTTGGAAAACTCAGTATTTTTGGTATATAGAGGCTTATTATGAGGTAATACATCGATTTATATGATTTTTAAGCAGTTTGAAAGAAGTGAAGTAAACGCGAATTTACACTCACTAGGGGCTAGAAAATCGATTTTCTTGAATTGTTAAAAACTCAATATTCTTGGTATATAGAGGCTTATTATGAGGTGATGGATCCATTTATATGATTTTTAAGCAGTTTGAAAGAAGTGAAGTAAACGCGATTTTACACTCACTAGGGGCTAGAAAATCGATTTTCTTGACTTGTTAAAAACTCAATATTCTTGGTATATACAGGCTTATTATCAGGTGATACATCCATTTATATGATTTTTAAGCAGTTTGAAAAACGTGAAGTAAACCCGAATTTACACTCAATAGGGGCTAGAAAATCGATTTTCTTGAATTGTTAAAAACTCAATATTCTTGGTATATAGGGGCTTATTATGATGTTATAGATCCATTTATATGATTTTTAAGCAGTTTAAAAGACGTGAAGTAAACGCGATTTTACACTCACTAGGGGCAAGAAAATCGATTTTCTTGACTTGTTGAAAACTCAATATTCTTGGAATATATATCTATAGGCTTATAATGAGGTGATACAACCATTTATATGAATTTTAAGCAGTTTTGAAGAAGTGAAGTAAACGCGATTTTACACTCAATAGAGGCTAGAAAATCGAATTTCTTGACTTTTTGAAAGCTCAGTATTTTTGGTGTATAGAAGCTTTATATACATCGATTTAAATGATTTTTAAGCAGTTTGAAACAAGTGAAGTTAACGCGATTTTACACTCACTAAGGGGATAGAAAATCGAATTTCTTGTCTTTTTAAAAACTTAGTATTCTTGGTATACATAGGCTTATTATGACGTGAAACAACCATTTATATGATTTTTTCGAAGTTTGAAAGAAGTGAAGTAAACGCGATTTTACACTCAATAGAGGCTAGAAAATCGAATTTCTTGACTTTTTGAAAACTCAGTATTTTTGGTATATAGAGGCTTATTATAAGGTGATACAACCATTTATATGAATTTTAAGCTGTTTTAAAGAAGTGAAGTAAACGCGATTTTACACTCAATAGAGGCTAGAAAATCGAATTTCTTGACATTTTGAAAACTCAGTATTTTTGGTATATAGAAGCTTATTATGAGGTAATACATCGATTTAAATGATTTTTAAGCAGTTTGAAAGAAGTGAAGTAAACGCGATTTTACACTCACTATGGGATAGAAAATCGAATTTCTTGACTTTTTAAAAACTTAGTATTCTTGGTATACATAGGCTTATTATGACGTGAAACAACCATTTATATGATTTTTTCGAAGTTTGAAAAAAGTGAAGTAAACGCGATTTTACACTCAATAGAGGCTAGAAAATCGAATTTCTTGACTTTTTGAAAACTCAGTATTTTTGGTATATACAGGTTTATTATGAGGTAATACATGGATTTATATGATTTTTAAGCAGTTTGAAAGAAGCGAAGTAAACGCGAATTTACACTCACTAGGGGCTAGAAAATCGATTTTCTTGAATTGTTAAAAACTCAATATTCTTGGTATATAGTGACTTATTATGAGGTGATAGATCCATTTATATGATTTTTAAGCAGTTTAAAAGAAGTGAAGTAAACGCGATTTTACACTCACTAGGGGCTAGAAAATCGATTTTCTTGACTTTTTGAAAACTCAGTATTTTTGGTATATAGAGGCTTATTATGAGGTAATACATCGATTTATATGATTTTTAAGCAGTTTGAAAGAAGTGAAGTAAACGCGAATTTACACTCACTAGGGGCTCGAAAATCGATTTTCTGGAATTGTTAAACAGTCAATATTCTGGGTATATAGAGGCTTACTATGAGGTGATAGATCCATTTATATGATTTTTAAGCAGTTTGAAAGAAGTGAAGTAAACGCGATTTTACACACACTAGGGGCAAGAAAATCGATTTTCTTGACTTGTTGAAAACTCAATATTCTTGGTATATACCTATAGGCTTATTATGAGGTGATACAACCATTTATATAAATTTTAAGCAGTTTTGAAGAAGTGAAGTAAACGCGATTTTACACTCAATACAGGTTAGAAAATCGAATTTCTTAACTTTTGAAAAACTCAGTATTTTTGGTATATAGAGGCTTATTATGAGGTAATACATCGACTTATATAATTTTTAAGCAGTTTGAAAAACGTGAAGTAAACGCGATTTTACACTCAATAGAGGCTAAAAAATTGAATTTCTTGACTTTTTGAAAGCTCAGTATTTTTGGTATATAGAAGCTTATTTAGAGGTAATACGTCGATTTAAATGTTTTTTAAGCAGTTTGAAAGAAGTGAAGTTAACGCGATTTTACACTCACTAAGGGGATAGAAAATCGAATTTCTTGACTTTTTAAAAATTTAGAATTCTTGGTATACATAGGCTTATTATGACGTGAAACAACCATTTATATGATTTTTTCGAAGTTTGAAAGAAGTGAAGTAAACGCGATTATACACTCAATAGAGGCTAGAAAATCGAATTTCTTTACTTTTTGAAAACTCAGTATTTTTGGTATATAGAGGCTTATTATGAGGAAATACATCGATTTATACGATTTTTAAGCAGTTTGAAAGAAGTTAGTAAACGCGATTTTACACTCAATAGAGGCTAGAAAATCGAATTGCTTGACTTTTTAAAAACTCAGTATTTTTGGT
The DNA here is from genome assembly GCA_030765065.1 of Deroplatys truncata. Classification (NCBI taxonomy): domain Eukaryota; kingdom Metazoa; phylum Arthropoda; class Insecta; order Mantodea; family Mantidae; genus Deroplatys; species Deroplatys truncata. The sequence continues at coordinate 181,243 of CM060980.1, forward strand.
ATATACAGGTTTATTATGAGGTAATACATGGATTTATATGATTTTTAAGCAGTTTGAAAGAAGCGAAGTAAACGCGAATTTACACTCACTAGGGGCTAGAAAATCGATTTTCTTGAATTGTTAAAAACTCAATATTCTTGGTATATAGAGGCTTATTATGAGGTGATGGATCCATTTATATGATTTTTAAGCAGTTTGAAAGAAGTGAAGTAAACGCGATTTTACACTCACTAGGGGCTAGAAAATCGATTTTCTTGACTTGTTAAAAACTCAATATTCTTGGTATATAGAGGCTTATTATCAGGTGATATATCCATTTATATGATTTTAAGCAGTTTGAAAAACGTGAAGTAAACGCGAATTTACACTCAATAGGGGCTAGAAAATCGATTTCCTTGAATTGTTAAAAACTCAATATTCTTGGTATATAGGGGCTTATTATGAGGTTATAGATCCATTTATATGATTTTTAAGCAGTTTAAAAGAAGTGAAGTAAAGGCGATTTTACACTCACTAGGGGCAAGAAAATCGATTTTCTTGACTTGTTGAAAACTCAATATTCTTGGTTTATACCTATAGGCTTATTATAGGTCATACAACCATTTATATGAATTTTAAGCAGTTTTGAAGAAGTGAAGTAAACGCAATTTTACACTCAATACAGGTTAGAAAATCGAATTTCTTGACTTTTGGAAAACTCAGTATTGTTGGTATATAGAGGCTTATTATGAGGTAATACATCGACTTATATAATTTTTAAGCAGTTTGAAAAACGTGAAGTAAACGCGATTTTACACTCAATAGAGGCTAGAAAATCGAATTTCTTGACTTTTTGAAAGCTCAGTATTTTTGGTATATAGAAGCTTATATACATCGATTTAAATGATTTTTAAGCAGTTTGAAAGAAGTGAAGTTAACGCGATTTTACACTCACTAAGGGGATAGAAAATCGAATTTCTTGTCTTTTTAAAAACTTAGTATTCTTGGTATACATAGGCTTATTATGACGTGAAACAACCATTTATATGATTTTTTCGAAGTTTGAAAGAAGTGAAGTAAACGCGATTTTACACTCAATAGAGGCTAGAAAATCGAATTTCTTGACTTTTTGAAAACTCAGTATTTTTGGTATATAGAGGCTTATTATGAGGTAATACATTGATTTATATGATTTTTAAGCAGTTTGAAAGAAGTGAAGTAAACGCGAATTTACACTCAGTAGGGGCTAGAAAATCGATTTTCTTGAATAGTTAAAAAGTCAATATTCTGGGTATATAGAGGCTTACTATGAGGTGATAGATCCATTTATATGATTTTTAAGCAGTTTGAAAGAAGTGAAGTAAACGCGATTTTACACTCACTAGGGGCTAAAAAATCGATTTTCTTGACTTGTTAAAAACTCAATATTCTTGGTATATATAGGCTTATTATGAGGTGAAACAACCATTTATATGATTTTTTAGAAGTTTGAAAGAAGTGAAGTAAACGCGATTTTACACTCACTAGGAGATAGAAAATCGGATTTCTTGAATTTTTAAAAACTCAGTATTTTTGGTATATAGAGGCTTATTATGAGGTAAAACATCAATTTCTACGATTTTTAAGCAGTTTGAAAGAAGTGAAGTATACGCGAATTTACACTCACTAGGGGCTAGAAAATCGATTTTCTTGAATTGTTAAACAGTCAATATTCTGGGTATATAGAGGCTTACTATGAGGTGATAGATCCATTTATATGATTTTTAAGCAGTTTGAAAGAGGTGAAGTAAACGCGATTTTACACTCACTAGGGGCAAGAAAATCGATTTTCTTGACTTGTTGAAAACTCAATATTCTTGGTATATACCTATAGGCTTATTATCAGGTGATACAACCATTTATATAAATTTTAAGCAGTTTTGAAGAAGTGAAGTAAACGCGATTTTACACTCAATACAGGTTAGAAAATCGAATTTCTTAACTTTTGGAAAACTCAGTATTTTTGGTATATAGAGGCTTATTATGAGGTAATACATCGACTTATATAATTTTTAAGCAGTTTGAAAAACGTGAAGTAAACGCGATTTTACACTCAATAGAGGCTAAAAAATTGAATTTCTTGACTTTTTGAAAGCTCAGTATTTTTGGTATATAGAAGCTTATTTAGAGGTAATACGTCGATTTAAATGATTATTAAGCAGTTTGAAAGAAGTGAAGTTAACGCGATTTTACACTCACTAAAGGGATAGAAAATCGAATTTCTTGACTTTTTAAAAACTTGGAATTCTTGGTATACATAGGCTTATTATGACGTGAAACAACCATTTATATGATTTTTTCGAAGTTTGAAAGAAGTGAAGTAAACGCGATTTTACACTCAATAGAGGCTAGAAAATCGAATTTCTTGACTTTTTGAAAACTCAGTATTTTTGGTATATAGAGGCTTATTATGAGGAAATACATCGATTTATACGATTTTTAAGCAGTTTGAAAGAAGTTAGTAAACGCGATTTTACACTCAATAGAGGCTAGAAAATCGATTTTCTTGACTTTTTGAAAACTCAGTATTTTTGGTATATAGAGGCTTATTATGAGGTAATACATCGATTTATATGATTTTTAAGCAGTTTGAAAGAAGTGAAGTAAACGCGAATTTACACTCACTAGGGGCTAGAAAATCGATTTTCTTGAATTGTTAAACAGTCAATATTCTGGGTATATAGAGGCTTACTATGAGGTGATAGATCCATTTATATGATTTTTAAGCAGTTTGAAAGATGTGAAGTAAACGCGATTTTACACTCACTAGGGGCAAGAAAATCGATTTACTTGACTTGTTGAAAACTCAATATTCTTGGTATATACCTATAGGCTTATTATGAGGTGATACAACCATTTATATAAATTTTAAGCAGTTTTGAAGAAGTGAAGTAAACGCGATTTTACACTCAATACAGGTTAGAAAATCGAATTTCTTAACTTTTGGAAAACTCAGTATTTTTGGTATATAGAGGCTTATTATGAGGTAATACATCGACTTATATAATTTTTAAGCAGTTTGAAAAACGTGAAGTAAACGCGATTTTACACTCAATAGAGGCTAGAAAATCGAATTTCTTGACTTTTTGAAAGCTCAGTATTTTTGGTATATAGAAGCTTATTCAGAGGTAATACATCGATTTAAATGATTTTTAAGCAGTTTGAAAGAACTGAAGTTAACGCGATTTTACACTCACTAAGGGGATAGAAAATCGCATTTCTTGTCTTTTTAAAAACTTAGTATTTTTGGTATACATAGGCTTATTATGACGTGAAACAACCATTTATATGATTTTTTTGAAGTTTGAAAGAAGTGAAGTAAACGCGATTTTACACTCAATAGAGGCTAGAAAATCGAATTGCTTGACATTTTGAAAACTCAGTGATTTTGGTATATAGAAGCTTATTATGAGGTAATATATCGATTTAAATGATTTTTAAGCAGTTTGAAAGAAGTGAAGTAAACGCGATTTTACACTCACTAGGAGATAGAAAATCGAATTTTTTGAATTTTTAAAAACTCAGTATTTTTGGTATATAGAGAGAGGCTTATTATGAGGTAATACATCAATTTATACGATTTTTAAGTAGTTTGAAGGAAGTGAAGTAAACGCGATTTTACACTCACTAGGGGATAGAAAATCAATTTTCTTGACTTGTTAAAAACTCAATATTCTTGGTATATAGAGGCTTATTATGAGGTGATACATCCATTTATATGATTTTTAAGCAGTTTGAAAAACGTGAAGTAAACGCGAATTTACACTCAATAGGGGCTAGAAAATCGATTTTCTTGACTTGTTAAATACTCAATATTCTTGGTATATAGAGGCTTATTATGAGGTGATAGATCCATTTATATGATTTTTTCGAAGTTTGAAAGACGTGAAGTAAACGCGATTTTACACTCACTAGGGGCAAGAAAATCGAATTTCTTGACTTTTGGAAAACTCAGTATTTTTGGTATATAGAGGCTTATTATGAGGTAATACATCGATTTATATGATTTTTAAGCAGTTTGAAAGAAGTGAAGTAAACGCGAATTTACACTCACTAGGGGCTAGAAAATCGATTTTCTTGAATTGTTAAAAACTCAATATTCTTGGTATATAGAGGCTTATTATGAGGTGATGGATCCATTTATATGATTTTTAAGCAGTTTGAAAGAAGTGAAGTATACGCGATTTTACACTCACTAGGGGCTAGAAAATCGATTTTCTTGACTTGTTAAAAACTCAATATTCTTGGTATATACAGGCTTATTATCAGGTGATACATCCATTTATATGATTTTTAAGCAGTTTGAAAAACGTGAAGTAAACCCGAATTTACACTCAATAGGGGCTAGAAAATCGATTTTCTTGAATTGTTAAAAACTCAATATTCTTGGTATATAGGGGCTTATTATGATGTTATAGATCCATTTATATGATTTTTAAGCAGTTTAAAAGACGTGAAGTAAACGCGATTTTACACTCACTAGGGGCAAGAAAATCGATTTTCTTGACTTGTTGAAAACTCAATATTCTTGGAATATATATCTATAGGCTTATAATGAGGTGATACAACCATTTATATGAATTTTAAGCAGTTTTGAAGAAGTGAAGTAAACGCGATTTTACACTCAATAGAGGCTAGAAAATCGAATTTCTTGACTTTTTGAAAGCTCAGTATTTTTGGTGTATAGAAGCTTTATATACATCGATTTAAATGATTTTTAAGCAGTTTGAAACAAGTGAAGTTAACGCGATTTTACACTCACTAAGGGGATAGAAAATCGAATTTCTTGTCTTTTTAAAAACTTAGTATTCTTGGTATACATAGGCTTATTATGACGTGAAACAACCATTTATATGATTTTTTCGAAGTTTGAAAGAAGTGAAGTAAACGCGATTTTACACTCAATAGAGGCTAGAAAATCGAATTTCTTGACTTTTTGAAAACTCAGTATTTTTGGTATATAGAGGCTTATTATAAGGTGATACAACCATTTATATGAATTTTAAGCTGTTTTAAAGAAGTGAAGTAAACGCGATTTTACACTCAATAGAGGCTAGAAAATCGAATTTCTTGACATTTTGAAAACTCAGTATTTTTGGTATATAGAAGCTTATTATGAGGTAATACATCGATTTAAATGATTTTTAAGCAGTTTGAAAGAAGTGAAGTAAACGCGATTTTACACTCACTATGGGATAGAAAATCGAATTTCTTGACTTTTTAAAAACTTAGTATTCTTGGTATACATAGGCTTATTATGACGTGAAACAACCATTTATATGATTTTTTCGAAGTTTGAAAAAAGTGAAGTAAACGCGATTTTACACTCAATAGAGGCTAGAAAATCGAATTTCTTGACTTTTTGAAAACTCAGTATTTTTGGTATATACAGGTTTATTATGAGGTAATACATGGATTTATATGATTTTTAAGCAGTTTGAAAGAAGCGAAGTAAACGCGAATTTACACTCACTAGGGGCTAGAAAATCGATTTTCTTGAATTGTTAAAAACTCAATATTCTTGGTATATAGTGGCTTATTATGAGGTGATAGATCCATTTATATGATTTTTAAGCAGTTTAAAAGAAGTGAAGTAAACGCGATTTTACACTCACTAGGGGCTAGAAAATCGATTTTCTTGACTTTTTGAAAACTCAGTATTTTTGGTATATAGAGGCTTATTATGAGGTAATACATCGATTTATATGATTTTTAAGCAGTTTGAAAGAAGTGAAGTAAACGCGAATTTACACTCACTAGGGGCTCGAAAATCGATTTTCTGGAATTGTTAAACAGTCAATATTCTGGGTATATAGAGGCTTACTATGAGGTGATAGATCCATTTATATGATTTTTAAGCAGTTTGAAAGAAGTGAAGTAAACGCGATTTTACACACACTAGGGGCAAGAAAATCGATTTTCTTGACTTGTTGAAAACTCAATATTCTTGGTATATACCTATAGGCTTATTATGAGGTGATACAACCATTTATATAAATTTTAAGCAGTTTTGAAGAAGTGAAGTAAACGCGATTTTACACTCAATACAGGTTAGAAAATCGAATTTCTTAACTTTTGAAAAACTCAGTATTTTTGGTATATAGAGGCTTATTATGAGGTAATACATCGACTTATATAATTTTTAAGCAGTTTGAAAAACGTGAAGTAAACGCGATTTTACACTCAATAGAGGCTAAAAAATTGAATTTCTTGACTTTTTGAAAGCTCAGTATTTTTGGTATATAGAAGCTTATTTAGAGGTAATACGTCGATTTAAATGTTTTTTAAGCAGTTTGAAAGAAGTGAAGTTAACGCGATTTTACACTCACTAAGGGGATAGAAAATCGAATTTCTTGACTTTTTAAAAATTTAGAATTCTTGGTATACATAGGCTTATTATGACGTGAAACAACCATTTATATGATTTTTTCGAAGTTTGAAAGAAGTGAAGTAAACGCGATTTTACACTCAATAGAGGCTAGAAAATCGAATTTCTTTACTTTTTGAAAACTCAGTATTTTTGGTATATAGAGGCTTATTATGAGGAAATACATCGATTTATACGATTTTTAAGCAGTTTGAAAGAAGTTAGTAAACGCGATTTTACACTCAATAGAGGCTAGAAAATCGAATTGCTTGACTTTTTAAAAACTCAGTATTTTTGGTATATACAGGTTTATTATGAGGTAATACATGGATTTATATGATTTTTAAGCAGTTTGAAAGAAGCGAAGTAAACGCGAATTTACACTCACTAGGGGCTAGAAAATCGATTTTCTTGAATTGTTAAAAACTCAATATTCTTGGTATATAGAGGCTTATTATGAGGTGATGGATCCATTTATATGATTTTTAAGCAGTTTGAAAGAAGTGAAGTAAACGCGATTTTACACTCACTAGGGGCTAGAAAATCGATTTTCTTGACTTGTTAAAAACTCAATATTCTTGGTATATAGAGGCTTATTATCAGGTGATATATCCATTTATATGATTTTAAGCAGTTTGAAAAACGTGAAGTAAACGCGAATTTACACTCAATAGGGGCTAGAAAATCGATTTCCTTGAATTGTTAAAAACTCAATATTCTTGGTATATAGGGGCTTATTATGAGGTTATAGATCCATTTATATGATTTTTAAGCAGTTTAAAAGAAGTGAAGTAAAGGCGATTTTACACTCACTAGGGGCAAGAAAATCGATTTTCTTGACTTGTTGAAAACTCAATATTCTTGGTTTATACCTATAGGCTTATTATAGGTCATACAACCATTTATATGAATTTTAAGCAGTTTTGAAGAAGTGAAGTAAACGCAATTTTACACTCAATACAGGTTAGAAAATCGAATTTCTTGACTTTTGGAAAACTCAGTATTTTTGGTATATAGAGGCTTATTATGAGGTAATACATCGACTTATATAATTTTTAAGCAGTTTGAAAAACGTGAAGTAAACGCGATTTTACACTCAATAGAGGCTAGAAAATCGAATTTCTTGACTTTTTGAAAGCTCAGTATTTTTGGTATATAGAAGCTTATATACATCGATTTAAATGATTTTTAAGCAGTTTGAAAGAAGTGAAGTTAACGCGATTTTACACTCACTAAGGGGATAGAAAATCGAATTTCTTGTCTTTTTAAAAACTTAGTATTCTTGGTATACATAGGCTTATTATGACGTGAAACAACCATTTATATGATTTTTTCGAAGTTTGAAAGAAGTGAAGTAAACGCGATTTTACACTCAATAGAGGCTAGAAAATCGAATTTCTTGACTTTTTGAAAACTCAGTATTTTTGGTATATAGAGGCTTATTATGAGGTAATACATTGATTTATATGATTTTTAAGCAGTTTGAAAGAAGTGAAGTAAACGCGAATTTACACTCAGTAGGGGCTAGAAAATCGATTTTCTTGAATAGTTAAAAAGTCAATATTCTGGGTATATAGAGGCTTACTATGAGGTGATAGATCCATTTATATGATTTTTAAGCAGTTTGAAAGAAGTGAAGTAAACGCGATTTTACACTCACTAGGGGCTAAAAAATCGATTTTCTTGACTTGTTAAAAACTCAATATTCTTGGTATATATAGGCTTATTATGAGGTGAAACAACCATTTATATGATTTTTTAGAAGTTTGAAAGAAGTGAAGTAAACGCGATTTTACACTCACTAGGAGATAGAAAATCGGATTTCTTGAATTTTTAAAAACTCAGTATTTTTGGTATATAGAGGCTTATTATGAGGTAAAACATCAATTTCTACGATTTTTAAGCAGTTTGAAAGAAGTGAAGTATACGCGAATTTACACTCACTAGGGGCTAGAAAATCGATTTTCTTGAATTGTTAAACAGTCAATATTCTGGGTATATAGAGGCTTACTATGAGGTGATAGATCCATTTATATGATTTTTAAGCAGTTTGAAAGAAGTGAAGTAAACGCGATTTTACACTCACTAGGGGCAAGAAAATCGATTTTCTTGACTTGTTGAAAACTCAATATTCTTGGTATATACCTATAGGCTTATTATCAGGTGATACAACCATTTATATAAATTTTAAGCAGTTTTGAAGAAGTGAAGTAAACGCGATTTTACACTCAATACAGGTTAGAAAATCGAATTTCTTAACTTTTGGAAAACTCAGTATTTTTGGTATATAGAGGCTTATTATGAGGTAATACATCGACTTATATAATTTTTAAGCAGTTTGAAAAACGTGAAGTAAACGCGATTTTACACTCAATAGAGGCTAAAAAATTGAATTTCTTGACTTTTTGAAAGCTCAGTATTTTTGGTATATAGAAGCTTATTTAGAGGTAATACGTCGATTTAAATGATTATTAAGCAGTTTGAAAGAAGTGAAGTTAACGCGATTTTACACTCACTAAAGGGATAGAAAATCGAATTTCTTGACTTTTTAAAAACTTGGAATTCTTGGTATACATAGGCTTATTATGACGTGAAACAACCATTTATATGATTTTTTCGAAGTTTGAAAGAAGTGAAGTAAACGCGATTTTACACTCAATAGAGGCTAGAAAATCGAATTTCTTGACTTTTTGAAAACTCAGTATTTTTTGTATATAGAGGCTTATTATGAGGAAATACATCGATTTATACGATTTTTAAGCAGTTTGAAAGAAGTTAGTAAACGCGATTTTACACTCAATAGAGGCTAGAAAATCGAATTGCTTGACTTTTTAAAAACTCAGTATTTTTGGTATACACAGGTTTATTATGAGGTAATACATGGATTTATATGATTTTTAAGCAGTTTGAAAGAAGCGAAGTAAACGCGAATTTACACTCACTAGGGGCTAGAAAATCGATTTTCTTGAATTGTTAAAAACTCAATATTCTTGGTATATAGAGGCTTATTATCAGGTGATACATCCATTTATATGATTTTTAAGCAGTTTGAAAGAAGTGAAGTAAACGCGATTTTACACTCACTAGGGGCAAGAAAATCGATTTTCTTGACTTGTTGAAAACTCAATATTCTTGGTATATACCTATAGGCTTATTATCAGGTGATACAACCATTTATATAAATTTTAAGCAGTTTTGAAGAAGTGAAGTAAACGCGATTTTACACTCAATACAGGTTAGAAAATCGAATTTCTTAACTTTTGGAAAACTCAGTATTTTTGGTATATAGAGGCTTATTATGAGGTAATACATCGACTTATATAATTTTTAAGCAGTTTGAAAAACGTGAAGTAAACGCGATTTTACACTCAATAGAGGCTAAAAAATTGAATTTCTTGACTTTTTGAAAGCTCAGTATTTTTGGTATATAGAAGCTTATTTAGAGGTAATACGTCGATTTAAATGATTTTTAAGCAGTTTGAAAGAAGTGAAGTTAACGCGATTTTACACTCACTAAGGGGATAGAAAATCGAATTTCTTGTCTTTTTAAAAACTTAGTATTCTTGGTATACATAGGCTTATTATGACGTGAAACAACCATTTATATGATTTTTTCGAAGTTTGAAAGAAGTGAAGTAAACGCGATTTTACACTCAATAGAGGCTAGAAAATCGAATTTCTTGACTTTTTGAAAACTCAGTATTTTTGGTATATAGAGGCTTATTATGAGGTAATACATCGATTTATATGATTTTTAAGCAGTTTGAAAGAAGTGAAGTAAACGCGAATTTACACTCACTAGGGGCTAGAAAATCGATTTTCTTGAATAGTTAAAAAGTCAATATTCTGGGTATATAGAGGCTTACTAAGAGGTGATAGATCCATTTATATGATTTTTAAGCAGTTTGAAAGAAGTGAAGTAAACGCGATTTTACACTCACTAGGGGCTAAAAAATCGATTTTCTTGACTTGTTAAAAACTGAATATTCTTGGTATATATAGGCTTATTATGAGGTGAAACAACATTTATATGATTTTTTAGAAGTTTGAAAGAAGTGAAGTAAACGCGATTTTACACTCACTAGGAGATAGAAAATCGGATTTCTTGAATTTTTAAAAACTCAGTATTTTTGGTATATAGAGGCTTATTATGAGGTAATACATCAATTTATACGATTTTTAAGCAGTTTGAAAGAAGTGAAGTAAACGCGATTTTACACTCACTAAGCCTAGAAAATCGAATTTCTTGACTTCTTAAAACGCAGTATTCTTGGTATATATAGGCTTATTATGACGTGAAACAACCATTTATATGATTTTTTCGAAGTTTAAACGAAGTGAAGTAAACGCAATTTCACACTCAATAGAGGCTAGAAAATCGAATTTCTTGACTTTTTGAAAACTCAGTATTTTTGGTATATAGAGGCTTATTATGAGGTAATACATCGATTAATATGATTTTTAAGCAGTTTGAAAGAAGTGAAGTAAACGCGAATTTACACTCACTAGGGGCTAGAAAATCGATTTTCTTGAATTGTTAAACAGTCAATATTCTGGGTATATAGAGGCTTACTATGAGGTGATAGATCCATTTATATGATTTTTAAGCAGTTTGAAAGAAGTGAAGTAAACGCGATTTTACACTCACTAGGGGCAAGAAAATCGATTTTCTTGACTTGTTGAAAACTCAATATTCTTGGTATATACCTATAGGCTTATTATGAGGTGATACAACCATTTATATAAATTTTAAGCAGTTTTGAAGAAGTGAAGTAAACGCGATTTTACACTCAATACAGGTTAGAAAATCGAATTTCTTGACTTTTGGAAAACTCAGTATTTTTGGTATATAGAGGCTTATTATGAGGTAATACATCGACTTATATAATTTTTAAGCAGTTTGGAAAACGTGAAGTAAACGCGATTTTACACTCAATAGAGGCTAGAAAATTGAATTTCTTGACTTTTTGAAAGCTCAGTATTTTTGGTATATAGAAGCTTATTTAGAGGTAACACGTCGATTTAAATGGTTTTTAAGCAGTTTGAAAGAAGTGAAGTTAACGCGATTTTACACTCACTAAGGGGATAGAAAATCGAATTTCTTGACTTTTTAAAAACTTAGAATTCTTGGTATACATAGGCTTATTATGACGTGAAACAACCATTTATATGATTTTTTCGAAGTTTGAAAGAAGTGAAGTAAACGCGATTTTACACTCAATAGAGGCTAGAAAATCGAATTTCTTGACTTTTTGAAAACTCAGTATTTTTGGTATATAGAGGCTTATTATGAGGAAATACATCGATTTATACGATTTTTAAGCAGTTTGAAAGAAGTTAGTAAACGCGATTTTACACTCAATAGAGGCTAGAAAATCGAATTGCTTGACTTTTTAAAAACTCAATATTTTTGGTATATACAGGTTTATTATGAGGTAATACATGGATTTATATGATTTTTAAGCAGTTTGAAAGAAGCGAAGTAAACGCGAATTTACACTCACTAGGGGCTAGAAAATCAATTTTCTTGAATTGTTAAAAACTCAATATTCTTGGTATATAGAGGCTTATTATCAGGTGATACATCCATTTATCTGATTTTTTCGAAGTTTGAAAAACGTGAAGTAAACGCGAATTTACACTCAATAGGGGCTAGAAAATCGATTTTCTTGAATTGTTAAAAACTCAATATTCTTGGTATATAGCGGCTTATTATGAGGTTATAGATCCATTTATATGATTTTTAAGCAGTTTAAAAGAAGTGAAGTAAACGCGATTTTACACTCACTAGGGGCAAGAAAATCGATTTTCTTGACTTGTTGAAAACTCAATATTCTTGGTTTATACCTATAGGCTTATTATAGGTGATACAACCATTTATATGAATTTTAAGCAGTTTTGAAGAAGTGAAGTAAACGCGATTTTACACTCAATACAGGTTAGAAAATCGAATTTCTTGACTTTTGGAAAACTCAGTATTTTTGGTATATAGAGGCTTATTATGAGGTAATACATCGACTTATATAATTTTTAAGCAGTTTGAAAAACGTGAAGTAAACGCGATTTTACACTCAATAGAGGCTAGAAAATCGAATTTCTTGACTTTTTGAAAGCTCAGTATTTTTGGTATATAGAAGCTTATATACATCGATTTAAATGATTTTTAAGCAGTTTGAAAGAAGTGAAGTTAACGCGATTTTACACTCACTAGGGGGATGGAAAATCTAATTTCTTGTCTTTTTAAAAACTTAGTATTCTTGGTATACATAGGCTTATTATGACGTGAAACAACCATTTATATGATTTTTTCGAAGTTTGAAAGAAGTGAAGTAAACGCGATTTTACACTCAATAGAGGCTAGAAAATCGAATTTCTTGACTTTTTGAAAACTCAGTATTTTTGGTATATAGAGGCTTATTATGAGGTAATACATCGATTTATATGAATTTTAAGCAGTTTGAAAGAAGTGAAGTAAACGCGAATTTACACTTACTAGGGGATAGAAAATCGAATTTGTTGACTTTTTAAAAACTCAGTATTTTTGGTATATAGAGGCTTATTATGAGGTGATAGATCCATTATATGATTTTTAAGCAGCTTGAAAGAAGTGAAGTAAACGCGATTTTACACTCACTAGGGGCTAGAAAATCATTTTTCTTTACTTGTTAAAAACTCAATATTCTTGGTATATAGAGGCTTATTATGAGGTGATACATCCATTTATATGATTTTTAAGCAGTTTGAAAGACGTGAAGTAAACGCGATTTTACACTCACTAGGGGCTAGAAAATCGAATTTCTTGATTTTTAAAAACTTAGTATTCTTGGTATATATAGGCTGATTATGACGTGAAACAAACATTTATATGATTTTTTCGAAGTTTGAAAGAAGTGAAGTAAACGCGATTTTACACTCACTAGGGCCTAGAAAATCCATTTTCTTGACTTGTTGAAAACTCAATATTCTTGGTTTATATAAGCTTATTATGAGGTGATACAACCATTTATATGAATCTTAAGCAGTTTTAAAGAAGTAAAGTAAACGCGATTTTACACTCACTAGGCCTAGAAAATCGAATTTCTTGACTTTTTGAAAGCTCAGTATTTTTGGTATATAGAAGCTTATTATGAGGTAATACATCGATTTAAATGACTTTTAAGCAGTTTGAAAGAAGTGAAGTTAACGCGCTTTTACACTCACTAAGGGGATAGAAAATCGAATTTCTTGTCTTTTTAAAAACTTAGTATTCTTGGTATATAGAGGCTTATTATGAGGTAATAGATCCATTTATATGATTTTTAAGCAGTTTGAAAGAAGTGAAGTAAACGCGATTTTACACTCACTAGGGGCTAGAAAATCGATTTTCTTGGCTTGTTAAAAACTCAATATTCTTGGTATATAGAGGCTTATTATGAGGTGATACATCCATTTATACGATTTTTAAGCAGTTTGAAAAACGTGAAGTAAACGCGAATTTACACTCAATAGGGGCTAGAAAATCGATTTTCTTGAATTTTTAAAAACTCAATATTCTTGGTACATAGAGGCTTATTCTGAGGTGATAGATCCATTTATATGATTTTTTCGAAGTTTGAAAGACGTGAAGTAAACGCGATTTCTTGACTTGTTGAAAACTCAATATTCTAGGTATATACCTATAGGCTTATTATGGGGTGATACAACCATTTATATGAATTTTAAGCAGTTTTAAAGAAGTGAAGTAAACGCGATTTTACACTCAATAGAGGCTAGAAAATCGAATTTCTTGACTTTTGGAAAACTCAGTATTTTTGGTATATAGAGGCTTATTATGAGGTAATACATCGATTTCTATGATTTTTAAGCAGTTTGAAAGAAGTGGAGTAAACCTGAATTTACACTCACTAGGGGCTAGAAAATCGATTTTCTTGAATTGTTAAAAGCTCAATATTCTTGGTATATAGAGGCTTATTATGAGGTGATAGATCCATTTATATGATTTTTAAGCAGTTTGAAAGAAGTGAAATAAACGCGATTTTACACTCACTAGGGGATAGAAAATCGATTCTCTTGACTTTTTAAAAACTTAGTATTCTTGGTATATATAGGCTGATTATGACGTGAAACAAACATTTATATGATTTTTTCGAAGTTTGAAAGAAGTGCAGTAAACGCGATTTTACACTCACTAGGCCTAGAAAATCGAATTTCTTGACTTCTTATAAACTCAGTATTCTTGGAATATATAGGCTTATTATGACGTGAAACAACCTTTTATATGATTTTTTCGAAGTTTAAAAATAAGTAAGGTAAACGCAATTTTACACTCAATAGAGGCTAGAAAATCGAATTTCTTGACTTTTTGAAAACTCAGTATTTTTGGTATATAGAGGCTTATTATGAGGTAATACATCGATTTATATAATTTTTCAGCAGTTTGAAAAAAGTGAAGTAAACGCGATTTTACACTCAATAGAGGCTAGAAAATCGAATTTCTTGACTTTTTGAAAACTCAGTATTTTTGGTATATAGAGGCTTATTATGAGGTAATACATCGATTTAAATGATTTTTAAGCAGTTTGAAAGAAGTGAAGTTAACGCGATTTTACACTCACTAAGGGGATAGCAAATCGAATTTCTTGACTTTTTAAAAACTCAGTATTTTTGGTATATACAGGTTTATTATGAGGTAATACATGGATTTATATGATTTTTAAGCAGTTTGAAAGAAGCGAAGTAAACGCGAATTTACACTCACTAGGGGCTAGAAAATCGATTTTCTTGACTTGTTAAAAACTCAATTTCTTGGTATATAGAGGCTTATTATCAGGTGATACATCCATTTATATGATTTTTAAGCAGTTTGAAAAACGTGAAGTAAACGCGAATTTAAACTCAATAGGGGCTAGAGAATCGATTTTCTTGAATTGTTAAAAACTCAATATTCTTGGTATATAGGGGCTTATTATGAGGTTATAGATCCATTTATATGATTTTTAAGCAGTTTAAAAGAAGTGAAGTAAACGCGATTTTACACTCACTAGGGGCAAGAAAATCGATTTTCTTGACTTGTTGAAAACTCAATATTCTTGGTTTATACATATAGGCTTATTATGAGGTGATACAACCATTTATATGAATTTTAAGCAGTTTTGAAGAAGTGAAGTAAACGCGAATTTACA
This sequence comes from Deroplatys truncata, assembly GCA_030765065.1. Classification (NCBI taxonomy): domain Eukaryota; kingdom Metazoa; phylum Arthropoda; class Insecta; order Mantodea; family Mantidae; genus Deroplatys; species Deroplatys truncata. Next base: position 196,789 of record CM060980.1, read on the forward strand.
CTCACTAGGGGCTAGAAAATCGATTTTCTTGAATTGTTAAAAACTCAATATTCTTGGTATATAGAGGCTTATTATGAGGTGATAGATCCATTTATATGATTTTTTCGAAGTTTGAAAGAAGTGAAGTAAACGCGATTTTACACTCAATAGAGGCTAGAAAATCGAATTTCTTGACTTTTGGAAAACTCAGTATTTTTGGTATATAGAGGCTTATTATGAGGTAATACATCGATTTATATGATTTTAAGCAGTTTGAAAGAAGTGAAGTAAACGCGAATTTACACTCACTAGGGGCTAGCAAATCGATTTTCTTGAATTGTTAAAAACTCAATATACTTGGTATATAGAGGCTTATTATGAGGTGATAGATCCATTTATATGATTTTTAAGCAGTTTGAAAGTAGTGAAGTAAACGCGATTTTACACTCACTAGGGGATAGAAAATCGAATTTCTTGACTTGTTAAAAACTTAGTATTCTTGGTATATATAGGCTGATTATGACGTGAAACAAACATTTATATGATTTTTTCGAAGTTTGAAAGAAGTGAAGTAAACGCGATTTTACACTCACTAGGGCCTAGAAAATCCATTTTCTTGACTTGTTGAAAACTCAATATTCTTGGTTTATATAAGCTTATTATGAGGTGATACAACCATTTATATGAATTTTAAACAATTTTAAGAAGTAAAGTAAACGAGATTTTACACTCACTAGGCCTAGAAAATCGAATTTCTTGACTTTTTGAAAGCTCAGTATTTTTGGTATATAGAAGCTTATTATGAGGTAATACATCGATTTAAATGATTTTTAAGCAGTTTGAAAGAAGTGAAGTTAACGCGCTTTTACCCTCAAAAAGGGGATAGAAAATCGAATTTCTTGTCTTTTTAAAAACTTAGTATTCTTGGTACACATAGGCTTATTATGACGTGAAACAACCATTTATATGATTTTATCGAAGTTTGAAAAAAGTGAAGTAAACGCGATTTTACACTCAATAGAGGCTAGAAAATCGAATTTCTTGACTTTTTGAAAACTCAGTATTTTTGGTATATACAGGTTTATTATGAGGTAATACATGGATTTATATGATTTTTAAGCAGTTTGAAAGAAGCGAAGTAAACGCGATTTTACACTCAATAGAGGCTACAAAATCGAATTTCTTGACTTTTGGAAAACTCAGTATTTTTGGTATATACAGGCTTTTTATGAGGTAATACATCGATTTATATGATTTTTAAGCAGTTTGAAAGAAGTGAAGTAAACGCGAATTTACACTCACTAGGGGCTAGCAAATCGATTTTCTTGAATTGTTAAAAACTCAATATTCTTGGTATATAGTGGCTTATTATGAGGTGATAGATCCATTTATATGATTTTTAAGCAGTTTAAAAGAAGTGAAGTAAACGCGATTTTACACTCACTAGGGGCTAGAAAATCGATTTTCTTGACTTGTTAAAAACTCAATATTCTTGGTATATAGAGGCTTATTATCAAGTGATACATCAATTTATATGATTTTTAAGCAGTTTGAAAAACGTGAAGTAAACGCGAATTTACACTCAATAGGGGCTAGAAAATCGATTTTCTTGAATTGTTAAAAACTTAATATTCTTGGTATATGGGGGCTTATTATAAGGTGATAGATCCATTTATATGATTTTTAAGCAGTTTGAAAGAAGTGAAGTAAACGCGATTTTACACTCAATAGAGGCTAGAAAATCGAATTTCTTGACTTTTTGAGAACTCAGTATTTTTGGTATATAGAGGCTTATTATGAGGTAATACATCGATTTATATGATTTTTAAGCAGTTTGAAAGAAGTGAAGTAAACGCGAATTTACACTCACTAGGGGATAGAAAATCGAATTTGTTGACTTTTAAAAACTCAGTATTTTTGGTATATAGAGGCTTATTATGAGGTGATAGATCCATTATATGATTTTTAAGCAGCTTGAAAGAAGTGAAGTAAACGCGATTTTACACTCACTAGGGGCTAGAAAATCATTTTTCTTGACTTGTTAAAAACTCAATATTCTTGGTATATAGAGGCTTATTATGAGGTGATACATCCATTTATATGATTTTTAAGCAGTTTGAAAAACGTGAAGTAAACGCGAATTTACACTCAATAGGGGCTAGAAAATCGATTTTCTTGAATTGTTAAAAACTCAATATTCTTGGTATATAGAGGCTTATTATGAGGTGATAGATCCATTTATATGATTTTTTCGAAGTTTGAAAGACGTGAAGTAAACGCGATTTTACACTCACTAGGGGCTAGAAAATCGAATTTCTTGACTTTTGGAAAACTCAGTATTTTTGGTATATAGAGGCTTATTATGAGGTAATACATCGATTTATATGATTTTTAAGCAGTTTGAAAGAAGTGAAGTAAACGCGATTTTACACTCACTAGGGGATAGAAAATCGAATTTCTTGATTTTTAAAAACTTAGTATTCTTGGTATATATAGGCTGATTATGACGTGAAACAAACATTTATATGATTTTTTCGAAGTTTGAAAGAAGTGAAGTAAACGCGATTTTACACTCACTAGGGCCTAGAAAATCCATTTTCTTGACTTGTTGAAAACTCAATATTCTTGGTTTATATAAGCTTATTATGAGGTGATACAACCATTTATATGAATCTTAAGCAGTTTTAAAGAAGTAAAGTAAACGCGATTTTACACTCACTAGGCCTAGAAAATCGAATTTCTTGACTTTTTGAAAGCTCAGTATTTTTGGTATATAGAAGCTTATTATGAGGTAATACATCGATTTAAATGATTTTTAAGCAGTTTGAAAGAAGTGAAGTTAACGCGCTTTTACACTCACTAAGGGGATAGAAAATTGAATTTCTTGTCTTTTTAAAAACTTAGTATTCTTGGTATATAGAGGCTTATTATGAGGTAATAGATCCATTTATATGATTTTTAAGCAGTTTGAAAGAAGTGAAGTAAACGCGATTTTACACTCACTAGGGGCTAGAAAATCGATTTTCTTGGCTTGTTAAAAACTCAATATTCTTGGTATATAGAGGCTTATTATGAGGTGATACATCCATTTATACGATTTTTAAGCAGTTTGAAAAACGTGAAGTAAACGCGAATTTACACTCAATAGGGGCTAGAAAATCGATTTTCTTGAATTTTTAAAAACTCAATATTCTTGGTACATAGAGGCTTATTCTGAGGTGATAGATCCATTTATATGATTTTTTCGAAGTTTGAAAGACGTGAAGTAAACGCGATTTCTTGACTTGTTGAAAACTCAATATTCTAGGTATATACCTATAGGCTTATTATGGGGTGATACAACCATTTATATGAATTTTAAGCAGTTTTAAAGAAGTGAAGTAAACGCGATTTTACACTGAATAGAGGCTAGAAAATCGAATTTCTTGACTTTTGGAAAACTCAGTATTTTTGGTATATAGAGGCTTATTATGAGGTAATACATCGATTTCTATGATTTTTAAGCAGTTTGAAAGAAGTGGAGTAAACCTGAATTTACACTCACTAGGGGCTAGAAAATCGATTTTCTTGAATTGTTAAAAGCTCAATATCCTTGGTATATAGAGGCTTATTATGAGGTGATAGATCCATTTATATGATTTTTAAGCAGTTTGAAAGAAGTGAAATAAACGCGATTTTACACTCACTAGGGGATAGAAAATCGATTTTCTTGACTTTTTAAAAACTTAGTATTCTTGGTATATATAGGCTGATTATGACGTGAAACAAACATTTATATGATTTTTTCGAAGTTTGAAAGAAGTGCAGTAAACGCGATTTTACACTCACTAGGCCTAGAAAATCGAATTTCTTGACTTCTTATAAACTCAGTATTCTTGGAATATATAGGCTTATTATGACGTGAAACAACCTTTTATATGATTTTTTCGAAGTTTAAAAATAAGTAAGGTAAACGCAATTTTACACTCAATAGAGGCTAGAAAATCGAATTTCTTGACTTTTTGAAAACTCAGTATTTTTGGTATATAGAGGCTTATTATGAGGTAATACATCGATTTATATAATTTTTCAGCAGTTTGAAAAAAGTGAAGTAAACGCGATTTTACACTCAATAGAGGCTAGAAAATCGAATTTCTTGACTTTTTGAAAACTCAGTATTTTTGGTATATAGAGGCTTATTATGAGGTAATACATCGATTTAAATGATTTTTAAGCAGTTTGAAAGAAGTGAAGTTAACGCGATTTTACACTCACTAAGGGGATAGCAAATCGAATTTCTTGACTTTTTAAAAACTCAGTATTTTTGGTATATACAGGTTTATTATGAGGTAATACATGGATTTATATGATTTTTAAGCAGTTTGAAAGAAGCGAAGTAAACGCGAATTTACACTCACTAGGGGCTAGAAAATCGATTTTCTTGAATTGTTAAAAACTCAATATTCTTGGTATATAGAGGCTTATTATGAGGTGATAGATCCATTTATATGATTTTTAAGCAGTTTGAAAGAAGTGAAGTAAACGCGATTTTACACTCACTAGGGGCTAGAAAATCGATTTTCTTGACTTGTTAAAAACTCAATATTCTTGGTATATAGAGGCTTATTATCAGGTGATACATCCATTTATATGATTTTTAAGCAGTTTGAAAAACGTGAAGTAAACGCGAATTTAAACTCAATAGGGGCTAGAGAATCGATTTTCTTGAATTGTTAAAAACTCAATATTCTTGGTATATAGGGGCTTATTATGAGGTTATAGATCCATTTATATGATTTTTAAGCAGTTTAAAAGAAGGAAGTAAACGCGATTTTACACTCACTAGGGGCAAGAAAATCGATTTTCTTGACTTGTTGAAAACTCAATATTCTTGGTTTATACATATAGGCTTATTATGAGGTGATACAACCATTTATATGAATTTTAAGCAGTTTTGAAGAAGTGAAGTAAACGCGAATTTACACTCACTAGGGGCTAGAAAATCGATTTTCTTGAATTGTTAAAAACTCAATATTCTTGGTATATAGAGGCTTATTATGAGGTGATAGATCCATTTATATGATTTTTTCGAAGTTTGAAAGAAGTGAAGTAAACGCGATTTTACACTCAATAGAGGCTAGAAAATCGAATTTCTTGACTTTTGGAAAACTCAGTATTTTTGGTATATAGAGGCTTATTATGAGGTAATACATCGATTTATATGATTTTTAAGCAGTTTGAAAGAAGTGAAGTAAACGCGAATTTACACTCACTAGGGGCTAGCAAATCGATTTTCTTGAATTGTTAAAAACTCAATATACTTGGTATATAGAGGCTTATTATGAGGTGATAGATCCATTTATATGATTTTTAAGCAGTTTGAAAGTAGTGAAGTAAACGCGATTTTACACTCACTAGGGGATAGAAAATCGAATTTCTTGACTTGTTAAAAACTTAGTATTCTTGGTATATATAGGCTGATTATGACGTGAAACAAACATTTATATGATTATTTCGAAGTTTGAAAGAAGTGAAGTAAACGCGATTTTACACTCACTAGGGCCTAGAAAATCCATTTTCTTGACTTGTTGAAAACTCAATATTCTTGGTTTATATAAGCTTATTATGAGGTGATACAACCATTTATATGAATTTTAAACAATTTTAAAGAAGTAAAGTAAACGAGATTTTACACTCACTAGGCCTAGAAAATCGAATTTCTTGACTTTTTGAAAGCTCAGTATTTTTGGTATATAGAAGCTTATTATGAGGTAATACATCGATTTAAATGATTTTTAAGCAGTTTGAAAGAAGTGAAGTTAACGCGCTTTTACCCTCAAAAAGGGGATAGAAAATCGAATTTCTTGTCTTTTTAAAAACTTAGTATTCTTGGTACACATAGGCTTATTATGACGTGAAACAACCATTTATATGATTTTATCGAAGTTTGAAAAAAGTGAAGTAAACGCGATTTTACACTCAATAGAGGCTAGAAAATCGAATTTCTTGACTTTTTGAAAACTCAGTATTTTTGGTATATACAGGTTTATTATGAGGTAATACATGGATTTATATGATTTTTAAGCAGTTTGAAAGAAGCGAAGTAAACGCGATTTTACACTCACTAGGGGCTAGAAAATCAATTTTCTTGACTTGTTGAAAACTCAATATTCTTGGTATATACCTATAGGCTTATTATGAGGTGATACAACCATTTATATGAATTTTAAGCAGTTTTAAAGAAGTGAAGTAAACGCGATTTTACACTCACTAGGGGCTAGAAAATCGATTTTCTTGACTTGTTAAAAACTCAATATTCTTGGTATACAGAGGCTTATTATGAGGTGATACATCCATTTATATGATTTTTTCGAAGTTTGAAAGAAGTGAAGTAAACGCGATTTTACACTCAATAGAGGCTACAAAATCGAATTTCTTGACTTTTGGAAAACTCAGTATTTTTGGTATATAGAGGCTTTTTATGAGGTAATACATCGATTTATATGATTTTTAAGCAGTTTGAAAGAAGTGAAGTAAACGCGAATTTACACTCACTAGGGGCTAGCAAATCGATTTTCTTGAATTGTTAAAAACTCAATATTCTTGGTATATAGTGGCTTATTATGAGGTGATAGATCCATTTATATGATTTTTAAGCAGTTTAAAAGAAGTGAAGTAAACGCGATTTTACACTCACTAGGGGCTAGAAAATCGATTTTCTTGACTTGTTAAAAACTCAATATTCTTGGTATATAGAGGCTTATTATCAAGTGATACATCAATTTATATGATTTTTAAGCAGTTTGAAAAACGTGAAGTAAACGCGAATTTACACTCAATAGGGGCTAGAAAATCGATTTTCTTGAATTGTTAAAAACTCAATATTCTTGGTATATGGGGGCTTATTATAAGGTGATAGATCCATTTATATGATTTTTATGCAGTTTGAAAGAAGTGAAGTAAACGCGATTTTACACTCACTAGGGGCAAGAAAATCGATTTTCTTGACTTTTGGAAAACTCAGTATTTTTGGTATATAGAGGCTTATTATGAGGTAATACATCGACTTATATAATTTCTAAGCAGTTTGAAAAACGTGAAGTAAACGCGATTTTACACTCAATAGAGGCTAGAAAATCGAATTTCTTGACTTTTTGAAAGATCAGTATTTTTGGTATATAGAAGCTTATTTAGAGGTAATACGTCGATTTAAATGATTTTTAAGCAGTTTGAAAGAAGTGAAGTTAACGCGATTTTACACTCACTAGGGGGATGGAAAATCTAATTTCTTGTCTTTTTAAAAACTTAGTATTCTTGGTATACATAGGCTTATTATGACGTGAAACAACCATTTATATGATTTTTTCGAAGTTTGAAAGAAGTGAAGTAAACGCGATTTTACACTCAATAGAGGCTAGAAAATCGAATTTCTTGACTTTTTGAAAACTCAGTATTTTTGGTATATAGAAGCTTATTATGAGGTAATACATCGATTTAAATGATTTGTAAGCAGTTTGAAAGAAGTGAAGTAAACACGATTTTACACTCACTAGGAGATAGAAAATCGAATTTGTTGAATTTTTAAAGCTCAGTATTTTTGGTATATAGAGAGAGGCTTATTATGAGGTAATACATCAATTTATACCATTTTTATGCAGTTTGAAAGAAGTGAAGTAAACGCGATTTTACACTCAATAGAGGCTAGAAAATCGAATTTCTTGACTTTTTGAAAACTTAGAATTTTTGGTATATAGAGGCTTATTATGAGGTAATACATCGATTTAAATGATTTTTAAGCAGTTTGAAACAAGTGAAGTTAACGCGATTTTACACTCACTAAGGGGATAGCAAATCGAATTTCTTGACTTTTTAAAAACTCAGTATTTTTGGTATATACAGGTTTATTATGAGGTAATACATGGATTTATATGATTTTTAAGCAGTTTGAAAGAAGCGAAGTAAACGCGAATTTACACTCACTAGGGGATAGAAAATCGATTTTCTTGAGTTGTTAAAAACTCAATATTCTTGGTATATAGAGGCTTATTATGAGGTAATGGATCCATTTATATGATTTTTAAGCAGTTTGAAAGAAGTGAAGTAAACGCGATTTTACACTCACTATGGGATAGAAAATCGAATTTCTTGACTTTTTAAAAACTTAGTATTCTTGGTATACATAGGCTTATTATGACGTGAAACAACCATTTATATGATTTTTTCGAAGTTTGAAAAAAGTGAAGTAAACGCGATTTTACACTCAATAGAGGCTAGAAAATCGAATTTCTTGACTTTTTGAAAACTCAGTATTTTTGGTATATACAGGTTTATTATGAGGTAATACATGGATTTATATGATTTTTAAGCAGTTTGAAAGAAGCGAAGTAAACGCGATTTTACACTCAATAGAGGCTACAAAATCGAATTTCTTGACTTTTGGAAAACTCAGTATTTTTGGTATATACAGGCTTTTTATGAGGTAATACATCGATTTATATGATTTTTAAGCAGTTTGAAAGAAGTGAAGTAAACGCGAATTTACACTCACTAGGGGCTAGCAAATCGATTTTCTTGAATTGTTAAAAACTCAATATTCTTGGTATATAGTGGCTTATTATGAGGTGATAGATCCATTTATATGATTTTTAAGCAGTTTAAAAGAAGTGAAGTAAACGCGATTTTACACTCACTAGGGGCTAGAAAATCGATTTTCTTGACTTGTTAAAAACTCAATATTCTTGGTATATAGAGGCTTATTATCAAGTGATACATCAATTTATATGATTTTTAAGCAGTTTGAAAAACGTGAAGTAAACGCGAATTTACACTCAATAGGGGCTAGAAAATCGATTTTCTTGAATTGTTAAAAACTCAATATTCTTGGTATATGGGGGCTTATTATAAGGTGATAGATCCATTTATATGATTTTTATGCAGTTTGAAAGAAGTGAAGTAAACGCGATTTTACACTCACTAGGGGCAAGAAAATCGATTTTCTTGACTTTTGGAAAACTCAGTATTTTTGGTATATAGAGGCTTATTATGAGGTAATACATCGACTTATATAATTTCTAAGCAGTTTGAAAAACGTGAAGTAAACGCGATTTTACACTCAATAGAGGCTAGAAAATCGAATTTCTTGACTTTTTGAAAGATCAGTATTTTTGGTATATAGAAGCTTATTTAGAGGTAATACGTCGATTTAAATGATTTTTAAGCAGTTTGAAAGAAGTGAAGTTAACGCGATTTTACACTCACTAAGGGGATAGAAAATCGAATTTCTTGACTTTTTAAAAACTTAGTATTCTTGGTATACATAGGCTTATTATGACGTGAAACAACCATTTATATGATTTTTTCGAAGTTTGAAAGAAGTGAAGTAAACGCGATTTTACACTCAATAGAGGCTAGAAAATCGAATTTCTTGACTTTTTGAAAACTCAGTATTTTTGGTATATAGAAGCTTATTATGAGGTAATACATCGATTTAAATGATTTGTAAGCAGTTTGAAAGAAGTGAAGTAAACACGATTTTACACTCACTAGGAGATAGAAAATCGAATTTGTTGAATTTTTAAAGCTCAGTATTTTTGGTATATAGAGAGAGGCTTATTATGAGGTAATACATCAATTTATACCATTTTTATGCAGTTTGAAAGAAGTGAAGTAAACGCGATTTTACACTCAATAGAGGCTAGAAAATCGAATTTCTTGACTTTTTGAAAACTTAGAATTTTTGGTATATAGAGGCTTATTATGAGGTAATACATCGATTTAAATGATTTTTAAGCAGTTTGAAACAAGTGAAGTTAACGCGATTTTACACTCACTAAGGGGATAGCAAATCGAATTTCTTGACTTTTTAAAAACTCAGTATTTTTGGTATATACAGGTTTATTATGAGGTAATACATGGATTTATATGATTTTTAAGCAGTTTGAAAGAAGCGAAGTAAACGCGAATTTACACTCACTAGGGGATAGAAAATCGATTTTCTTGAGTTGTTAAAAACTCAATATTCTTGGTATATAGAGGCTTATTATGAGGTAATGGATCCATTTATATGATTTTTAAGCAGTTTGAAAGAAGTGAAGTAAACGCGATTTTACACTCACTATGGGATAGAAAATCGAATTTCTTGACTTTTTAAAAACTTAGTATTCTTGGTATACATAGGCTTATTATGACGTGAAACAACCATTTATATGATTTTTTCGAAGTTTGAAAAAAGTGAAGTAAACGCGATTTTACACTCAATAGAGGCTAGAAAATCGAATTTCTTGACTTTTTGAAAACTCAGTATTTTTGGTATATACAGGTTTATTATGAGGTAATACATGGATTTATATGATTTTTAAGCAGTTTGAAAGAAGCGAAGTAAACGCGATTTTACACTCAATAGAGGCTACAAAATCGAATTTCTTGACTTTTGGAAAACTCAGTATTTTTGGTATATACAGGCTTTTTATGAGGTAATACATCGATTTATATGATTTTTAAGCAGTTTGAAAGAAGTGAAGTAAACGCGAATTTACACTCACTAGGGGCTAGCAAATCGATTTTCTTGAATTGTTAAAAACTCAATATTCTTGGTATATAGTGGCTTATTATGAGGTGATAGATCCATTTATATGATTTTTAAGCAGTTTAAAAGAAGTGAAGTAAACGCGATTTTACACTCACTAGGGGCTAGAAAATCGATTTTCTTGACTTGTTAAAAACTCAATATTCTTGGTATATAGAGGCTTATTATCAAGTGATACATCAATTTATATGATTTTTAAGCAGTTTGAAAAACGTGAAGTAAACGCGAATTTACACTCAATAGGGGCTAGAAAATCGATTTTCTTGAATTGTTAAAAACTCAATATTCTTGGTATATGGGGGCTTATTATAAGGTGATAGATCCATTTATATGATTTTTAAGCAGTTTGCAAGAAGTGAAGTAAACGCGATTTTACACTCACTAGGGGCAAGAAAATCGATTTTCTTGACTTTTGGAAAACTCAGTATTTTTGGTATATAGAGGCTTATTATGAGGTAATACATCGACTTATATAATTTCTAAGCAGTTTGAAAAACGTGAAGTAAACGCGATTTTACACTCAATAGAGGCTAGAAAATCGAATTTCTTGACTTTTTGAAAGATCAGTATTTTTGGTATATAGAAGCTTATTATGAGGTAATACATCGATTTAAATGATTTGTAAGCAGTTTGAAAGAAGTGAAGTAAACACGATTTTACACTCACTAGGAGATAGAAAATCGAATTTGTTGAATTTTTAAAGCTCAGTATTTTTGGTATATAGAGAGAGGCTTATTATGAGGTAATACATCAATTTATACCATTTTTATGCAGTTTGAAAGAAGTGAAGTAAACGCGATTTTACACTCAATAGAGGCTAGAAAATCGAATTTCTTGACTTTTTGAAAACTTAGAATTTTTGGTATATAGAGGCTTATTATGAGGTAATACATCGATTTAAATGATTTTTAAGCAGTTTGAAACAAGTGAAGTTAACGCGATTTTACACTCACTAAGGGGATAGCAAATCGAATTTCTTGACTTTTTAAAAACTCAGTATTTTTGGTATATACAGGTTTATTATGAGGTAATACATGGATTTATATGATTTTTAAGCAGTTTGAAAGAAGCGAAGTAAACGCGAATTTACACTCACTAGGGGATAGAAAATCGATTTTCTTGAGTTGTTAAAAACTCAATATTCTTGGTATATAGAGGCTTATTATGAGGTAATGGATCCATTTATATGATTTTTAAGCAGTTTGAAAGAAGTGAAGTAAACGCGATTTTACACTCACTATGGGATAGAAAATCGAATTTCTTGACTTTTTAAAAACTTAGTATTCTTGGTATACATAGGCTTATTATGACGTGAAACAACCATTTATATGATTTTTTCGAAGTTTGAAAAAAGTGAAGTAAACGCGATTTTACACTCAATAGAGGCTAGAAAATCGAATTTCTTGACTTTTTGAAAACTCAGTATTTTTGGTATATACAGGTTTATTATGAGGTAATACATGGATTTATATGATTTTTAAGCAGTTTGAAAGAAGCGAAGTAAACGCGATTTTACACTCACTAGGGGCTAGAAAATCAATTTTCTTGACTTGTTGAAAACTCAATATTCTTGGTATATACCTATAGGCTTATTATGAGGTGATACAACCATTTATATGAATTTTAAGCAGTTTTAAAGAAGTGAAGTAAACGCGATTTTACACTCACTAGGGGCTAGAAAATCGATTTTCTTGACTTGTTAAAAACTCAATATTCTTGGTATACAGAGGCTTATTATGAGGTGATACATCCATTTATATGATTTTTTCGAAGTTTGAAAGAAGTGAAGTAAACGCGATTTTACACTCAATACAGGCTACAAAATCGAATTTCTTGACTTTTGGAAAACTCAGTATTTTTGGTATATAGAGGCTTTTTATGAGGTAATACATCGATTTATATGATTTTTAAGCAGTTTGAAAGAAGTGAAGTAAACGCGAATTTACACTCACTAGGGGCTAGCAAATCGATTTTCTTGAATTGTTAAAAACTCAATATACTTGGTATATAGAGGCTTATTATGAGGTGATAAATCCATTTATATGATTTTTAAGCAGTTTGAAAGTAGTGAAGTAAACGCGATTTTACACTCACTAGGGGATAGAAAATCGAATTTCTTGACTTGTTAAAAACTTAGTATTCTTGGTATATATAGGCTGATTATGACGTGAAACAAACATTTATATGATTTTTTCGAAGTTTGAAAGAAGTGAAGTAAACGCGATTTTACACTCAATAGAGGCTAGAAAATCGAATTTCTTGACTTTTTGAAAGATCAGTATTTTTGGTATATAGAAGCTTATTTAGAGGTAATACGTCGATTTGAATGATTTTTAAGCAGTTTGAAAGAAGTGAAGTTAACGCGATTTTACACTCACTAAGGGGATAGAAAATCGAATTTCTTGACTTTTTAAAAACTTAGTATTCTTGGTATACATAGGCTTATTATGACGTGAAACAACCATTTATATGATTTTTTCGAAGTTTGAAAGAAGTGAAGTAAACGCGATTTTACACTCAATAGAGGCTAGAAAATCGAATTTCTTGACTTTTTGAAAACTCAGTATTTTTGGTATATAGAAGCTTATTATGAGGTAATACATCGATTTAAATGATTTGTAAGCAGTTTGAAAGAAGTGAAGTAAACACGATTTTACACTCACTAGGAGATAGAAAATCGAATTTGTTGAATTTTTAAAGCTCAGTATTTTTGGTATTTAGAGAGAGGCTTATTATGAGGTAATACATCAATTTATACCATTTTTATGCAGTTTGAAAGAAGTGAAGTAAACGCGATTTTACACTCAATAGAGGCTAGAAAATCGAATTTCTTGACTTTTTGAAAACTTAGAATTTTTGGTATATAGAGGCTTATTATGAGGTAATACATCGATTTAAATGATTTTTAAGCAGTTTGAAACAAGTGAAGTTAACGCGATTTTACACTCACTAAGGGGATAGCAAATCGAATTTCTTGACTTTTTAAAAACTCAGTATTTTTGGTATATACAGGTTTATTATGAGGTAATACATGGATTTATATGATTTTTAAGCAGTTTGAAAGAAGCGAAGTAAACGCGAATTTACACTCACTAGGGGATAGAAAATCGATTTTCTTGAATTGTTAAAAACTCAATATACTTGGTATATAGAGGCTTATTATGAGGTGATAAATCCATTTATATGATTTTTAAGCAGTTTGAAAGTAGTGAAGTAAACGCGATTTTACACTCACTAGGGGATAGAAAATCGAATTTCTTGACTTGTTAAAAACTTAGTATTCTTGGTATATATAGGCTGATTATGACGTGAAACAAACATTTATATGATTTTTTCGAAGTTTGAAAGAAGTGAAGTAAACGCGATTTTACACTCACTAGGGCCTAGAAAATCCATTTTCTTGACTTGTTGAAAACTCAATATTCTTGGTTTATATAAGCTTATTATGAGGTGATACAACCATTTATATGAATTTTAAACAGTTTTAAAGAAGTAAAGTAAACGAGATTTTAACCTCACTAGGCCTAGAAAATCGAATTTCTTGACTTTTTGAAAGCTCAGTATTTTTGGTATATAGAAGCTTATTATGAGGTAATACATCGATTTAAATGATTTTTAAGCAGTTTGAAAGAAGTGAAGTTAACGCGCTTTTACCCTCACTAAGGGGATAGAAAATCGAATTTCTTGTCTTTTTAAAAACTTAGTATTCTTGGTACACATAGGCTTATTATGACGTGAAACAACCATTTATATGATTTTATCGAAGTTTGAAAGAAGTGAAGTAAACACGATTTTACACTCACTAGGGGCTAGAAAATCGATTTTCTTGGCTTGTTAAAAACTCAATATTCTTGGTATATAGAGGCTTATTATGAGGTGATACATCCATTTATATGATTTTTAAGCAGTTTAAAAAACGTGAAGTAAACGCGAATTTACACTCAATAGGGGCTAGAAAATCGATTTTCTTGAATTGTTAAAAACACAATATTCTTGGTATATAGATACTTATTATGAGGTGATACATCCATTTATATGATTTTTTGAAGTTTGAAAGAAGTGAAGTAAACGCGATTTTACACTCAATAGAGGCTAGAAAATCGAAATTCTTGACTTTTGGAAAACTCAGTAGTTGGTATATAGAGGCTTATTATGAGGTAATACATCGATTTATATAATTTCTAAGCAGTTTGAAAGAAGTGAAGTAAACGCGATTTTACACTCACTAGGGGATAGAAAATCGAATTTCTTGACTTTTTAAAAACTTAGTATTCTTGGTATATATAGGCTGATTATGACGTGAAACAAACATTTATATGATTTTTTCGAAGTTTGAAAGAAGTGAAGTAAACGCGATTTTACACTCACTAGGGCCTAGAAAATCCATTTTCTTGACTTGTTGAAAACTCAGTATTTTTGGTATATATAGGCTTATTATGACGTGAAACAACCTTTTATATGATTTTTTCGAAGTTTAAAAAGAAGTGAAGTAAACGCGATTTTACACTCAATAGGGGCTAGAAAATCGAATTTCTTGACTTTTTGAAAACTTAGTATTTTTGGTATATAGAGGCTTATTATGAGGTAATACATCGATTTAAATGATTTTTAAGCAGTTTGAAAGAAGTGAAGTTAACGCGATTTTACACTCACTAACGGGATAGCAAATCGAATTTCTTGACTTTTTAAAAACTCAGTATTTTTGGTATATACAGGTTTATTATGAGGTAATACATCCACTTATATAATTTTTAAGCAGTTTGAAAAAGGTGAAGTAAACGCGATTTTACACTAAATAGAGGCTAGAAAATCGAATTTCTTGTCTTTTTAAAAACTTAGTATTCTTGGTATACATAGGCTTATTATGACGTGAAACAACCATTTATATGATTTTTTCGAAGTTTGAAAGAAGTGAAGTAAATGCGATTTTACACTCACTAGGGGATAGAAAATCGAATTTGTTGACTTTTTGAAAACTCAGTATTTTTGGTATATAGAGGCTTATTATGAGGTAATACATCGATTTATATGATTTTTAAGCAGTTTGAAAGAAGTGAAGTAAACGCGAATTTACACTCACTAGGGGCTAGAAAATCGATTTTCTTGAATTGTTAAAAAGTCAATATTCTGGGTATATAGAGGCTTACTATGAGGTGATAGATCCATTTATATGATTTTTAAGCAGTTTGAAAGAAGTGAAGTAAACGCGATTTTACACTCACTAGGGGCTAGAAAATCGATTTTCTTGACTTGTTAAAAACTCAATATTCTTGGTATATATAGGCTTATTATGACGTGAAACAACCATTTATATGATTTTTTGGAAGTTTGAAAGAAGTGAAGTAAACGCGATTTTACACTCACTAGGGGCAAGAAAATCTGTTTTCTTGACTTGTTGAAAACTCAATATTCTTGGTATATATAGGCTTATTATAAGGTGATACAACCATTTATATGAATTTTAAGCAGTTTTAAAGAAGTGAAGTAAACGCGATTTTACACTCAATAGAGGCTAGAAAATCGAATTTCTTGACTTTTTGAAAACTCAGTATTTTTGGTATATACAGGTTTATTATGAGGTAATACATGGGTTTATATGATTTTTAAGCAGTTTGAAAAACGTGAAGTAAACGCGAATTTACACTCAATAGGGGCTAGAAAATCGATTTTCTTGAATTGTTAAAAACTCAATATTCTTGGTATATAGGGGCTTATTATAAGGTGATAGATCCATTTATATGATTTTTAAGCAGTTTGAAAGAAGTGAAGTAAACGCGGTTTTACACTCACTAGGGGCAAGAAAATCGATTTTCTTTACTTGTTGAAAACTCAATATTCTTGGTATATACCTATAGGCTTATTATGAGGTGATACAACCATTTATATGAATTTTAAGCAGTTTTGAAGAAGTGAAGTAAACGCGATTTTACACTCAATACAGGTTAGAAAATCGAATTTCTTGACTTTTGGGAAACTCAGTATTTTTGGTATATAGAGGCGTATTATGAGGTAATACAT
This sequence comes from Deroplatys truncata, assembly GCA_030765065.1. Taxonomy (NCBI): domain Eukaryota; kingdom Metazoa; phylum Arthropoda; class Insecta; order Mantodea; family Mantidae; genus Deroplatys; species Deroplatys truncata. The sequence continues at coordinate 213,350 of CM060980.1, forward strand.
CGACTTCTATAATTTTTAAGCAGTTTGAAAAAGGTGAAGTAAACGCGATTTTACACTCAATAGAGGCTAGAAAATCGAATTTCTTGACTTTTTGGAAGCTCAGTAATTTTGGTATATAGAAGCTTATTCAGAGGTAATACATCGATTTATATGATTTTTAAGCAGTTTGAAAGAAGTGAAGTAAACGCGAATTTACACTCACTAGGGGCTAGATAATCGATTTTCTTGAATTGTTAAAAAGTCAATATTCTGGGTATATAGAGGCTTACTATGAGGTGATAGATCCATTTATATGATTTTTAAGCAGTTTGAAAGAAGTGAAGTAAACGCGATTTTACACTCACTAAGGGGATAGCAAATCGAATTTCTTGACTTTTTAAAAACTCAGTATTTTTGGTATATACAGGTTTATTATGAGGTAATACATGGATTTATATGATTTTTAAGCAGTTTGAAAGAAGCGAAGTAAACGCGAATTTACACTCACTAGGGGATAGAAAATCGATTTTCTTGAATTGTTAAAAACTCAATATTCTTGGTATATAGAGGCTTATTATGAGGTGATGGATCCATTTATATGATTTTTAAGAAGTTTTAAAGAAGTGAAGTAAACGCGATTTTACACTCACTAGGGGCTAGAAAATCGATTTTCTTGACTTGTTAAAAACTCAATATTCTTGGTATATAGAGGCTTATTATCAGGTGATACATCCATTTATATGATTTTTAAGCAGTTTGAAAAACGTGAAGTAAACGCGAATTTACACTTAATAGGGGCTAGAAAATCGATTTTCTTGACTTGTTGAAAACTCAATATTCTTGGTTTATACCTATAGGCTTATTATGAGGTGATACAACCACTTATATGAATTTTAAGCAGTTTTGAAGAAGTGAAGTAAACGCGATTTTATACTCAATACAGGTTAGAAAATCGAATTTCTTGACTTTTAGAAAACTCAGTATTTTTGGTATATAGAGGCTTATTATGAGGTAATACATCGACTTCTATAATTTTTAAGCAGTTTGAAAAAGGTGAAGTAAACGCGATTTTACACTCAATAGAGGCTAGAAAATCGAATTTCTTGACTTTTTGAAAACTCAGTATTTTTGGTATATAGAAGCTTATTCAGAGGTAATACATCGATTTAAATGATTTTTAAGCAGTTTGAAAGAAGTGAAGTAAACGCGATTTTACACTCAATAGAGGCTAGAAAATCTAATTTCTTGACTTTTTGAAAACTCAGTATTTTTGGTATATAGAGGCTTATTATGAGGTAATACATCGATTTATATGATTTTTAAGCAGTTTGAAAGAAGTGAAGTAAACGCGAATTTACACTCACTAGGGGCTAGAAAATCGATTTTATTGAATTGTTAAAAAGTCAATATTCTGGGTATATAGAGGCTTACTATGAGGTGATAGATCCATTTATATGATTTTTAAGCAGTTTGAAAGAAGTGAAGTAAACGCGATTTTACACTCACTAAGGGGATAGAAAATCGATTTTCTTAAATTGTTAAAAACTCAATATTCTTGGTATATAGAGGCTTATTATGAGGTAATGGATCCATTTATATGATTTTTAAGCAGTTTGAAAGAAGTGAAGTAAACGCGATTTTACACTCACTATGGGATGGAAAATCGAATTTCTTGACTTTTTAAAAACTTAGTATTCTTGGTATACATAGGCTTATTATGACGTGAAACAACCATTTATATGATTTTTTCGAAGTTTGAAAAAAGTGAAGTAAACGCGATTTTACACTCAATAGAGGCTAGAAAATCGAATTTCTTGACTTTTTGAAAACTCAGTATTTTTGGTATATACAGGTTTATTATGAGGTAATACATGGATTTATATGATTTTTAAGCAGTTTGAAAGAAGCGAAGTAAACGCGATTTTACACTCACTAGGGGCTAGAAAATCGATTTTCTTGACTTGTTAAAAACTCAATATTCTTGGTATACAGAGGCTTATTATGAGGTGATACATCCATTTATATGATTTTTTCGAAGTTTGAAAGAAGTGAAGTAAACGCGATTTTACACTCAATACAGGCTACAAAATCGAATTTCTTGACTTTTGGAAAACTCAGTATTTTTGGTATATAGAGGCTTTTTATGAGGTAATACATCGATTTATATGATTTTTAAGCAGTTTGAAAGAAGTGAAGTAAACGCGAATTTACACTCACTAGGGGCTAGCAAATCGATTTTCTTGAATTGTTAAAAACTCAATATACTTGGTATATAGAGGCTTATTATGAGGTGATAAATCCATTTATATGATTTTTAAGCAGTTTGAAAGTAGTGAAGTAAACGCGATTTTACACTCACTAGGGGATAGAAAATCGAATTTCTTGACTTGTTAAAAACTTAGTATTCTTGGTATATATAGGCTGATTATGACGTGAAACAAACATTTATATGATTTTTTCGAAGTTTGAAAGAAGTGAAGTAAACGCGATTTTACACTCACTAGGGCCTAGAAAATCCATTTTCTTGACTTTTTGAAAACTCAATATTCTTGGTTTATATAAGCTTATTATGAGGTGATACAACCATTTATATGAATTTTAAACAGTTTTAAAGAAGTAAAGTAAACGAGATTTTAACCTCACTAGGCCTAGAAAATCGAACTTCTTGACTTTTTGAAAGCTCAGTATTTTTGGTATATAGAAGCTTATTATGAGGTAATACATCGATTTAAATGATTTTTAAGCAGTTTGAAAGAAGTGAAGTAAACACGATTTTACACTCAATAGAGGCTAGAAAATCGATTTTCTTGGCTTGTTAAAAACTCAATATTCTTGGTATATAGAGGCTTATTATGAGGTGATACATCCATTTATATGATTTTTAAGCAGTTTAAAAAACGTGAAGTAAACGCGAATTTACACTCAATAGGGGCTAGAAAATCGATTTTCTTGAATTGTTAAAAACACAATATTCTTGGTATATAGATACTTATTATGAGGTGATACATCCATTTATATGATTTTTTTAAGTTTGAAAGAAGTGAAGTAAACGCGATTTTACACTCAATAGAGGCTAGAAAATCGAAATTCTTGACTTTTGGAAAACTCAGTAGTTGGTATATAGAGGCTTATTATGAGGTAATACATCGATTTAAATAATTTCTAAGCAGTTTGAAAGAAGTGAAGTAAACGCGATTTTACACTCACTAGGGGATAGAAAATCGAATTTCTTGACTTTTTAAAAACTTAGTATTCTTGGTATATATAGGCTGATTATGACGTGAAACAAACATTTATATGATTTTTTCGAAGTTTGAAAGAAGTGAAGTAAACGCGATTTTACACTCACTAGGGCCTAGAAAATCCATTTTCTTGACTTGTTGAAAACTCAGTATTTTTGGTATATATAGGCTTATTATGACGTGAAACAACCTTTTATATGATTTTTTCGAAGTTTAAAAAGAAGTAAAGTAAACGCAATTTTACACTCAATAGAGGCTAGAAAATCGAATTTCTTGACTTTTTGAAAACTCAGTATTTTTGGTATATAGAGGCTTATTATGAGATAATACATCGATTCATATAATTTTTCAGCAGTTTGTAAAAAGTGAAGTAAACGCGATTTTACACTCAATAGGGGCTAGAAAATCGAATTTCTTGACTTTTTGAAAACTTAGTATTTTTGGTATATAGAGGCTTATTATGAGGTAATACATCGATTTAAATGATTTTTAAGCAGTTTGAAAGAAGTGAAGTTAACGCGATTTTACACTCACTAAGGGGATAGCAAATCGAATTTCTTGACTTTTTAAAAACTCAGTATTTTTGGTATATACAGGTTTATTATGAGGTAATACATGGATTTATATGATTTTTAAGCAGTTTGAAGGAAGCGAAGTAAACGAGAATTTACACTCACTAGGGGATAGAAAATCGATTTTCTTGAATTGTTAAAAACTCAATATTCTTGGTATATAGAGGCTTATTATGAGGTGATGGATCCATTTATATGATTTTTAAGCAGTTTGAAAGAAGTGAAGTAAACGCCATTTTACACTCACTAGGGGCTAGAAAATCGATTTTCATGACTTGTTAAATACTCAATATTCTTGGTATATAGAGGCTTATTATCAGGTGATACATCCATTTATATGATTTTTAAGCAGTTTGAAAAACGTGAAGTAAACGCGAATTTACACTTAATAGGGGCTAGAAAATCGATTTTCTTGAATTGTTAAAAACTCAATATTCTTGGTATATAGGGCCTTATTATGAGGTTATAGATCCATTTATATGATTTTTAAGCAGTTTAAAAGAAGTGAAGTAAACGCGATTTTACACTCACTAGGGGCAGGAAAATCGATTTTCTTGACTTGTTGAAAACTCAATATTCTTGGTTTATACCTATAGGCTTATTATGAGGTGATACAACCATTTATATGAATTTTAAGCAGTTTTGAAGAAGTGAAGTAAACGCGATTTTACACTCAATACAGGTTAGAAAATCGAATTTCTTGACTTTTGGGAAACTCAGTATTTTTGGTATATAGAGGCTTATTATGAGGTAATACATCCACTTATATAATTTTTAAGCAGTTTGAAAAAGGTGAAGTAAACGCGATTTTACACTCAATAGAGGCTAAAAAATCGAATTTCTTGACTTTTTGGAAGCTCAGTATTTTTGGTATATAGAAGCTTATTCAGAGGTAATACATCGATTTAAATGATTATTAAGCAGTTTGAAAGAAGTGAAGTTAACGCGATTTTACACTCACTAAGGGGATAGAAAATCGAATTTCTTGTCTTTTTAAAAACTTAGTATTCTTGGTATACATAGGCTTATTATGACGTGAAACAACCATTTATATGATTTTTTCGAAGTTTGAAAGAAGTGAAGTAAATGCGATTTTACACTCACTAGGGGATAGAAAATCGAATTTGTTGACTTTTTGAAAACTCAGTATTTTTGGTATATAGAGGCTTATTATGAGGTAATACATCGATTTATATGATTTTTAAGCAGTTTGAAAGAAGTGAAGTAAACGCGAATTTACACTCACTAGGGGCTAGAAAATCGATTTTCTTGAATTGTTAAAAAGTCAATATTCTGGGTATATAGAGGCTTACTATGAGGTGATAGATCCATTTATATGATTTTTAAGCAGTTTGAAAGAAGTGAAGTAAACGCGATTTTACACTCACTAGGGGCTAGAAAATCGATTTTCTTGACTTGTTAAAAACTCAATATTCTTGGTATATATAGGCTTATTATGACGTGAAACAACCATTTATATGATTTTTTGGAAGTTTGAAAGAAGTGAAGTAAACGCGATTTTACACTCACTAGGGGCAAGAAAATCTGTTTTCTTGACTTGTTGAAAACTCAATATTCTTGGTATATATAGGCTTATTATAAGGTGATACAACCATTTATATGAATTTTAAGCAGTTTTAAAGAAATGAAGTAAACGCGATTTTACACTCAATAGAGGCTAGAAAATCGAATTTCTTGACTTTTTGAAAACTCAGTATTTTTGGTATATACAGGTTTATTATGAGGTAATACATGGGTTTATATGATTTTTAAGCAGTTTGAAAAACGTGAAGTAAACGCGAATTTACACTCAATAGGGGCTAGAAAATCGATTTTCTTGAATTGTTAAAAACTCAATATTCTTGGTATATAGGGGCTTATTATAAGGTGATAGATCCATTTATATGATTTTTAAGCAGTTTGAAAGAAGTGAAGTAAACGCGGTTTTACACTCACTAGGGGCAAGAAAATCGATTTTCTTTACTTGTTGAAAACTCAATATTCTTGGTATATACCTATAGGCTTATTATGAGGTGATACAACCGTTTATATGAATTTTAAGCAGTTTTGAAGAAGTGAAGTAAACGCGATTTTACACTCAATACAGGTTAGAAAATCGAATTTCTTGACTTTTGGGAAACTCAGTATTTTTGGTATATAGAGGCGTATTATGAGGTAATACATCGACTTCTATAATTTTTAAGCAGTTTGAAAAAGGTGAAGTAAACGCGATTTTACACTCAATAGAGGCTAGAAAATCGAATTTCTTGACTTTTTGGAAGCTCAGTAATTTTGGTATATAGAAGCTTATTCAGAGGTAATACATCGATTTATATGATTTTTAAGCAGTTTGAAAGAAGGGAAGTAAACGCGAATTTACACTCACTAGGGGCTAGAAAATCGATTTTCTTGAATTGTTAAAAAGTCAATATTCTGGGTATATAGAGGCTTACTATGAGGTGATAGATCCATTTATATGATTTTTAAGCAGTTTGAAAGAAGTGAAGTAAACGCGATTTTACACTCACTAAGGGGATAGCAAATCGAATTTCTTGACTTTTTAAAAACTCAGTATTTTTGGTATATACAGGTTTATTATGAGGTAATACATGGATTTATATGATTTTTAAGCAGTTTGAAAGAAGCGAAGTAAACGCGAATTTACACTCACTAGGGGATAGAAAATCGATTTTCTTGAATTGTTAAAAACTCAATATTCTTGGTATATAGAGGCTTATTATGAGGTGATGGATCCATTTATATGATTTTTAAGCAGTTTGAAAGAAGTGAAGTAAACGCGATTTTACACTCACTAGGGGCTAGAAAATCGATTTTCTTGACTTGTTAAAAACTCAATATTCTTGGTATATAGAGGCTTATTATCAGGTGATACATCCATTTATATGATTTTTAAGCAGTTTGAAAAACGTGAAGTAAACGCGAATTTACACTTAATAGGGGCTAGAAAATCGATTTTCTTGACTTGTTGAAAACTCAATATTCTTGGTTTATACCTATAGGCTTATTATGAGGTGATACAACCACTTATATGAATTTTAAGCAGTTTTGAAGAAGTGAAGTAAACGCGATTTTATACTCAATACAGGTTAGAAAATCGAATTTCTTGACTTTTGGAAAACTCAGTATTTTTGGTATATAGAGGCTTATTATGACGTAATACATCGACTTCTATAATTTTTAAGCAGTTTGAAAAAGGTGAAGTAAACGCGATTTTACACTCAATAGAGGCTAGAAAATCGAATTTCTTGACTTTTTGAAAACTCAGTATTTTTGGTATATAGAAGCTTATTCAGAGGTAATACATCGATTTAAATGATTTTTAAGCAGTTTGAAAGAAGTGAAGTAAACGCGATTTTACACTCAATAGAGGCTAGAAAATCTAATTTCTTGACTTTTTGAAAACTCAGTATTTTTGGTATATAGAGGCTTATTATGAGGTAATACATCGATTTATATGATTTTTAAGCAGTTTGAAAGAAGTGAAGTAAACGCGAATTTACACTCACTAGGGGCTAGAAAATCGATTTTATTGAATTGTTAAAAAGTCAATATTCTGGGTATATAGAGCCTTACTATGAGGTGATAGATCCATTTATATGATTTTTAAGCAGTTTGAAAGAAGTGAAGTAAACGCGATTTTACACTCACTAAGGGGATAGAAAATCGAATTTCTTGACTTTTTAAAAACTTAGTATTCTTGGTATACATAGGCTTATTATGACGTGAAACAACCATTTATATGATTTTTTCGAAGTTTGAAAGAAGTGAAGTAAACGCGATTTTACACTCAATAGAGGCTAGAAAATCGAATTTCTTGACTTTTTGAAAACTCAGTATTTTTGGTATATAGAAGCTTATTATGAGGTAATACATCGATTTAAATGATTTGTAAGCAGTTTGAAAGAAGTGAAGTAAACACGATTTTACACTCACTAGGAGATAGAAAATCGAATTTGTTGAATTTTTAAAGCTCAGTATTTTTGGTATATAGAGAGAGGCTTATTATGAGGTAATACATCAATTTATACCATTTTTATGCAGTTTGAAAGAAGTGAAGTAAACGCGATTTTACACTCAATAGAGGCTAGAAAATCGAATTTCTTGACTTTTTGAAAACTTAGAATTTTTGGTATATAGAGGCTTATTATGAGGTAATACATCGATTTAAATGATTTTTAAGCAGTTTGAAACAAGTGAAGTTAACGCGATTTTACACTCACTAAGGGGATAGCAAATCGAATTTCTTGACTTTTTAAAAACTCAGTATTTTTGGTATATACAGGTTTATTATGAGGTAATACATGGATTTATATGATTTTTAAGCAGTTTGAAAGAAGCGAAGTAAACGCGAATTTACACTCACTAGGGGATAGAAAATCGATTTTATTGAGTTGTTAAAAACTCAATATTCTTGGTATATAGAGGCTTATTATGAGGTAATGGATCCATTTATATGATTTTTAAGCAGTTTGAAAGAAGTGAAGTAAACGCGATTTTACACTCACTATGGGATGGAAAATCGAATTTCTTGACTTTTTAAAAACTTAGTATTCTTGGTATACATAGGCTTATTATGACGTGAAACAACCATTTATATGATTTTTTCGAAGTTTGAAAAAAGTGAAGTAAACGCGATTTTACACTCAATAGAGGCTAGAAAATCGAATTTCTTGACTTTTTGAAAACTCAGTATTTTTGGTATATACAGGTTTATTATGAGGTAATACATGGATTTATATGATTTTTAAGCAGTTTGAAAGAAGCGAAGTAAACGCGATTTTACACTCACTAGGGGCTAGAAAATCGATTTTCTTGACTTGTTAAAAACTCAATATTCTTGGTATACAGAGGCTTATTATGAGGTGATACATCCATTTATATGATTTTTTCGAAGTTTGAAAGAAGTGAAGTAAACGCGATTTTACACTCAATACAGGCTACAAAATCGAATTTCTTGACTTTTGGAAAACTCAGTATTTTTGGTATATAGAGGCTTTTTATGAGGTAATACATCGATTTATATGATTTTTAAGCAGTTTGAAAGAAGTGAAGTAAACGCGAATTTACACTCACTAGGGGCTAGCAAATCGATTTTCTTGAATTGTTAAAAACTCAATATACTTGGTATATAGAGGCTTATTATGAGGTGATAAATCCATTTATATGATTTTTAAGCAGTTTGAAAGTAGTGAAGTAAACGCGATTTTACACTCACTAGGGGATAGAAAATCGAATTTCTTGACTTGTTAAAAACTTAGTATTCTTGGTATATATAGGCTGATTATGACGTGAAACAAACATTTATTTGATTTTTTCGAAGTTTGAAAGAAGTGAAGTAAACGCGATTTTACACTCACTAGGGCCTAGAAAATCCATTTTCTTGACTTGTTGAAAACTCAATATTCTTGGTTTATATAAGCTTATTATGAGGTGATACAACCATTTATATGAATTTTAAACAGTTTTAAAGAAGTAAAGTAAACGAGATTTTAACCTCACTAGGCCTAGAAAATCGAATTTCTTGACTTTTTAAAAGCTCAGTATTTTTGGTATATAGAAGCTTATTATGAGGTAATACATCGATTTAAATGATTTTTAAGCAGTTTGAAAGAAGTGAAGTTAACGCGCTTTTACCCTCACTAAGGGGATAGAAAATCGAATTTCTTGTCTTTTTAAAAACTTAGTATTCTTGGTACACATAGGCTTATTATGACGTGAAACAACCATTTATATGATTTTATCGAAGTTTGAAAGAAGTGAAGTAAACACGATTTTACACTCAATAGAGGCTAGAAAATCGATTTTCTTGGCTTGTTAAAAACTCAATATTCTTGGTATATAGAGGCTTATTATGAGGTGATACATCCATTTATATGATTTTTAAGCAGTTTAAAAAACGTGAAGTAAACGCGAATTTACACTCAATAGGGGCTAGAAAATCGATTTTCTTGAATTGTTAAAAACACAATATTCTTGGTATATAGATACTTATTATGAGGTGATACATCCATTTATATGATTTTTTTAAGTTTGAAAGAAGTGAAGTAAACGCGATTTTACACTCAATAGAGGCTAGAAAATCGAAATTCTTGACTTTTGGAAAACTCAGTAGTTGGTATATAGAGGCTTATTATGAGGTAATACATCGATTTATATAATTTCTAAGCAGTTTGAAAGAAGTGAAGTAAACGCGATTTTACACTCACTAGGGGATAGAAAATCGAATTTCTTGACTTTTTAAAAACTTAGTATTCTTGGTATATATAGGCTGATTATGACGTGAAACAAACATTTATATGATTTTTTCGAAGTTTGAAAGAAGTGAAGTAAACGCGATATTACACTCACTAGGGCCTAGAAAATCCATTTTCTTGACTTGTTGAAAACTCAGTATTTTTGGTATATATAGGCTTATTATGACGTGAAACAACCTTTTATATGATTTTTTCGAAGTTTAAAAAACGCAATTTTACACTCAATAGAGGCTAGAAAATCGAATTTCTTGACTTTTTGAAAACTCAGTATTTTTGGTATATAGAGGCTTATTATGAGATAATACATCGATTCATATAATTTTTCAGCAGTTTGTAAAAAGTGAAGTAAACGCGATTTTACACTCAATAGGGGCTAGAAAATCGAATTTCTTGACTTTTTGAAAACTTAGTATTTTTGGTATATAGAGGCTTATTATGAGGTAATACATCGATTTAAATGATTTTTAAGCAGTTTGAAAGAAGTGAAGTTAACGCGATTTTACACTCACTAAGGGGATAGCAAATCGAATTTCTTGACTTTTTAAAAACTCAGTATTTTTGGTATATACAGGTTTATTATGAGGTAATACATGGATTTATATGATTTTTAAGCAGTTTGAAGGAAGCGAAGTAAACGCGAATTTACACTCACTAGGGGATAGAAAATCGATTTTCTTGAATTGTTAAAAACTCAATATTCTTGGTATATAGAGGCTTATTATGAGGTGATGGATCCATTTATATGATTTTTAAGCAGTTTGAAAGAAGTGAAGTAAACGCCATTTTACACTCACTAGGGGCTAGAAAATCGATTTTCATGACTTGTTAAATACTCAATATTCTTGGTATATAGAGGCTTATTATCAGGTGATACATCCATTTATATGATTTTTAAGCAGTTTGAAAAACGTGAAGTAAACGCGAATTTACACTTAATAGGGGCTAGAAAATCGATTTTCTTGAATTGTTAAAAACTCAATATTCTTGGTATATAGGGCCTTATTATGAGGTTATAGATCCATTTATATGATTTTTAAGCAGTTTAAAAGAAGTGAAGTAAACGCGATTTTACACTCACTAGGGGCAGGAAAATCGATTTTCTTGACTTGTTGAAAACTCAATATTCTTGGTTTATACCTATAGGCTTATTATGAGGTGATACAACCATTTATATGAATTTTAAGCAGTTTTGAAGAAGTGAAGTAAACGCGATTTTACACTCAATACAGGTTAGAAAATCGAATTTCTTGACTTTTGGGAAACTCAGTATTTTTGGTATATAGAGGCTTATTATGAGGTAATACATCCACTTATATAATTTTTAAGCAGTTTGAAAAAGGTGAAGTAAACGCGATTTTACACTCAATAGAGGCTAGAAAATCGAATTTCTTGACTTTTTGGAAGCTCAGTATTTTTGGTATATAGAAGCTTATTCAGAGGTAATACATCGATTTAAATGATTATTAAGCAGTTTGAAAGAAGTGAAGTTAACGCGATTTTACACTCACTAAGGGGATAGAAAATCGAATTTCTTGTCTTTTTAAAAACTTAGTATTCTTGGTATACATAGGCTTATTATGACGTGAAACAACCATTTATATGATTTTTTCGAAGTTTGAAAGAAGTGAAGTAAATGCGATTTTACACTCACTAGGGGATAGAAAATCGAATTTGTTGACTTTTTGAAAACTCAGTATTTTTGGTATATAGAGGCTTATTATGAGGTAATACATCGATTTATATGATTTTTAAGCAGTTTGAAAGAAGTGAAGTAAACGCGAATTTACACTCACTAGGGGCTAGAAAATCGATTTTCTTGAATTGTTAAAAAGTCAATATTCTGGGTATATAGAGGCTTACTATGAGGTGATAGATCCATTTATATGATTTTTAAGCAGTTTGAAAGAAGTGAAGTAAACGCGATTTTACACTCACTAGGGGCTAGAAAATCGATTTTCTTGACTTGTTAAAAACTCAATATTCTTGGTATATATAGGCTTATTATGACGTGAAACAACCATTTATATGATTTTTTGGAAGTTTGAAAGAAGTGAAGTAAACGCGATTTTACACTCACTAGGGGCAAGAAAATCTGTTTTCTTGACTTGTTGAAAACTCAAAATTCTTGGTATATATAGGCTGATTATAAGGTGATACAACCATTTATATGAATTTTAAGCAGTTTTAAAGAAATGAAGTAAACGCGATTTTACACTCAATAGAGGCTAGAAAATCGAATTTCTTGACTTTTTGAAAACTCAGTATTTTTGGTATATACAGGTTTATTATGAGGTAATACATGGGTTTATATGATTTGTAAGCAGTTTGAAAAACGTGAAGTAAACGCGAATTTACACTCAATAGGGGCTAGAAAATCGATTTTCTTGAATTGTTAAAAACTCAATATTCTTGGTATATAGGGGCTTATTATAAGGTGATAGATCCATTTATATGATTTTTAAGCAGTTTGAAAGAAGTGAAGTAAACGCGATTTTACACTCACTAGGGGATAGAAAATCGAATTTGTTGACTTTTTGAAAACTCAGTATTTTTGGTATATAGAGGCTTATTATGAGGTAATACATCGATTTATATGATTTTTAAGCAGTTTGAAAGAAGTGAAGTAAACGCGAATTTACACTCACTAGGGGCTAGAAAATCGATTTTCTTGAATTGTTAAAAAGTCAATATTCTGGGTATATAGAGGCTTACTATGAGGTGATAGATCCATTTATATGATTTTTAAGCAGTTTGAAAGAAGTGAAGTAAACGCGATTTTACACTCACTAAGGGGATAGGAAATCGAATTTCTTGACTTTTTAAAAACTCAGTATTTTTGGTATATACAGGTTTATTATGAGGTAATACATGGATTTATATGATTTTTAAGCAGTTTGAAAGAAGCGAAGTAAACGCGAATTTACACTCACTAGGGGATAGAAAATCGATTTTCTTGAATTGTTAAAAACTCAATATTCTTGGTATATAGAGGCTTATTATGAGGTGATGGATCCATTTATATGATTTTTAAGCAGTTTGAAAGAAGTGAAGTAAACGCGAATTTACACTTAATAGGGGCTAGAAAATCGATTTTCTTGACTTGTTGAAAACTCAATATTCTTGGTTTATACCTATAGGCTTATTATGAGGTGATACAACCACTTATATGAATTTTAAGCAGTTTTGAAGAAGTGAAGTAAACGCGATTTTATACTCAATACAGGTTAGAAAATCGAATTTCTTGACTTTTGGAAAACTCAGTATTTTTGGTATATAGAGGCTTATTATGAGGTAATACATCGACTTCTATAATTTTTAAGCAGTTTGAAAAAGGTGAAGTAAACGCGATTTTACACTCAATAGAGGCTAGAAAATCGAATTTCTTGACTTTTTGAAAACTCAGTATTTTTGGTATATAGAAGCTTATTCAGAGGTAATACATCGATTTAAATGATTTTTAAGCAGTTTGAAAGAAGTGAAGTAAACGCGAATTTACACTCACTAGGGGCTAGAAAATCGATTTTATTGAATTGTTAAAAAGTCAATATTCTGGGTATATAGAGGCTTACTATGAGGTGATAGATCCATTTATATGATTTTTAAGCAGTTTGAAAGAAGTGAAGTAAACGCGATTTTACACTCACTAGGGGCTAGAAAATCGATTTTCTTGACTTGTTTAAAACTCAATATTCTTGGTATATATAGGGTTATTATGACGTGAAACAACCATTTATATGATTTTTTCGAAGTTTGAAAGAAGTGAAGTAAACGCGATTTTACACTCACTAGGGGCAAGAAAATCGATTTTCTTGACTTGTTGAAAACTCAATATTCTTGGTATATATAGGCTTATTATAAGGTGATACAACCATTTATATGAATTTTAAGCAGTTTTAAAGAAGTGAAGTAAACGCGATTTTACACTCAATAGAGGCTAGAAAATCGAATTTCTTGACTTTTTGAAAGATCAGTATTTTTGGTATATAGAAGCTTATTTAGAGGTAATACGTCGATTTAAATGATTTTTAAGCAGTTTGAAAGAAGTGAAGTTAACGCGATTTTACACTCACTAAGGGGATAGAAAATCGAATTTCTTGACTTTTTAAAAACTTAGTATTCTTGGTATACATAGGCTTAATATGACGTTAAACAACCATTTATATGATTTTTTCGAGGTTTGAAAGAAGTGAAGTAAACACGATTTTACACTCACTAGGAGATAGAAAATCGAATTTGTTGAATTTTTAAAGCTCAGTATGTTTGGTATATAGAGAGAGGCTTATTATGAGGTAATACATCAATTTATACCATTTTTATGCAGTTTGAAAGAAGTGAAGTAAACGCGATTTTACACTCAATAGAGGCTAGAAAATCGAATTTCTTGACTTTTTGAAAACTTAGAATTTTTGGTATATAGAGGCTTATTATGAGGTAATACATCGATTTAAATGATTTTTAAGCAGTTTGAAAGAAGTGAAGTTAACGCGACTTTACACTCACTAAGGGGATAGCAAATCGAATTTCTTGACTTTTTAAAAACTCAGTATTTTTGGTATATACAGGTTTATTATGAGGTAATACATGGATTTATATGATTTTTAAGCAGTTTGAAAGAAGCGAAGTAAACGCGAATTTACACTCACTAGGGGATAGAAAATCGATTCTCTTGAATTGTTAAAAATTCAATATTCTTGGTATATAGAGGCTTATTATGAGGTGATGGATCCATTTATATGATTTTTAAGCAGTTTGAAAGAAGTGAAGTAAACGCGATTTTACACTCACTATGGGATAGAAAATCGAATTTCTTGACTTTTTAAAAACTTAGTATTCTTGGTATACATAGGCTTATTTTGACGTGAAACAACCATTTATATGATTTTTTCGAAGTTTGAAAAAAGTGAAGTAAACGCGATTTTACACTCAATAGAGGCTAGAAAATCGAATTTCTTGACTTTTTGAAAACTCAGTATTTTTGTAATATACAGGTTTATTATGAGGTAATACATGGATTTATATGATTTTTAAGCAGTTTGAAAGAAGCGAAGTAAACGGGATTTTACACTCACTAGGGGCTAGAAAATCAATTTTCTTAACTTGTTGAAAACTCAATATTCTTGGTATATACCTATAGGCTTATTATGAGGTGATACAACCATTTATATGAATTTTAAGCAGTTTTAAAGAAGTGAAGTAAACGCGATTTTACACTCACTAGGGGCTAGAAAATCGATTTTCTTGACTTGTTAAAAACTCAATATTCTTGGTATACAGAGGCTTATTATGAGGTGATACATCCATTTATATGATTTTTTCGAAGTTTGAAAGAAGTGAAGTAAACGCGATTTTACACTCAATAGAGGCTGGAAAATCGAATTTCTTGACTTTTGGAAAACTCAGTATTTTTGGTATATAGAGGCTTATTATGAGGTAATACATCGATTTATATGATTTTTAAGCAGTTTGAAAAAGGTGAAGTAAACGCGATTTTACACTCAATAGAGGCTAGAAAATCGAATTTCTTGACTTTTTGAAAGCTCAGTATTTTTGGTATATAGAAGCTTATTCAGAGGTAATACATCGATTTAAATGATTTTTAAGCAGTTTGAAAGAAGTGAAGTAAACGCGATTTTACACTCAATAGAGCCTAGAAAATCGAATTTCTTGACTTTTTGAAAGCTCAGTATTTTTGTTATATAGAAGCTTATTATGAGGTAATACATCGATTTAAATGATTTTTAAGCAGTTTGAAAGAAGTGAAGTTAACGCGCTTTTACCCTCACTAAGGGGATAGAAAATCGAATTTCTTGTCTTTTTAAAAACTTAGTATTCTTGGTACACATAGGCTTATTATGACGTGAAACAACCATTTATATGATTTTATCGAAGTTTGAAAGAAGTGAAGTAAACGCGATTTTACACTCAATAGAGGCTAGAAAATCGAATTTCTTGACTTTTTGAAAACTCAGTATTTTTGGTATATAGAAGCTTATTCAGAGGTAATACATCGATTTAAATGATTTTTAAGCAGTTTGAAAGAAGTGAAGTTAACACGATTTTACACTCACTAAGGGGATAGAAAATCGAATTTCTTGTCTTTTTAAAAACTTAGTATTCTTGGTATACATAGGCTTATTATGACGTGAAACAACCATTTATATGATTTTTTCGAAGTTTGAAAGAAGTGAAGTAAACGCGATTTTACACTCACTAGGGGATAGAAAATCGAATTTGTTGACTTTTTGAAAACTCAGTATTTTTGGTATATAGAGGCTTATTATGAGGTAATACATCGATTTATATGATTTTTAAGCAGTTTGAAAGAAGTGAAGTAAACGCGAATTTACACTCACTAGGGGCTAGAAAATCGATTTTCTTGAATTGTTAAAAAGTCAATATTCTGGGTATATAGAGGCTTACTATGAGGTGATAGATCCATTTATATGATTTTTAAGCAGTTTGAAAGAAGTGAAGTAAACGCGATTTTACACTCACTAGGGGCTAGAAAATCGATTTTCTTGACTTGTTAAAAACTCAATATTCTTGGTATATATAGGCTTATTATGACGTGAAACAACCATTTATATGATTTTTTCGAAGTTTGAAAGAAGTGAAGTAAACGCGATTTTACACTCACTAGGGGCAAGAAAATCGATTTTCTTGACTTGTTGAAAACTCAATATTCTTGGTATATATAGGCTTATTATAAGGTGATACAACCATTTATATGAATTTTAAGCAGTTTTAAAGAAGTGAAGTAAACGCGATTTTACACTCAATAGAGGCTAGAAAATCGAATTTCTTGACTTTTTGAAAACACAGTATTTTTGGTATATAGAAGCTTATTATGAGGTAATACACCGATTTAAATGATTTTTAAGCAGTTTGAAAGAAGTGAAGTAAACGCGATTTTACACTCACTATGGGATAGAAAATCGAATTTCTTGACTTTTTAAAAACTTAGTATTCTTGGTATACATAGGCTTATTATGACGTGAAACAACCATTTATATGATTTTTCGAAGTTTGAAAAAAGTGAAGTAAACGCGATTTTACACTCAGTAGGGGCTAGAAAATCGAATTTCTTGACTTTTTGAAAACTCAGTATTTTTGGTATATACAGGTTTATTATGAGGTAATACATGGGTTTATATGATTTTTAAGCAGTTTGAAAAACGTGAAGTAAACGCGAATTTACACTCAATAGGGGCTAGAAAATCGATTTTCTTGAATTGTTAAAAACTCAATATTCTTGGTATATAGGGGCTTATTATAAGGTGATAGATCCATTTATATGATTTTTAAGCAGTTTGAAAGAATTGAAGTAAACGCGATTTTACACTCACTAGGGGCAAGAAAATCGAATTTCTTGACTTTTGGAAAACTCAGTATTTTTGGTATATAGAGGCTTATTATGAGGTAATACATCGACTTCAGTAATTTCTAAGCAGTTTGAAAAACGTGAAGTAAACGCAATTTTACACTCAACAGAGGCTAGAAAATCGAATTTCTTGACTTTTTGAAAGATCAGTATTTTTGGTATATAGAAGCTTATTTAGAGGTAATACGTCGATTTAAATGATTTTTAAGCAGTTTGAAAGAAATGAAGTTAACGCGATTTTACACTCACTAAGGGGATAGAAAATCGAATTTCTTGACTTTTTAAAAACTTAGTATTCTTGGTATACATAGGCTTATTATGACGTGAAACAACCATTTATATGATTTTTTCGAAGTTTGAAAGAAGTGAAGTAAACGCGATTTTACACTCAATAGAGGCTAGAAAATCGAATTTCTTGACTTTTTGAAAACTCAGTATTTTTGGTATATAGAAGCTTATTATGAGGTAATACATCGATTTAAATGATTTGTAAGCAGTTTGAAAGAAGTGAAGTAAACACGATTTTACACTCACTAGGAGATAGAAAATCGAATTTGTTGAATTTTTAAAGCTCAGTATTTTTGGTATATAGAGAGAGGCTTATTATGAGGTAATACATCAATTTATACCATTTTTATGCAGTTTGAAAGAAGTGAATTAAACGCGATTTTACACTCAATAGAGGCTAGAAAATCGAATTTCTTGACTTTTTGAAAACTTAGAATTTTTGGTATATAGAGGCTTATTATGAGGTAATACATCGATTTAAATGATTTTTAAGCAGTTTGAAAGAAGTGAAGTTAACGCGATTTTACACTCACTAAGGGGATAGCAAATCGAATTTCTTGACTTTTTAAAAACTCAGTATTTTTGGTATATACAGGTTTATTATGAGGTAATACATGGATTTATATGATTTTTAAGCAGTTTGAAAGAAGCGAAGTAAACGCGAATTTACACTCACTAGGGGATAGAAAATCGATTTTCTTGAATTGTTAAAAACTCAATATTCTTGGTATATAGAGGCTTATTATGAGGTGATGGATCCATTTATATGATTTTTAAGCAGTTTGAAAGAAGTGAAGCAAACGCGATTTTACACTCACTAGGGGCTAGAAAATCGATTTTCTTGACTTGTTAAAAACTCAATATTCTTGGTATATAGAGGCTTATTATCAGGTGATACATCCATTTATATGATTTTTAAGCAGTTTGAAAGAAGTGAAGTAAACGCGATTTTACACTCACTAGGGGGCTAGAAAATCGATTTTCTTGACTTGTTAAAAACTCAATATTCTTGGTATATATAGGCTTATTATGACGTGAAACAACCATTTATATGATTTTTTCGAAGTTTGAAAGAAGTGAAATAAACGCGATTTTACACTCACTAGGGGCAAGAAAATCGATTTTCTTCACTTCTTGAAAACTCAATATTCTTCGTATATAGGGGCTTATTATAAGGTGATAGATCCATTTATATGATTTTTAAGCAGTTTGAAAGAAGTGAAGTAAACGCGATTTTACACTCACTAGGGGCAAGAAAATCGATTTTCTTGACTTGTTAAAAACTCAATATTCTTGGTATATAGAGGCTTATTATCAGGTGATACATCAATTTATATGATTTTTAAGCAGTTTGAAAAACGTGAAGTAAACGCGAATTTACCCTCAATAGGGGCTAGAAAATCGATTTTCTTGAATTGTTAAAAACTCAATATTCTTCGTATATAGGGGCTTATTATAAGGTGATAGATCCATTTATATGATTTTTAAGCAGTTTGAAAGAAGTGAAGTAAACGCGATTTTACACTCACTAGGGGCAAGAAAATCGATTTTCTTGACTTGTTGAAAACTCAATATTCTTGGTATATACCTATAGGCTTATTATGAGGTGATACAACCATTTATATGAATTTTAAGCAGTTTTGAAGAAGTGAAGTAAACGCGATTTTACACTCAATACAGGTTAGAAAATCGAATTTCTTGGCTTTTGGAAAACTCAGTATTTTTGGTATATAGAGGCTTATTATGAGGTAATACATCGACTTATATAATTTTTAAGCAGTTTGAAAAACGTGAAGTAAACGCGATTTTACACTCAATAGAGGCTAGAAAATCGAATTTCTTGACTTTTTGATAGCTCAGTATTTTTGGTATATAGAAGCTTATTTAGAGGTAATACGTCGATTTAAATGATTTTTAAGCAGTTTGAAAGAAGTGAAGTTAACGCGATTTTACACTCACTAAGGGGATAGAAAATCGAATTTCTTGATTTTTTAAAAACTTAGTATTCTTGGTATACATAGGCTTATTATGACGTGAAACAACCATTTATAGATTTTTTCGAAGTTTGAAAGAAGTGAAGTAAACGCGATTTTACACTCAATAGAGGCTAGAAAACCAAATTTCTTGACTTTTTGAAAACTCAGTATTTTTGGTATATAGAGGCTTATTATGAGGTAATACATCGATTTATATGATTTTTAAGCAGTTTGAAAGAAGTGAAGTAAACGCGAATTTACACTCACTAGGGGCTAGAAAATCGATTTTCTTGAATTGTTAAAAAGTCAATATTCTTGGGATATAGATGCTTACTATGAGGTGATAGATCCATTTATATGATTTTTAAGCAGTTTGAAAAAAGTGAAGTAAACGCGATTTTACACTCACTAGGGGCTAGAAAATCGATTTTCTTGACTTGTTGAAAACCCAATACTCTTGGTATATATAGGCTTATTATGAGGTGATTCAACCATTTATATGAATTTTAAGCAGTTTTAAAGAAGTGAAGTAAACGCGATTTTACACTCACTAGGGGCTAGAAAATCGAATTTCTTGACTTTTTCAAAACTCAGTATCCTTGGTATATATAGGCTTATTATGACGTGAAACAACCGTTTATATGATTTTTTCGAAGTGTGAAAGAAATGAAGTAAACTCGATTTTACACTCAATAGAGGCTAGAAAATCCAATTTCTTGACTTTTTGAAAACTCAGTATTTTTGGTATATGGAAGCTTATTATGAGGTAATACATCGATTTAAATGATTTTTAAGCAGTTTTAAAGAAGTGAAGTAAACGCGATTTTACACTCACTATGGGATAGAAAATCGAATTTGTTGAATTTTTAAAAACTTAGTATTTTTGGTATATAGAGGCTTATTATGAGGTAATACATCGATTTATATGATGTTTAAGCAGTTTGAAAGAAGTGAAGTAAACGCGAATTTACACTCAATAGCGGCTAGAAAATCGATTTTCTTGAATTGTTAAAAACTCAATATTCTTGGTAAGCCTCTCTTATTATGAGGTGATAAATCCATTTATAAGATTTTTAAGCAGTTTGACAAAAGCGAAGTAAACGCGATTTTACACTCACTAGGGGCTAGAAAATCGATTTTCTTGACTTTTTAAAAACTCAATATTCTTGGTATATAGAGGCTTATTATGAGGTGATACATCCATTTATATGATCTTTAAGCAGTTTGAAAAACGTGAAGTAAACGCGAATTTACACTCAATAGGGGCTAGAAAATCGATTTTCTTGAATTGTTAAAAACTCAATATTCTAGGTATATAGAGGCTTATTATGAGGTGATAGATCCATTTATATGATTTTTAAGCAGTTTAAAAGAAGTGAAGTAAACGCGATTTTACACTCACTAGGGGCTAGAAAATCGATTTTCTTGACTTGTTAAAAACTCAATATTCTTGGTATATAGAGGCTTATTATCAGGTGATACATCGATTTATATGATTTTTAAGCAGTTTGAAAAACGTGAAGTAAACGCGAATTTACACTCAATAGGGGCTAGAAAATCGATTTTCTTGAATTGTTAAAAACTCAATATTCTTGGTATATATGGGCTTATTATAAGGTGATAGATCAATTTATATGAATTTTACGCAGTTTGAAAGAAGTGAAGTAAACGCGATTTTACACTCACTAGGGGCAAGAAAATCGATTTTCTTGACTTGTTGAAAACTCAATATTCTTGGTATATACCTATAGGCTTATTATGAGGTGATACAACCATTTATATGAATTTTAAGCAGTTTTGAAGAAGTGAAGTAAACGCGATTTTACACTCAATACAGGTTAGAAAATCGAATTTCTTGACTTTTGGAAAACTCAGTATTTTTGGTATATAGAGGCTTATTATGAGGTAATACATCGACTTATATAATTTTTAAGCAGTTTGAAAAGCGTGAAGTAAACGCGATTTTACACACAATAAAGGCTAGAAAATCGAATTTCTTGACTTTTTGAAAGCTCAGTATTTTTGGTATATAGAAGCTTATTTAGAGGTAATACGTCGATTTAAATGATTTTTAAGCAGTTTGAAACAAGTGAGTTAACGCGATTTTACACTCACTAAGGGGATAGAAAATCGAATATCTTGACTTTTTAAAAACTTAGTATTCTTGGTATACATAGGCTTATTATGACGTGAAACAACCATTTATATGATTTTTTCGAAGTTTGAAAGAAGTGAAGTAAACGCGATTTTACACTCAATAGAGGCTAGAAAATCGAATTTCTTGACTTTTTGAAAACTCAGTATTTTTGGTATATAGAGGCTTATTATGAGGTAATACATCAATTTATACGATTTTTAAGCAGTTTGAAAGAAGTGAAGTAAACGCGATTTTACACTCACTAGGGGCTAGAAAATCGATTTTCTTGACTTATAAACTCAGTATTCTTGGTATATATAGGCTTATTATGACGTGAAACAACCATTTATATGATTTTTTCGATGTTTAAAAGAAGTGAAGTAAACGCAATTTTACACTCAATAGAGGCTAGAAAATCGAATTTCTTGACTTTTTGAAAACTCAGTATTTTTGGTATATAGAGGCTTATTAAGAGGTAATACATCGATTTATATAATTTTTAAGCAGTTTGAAAGAAGTGAAGTAAACGCGATTTTACACTCAATAGAGGCTAGAAAATCGAATTTCTTGACTTTTTGAAAACTCAGTATTTCTGGTATATAGAGGCTTATTATGAGGTAATACATCGATTTATACGATTTGTAAGCAGTTTGAAAGGAGTTAGTAAACGCGATTTTACACTCAATAGAGGCTAGAAAATCGAATTGCTTGACTTTTTGAAAACTCAGTATTTTTGGTATATAGAAGCTTATTATGAGGTAATACATCGATTTAAATGATTTTTAAGCAGTTTGAAAGAAGTGAAGTAAACGCGATTTTACACTCACTAAGGGGATAGAAAATCGAATTTGTTGAATTTTTAAAAACTCAGTATTTTTGGTATATAGAGAGCGGCTTATTATGAGGTAATACACTGATTTCAATGATTTTTAAGCAGTTTGAAAGAAGTGAAGTTAACGCGCTTTTACACTCACTAAGGGGATAGAAAATCGAATTTCTTGTCTTTTTAAAAACTTAGTATTCTTGGTACACATAGGCTTATTATGACGTGAAACAACCATTTATATGATTTTTTCGGAGTTTGAAAGAAGTGAAGTAAACGCGATTTTACACTCAATAGAGGCTAGAAAATCGAATTTCTTGACTTTTTGAAAACTCAGTATTTTTGGTATATAGAGGCTTATTATGAGGTAATACATCGATTTATATTATTTTTAAGCAGTTTGAAAAGCGTGAAGTAAACGCGAATTTACACTCAATAGGGGCTAGAATATCGATTTTCTTGAATTGTTAAAAACTCAATATTCTTGGTATATAGAGGCTTACTATGAGGTGATAGATCCATTTATATGATTTTTAAGCAGTTTGAAAGAAGTGAAGTAAACGCGATTTTACACTCACTAGGGGCTAGAAAATCGATTTTCTTGACTTCTTATAAACTCAGTATTCTTGGTATATATAGGCTTATTATGACGTGAAACAACCATTTATATGATTTTTTCGAAGTTTAAAAGAAGTGAAGTAAACGCAATTTTACACTCAATAGAGGCTAGAAAATCGAATTTCTTGACTTTTTGAAAACTCAGTATTTTTGGTATATAGAGGCTTATTATGAGGTAATACATCGATTTATATGATTTTTAAGCAGTTTGAAAGAAGTGAAGTAAACGCGAATTTACACTCACTAGGGGCTAGAAAATCGATTTTCTTGAATTGTTAAAAAGTCAATATTCTTGGGATATAGATGCTTACTATGAGGTGATAGATCATTTATATGATTTTTAAGCAGTTTGAAAAAAAGTGAAGTAAACGCGATTTTACACTCACTAGGGGCTAGAAAATCGATTTTCTTGACTTGTTGAAAACCCAATACTCTTGGTATATATAGGCTTATTATGAGGTGATTCAACCATTTATATGAATTTTAAGCAGTTTTAAAGAAGTGAAGTAAACGCGATTTTACACTCACTAGGGGCTAGAAAATCGAATTTCTTGACTTTTTCAAAACTCAGTATCCTTGGTATATATAGGCTTATTATGACGTGAAACAACCGTTTATATGATTTTTTCGAAGTGTGAAAGAAATGAAGTAAACTCGATTTTACACTCAATAGAGGCTAGAAAATCCAATTTCTTGACTTTTTGAAAACTCAGTATTTTTGGTATATGGAAGCTTATTATGAGGTAATACATCGATTTAAATGATTTTTAAGCAGTTTTAAAGAAGTGAAGTAAACGCGATTTTACACTCACTATGGGATAGAAAATCGAATTTGTTGAATTTTTAAAAACTTAGTATTTTTGGTATATAGAGGCTTATTATGAGGTAATACATCGATTTATATGATGTTTAAGCAGTTTGAAAGAAGTGAAGTAAACGCGAATTTACACTCAATAGGGGCTAGAAAATCGATTTTCTTGAATTGTTAAAAACTCAATATTCTTGGTAAGCCTCTCTTATTATGAGGTGATAAATCCATTTATAAGATTTTTAAGCAGTTTGACAAAAGCGAAGTAAACGCGATTTTACACTCACTAGGGGCTAGAAAATCGATTTTCTTGACTTTTTAAAACTCAATATTCTTGGTATATAGAGGCTTATTATGAGGTGATACATCCATTTATATGATCTTTAAGCAGTTTGAAAAACGTGAAGTAAACGCGAATTTACACTCAATAGGGGCTAGAAAATCGATTTTCTTGAATTGTTAAAAACTCAATATTCTAGGTATATAGAGGCTTATTATGAGGTGATAGATCCATTTATATGATTTTTAAGCAGTTTAAAAGAAGTGAAGTAAACGCGATTTTACACTCACTAGGGGCTAGAAAATCGATTTTCTTGACTTGTTAAAAACTCAATATTCTTGGTATATAGAGGCTTATTATCAGGTGATACATCGATTTATATGATTTTTAAGCAGTTTGAAAAACGTGAAGTAAACGCGAATTTACACTCAATAGGGGCTAGAAAATCGATTTTCTTGAATTGTTAAAAACTCAATATTCTTGGTATATATGGGCTTATTATAAGGTGATAGATCAATTTATATGAATTTTACGCAGTTTGAAAGAAGTGAAGTAAACGCGATTTTACACTCACTAGGGGCAAAGAAAATCGATTTTCTTGACTTGTTGAAAACTCAATATTCTTGGTATATACCTATAGGCTTATTATGAGGTGATACAACCATTTATATGAATTTTAAGCAGTTTTGAAGAAGTGAAGTAAACGCGATTTTACACTCAATACAGGTTAGAAAATCGAATTTCTTGACTTTTGGAAAACTCAGTATTTTTGGTATATAGAGGCTTATTATGAGGTAATACATCGACTTATATAATTTTTAAGCAGTTTGAAAAGCGTGAAGTAAACGCGATTTTACACACAATAAAGGCTAGAAAATCGAATTTCTTGACTTTTTGAAAGCTCAGTATTTTTGGTATATAGAAGCTTATTTAGAGGTAATACGTCGATTTAAATGATTTTTAAGCAGTTTGAAACAAGTGAGTTAACGCGATTTTACACTCACTAAGGGGATAGAAAATCGAATATCTTGACTTTTTAAAAACTTAGTATTCTTGGAATACATAGGCTTATTATGACGTGAAACAACCATTTATATGATTTTTTCGAAGTTTGAAAGAAGTGAAGTAAACGCGATTTTACACTCAATAGAGGCTAGAAAATCGAATTTCTTGACTTTTTGAAAACTCAGTATTTTTGGTATATAGAGGCTTATTATGAGGTAATACATCAATTTATACGATTTTTAAGCAGTTTGAAAGAAGTGAAGTAAACGCGATTTTACACTCACTAGGGGCTAGAAAATCGATTTTCTTGACTTATAAACTCAGTATTCTTGGTATATATAGGCTTATTATGACGTGAAACAACCATTTATATGATTTTTTCGATGTTTAAAAGAAGTGAAGTAAACGCAATTTTACACTCAATAGAGGCTAGAAAATCGAATTTCTTGACTTTTTGAAAACTCAGTATTTTTGGTATATAGAGGCTTATTAAGAGGTAATACATCGATTTATATAATTTTTAAGCAGTTTGAAAGAAGTGAAGTAAACGCGATTTTACACTCAATAGAGGCTAGAAAATCGAATTTCTTGACTTTTTGAAAACTCAGTATTTCTGGTATATAGAGGCTTATTATGAGGTAATACATCGATTTATATGATTTTTAAGCAGTTTGAAACAAGTGAAGTAAACGCGAATTTACACTCACTAGGGGCTAGAAACTCGATTTTCTTGAATTGTTAAAAAGTCAATATTCTTGGTATATAGATGCTTACTATGAGGTGATAGATCCATTTATATGATTTTTAAGCAGTTTAAAAGAAGTGAAGTAAACGCGATTTTACACTCACTAGGGGCTAGAAAATCGATTTTCTTGACTTGTTAAAAACTCAATATTCTTGGTATATAGAGGCTTATTATCAGGTGATACATCAATTTATATGATTTTTAAGCAGTTTGAAAAACGTGAAGTAAACGCGAATTTACCCTCAATAGGGGCTAGAAAATCGATTTTCTTGAATTGTTAAAAACTCAATATTCTTGGTATATAGGGGCTTATTATAAGGTGATAGATCCATTTATATGATTTTTAAGCAGTTTGAAAGAAGTGAAGTAAACGCGATTTTACACTCACTAGGGGCAAGAAAATCGATTTTCTTGACTTGTTGAAAACTCAATATTCTTGGTATATACCTATAGGCTTATTATGAGGTGATACAACCATTTATATGAATTTTAAGCAGTTTTGAAGAAG
Organism: Deroplatys truncata; assembly: GCA_030765065.1. NCBI lineage: Eukaryota > Metazoa > Arthropoda > Insecta > Mantodea > Mantidae > Deroplatys > Deroplatys truncata. Next base: position 239,987 of record CM060980.1, read on the forward strand.
TGAAGTAAACGCGATTTTACACTCAATACAGGTTAGAAAATCGAATTTCTTGGCTTTTGGAAAACTCAGTATTTTTGGTATATAGAGGCTTATTATGAGGTAATACATCGACTTATATAATTTTTAAGCAGTTTGAAAAAGGTGAAGTAAACGCGCTTTTACACTCAATAGAGGCTAGAAAATCGAATTTCTTGACTTTTTGAAAGCTCAGTATTTTTGGTATATAGAAGCTTATTTAGAGGTAATACGTCGATTTAAATGATTTTTAAGCAGTTTGAAAGAAGTGAAGTTAACGCGATTTTACACTCACTAAGGGGATAGAAAATCGAATTTCTTGATTTTTTAAAAACTTAGTATTCTTGGTATACATAGGCTTATTATGACGTGAAACAACCATTTATATGATTTTTTCGAAGTTTGAAAGAAGTGAAGTAAACGCGATTTTACACTCAATAGAGGCTAGAAAACCGAATTTCTTGACTTTTTGAAAACTCAGTATTTTTGGTATATAGAGGCTTATTATGAGGTAATACATCGATTTATACGATTTTTAAGCAGTTTGAAAGAAGTTAGTAAACGCGATTTTACACTCAATAGAGGCTTGAAAATCGAATTGCTTGACTTTTTGAAAACTCAGTATTTTTGGTATATAGAAGCTTATTATGAGGTAATACATCGATTTAAATGATTTTTAAGCAGTTTGAAAGAAGTGAAGTACACGCGATTTTACAACTCACTAGGAGATAGAAAATCGAATTTGTTGAATTTTTAAAAACTCAGTATTTTTGGTATATAGAGAGCGGCTTATTATGAGGTAATACATTGATTTAAATGACTTTTAAGCAGTTAAAAGAAGTGAAGTTAACGCGCTTTTACACTCACTAAGGGGATAGAAAATGGAATTTCTTGTCGTTTTAAAAACTTAGTATTCTTGGTACACATAGGCTTATTATGACGTGAAACAACCATTTATATGATTTTTTCGAAGTTTGAAAGAAGTGAAGTAAACGCGATTTTACACTCAATAGAGGCTAGAAAATCGAATTTCTTGACTTTTTGAAAACTGAGTATTTTTGGTATATAGAGGCTTATTATGAGGTAATACATCGATTTATATGATTTTTAAGCAGTTTGAAAGAAGTGAAGTAAACGCGAATTTACACTCACTAGGGGCTAGAAAATCGATTTTCTTGAATTGTTAAAAAGTCAATATTGTTGGTATATAGATGCTTACTATGAGGTGATAGATCCATTTATATGATTTTTAAGCAGTTTGAAAAAAGTGAAGTAAACGCGATTTTACACTCACTAGGGGCTAGAAAATCGATTTTCTTGACTTGTTGAAAACCCAATATTCTTGGTATATATAGGCTTATTATGAGGTGATTCAACCATTTATATGAATTTTAAGCAGTTTTAAAGAAGTGAAGTAAACGCGATTTTACACTCACTAGGGGCTAGAAAATCGAATTTCTTGACTTTTTAAAAACTCAGTATCCTTGGTATATATAGGCTTATTATGACGTGAAACAACCGTTTATATGATTTTTTCGAAGTGTGAAAGAAATGAAGTAAACTCGATTTTACACTCAATAGAGGCTAGAAAATCCAATTTCTTGACTTTTTGAAAACTCAGTATTTTTGGTATATGGAAGCTTATTTCGAGGTAATACATCGATTTAAATGATTTTTAAGCAGTTTTAAAGAAGTGAAGTAAACGCGATTTTACACTCACTATGGGATAGAAAATCGAATTTGTTGTATTTTTAAAAACTTAGTATTTTTGGTATACAGAGGCTTATTATGAGGTAATACATCGATTTATATGATGTTTAAGCAGTTTGAAAGAAGTGAAGTAAACGCGAATTTACACTCACTAGGGGCTAGAAAATCGATTTTCTTGACTTTTTAAAAACTCAATATTCTTGGTATATAGAGGCTTATTATGAGGTGATACATCCATTTATATGATCTTTAAGCAGTTTGAAAAACGTGAAGTAAACGCGAATTTAAACTCAATAGGGGCTAGAAAATCGATTTTCTTGAATTGTTAAAAACTCAATATTCTAGGTATATAGAGGCTTATTATGAGGTGATAGATCCATTTATATGATTTTTAACCAGTTTGAAAGAAGTGAAGTAAACGCGATTTTACACTCACTAGGGGCTAGAAAATCGATTTTCTTGACTTGTTAAAAACTCAATATTCTTGGTATATAGAGGCTTATTATCAGGTGATACATCCATTTATATGATTTTTAAGCAGTTTGAAAAACGTGAAGTAAACGCGAATTTACACTCAATAGGGGCTAGAAAATCGATTTTCTTGAATTGTTAAAATCTCAATATTCTTGGTATATAGGGGCTTATTATAAGGTGATAGATCAATTTATATGAATTTTACGCAGTTTGAAAGAAGTGAAGTAAACGCGATTTTACACTCACTAGGGGCAAGAAAATCGATTTTCTTGACTTGTTGAAAACTCAATATTCTTGGTATATACCTATAGGCTTATTATGAGGTGATACAACCATTTATATGAATTTTAAGCAGTTTTGAAGAAGTGAAGTAAACGCGATTTTACACTCAATACAGGTTAGAAAATCGAATTTCTTGACTTTTGGAAAACTCAGTATTTTTGGTATATAGAGGCTTATTATGAGGTAATACATCGACTTATATAATTTTTAAGCAGTTTGAAAAACGTGAAGTAAACGCGATTTTACACTCAATAGAGGCTAGAAAATCGAATTTCTTGACTTTTGAAAGCTCAGTATTTTTGGTAAATAGAAGCTTATTTAGAGGTAATACGTCGATTTAAATGATTTTTAAGCAGTTTGAAACAAGTGAGTTAACGCGATTTTACACTCACTAAGGGGATAGAAAATCGAATTTGTTGAATTTTTAAAAACTCAGTATTTTTGGTATATGGAGGCTTATTATGAGGTAATACATCAATTTATGCGATTTTTAAGCAGTTTGAAAGAAGTGAAGTAAACGCGATTTTACACTCAATAGAGGCTAGAAAATCGAATTCCTTGACTTTTTGAAAACTCAGTATTTTTGGTATATAGAAGCTTATTATGAGGTAATACATCGATTTAAATGATTTTTAAGCAGTTTGAAAGAAGAGAAGTAAACGCGATTTTACACTCACTAGGGGATAGAAAATCGAATTTGTTGACTTTTTAAAAACTCAGTATTTTTGGTATATAGAGGCTAATTATGAGGTGATAGATCCATTTATATGATTTTTAAGCAGTTTGAAAGAAGTGAAGTAAACGCGAATTTACACTCAATAGGGGCTAGAAAATCGATTTTCTTGAATTGTTAAAAACTCAATATTCTTGGTATATAGAGGCTTATTATGAGGTGATAAATCCATTTATATGATTTTTAAGCAGTTTGAAAGAAGCGAAGTAAACGCGATTTTACACTCACTAGGGGCTAGAGAATCCATTTTCTTGACTTTTTAAAAACTCAATATTTTTGGTATATAGAGGCTTATTATGAGGTGATACATCCATTTATATGATCTTTAAGCAGTTTGAAAAACGTGAAGTAAACGCGCATTTACACTCAATAGGGGCTTGAAAATCGATTTTCTTGAATTGTTAAAAACTCAATATTCTAGGTATATAGAGGCTTATTATGAGGTGATAGAACCATTTATATGATTTTTTCGGAGTTTGAAAGAAGTGAAGTAAACGCGATTTTACACTCAATAGAGGCTAGAAAATCGAATTTCTTGACTTTTTGAAAACTCAGTATTTTTGGTATATAGAGGCTTATTATGAGGTAATACATCGATTTATACGATTTTTAAGCAGTTTAAAAGAAATTAGTAAACGCGATTTTACACTCAATAGAGGCTAGAAAATCGAATTGCTTGACTTTTTGAAAACTCAGTATTTTTGGTATATAGAAGCTTATTATGAGGTAATACATCGATTTAAATGATTTTTAAGCAGTTTGAAAGAAGTGAAGTAAACGCGATTTTACACTCACTAGGAGATAGAAAATCGAATTTGTTGAATTTTTAAAAACTCAGTATTTTTGTTATATAGAGAGCGGCTTATTATGAGGTAATACATCAATTTATACGATTTTTAAGCAGTTTGAAAGAAGTGAAGTAAACGCGATTTTACACTCACTAGGGGCTAGAAAATCGATTTTCTTGACTTCTTATAAACTCAGTATTCTTGGTATATATAGGCTTATTATGACGTGAAACAACCATTTATATGATTTTTTCGATGTTTAAAAGAAGTGAAGTAAACGCAATTTTACACTCAATAGAGGCTAGAAAATCGAATTTCTTGACTTTTTGAAAACTCAGTATTTTTGGTATATAGAGGCTTATTAAGAGGTAATACATCGATTTATATAATTTTTAAGCAGTTTGAAAGAATGAAGTAAACGCGATTTTACACTCAATAGAGGCTAGAAAATCGAATTTCTTGACTTTTTGAAAACTCAGTATTTCTGGTATATAGAGGCTTATTATGAGGTAATACGTCGATTTATATGATTTTTAAGCAGTTTGAAAGAAGTGAAGTAAACGCGAATTTACACTCACTAGGGGCTAGAAAATCGATTTTCTTGAATTGTTAAAAAGTCAATATTCTTGGTATATAGATGCTTACTATGAGGTGATAGATCCATTTATATGATTTTTAAGCAGTTTGAAGGTAGTGAAGTAAACGCGATTTTACACTCACTAGGGGCTAGAAAATCGACTTTCTTGACTTGTTGAAAACTCAATATTCTTGGTATATATAGGCTTATTATGAGGTGATTCAACCATTTATATGAATTTTAAGCAGTTTTGAAGAAGTGAAGTAAACGCGATTTTATACTCACTAGGGGCTAGAAAATCGAATTTCTTGCCTTTTTAAAAACTCAGTATCCTTGGTATATATAGGCTTATTATGACGTGAAACAACCGTTTATATGATTTTTTCGAAGTGTGAAAGAAATGAAGTAAACTCGATTTTACACTCAATAGAGGCTAGAAAATCGAATTTCTTGACTTTTTGAAAACTCAGTATTTTTGTAATATAGAAGCTTATTATGAGGTAATACATCGATTTAAATGATTTTTAAGCAGTTTGAAAGAAGTGAAGTTAACGCGATTTTACACTCACTAAGGGGATAGAAAATCGAATTTCTTGACTTTTTAAAAACTCTGTATTTTTGGTATATATAGGCTTCTTATGACGTGAAACAACCATTTATATGATTTTTTCGAAGTTTGAAAGAAGTGAAGTAAAGGCGATTTTACACTCAATAGAGGCTAGAAAATCGAATTTCTTGACTTTTTGAAAACTCAGTATTTTTGGTATATAGAGGCTTATTATGAGGTAATACATCGATTTATACGATTTTTAAGCAGTTTGAAAGAAGTTAGTAAACGCGATTTTACACTCAATAGAGGCTAGAAAATCGAATTTCTTGACTGTTTGAAAACTCAGTATTTTTGGTATATAGAAGCTTATTATGAGGTAATACATCGATTTAAATGATTTTTAAGCAGTTTGAAAGAAGTGAAGTAAACGCGATTTTACACTCACTACGAGATAGAAAATCGAATTTGTTGAATTTTTAAAAACTCAGTATTTTTGGTATATAGAGAGCGGCTTACTATGAGGTAATACATCAATTTATACGATTTTTAAGCAGTTTGAAAGAAGTGAAGTAAACGCAATTTTATACTCACTAGGGGCTAGAAAATCGAATTTCTTGACTTTTTAAAAACTCAGTATCCTTGGTATATATAGGCTTATTATGACGTGAAACAACCGTTTATTTGATTTTTTCGAAGTGTGAAAGAAATGAAGTAAACTCAATTTTACACTCAATAGAGGCTAGAAAATCGAATTTCTTGACTTTTTGAAAACTCAGTATTTTTGGTATATAGAAGCTTATTATGAGGTAATACATCGATTTAAATGATTTTTAAGCAGTTTGAAAGAAGTGAAGTTAACGCGCTTTTACACTCACTAAGGGGATAGAAAATCGAATTTCTTGTCTTTTTAAAAACTTAGTATTCTTGGTACACATTGGCTTATTATGACGTGAAACAACCATTTATATGATTTTTTCGAAGTTTGAAAGAAGTGAAGTAAACGCGATTTTACACTCAATAGAGGCTAGAAAATCGAATTTCTTGACTTTTTGAAAACTCAGTATTTTTGGTCTATAGAGGCTTATTATGAGGTGATAGATCCATTTATATGATTTTTAAGCAGTTTGAAAGAAGTGAAGTAAACGCGATTTTACACTCACTAGGGGCTAGAAAATCGATTTTCTTGACTTGTTGAAAACTCAATATTCTTGGTATATATAGGCTTATTATGAGGTGATACAACCATTTATATGAATTTTAAGCAGTTTTAAAGAAGTGAAGTAAACGCGATTTTACACTCACTAGGGGCTAGAAAATCGAATTTCTTGACTTTTTAAAAACTCAGTATCCTTGGTATATATAGGCTTATTATGACGTGAAACAAACGTTTATATGATTTTTTCGAAGTGTGAAAGAAATGAAGTAAACTCGATTTTACACTCAATAGAGGCTAGAAAATCGAATTTCTTGACTTTTTGAAAACTCAGTATTTTTGGTATATAGAAGCATATTATGAGGTAATACATCGATTTAAATGATTTTTAAGCAGTTTTAAAGAAGTGAAGTAAACGCGATTTTACACTCAATATGGGATAGAAAATCGAATTTGTTACCTTTTTAAAAACTTAGTATTTTTGGTATATACAGGCTTATTATGAGGTAATACATCGATTTATATGATGTTTAAGCAGTTTGAAAGAAGTGAAGTAAACGCGATTTTGCACTCACTAGGGGCTTGAAAATCGATTTTCTTGACTTGTTGAAAACTCAATATTCTTGGTATATATAGGCTTATTATGAGGTGATACAACCATTTATATGAATTTAAAGCAGTTTTAAAGAAGTGAAGTAAACGCGATTTTACACTCACTAGGGGCTAGAAAATCGAATTTCTTGACTTTTTAAAAACTCAGTATCCTTGGTATATATAGGCTTATTATGACGTGAAACAACCGTTTATATGATTTTTTCGAAGTGTGAAAGAAATGAAGTAAACTCGATTTTACACTCACTATGGGATAGAAAATCGAATTTGTAGAATTTTTAAAAACTTAGTATTTTTGGTATATAGAGGCTTATTATGAGGTAATACATCGATTTATATGATGTTTAAGCAGTTTGAAAGAAGTGAAGTAAACGCGAATTTACACTCAATAGGGGCTAGAAAATCGATTTTCTTGAATTGTTAAAAACTCAATATTCTTGGTAAGCCTCTCTTATTATGAGGTGATAAATCCATTTATAAGATTTTTAAGCAGTTTGACAAAAGCGAAGTAAACGCGATTTTACACTCACTAGGGGCTAGAAAATCGATTTTCTTGACTTTTTAAAAACTCAATATTCTTGGTATATAGAGGCTTATTATGAGGTGATACATCCATTTATATGATCTTTAAGCAGTTTGAAAAACGTGAAGTAAACGCGCATTTACACTCAATATGGGGCTAGAAAATCGATTTTCTTGAATTGTTAAAAACTCAATATTCTAGGTATATAGAGGCTTATTATGAGGTGATAGATCCATTTATATGATTTTTAAGCAGTTTGAAAGAAGTGAAGTAAACGCGATTTTACACTCACTAGGGGCTAGAAAATCGAATTTCTTGACTTTTTAAAAACTCTGTATTTTTGGTATATATAGGCTTATTATGACGTGAAACAACCATTTATATGACTTTTTTCGAAGTTTGAAAGAAGTGAAGTAAACGCGATTTCACACTCAATAGAGGCTAGAAAATCGAATTTCTTGACTTTTCGAAAACTCAGTATTTTTGGTATATAGAGGCTTATTATGAGGTAATACATCGATTTATACGATTTCTAAGCAGTTTGAAAGAAGTTAGTAAACGCAATTTTACACTCAATAGAGGCTAGAAAATCGAATTGCTTGACTTTTTGAAAACTCAGTATTTTTGGTATATAGAAGCTTATTATGAGGTAATACATCGATTTAAATGATTTTTAAGCAGTTTGAAAGAAGTGAAGTAAACGCGATTTTACACTCACTAGGAGATAGAAAATCGAATTTGTTGAATTTTTAAAAACTCAGTATTTTTGGTATATGGAGGCTTATTATGAGGTAATACATCAATTTATGCGATTTTTAAGCAGTTTGAAAGAAGTGAAGTAAACGCGATTTTACACTCAATAGAGGCTAGAAAATCGAATTCCTTGACTTTTTGAAAACTCAGTATTTTTGGTATATAGAAGCTTATTATGAGGTAATACATCGATTTAAATGATTTTTAAGCAGTTTGAAAGAAGAGAAGTAAACGCGATTTTACACTCACTAGGGGATAGAAAATCGAATTTGTTGACTTTTTAAAAACTCAGTATTTTTGGTATATAGAGGCTAATTATGAGGTGATAGATCCATTTATATGATTTTTAAGCAGTTTGAAAGAAGTGAAGTAAACGCGATTTTACACTCACTAGGGGCTAGAAAATCGATTTTCTTGAATTGTTAAAACCTCAATATTCTTGGTATATAGAGACTTATTATGAGGTGATAGATCCATTTATATGATTTTTTCGAAGTTTGAAAGACATGAAGTAAACGCGATTTTACACTCACTAGGGGCAAGAAAATCGATTTTCTTGACTTGTTGAAAACTCAGTATTCTTGGTATATACCTATAGGCTTATTATGAGGTGATACAACCATTTATATGAATTTTAAGCAGTTTTAAAAAAGTGAAGTAAACGCGATTTTACACTCACTAGGGGCTAGAAAATCGATTTTCTTGACTTGTTAAAAACTCAATATTCTTGGTATACAGAGGCTTATTATGAGGTGATACATCCATTTATATGATTTTTTCGAAGTTTGAAAGAAGTGAAGTAAACGCGATTTTACACTCAATAGAGGCTAGAAAATCGAATTTCTTGACTTTTGGAAAACTCAGTATTTTTGGTATATTGAGGCTTATTATGAGGTGATAGATCCATTTATATGATTTTTAAGCAGTTTGAAAGAAGTGAAGTAAACGCGATTTTACACTCGCTAAGGGATAGAAAATCGAATTTCTTGACTTTTTAAAAACTTTGTATTCTTGGTATATATAGGCTGATTATGACGTGAAACGAAACATTTATATGATTTTTTCGAAGTTTGAAAGAAGTGAAGTAAACGCGATTTTACACTCACTAGGGCGTAGAAAATCCATTTTCTTGACCTGTTGAAAACTCAATATTCTTGGTTTATATAAGCTTATTTTGAGATGATACAATCATTTATATGAATTTTAAGCATTTTTAAAGAAGTAAAGTAAACGCGATTTTACACTCACTAGGCCTAGAAAATCGAATTTCTTGACTTTTTGAAAGCTCAGTATTTTTGGTATATAGAAGCTTATTATGAGGTAATACATCGATTTAAATGATTTTTAAGCAGTTTGAAAGAAGTGAAGTTAACGCGCTTTTACACTCACTAAGGGGTAGAAAATCGATTTTCTTGAATTGTTAAAAAGTCAATATTCTTGGTATATAGAGGCTTACTATGAGGTGATAGATCCATTTATATGATTTTTAAGCAGTTTGAAAGAAGTGAAGTAAACGCGATTTTACACTCACTAGGGGCTAGAAAATCGATTTTCTTGACCTGTTGAAAACTCAATATTCTTGGTATATATAGGCTTATTATGAGGTGATAAAACCATTTATATGAATTTTAAGCAGTTTGAAGAAGTGAAGTAAACGCGATTTTACACTCACTAGGGGCTAGAAAATCGAATTTCTTGACTTTTTAAAAACTCAGTATCCTTGGTATATATTGGGTTATTATGACGTGAAACAACCGTTTATATGATTTTTTCGAAGTGTGAAAGAAGTGAAGTAAACTCGATTTTACACTCAATAGAGGCTAGAAAATCGAATTTCTTGACTTTTTGAAAACTCAGTATTTATGGTATATAGAAGCTTATTATGAGGTAATACATCGATTTAAATGATTTTTAAGCAGTTTTAAAGAAGTGAAGTAAACGCGATTTTACACTCAATATGAGATAGAAAATCGAATTTGTTACCTCTTTAAAAACTTAGTATTTTTGGTATATACAGGCTTATTATGAGGTAATACATCCATTTATATGATGTTTAAGCAGTTTGAAAGAAGTGAAGTAAACGCGAATTTACACTCAATAGGGGCTAGAAAATCGATTTTCTTGAATTGTTAAAAACTCAATATTCTTGGTATATAGAGGCTTATTATGAGGTGATAAATCCATTTATATGATTTTTAAGCAGTTTGAAAGAAGCGAAGTAAACGCGATTTTACACTCACTAGGGGCTAGAGAATCCATTTTCTTGACTTTTTAAAAACTCAATATTTTTGGTATATAGAGGCTTATTATGAGGTGATACATCCATTTATATGATCTTTAAGCAGTTTGAAAAACGTGAAGTAAACGCGAATTTACACTCAATAGGGGCTTGAAAATCGATTTTCTTGAATTGTTAAAAACTCAATATTCTAGGTATATAGAGGCTTATTATGAGGTGATAGAACCATTTATATGATTTTTAAGCAGTTTGAAAGAAGTGAAGTAAACGCGATTTTACACTCACTAGGGGCTAGAAAATCGAATTTCTTGACTTTTTAAATACTCTGTATTTTTGGTATATATAGGCTTATTATGACGTGAAACAACCATTTATATGATTTTTTCGAAGTTTGAAAGAAGTGAAGTAAACGCGATTTTACACTCAATAGAGGCTAGAAAATCGAATTTGTTGACTTTTTGAAAACTCAGTATATTTTGGTATATAGAGGCTTATTATGAGGTGATAGATCCATTTATATGATTTTTAAGCAGTTTGAAAGAAGTGAAGTAAACGCGATTTTACACTCAATAGGGGCAAGAAAATCGATTTTCTTGACTTTTGGAAAACTCAGTATTTTTGGTATATAGAGGCTTATTATGAGGTAATACATCGATTTATATGATTTTTAAGCAGTTTGAAAGAAGTGAAGTAAACGCGAATTTACACTCACTAGGGGCTAGAAAATCGATTTTCTTGAATTGTTAAAAACTCAATATTCTTGGTATATAGAGGCTTATTATGAGGTGATAGATCCATTTATATGATTTTAAACAGTTTGAAAGAAGTGAAGTAAACGCGATTTTACACTCGCTAAGGGATAGAAAATCGAATTTCTTGACTTTTTAAAAACTTAGTATTCTTGGTATATATAGGCTGATTATGACGTGAAACAAACATTTATATGATTTTTTCGAAGTTTGAAAGAAGTGAAGTAAACGCGATTTTACACTCACTAGGGCCCAGAAAATCCATTTTCTTGACTTGTTGAAAACTCAATATTCTTGGTTTATATAAGCTTATTATGAGGTGATACAACCATTTATATGAATTTTAAGCAGTTTTAAAGAAGTAAAGTAAACGCGATTTTACACTCACTAGGCCTAGAAAATCGAATTTCTTGACTTTTTGAAAGCTGAGTATTTTTGGTATATAGAAGCTTATTATGAGGTAATACATCGATTTAAATGATTTTTAAGCAGTTTGAAAGAAGTGAAGTTAACGCGCTTTTACACTCACTATGGGGATAGAAAATCGAATTTCTTGTCTTTTTAAAAACTTAGTATTCTTGGTACACATAGGCTTAGTATGACGTGAAACAACCATTTATATGATTTTTTCGAAGTTTGAAAGAAGTGAAGTAAACGCGATTTTACACTCAATAGAGGCTAGAAAATCGAATTTCTTGACTTTTTGAAAACTCAGTATTTTTGGTATATAGAGGCTTATTATGAGGTAATACATCCATTTATATGATTTTTAAGCAGTTTGAAAGAAGTGAAGTAAACGCGATTTTAAACTCACTAGGGGCTAGAAAATCGATTTTCTTGACTTGTTGAAAACTCAATATTCTTGGTATATATAGGCTTATTATGAGGGGATACAACCATTTATATGAATTTTAAGCAGTTTTAAAGAAGTGAAGTAAACTCGATTTTACACTCAATAGAGGCTAGAAAATCGAATTTCTTGACTTTTTGAAAACTCAGTATTTTTGGTATATAGAAGCTTATTATGAGGTAATACATCGATTTAAATGATTTTTAAGCAGTTTTAAAGAAGTGAAGTAAACGCGATTTTACACTCAATATGGGATAGAAAATCGAATTTGTTACCTTTTTAAAAACTTAGTATTTTTGGTATATACAGGCTTATTATAAGGTAATACATCGATTTATATGATGTATAAGCAGTTTGAAAGAAGTGAAGTAAACGCGAATTTACACTCAATAGGGGCTAGAAAATCGATTTGCTTGAATTGTTAAAAACTCAATATTCTTGGTATATATAGGCTTATTATGAGGTGATAAATCCATTTATATGATTTTTAAGCAGTTTGAAAGAAGCGAAGTAAACGCGATTTTACACTCACTAGGGGCTAGAAAATCCATTTTCTTGACTTTTTAAAAACTCAATATTCTTGGTATATAGAGGTTTATTATGAGGTGATACATCCATTTATATGATCTTTAAGCAGTTTGAAAAACGTGAAGTAAACGCGAATTTACACTCAATAGGGGCTAGAAAATCGAATTTCTTGAATTGTTAAAAACTCAATATTCTAGGTATATAGAGGCTTATTATGAGGTGATAGATCCATTTATATGATTTTTAAGCAGTTTGAAAGAAGTGAAGTAAACGCGATTTTACACACACTAGGGGCCAGAAAATCGAATTTCTTGACTTTTTAAAAACTCTGTATTTTTTGTATATATAGGCTTATTATGACGTGAAACAACCATTTATATGATTTTTCGAAGTTTGAAAAAAGTGAAGTAAACGCGATTTTACACTTAATAGAGGCTAGAAAATCGAATTTCTTGACTTTTGGAAAACTCAGTATTTTTGGTATATAGAGGCATGTTATGAGGTAATACATCGATTTATACGATTTTTAAGCAGTTTGAAAGAAGTGAAGTTAACGCGCTTTTACACTCACTAAGGGGTAGAAAATCGATTTTCTTGAATTGTTAAAAAGTCAATATTCTTGGTATATAGAGGCTTACTATGAGGTGATAGATCCATTTATATGATTTTTAAGCAGTTTGAAAGAAGTGAAGTAAACGCGATTTTACACTCACTAGGGGCTAGAAAACCAATTTTCTTGACTTGTTAAAAACTCAATATTCTTGGTATATAGAGGCTTATTATGAGGTGATACATCCATTTATATGATTTTTAAGCAGTTTGAAAAACGTGAAGTAAACGCGAATTTACACTCAATAGGGGCTAGAAAATCGATTTTCTTGAATTGTTAAAACCTCAATATTCTTGGTATATAGAGGCTTATTATGAGGTGATAGATCCATTTATATGATTTTTTCGAAGTTTGAAAGACATGAAGTAAACGCGATTTTACACGCTCTAGGGGCAAGAAAATCGATTTTCTTGACTTGTTGAAAACTCAGTATTCTTGGTATATACCTATAGGCTTATTATGAGGTGATACATCATTTATATGATTTTTTCGAAGTTTGAAAGAAGTGAAGTAAACGCGATTTTACACTCAATAGAGGCTAGAAAATCGAATTTCTTGACTTTTGGAAAACTCAGTATTTTTGGTATATAGAGGCTTATTATGAGGTAATACATCGATTTATATGATTTTTTCGAAGTTTGAAAGATGGGAAGTAAACGCGAATTTACACTCACTAGGGGCTAGAAAATCGATTTTCTTGAATTGTTAAAAACTCAATATTCTTGGTATATAGAGGCTTATTATGAGGTGATAGAACCATTTATATGATTTTTAAGCAGTTTGAAAGAAGTGAAGTAAACGCGATTTTACACTCACTAGGGGATAGAAATTCGAATTTCTTGACTTTTTAAAAACTTAGTATTCTTGGTATATATAGGCTGATTATGACGTGAAACAAACATTTATATGATTTTTTCGAAGTTTGAAAGAAGAGAAGTAAACGCGATTTTACACTCACTAGGGCCTAGAAAATCCATTTTCTTGACTTGTTGAATACTCAATATTCTTGGTTTATATAAGCTTATTATGAGGTGATACAACCATTTATATGAATTTTAAGCAGTTTGAAAGAAGTAAAGTAAACGCGATTTTACACTCACTAGGCCTAGAAAATCGAATTTCTTGACTTCTTATAAACTCAGTATTCTTGGTATATATAGGCTTATTATGACGTGAAACAACCATTTATATGATTTTTTCGAAGTTTAAAAGAAGTGAAGTAAACGCAATTTTACACTCAATAGAGGCTAGAAAATCGAATTTCTTGACTTTTTGAAAACTCAGTATTTTTGGTATATAGAGGCTTATTATGAGGTAATACATCGATTTATATAATTTTTAAGCAGTTTGAAAAAAGGGAAGTAAACGCGATTTTACACTCAATAGAGGCTAGAAAATCGAATTTCTTGACTTTTTGAAAACTCAGTATTTTTGGTATATAGAGGCTTATTATGAGGTAATACATCGATTTAAATGATTTTTAAGCAGTTTGAAAGAAGTGAAGTTAACGCGATTTTACACTCACTAAGGGGATAGGAAATCGAATTTTTTGACTTTTTAAAAACTTAGTATTCTTGGTATACATAGGCTTATTATGACGTGAAACAACCATTTATATGATTTTTTCGAAGTTTGAAAGAAGTGAAGTAAACGCGATTTTACACTCAATAGAGGCTAGAAAATCGAATTTCTTGACTTTTTGAAAACTCAGTATTTTTGGTATATACAGGTTTATTATGAGGTAATACATGGATTTATATGATTTTTAAGCAGTTTGAAAGAAGCGAAGTAAACGCGAATTTACACTCACCAGGAGCTAGAAAATCGATTTTCTTGAATTGTTAAAAACTCAATATCCTTGGTATATAGAGGCTTATTATGAGGTGATAGATCCATTTATATGATTTTCAAGCAGTTTGAAAGAAGTGAAGTAAACGCGATTTTACACTCACTAGGGGCTAGACAATCGATTTTCTTGACTTGTTAAAAACTCAATATTCTTGGTATATAGAGGCTTATCAGGTGATACATCCATTTATATGATTTTTAAGCAGTTTGAAAAACGTGAAGTAAACGCGAATTTACACTCCATAGGGGCTAGAAAATCGATTTTCTTGAATTGTTAAAAACTCAATATTCTTGGTATATAGGGGCTTATTATGAGGTGATAGATCCATTTATATGATTTTTAAGCAGTTTGAAAGAAGTGAAGTAAACGCGATTTTACACTCACTAGGGGCAAGAAAATCGATTTTCTTGACTTGTTGAAAACTCAATATTCTTGGTATATACCTATAGGCTTATTATGAGGTGATACAACCATTTATATGAATTTTAAGCAGTTTTGAAGAAGTGAAGTAAACGCGATTTTACACCAAAAAATACAGGTTAGAAAATCGAATTTCTTGACTTTTGGAAAACTCAGTATTTTTGGTATATAGAGGCGTATTATGAGGTAATACATCGACTTCTATAATTTTTAAGCAGTTTGAAAAACGTGAAGTAAACGCGCTTTTACATTCAATAGAGGCTGGAAAATCGAATTTCTTGACTTTTTGAAAGCTCAGTATTTTTGGTATATAGAAGCTTATTTAGAGGTATTACGTCGATTTAAATGATTTTTAAGCAGTTTGAAAGAAGTGAAGTTAACGCGATTTTACACACACTAAAGGGATAGAAAATCGAATTTATTGACATTTTAAAAACTTAGTATTCTTGTTATACATAGGCTTATTATGACGTGAAACAACCATTTATATGATTTTTTCGAAGTTTGAAAGAAGTGAAGTAAACGCGGTTTTACACTCAGTAGAAGCTAGAAAATCGAATTTCTTGACTTTTTGAAAACTCAGTATTTTTGGTATATAGAGGCTTATTATGAGGTAATACATCGATTTATATGATTTTTAAGCAGTTTGAAAGAAGTGAAGTTAACGCGATTTTACACTCACTAGGAGCTAGAAAATCGAATTTCTTGACTTGTTAAAAACTCAATATTCTTGGTATATAGAGGCTTATTATGAGGTGATAGATCCATTTATATGATTTTTAAGCAGTTTGAAAGAAGTGAAGTAAACGCGATTTTACACTCAATAGAGGCTAGAAAATCGAATTTCTTGACTTTTTGAAAGCTCAGTATTTTTGGTATATAGAGGCTTATTATGAGGTGATACATCCATTTATATGATTTTTAAGCAGTTTGAAAAACGTGAAGTAAACGCGAATTTACACTCAATAGGGGCTAGAAAATCGATTTTCTTGAATTGTTAAAACCTCAATATTCTTGGTATATAGAGGCTTATTATGAGGTGATAGATCCATTTATATGATTTTTTCGAAGTTTGAAAGACATGAAGTAAACGCGATTTTACACTCACTAGGGGCAAGAAAATCGATTTTCTTGACTGGTTGAAAACTCAGTATTCTTGGTATATAGGCTTATTATGAGGTGATACAACCATTTATATGAATTTTAAGCAGTTTTAAAGAAGTGAAGTAAACGCGATTTTACACTCACTAGGGGCTAGAAAATCGATTTTCTTGACTTGTTAAAAACTCAATATTCTTGGTATACAGAGGCTTATTATGAGGTGATACATCCATTTATATGATTTTTTCGAAGTTTGAAAGAAGTGAAGTAAACGCGATTTTACACTCAATAGAGGCTAGAAAATCGAATTTCTTGACTTTTTGAAAACTCATTATTTTTGGTATATAAAGCCTTATTATGAGGTAATACAACCATTTATATGAATTTTAAGCAGTTTTAAAGAAGAAAAGTAAACGCGATTTTACACTCACTAGGCCTAGAAAATCGAATTTCTTGACTTTTTGAAAGCTCAGTATTTTTGGTATATAGAAGCTTTTTATGAGGTAATACATCGATTTAAATGATTTTTAAGCAGTTTGAAAGAAGTGAAGTTAACGCGCTTTTACACTCACTATGGGGATAGAAAATCGAATTTCTTGTCTTTTTAAAAACTTAGTATTCTTGGTACACATAGGCTTATTATGACGTGAAACAACCATTTATATGATTTTTTCGAAGTTTGAAAGAAGTGAAGTAAACGCGATTTTACACTCAATAGAGGCTAGAAAATCGAATTTCTTGACTTTTTGAAAACTCAGTATTTTTGCTATATAGAGGCTTATTATGAGGTAATACATCGATTTATATGATTTTTAAGCAGTTTGAAACAAGTGAAGTAAACGCGAATTTACACTCACTAGGGGCTAGAAAATCGAATTTCTTGACTTTTTGAAAACTCAGTATTTTTGGTATATAGAGGCTTATTATGAGGTAATACATCGATTTATATGATTTTTAAGCAGTTTGAAAAAAGTGAAGTAAACGCGATTTTACACTCACTAGGGGATAGAAAATCGATTTTCTTGACTTATTGAAAACTCAATATTCTTGGTATATATAGGCTTATTATGAGGGGATACAACCATTTATATGAATTTTAAGCAGTTTTAAAGAAGTGAAGTAAACTCGATTTTACACTTAATAGAGGCTAGAAAATCGAATTTCTTGACTTTTTGAAAACTCAGTATTTTTGGTATATAGAAGCTTATTATGAGGTAATACATCGATTTAAATGATTTTTAAGCAGTTTTACAGAAGTGTAGTAATCGCGATTTTACACTCAATATGGGATAGAAAATCGAATTTGTTACCTTTTTAAAAACTTAGTATTTTTGGTATATACAGGCTTATTATGAGGTAATACATCGATTTATATGATGTATAAGCAGTTTGAAAGAAGTGAAGTAAACGCGAATTTACACTCAATAGGGGCTAGAAAACCAATTTTCTTGACTTGTTAAAAACTCAATATTCTTGGTATATAGAGGCTTATTATGAGGTGATACATCCATTTATATGATTTTTAAGCAGTTTGAAAAACGTGAAGTAAACGCGAATTTACACTCAATAGGGGCTAGAAAATCGATTTTCTTGAATTGTTAAAACCTCAATATTCTTGGTATATAGAGGCTTATTATGAGGTGATAGATCCATTTATATGATTTTTTCGAAGTTTGAAAGACATGAAGTAAACGCGATTTTACACGCACTAGGGGCAAGAAAATCGATTTTCTTGACTTGTTGAAAACTCAGTATTCTTGGTATATACCTATAGGCTTATTATGAGGTGATACATCCATTTATATGATTTTTTCGAAGTTTGAAAGAAGTGAAGTAAACGCGATTTTACACTCAATAGAGGCTAGAAAATCGAATTTCTTGACTTTTGGAAAACTCAGTATTTTTGGTATATAGAGGCTTATTATGAGGTAATACATCGATTTATATGATTTTTTCGAAGTTTGAAAGATGGGAAGTAAACGCGAATTTACACTCACTAGGGGCTAGAAAATCGATTTTCTTGAATTGTTAAAAACTCAATATTCTTGGTATATAGAGGCTTATTATGAGGTGATAGAACCATTTATATGATTTTTAAGCAGTTTGAAAGAAGTGAAGTAAACGCGATTTTACACTCACTAGGGGATAGAAATTCGAATTTCTTGACTTTTTAAAAACTTAGTATTCTTGGTATATATACGCTGATTATGACGTGAAACAAACATTTATATGATTTTTTCGAAGTTTGAAAGAAGAGAAGTAAACGCGATTTTACACTCACTAGGGCCTAGAAAATCCATTTTCTTGACTTGTTGAAAACTGAATATTCTTGGTTTATATAAGCTTATTATGAGGTGATACAACCATTTATATGAATTTTAAGCAGTTTGAAAGAAGTAAAGTAAACGCGATTTTACACTCACTAGGCCTAGAAAATCGAATTTCTTGACTTCTTATAAACTCAGTATTCTTGGTATATATAGGCTTATTATGAGTGAAACAACCATTTATATGATTTTTTCGAAGTTTAAAAGAAGTGAAGTAAACGCAATTTCACACTCAATAGAGGCTAGAAAATCGAATTTCTTGACTTTTTGAAAACTCAGTATTTTTGGTATATAGAGGCTTATTATGAGGTAATACATCGATTTATATAATTTTTAAGCAGTTTGAAAAAAGGGAAGTAAACGTGATTTTACACTCAATACAGGCAAGAAAATCGAATTTCTTGACTTTTTGAAAACTCAGTATTTTTGGTATATAAAGGCTTATTATGAGGTAATACATCGATTTAAATGATTTTTAAGCAGTTTGAAAGAAGTGAAGTTAACGCGATTTTACACTCACTAAGGGGATAGGAAATCGAATTTTTTGACTTTTTAAAAACTTAGTATTCTTGGTATACATAGGCTTATTATGACGTGAAACAACCATTTATATGATTTTTTCGAAGTTTGAAAGAAGTGAAGTAAACGCGATTTTACACTCAATAGAGGCTAGAAAATCGAATTTCTTGACTTTTTGAAAACTCAGTATTTTTGGTATATACAGGTTTATTATGAGGTAATACATGGATTTATATGATTTTTAAGCAGTTTGAAAGAAGCGAAGTAAACGCGAATTTACACTCACTAGGAGCTAGAAAATCGATTTTCTTGAATTGTTAAAAACTCAATATTCTTGGTATATAGAGGCTTATTATGAGGTGATAGATCCATTTATATGATTTTCAAGCAGTTTGAAAGAAGTGAAGTAAACGCGATTTTACACTCACTAGAGGCTAGAAAATCGAATTTCTTGACTTTTTGAAAACTCAGTATTTTTGCTATATAGAGGCTTTATTATGAGGTAATACATCGATTTAAATGATTTTTAAGCAGTTTGAAAGAAGTGAAGTTAACGCGATTTTACACTCACTAAGGGGATAGGAAATCGAATTTTTTGACTTTTTAAAAACTTAGTATTCTTGGTATACATAGGCTTATTATGACGTGAAACAACCATTTATATGATTTTTTCGAAGTTTGAAAGAAGTGAAGTAAACTCGATTTTACACTCAATAGAGGCTAGAAAATCGAATTTCTTGACTTTTTGAAAACTCAGTATTTTTGGTATATAGAGGCTTATTATGAGGTAATACATCGATTTATATAATTTTTAAGCAGTTTGAAAAAAGTGAAGTAAACGCGATTTTACACTCAATAGAGGCTAGAAAATCGAATTTCTTGACTTTTTGAAAGCTCAGTATTTTTGGTATATAGAGGCTTATTATGAGGTGATACATCCATTTATATGATTTTTAAGCAGTTTGAAAAACGTGAAGTAAACGCGAATTTACACTCAATAGGGGCTAGAAAATCGATTTTCTTGAATTGTTAAAACCTCAATATTCTTGGTATATAGAGGCTTATTATGAGGTGATAGATCCATTTATATGATTTTTTCGAAGTTTGAAAGACATGAAGTAAACGCGATTTTACACTCACTAGGGGCAAGAAAATCGATTTTCTTGACTTGTTGAAAACTCAGTATTCTTGGTATATACCTATAGGCTTATTATGAGGTGATACAACCATTTATATGAATTTTAAGCAGTTTTAAAGAAGTGAAGTAAACGCGATTTTACACTCACTAGGGGCTAGAAAATCGATTTTCTTGACTTGTTAAAAACTCAATATTCTTGGTATACAGAGGCTTATTATGAGGTGATACATCCATTTATATGATTTTTTCGAAGTTTGAAAGAAGTGAAGTAAACGCGATTTTACACTCAATAGAGGCTAGAAAATCGAATTTCTTGACTTTTTGAAAACTCATTATTTTTGGTATATAAAGCCTTATTATGAGGTAATACAACCATTTATATGAATTTTAAGCAGTGTTAAAGAAGAAAAGTAAACGCGATTTTACACTCACTAGGCCTAGAAAATCGAATTTCTTGACTTTTTGAAAGCTCAGTATTTTTGGTATATAGAAGCTTTTTATGAGGTAATACATCGATTTAAATGATTTTTAAGCAGTTTGAAAGAAGTGAAGTTAACGCGCTTTTACACTCACTATGGGGATAGAAAATCGAATTTCTTGTCTTTTTAAAAACTTAGTATTCTTGGTACACATAGGCTTATTATGACGTGAAACAACCATTTATATGATTTTTTCGAAGTTTGAAAGAAGTGAAGTAAACGCGATTTTACACTCAATAGAGGCTAGAAAATCGAATTTCTTGACTTTTTGAAAACTCAGTATTTTTGCTATATAGAGGCTTATTATGAGGTAATACATCGATTTATATGATTTTTAAGCAGTTTGAAAGAAGTGAAGTAAACGCGAATTTACACTCACTAGGGGCTAGAAAATCGAATTTCTTGACTTTTTGAAAACTCAGTATTTTTGGTATATAGAGGCTTATTATGAGGTAATACATCGATTTATATGATTTTTAAGCAGTTTGAAAAAAGTGAAGTAAACGCTATTTTACACTCACTAGGGGCTAGAAAATCGATTTTCTTGACTTATTGAAAACTCAGTATTCTTGGTATATATAGGCTTATTATGACGTGAAACAACCATTTATATGATTTTTTCGAAGTTTAAAAGAAGTGAAGTAAACGCGATTTTACACTCAATAGAGGCTAGAAAATCGAATTTCTTGACTTTTTGAAAGCTCAGTATTATTGGTATATAGAGGCTTATTATGAGGTGATACATCCATTTATATGATTTTTAAGCAGTTTGAAAAACGTGAAGTAAACGCGAATTTACACTCAATAGGGGCTAGAAAATCGATTTTCTTGAATTGTTAAAACCTCAATATTCTTGGTATATACCTATAGGCTTATTATGAGGTGATACATCCATTTATATGATTTTTTCGAAGTTTGAAAGAAGTGAAGTAAACGCGATTTTACACTCAATAGAGGCTAGAAATTCGAATTTCTTGACTTTTGGAAAACTCAGTATTTTTGGTATATAGAGGCTTATTATGAGGTAATACATCGATTTATATAATTTTTAAGCAGTTTGAAAAAAGGGAAGTAAACGCGATTTTACACTCAATAGAGGCAAGAAAATCGAATTTCTTGACGTTTTGAAAACTCAGTATTTTTGGTATATAAAGGCTTATTATGAGGTAATACATCGATTTAAATGATTTTTAAGCAGTTTGAAAGAAGTGAAGTTAACGCGATTTTACACTCACTAAGGGGATAGGAAATCGAATTTTTTGACTTTTTAAAAACTTAGTATTCTTGGTATACATAGGCTTATTATGACGTGAAACAACCATTTATATGATTTTTTCGAAGTTTGAAAGAAGTGAAGTAAACGCGATTTTACACTCAATAGAGGCTAGAAAATCGAATTTCTTGACTTTTTGAAAACTCAGTATTTTTGGTATATACAGGTTTATTATGAGGTAATACATGGATTTATATGATTTTTAAGCAGTTTGAAAGAAGCGAAGTAAACGCGAATTTACACTCACTAGGAGCTAGAAAATCGATTTTCTTGAATTGTTAAAAACTCAATATTCTTGGTATATAGAGGCTTATTATGAGGTGATAGATCCATTTATATGATTTTCAAGCAGTTTGAAAGAAGTGAAGTAAACGCGATTTTACACTCACTAGGGGCTAGACAATCGATTTTCTTGACTTGTTAAAAACTCAATATTCTTGGTATATAGAGGCTTATCAGGTGATACATCCATTTATATGATTTTTAAGCAGTTTGAAAGAAGTGAAGTAAACGCGATTTTACACTCACTAGGGGCAAGAAAATCGATTTTCTTGACTTGTTGAAAACTCAATATTCTTGGTATATACCTATAGGCTTATTATGAGGTGATACAACCATTTATATGATTTTTTCGAAGTTTGAAAGAAGTGAGGTAAACGCGACTTTACACTCAATACAGGTTACAAAATCGAATTTCTTGACTTTTGGAAAACTCAGTATTTTTGGTATATACAGGCGTATTATGAGGTAATACATCGACTTCTATAATTTTTAAGCAGTTTGAAAAACGTGAAGTAAACGCGCTTTTACATTCAATAGAGGCTAGAAAATCGAATTTCTTGACTTTTTGAAAGCTCAGTATTTTTGGTATATAGAAGCTTATTTAGAGGTAATACGTCGATTTAAATGATTTTTAAGCAGTTTGAAAGAAGTGAAGTTAACGCGATTTTACACACACTAAAGGGATAGAAAATCGAATTTCTTGACATTTTAAAAACTTAGTATTCTTGTTATACATAGGCTTATTATGACGTGAAACAACCATTTATATGATTTTTTCGAAGTTTGAAAGAAGTGAAGTAAACGCGGTTTTACACTCAGTAGAAGCTAGAAAATCGAATTTCTTGACTTTTTGAAAACTCAGTATTTTTGTTATATAGAGGCTTATTATGAGGTAATACATCGATTTATATGATTTTTAAGCAGTTTCAAAGAAGTGAAGTAAACGCGATTTTACACTTACCTGGGGCTAGAAAATCGAATTTCTTGATTTTTAAAAACTTAGTATTCTTGGTATATATAGGCTTATTATGACGTGAAACAACCATTTATATGATTTTTTCGAAGTTTGAAAGAAGTGAAGTAAACTCGATTTTACACTCAATAGAGGCTAGAAAATCGAATTTCTTGACTTTTTGAAAACTCAGTATTTTTGGTATATAGAGGCTTATTATGAGGTAATACATCGATTTATATAATTTTTAAGCAGTTTGAAAAAAGTGAAGTAAACGCGATTTTACACTCAATAGAGGCTAGAAAATCGAATTTCTTGACTTTTTGAAAGCTCAGTATTATTGGTATATAGAGGCTTATTATGAGGTGATACATCCATTTATATGATTTTTAAGCAGTTTGAAAGACATGACGTAAACGCGATTTTACACTCACTAGGGGCAAGAAAATCGATTTTCTTGACTTGTTGAAAACTCAGTATTCTTGGTATATACCTATAGGCTTATTATGAGGTGATACAACCATTTATATGAATTTTAAGCAGTTTTAAAGAAGTGAAGTAAACGCGATTTTACACTCACTAGGGGCTAGAAAATCGATTTTCTTGACTTGTTAAAAACTCAATATTCTTGGTATACAGAGGCTTATTATAAGTTGATACATCCATTTATATGATTTTTTCGAAGTTTGAAAGAAGTGAAGTAAACGCGATTTTACACTCAATAGAGGCTAGAAAATCGAATTTCTTGACTTTTTGAAAACTCATTATTTTTGGTATATAAAGCCTTATTATGAGGTAATACAACCATTTATATGAATTTTAAGCAGTTTTATAGAAGAAAAGTAAACGCGATTTTACACTCACTAGGCCTAGAAAATCGAATTCCTTGACTTTTTGAAAGCTCAGTATTTTTGGTATATAGAAGCTTTTTATGAGGTAATACATCGATTTAAATGATTTTTAAGCAGTTTGAAAGAAGTGAAGTTAACGCGCTTTTACACTCACTATGGGGATAGAAAATCGAATTTCTTGTCTTTTTAAAAACTTAGTATTCTTGGTACACATAGGCTTATTATGACGTGAAACAACCATTTATACGATTTTTTCGAAGTTTGAAAGAAGTGAAGTAAACCCGATTTTACACTCAATAGAGGCTAGAAAATCGAATTTCTTGACTTTTTGAAAACTCAGTATTTTTGCTATATAGAGGCTTATTATGAGGTAATACATCGATTTATATGATTTTTAAGCAGTTTGAAAGAAGTGAAGTTAACGCGATTTTACACTCACTAGGAGCTAGAAAATCGAATTTCTTGACTTGTTAAAAACTCAATATTCTTGGTATATAGAGGCTTATTATGAGGTAATACATCGATTTATATGATTTTTAAGCAGTTTCAAAGAAGTGAAGTAAACGCGATTTTACACTCACCTGGGGCTAGAAAATCGAATTTCTTGATTTTTAAAAACTTAGTATTCTTGGTATATATAGGCTTATTATGACGTGAAACAACCATTTATATGATTTTTTCGAAGTTTGAAAGAAGTGAAGTAAACTCGATTTTACACTCAATAGAGGCTAGAAAATCCAATTTCTTGACTTTTTGAAAACTCACTATTTTTGGTATATAGAGGCTTATTATGAGGTAATACATCGATTTATATAATTTTTAAGCAGTTTGAAAAAAGTGAAGTAAACGCGATTTTACACTCAATAGAGGCTAGAAAATCGAATTTCTTGACTTTTGGAAAACTCAGTATTTTTGGTATATAGAGGCATGTTATGAGGTAATACATCGATTTATACGATTTTTTCGAAGTTTGAAAAAAGTGAAGTAAACGCGATTTTACACTCAATAGAGGCTAGAAAATCGAATTCCTTGACTTTTTGGAAACTCAGTATTTTTGGTATATAGAAGCTAATTATGAGGTAATACATCGATTTAAATGATTTTTAAGCAGTTTGAAAGAAGTGAAGTAAACGCGATTTTACACTCACTAGGGGCTAGAAAACCAATTTTCTTGACTTGTTAAAAACTCAATATTCTTGGTATATAGAGGCTTATTATGAGGTGATACATCCATTTATATGATTTTTAAGCAGTTTGAAAAACGTGAAGTAAACGCGAATTTACACTCAATAGGGGCTAGAAAATCGATTTTCTTGAATTGTTAAAACCTCAATATTCTTGGTATATAGAGGCTTATTATGAGGTGATAGATCCATTTATATGATTTTTTCGAAGTTTGAAAGACATGAAGTAAACGCGATTTTACACGCTCTAGGGGCAAGAAAATCGATTTTCTTGACTTGTTGAAAACTCAGTATTCTTGGTATATACCTATAGGCTTATTATGAGGTGATACATCCATTTATATGATTTTTTCGAAGTTTGAAAGAAGTGAAGTAAACGCGGTTTTACACTCAGTAGAAGCTAGAAAATCGAATTTCTTGACTTTTTGAAAACTCAGTATTTTTGGTATATAGAGGCTTATTATGAGGTGATACATCCATTTATATGATTTTCAAGCAGTTTGAAAGAAGTGAAGTAAACGCGATTTTACACTCACTAGGGGCTAGACAATCGATTTTCTTGACTTGTTAAAAACTCAATATTCTTGGTATATAGAGGCTTATCAGGTGATACATCCATTTATATGATTTTTAAGCAGTTTGAAAAACGTGAAGTAAACGCGAATTTACACTCAATAGGGGCTAGAAAATCGATTTTCTTGAATTGTTAAAAACTCAATATTCTTGGTATATAGGGGCTTATTATGAGGTGATAGATCCATTTATATGATTTTTAAGCAGTTTGAAAGAAGTGAAGTAAACGCGATTTTACACTCACTAGGGGCAAGAAAATCGATTTTCTTGACTTGTTGAAAACTCAATATTCTTGGTATATACCTCTAGGCTTATTATGAGGTGATACAACCATTTATATGAATTTTAAGCAGTTTTGAAGAAGTGAAGTAAACGCGATTTTACACTCAATACAGGTTAGAAAATCGAATTTCTTGACTTTTGGAAAACTCAGTATTTTTGGTATATAGAGGCGTATTATGAGGTAATACATCGACTTCTATAATTTTTAAGCAGTTTGAAAAACGTGAAGTAAACGCGCTTTTACATTCAATAGAGGCTAGAAAATCGAATTTCTTGACTTTTTGAAAGCTCAGTATTTTTGGTATATAGAAGCTTATTTAGAGGTAATACGTCGATTTAAATGATTTTTAAGCAGTTTGAAAGAAGTGAAGTTAACGCGATTTTACACACACTAAAGGGATAGAAAATCGAATTTCTTGACATTTTAAAAACTTAGTATTCTTGTTATACATAGGCTTATTATGACGTGAAACAACCATTTATATGATTTTTTCGAAGTTTGAAAGAAGTGAAGTAAACGTGATTTTACACTCAATAAAGGCTAGAAAATCGAATTTCTTGACTTTTTGAAAACTCAGTATTTTTGGTATATAGAGGCTTATTATGAGGTAATACATCGATTTATATGATTTTTAAGCAGTTTGAAAGAAGTTCGTAAACGCGATTTTACACTCAATAGAGGCTAGAAAATCGAATTGCTTGACTTTTTGAAAACTCAGTATTTTTGGTATATAGACGCTTATTATGAGGTAATACATCGATTTAAATGATTTTTAAGCAGTTTGAAAGAAGTGAAGTAAACACGACTTTACACTCACTAGGAGATAGAAAATCGAATTTGTTGAATTTTTAAAAACTCAGTATTTTTGGTATATAGAGAGAGGCTTATTATGAGGTAATACATCAATTTATACGATTTTAAAGCAGTTTGAAAAAAGTGAAGTAAACGCGATTTTACACTCAATAGAGGCTAGAAAATCGAATTTCTTGACTTTTTGAAAACTCAGTATTTTTGGTATATAGAGGCTTATTATGAGGTGATAGATCCATTTATATGATTTTTAAGCAGTTTGAAAGAAGTGAAGTAAACGCGATTTTACACTCACTAGGGGCTAGAAAAACAAATTTCTTGACTTGTTAGAAACTCAATATTCTTGGTATATAGAGGCTTATTATGAGGTGATACATCCATTTATATAATTTTTAAGCAGTTTGAAAAAAGTGAAGTAAACGCGATTTTACACTCAATAGAGGCTAGAAAATCGAATTTCTTGACTTTTTGAAAGCTCAGTATTATTGGTATATAGAGGCTTATTATGAGGTGATACATCTATTTATATGATTTTTAAGCAGTTTGAAAAACGTGAAGTAAACGCGAATTTACACTCAATAGGGGCTAGAAAATCGATTTTCTTGAATTGTTAAAACCTCAATATTCTTGGTATATAGAGGCTTATTATGAGGTGATAGATCCATTTATATGATTTTTTCGAAGTTTGAAAGACATGAAGTAAACGCGATTTTACACTCACTAGGGGCAAGAAAATCGATTTTCTTGACTTGTTGAAAACTCAGTATTCTTGGTATATACCTATAGGCTTATTATGAGGTGATACAACCATTTATATGAATTTTAAGCAGTTTTAAAGAAGTGAAGTAAACGCGATTTTACACTCACTAGGGGCTAGAAAATCGATTTTCTTGACTTGTTAAAAACTCAATATTCTTGGTATACAGAGGCTTATTATAAGCTGATACATCCATTTATATGATTTTTTCGAAGTTTGAAAGAAGTGAAGTAAACGCGATTTTACACTCAATAGAGGCTAGAAAATCGAATTTCTTGACTTTTTGAAAACTCATTATTTTTGGTATATAAAGCCTTATTATGAGGTAATACAACCATTTATATGAATTTTAAGCAGTTTTATAGAAGAAAAGTAAACGCGATTTTACACTCACTAGGCCTAGAAAATCGAATTCCTTGACTTTTTGAAAGCTCAGTATTTTTGGTATATAGAAGCTTTTTATGAGGTAATACATCGATTTAAATGATTTTTAAGCAGTTTGAAAGAAGTGAAGTTAACGCGATTTTACACTCACCTGGGGCTAGAAAATCGAATTTCTTGATTTTTAAAAACTTAGTATTCTTGGTATATATAGGCTTATTATGACGTGAAACAACCATTTATATGATTTTTTCGAAGTTTGAAAGAAGTGAAGTAAACTCGATTTTACACTCAATAGAGGCTAGAAAATCCAATTTCTTGACTTTTTGAAAACTCAGTATTTTTGGTATATAGAGGCTTATTATGAGGTAATACATCGATTTATATAATTTTTAAGCAGTTTGAAAAAAGTGAAGTAAACGCGATTTTACACTCAATAGAGGCTAGAAAATCGAATTTCTTGACTTTTGGAAAACTCAGTATTTTTGGTATATAGAGGCATGTTATGAGGTAATACATCGATTTATACGATTTTTTCGAAGTTTGAAAAAAGTGAAGTAAACGCGATTTTACACTCAATAGAGGCTAGAAAATCGAATTCCTTGACTTTTTGGAAACTCAGTATTTTTGGTATATAGAAGCTAATTATGAGGTAATACATCGATTTAAATGATTTTTAAGCAGTTTGAAAGAAGTGAAGTAAACGCGATTTTACACTCACTAGGGGCTAGAAAACCAATTTTCTTGACTTGTTAAAAACTCAATATTCTTGGTATATAGAGGCTTATTATGAGGTGATACATCCATTTATATGATTTTTAAGCAGTTTGAAAAACGTGAAGTAAACGCGAATTTACACTCAATAGGGGCTAGAAAATCGATTTTCTTGAATTGTTAAAACCTCAATATTCTTGGTATATAGAGGCTTATTATGAGGTGATAGATCCATTTATATGATTTTTTCGAAGTTTGAAAGACATGAAGTAAACGCGATTTTACACGCTCTAGGGGCAAGAAAGTCGATTTTCTTGACTTGTTGAAAACTCAGTATTCTTGGTATATACCTATAGGCTTATTATGAGGTGATACATCCATTTATATGATTTTTTCGAAGTTTGAAAGAAGTGAAGTAAACGCGGTTTTACACTCAGTAGAAGCTAGAAAATCGAATTTCTTGACTTTTTGAAAACTCAGTATTTTTGGTATATAGAGGCTTATTATGAGGTAATACATCGATTTATATGATTTTTAAGCAGTTTGAAAGAAGTGAAGTTAACGCGATTTTACACTCACTAGGAGCTAGAAAATCGAATTTCTTGACTTGTTAAAAACTCAATATTCTTGGTATATAGAGGCTTATTATGAGGTGATAGATCCATTTATATGATTTTTAAGCAGTTTGAAAGAAGTGAAGTAAACGCGATTTTACACTCAATAGAGGCTAGAAAATCGAATTTCTTGACTTTTTGAAAGCTCAGTATTTTTGGTATATAGAGGCTTATTATGAGGTGATACATCCATTTATATGATTTTTAAGCAGTTTGAAAAACGTGAAGTAAACGCGAATTTACACTCAATAGGGGCTAGAAAATCGATTTTCTTGAATTGTTAAAACCTCAATATTCTTGGTATATAGAGGCTTATTATGAGGTGATAGATCCATTTATATGATTTTTTCGAAGTTTGAAAGACATGAAGTAAACGCGATTTTACACTCACTAGGGGCAAGAAAATCGATTTTCTTGACTTGTTGAAAACTCAGTATTCTTGGTATATACCTATAGGCTTATTATGAGGTGATACAACCATTTATATGAATTTTAAGCAGTTTTAAAGAAGTGAAGTAAACGCGATTTTACACTCACTAGGGGCTAGAAAATCGATTTTCTTGACTTGTTAAAAACTCAATATTCTTGGTATACAGAGGCTTATTATGAGGTGATACATCCATTTATATGATTTTTTCGAAGTTTGAAAGAAGTGAAGTAAACGCGATTTTACACTCAATAGAGGCTAGAAAATCGAATTTCTTGACTTTTTGAAAACTCATTATTTTTGGTATATAAAGCCTTATTATGAGGTAATACAACCATTTATATGAATTTTAAGCAGTTTTAAAGAAGAAAAGTAAACGCGATTTTACACTCACTAGGCCTAGAAAATCGAATTTCTTGACTTTTTGAAAGCTCAGTATTTTTGGTATATAGAAGCTTTTTATGAGGTAATACATCGATTTAAATGATTTTTAAGCAGTTTGAAAGAAGTGAAGTTAACGCGCTTTTACACTCACTATGGGGATAGAAAATCGAATTTCTTGTCTTTTTAAAAACTTAGTATTCTTGGTACACATAGGCTTATTATGACGTGAAACAACCATTTATATGATTTTTTCGAAGTTTGAAAGAAGTGAAGTAAACGCGATTTTACACTCAACAGAGGCTAGAAAATCGAATTTCTTGACTTTTTGAAAACTCAGTATTTTTGCTATATAGAGGCTTATTATGAGGTAATACATCGATTTATATGATTTTTAAGCAGTTTGAAAGAAGTGAAGTAAACGCGAATTTACACTCACTAGGGGCTAGAAAATCGAATTTCTTGACTTTTTGAAAACTCAGTATTTTTGGTATATAGAGGCTTATTTTGAGGTAATACATCGATTTATATGATTTTTAAGCAGTTTGAAAAAAGTGAAGTAAACGCGATTTTACACTCACTAGGGGCTAGAAAATCGATTTTCTTGACTTATTGAAAACTCAATATTCTTGGTATATATAGGCTTATTATGAGGGGATACAACCATTTATATGAATTTTAAGCAGTTTTAAAGAAGTGAAGTAAACTCGATTTTACACTCAATAGAGGCTAGAAAATCGAATTTCTTGACTTTTTCAAACCTAGTATTTTTGGTATATAGAGGCTTATTATGAGGTGATAGATCCATTTATATGATTTTTTCGAAGTTTGAAAGACATGAAGTAAACGCGATTTTACACGCACTAGGGGCAAGAAAATCGATTTTCTTGACTTGTTGAAAACTCAGTATTCTTGGTATATACCTATAGGCTTATTATGAGGTGATACATCCATTTATATGATTTTTTCGAAGTTTGAAAGAAGTGAAGTAAACGCGATTTTACACTCAATAGAGGCTAGAAAATCGAATTTCTTGACTTTTGGAAAACTCAGTATTTTTGGTATATAGAGGCTTATTATGAGGTAATACATCGATTTATATGATTTTTTCGAAGTTTGAAAGATGGGAAGTAAACGCGAATTTACACTCACTAGGGGCTAGAAAATCGATTTTCTTGAATTGTTAAAAACTCAATATTCTTGGTATATAGAGGCTTATTATGAGGTGATAGAACCATTTATATGATTTTTAAGCAGTTTGAAAGAAGTGAAGTAAACGCGATTTTACACTCACTAGGGGATAGAAATTCGAATTTCTTGACTTTTTAAAAACTTAGTATTCTTGGTATATATAGGCTGATTATGACGTGAAACAAACATTTATATGATTTTTTCGAAGTTTGAAAGAAGAGAAGTAAACGCGATTTTACACTCACTAGGGCCTAGAAAATCCATTTTCTTGACTTGTTGAAAACTGAATATTCTTGGTTTATATAAGCTTATTATGAGGTGATACAACCATTTATATGAATTTTAAGCAGTTTGAAAGAAGTAAAGTAAACGCGATTTTACACTCACTAGGCCTAGAAAATCGAATTTCTTGACTTCTTATAAACTCAGTATTCTTGGTATATATAGGCTTATTATGACGTGAAACAACCATTTATATGATTTTTTCAAAGTTTAAAAGAAGTGAAGTAAACGCAATTTTACACTCAATAGAGGCTAGAAAATCGAATTTCTTGACTTTTTGAAAACTCAGTATTTTTGGTATATAGAGGCTTATTATGAGGTAATACATCGATTTATATAATTTTTAAGCAGTTTGAAAAAAGGGAAGTAAACGCGATTTTACACTCAATAGAGGCAAGAAAATCGAATTTCTTGACTTTTTGAAAACTCAGTATTTTTGGTATATAAAGGCTTATTTTGAGGTAATACATCGATTTAAATGATTTTTAAGCAGTTTGAAAGAAGTGAAGTTAACGCGATTTTACACTCACTAAGGGGATAGGAAATCGAATTTTTTGACTTTTTAAAAACTTAGTATTCTTGGTATACATAGGCTTATTATGACGTGAAACAACCATTTATATGATTTTTTCGAATTTTGATAGAAGTGAAGTAAACGCGATTTTACACTCAATAGAGGCTAGAAAATCGAATTTCTTGACTTTTTGAAAACTCAGTATTTTTGGTATATAGAGGCTTATTATGAGGTAATACATCGATTTATATAATTTTTAAGCAGTTTGAAAAAACTGAAGTAAACGCGATTTTACACTCAATAGGGGCTAGAAAATCGATTTTCTTGAATTGTTAAAACCTCAATATTCTTGGTATATAGAGGCTTATTATGAGGTGATAGATCCATTTATATGATTTTTTCGAAGTTTGAAAGACATGAAGTAAACGCGATTTTACACTCACTAGGGGCAAGAAAATCGATTTTCTTGACTTGTTAAAAACTCAATATTCTTGGTATATACCTATAGGCTTATTATGAGGTGATACAACCATTTATATGAATTTTAAGCAGTTTTAAAGAAGTGAAGTAAACGCGATTTTACACTCACTAGGGGCTAGAAAATCGATTTTCTTGACTTGTTAAAAACTCAATATTCTTGGTATACAGAGGCTTATTATGAGGTGATACATCCATTTATATGATTTTTTCGAAGTTTGAAAGAAGTGAAGTAAACGCGATTTTACACTCAATAGAGGCTAGAAAATCGAATTTCTTGACTTTTTGAAAACTCATTATTTTTGGTATATAAAGCCTTATTATGAGGTAATACAACCATTTATATGAATTTTAAGCAGTGTTAAAGAAGAAAAGTAAACGCGATTTTACACTCACTAGGCCTAGAAAATCGAATTTCTTGACTTTTTGAAAGCTCAGTATTTTTGGTATATAGAAGCTTATTATGAGGTAATACATCGATTTAAATGATTTTTAAGCAGTTTGAAAGAAGTGAAGTTAACGCGCTTTTACACTCACTATGGGGATAGAAAATCGAATTTCTTGTCTTTTTAAAAACTTAGTATTCTTGGTACACATAGGCTTATTATGACGTGAAACAACCATTTATATGATTTTTTCGAAGTTTGAAAGAAGTGAAGTAAACGCGATTTTACACTAAATAGAGGCTAGAAAATCGAATTTCTTGACTTTTTGAAAACTCAGTATTTTTGCTATATAGAGGCTTATTATGAGGTAATACATCGATTTATATGATTTTTAAGCAGTTTGAAAGAAGTGAAGTAAACGCGAATTTACACTCACTAGGGGCTAGAAAATCGAATTTCTTGACTTTTTGAAAACTCAGTATTTTTGGTATATAGAGGCTTATTATGAGGTAATACATCGATTTATATGATTTTTAAGCAGTTTGAAAAAAGTGAAGTAAACGCGATTTTACACTCACTAGGGGCTAGAAAATCGATTTTCTTGACTTATTGAAAACTCAATATTCTTGGTATATATAGGCTTATTATGAGGGGATACAACCATTTATATGAATTTTAAGCAGTTTTAAAGAAGTGAAGTAAACTCTATTTTACACTCACCTGGGGCTAGAAAATCGAATTTCTTGATTTTTAAAAACTTCGTATTCTTGGTATATATAGGCTTATTATGACGTGAAACAACCATTTATATGATTTTTTCGAAGTTTGAAAGAAGTGAAGTAAACTCGATTTTACACTCAATAGAGGCTAGAAAATCGAATTTCTTGACTTTTTGAAAACTCAGTATTTTTGGTATATAGAGGCTTATTATGAGGTAATACATCGATTTATATAATTTTTAAGCAGTTTGAAAAAAGTGAAGTAAACGCGATTTTACACTCAATAGAGGCTAGAAAATCGAATTTCTTGACTTTTTGAAAGCTCAGTATTATTGGTATATAGAGGCTTATTATGAGGTGATACATCCATTTATATGATTTTTAAGCAGTTTGAAAGAAGTGAAGTAAACGCGATTTTACACTCACTAGGGGATAGAAATTCGAATTTCTTGACTTTTTAAAAACTTAGTATTCTTGGTATATATAGGCTGATTATGACGTGAAACAAACATTTATATGATTTTTTCGAAGTTTGAAAGAAGAGAAGTAAACGCGATTTTACACTCACTAGGGCCTAGAAAATCCATTTTCTTGACTTGTTGAAAACTGAATATTCTTGGTTTATATAAGCTTATTATGAGGTGATACAACCATTTATATGAATTTTAAGCAGTTTGAAAGAAGTAAAGTAAACGCGATTTTACACTCACTAGGCCTAGAAAATCGAATTTCTTGACTTCTTATAAACTCAGTATTCTTGGTATATATAGGCTTATTATGACGTGAAACAACCATTTATATGATTTTTTCAAAGTTTAAAAGAAGTGAAGTAAACGCAATTTTACACTCAATAGAGGCTAGAAAATCGAATTTCTTGACTTTTTGAAAACTCAGTATTTTTGGTATATAGAGGCTTATTATGAGGTAATACATCGATTTATATAATTTTTAAGCAGTTTGAAAAAAGGGAAGTAAACGCGATTTTACACTCAATAGAGGCAAGAAAATCGAATTTCTTGACTTTTTGAAAACTCAGTATTTTTGGTATATAAAGGCTTATTTTGAGGTAATACATCGATTTAAATGATTTTTAAGCAGTTTGAAAGAAGTGAATTTAACGCGATTTTACACTCACTAAGGGGATAGGAAATCGAATTTTTTGACTTTTTAAAAACTTAGTATTCTTGGTATACATAGGCTTATTATGACGTGAAACAACCATTTATATGATTTTTTCGAAGTTTGAAAGAAGTGAAGTAAACGCGATTTTACACTCAATAGAGGCTAGAAAATCGAATTTCTTGACTTTTTGAAAACTCAGTATTTTTGGTATATAGAGGCTTATTATGAGGTAATACATCGATTTATATAATTTTTAAGCAGTTTGAAAAAACTGAAGTAAACGCGATTTTACACTCAATAGAGGCTAGAAAATCGAATTTCTTGACTTTTTGAAAGCTCAGTATTTTTGGTATATAGAGGCTTATTATTAGGTGATACATCCATTTATATGATTTTTAAGCAGTTTGAAAAACGTGAAGTAAACGCGAATTTACACTCAATAGGGGCTAGAAAATCGATTTTCTTGAATTGTTAAAACCTCAATATTCTTGGTATATAGAGGCTTATTATGAGGTGATAGATCCATTTATATGATTTTTTCGAAGTTTGAAAGACATGAAGTAAACGCGATTTTATACTCACTAGGGGCAAGAAAATCGATTTTCTTGACTTGTTAAAAACTCAATATTCTTGGTATATACCTATAGGCTTATTATGAGGTGATACAACCATTTATATGAATTTTAAGCAGTTTTAAAGAAGTGAAGTAAACGCGATTTTACACTCACTAGGGGCTAGACAATCGATTTTCTTGACTTGTTAAAAACTCAATATTCTTGGTATACAGAGGCTTATTATGAGGTGATACATCCATTTATATGATTTTTTCGAAGTTTGAAAGAAGTGAAGTAAACGCGATTTTACACTCAATAGAGGCTAGAAAATCGAATTTCTTGACTTTTTGAAAACTCATTATTTTTGGTATATAAAGCCTTATTATGAGGTAATACAACCATTTATATGAATTTTAAGCAGTGTTAAAGAAGAAAAGTAAACGCGATTTTACACTCACTAGGCCTAGAAAATCGAATTTCTTGACTTTTTGAAAGCTCAGTATTTTTGGTATATAGAAGCTTTTTATGAGGTAATACATCGATTTATATGATTTTTAAGCAGTTTGAAAGAAGTGAAGTAAACGCGAATTTACACTCACTAGGGGCTAGAAAATCGAATTTCTTGACTTTTTGAAAACTCAGTATTTTTGGTATATAGAGGCTTATTATGAGGTAATACATCGATTTATATGATTTTTAAGCAGTTTGAAAAAAGTGAAGTAAACGCGATTTTACACTCACTAGGGGCTAGAAAATCGATTTTCTTGACTTATTGAAAACTCAATATTCTTGGTATATATAGGCTTATTATGAGGGGATACAACCATTTATATGAATTTTAAGCAGTTTTAAAGAAGTGAAGTAAACTCGATTTTACACTCACCTGGGGCTAGAAAATCGAATTTCTTGATTTTTAAAAACTTAGTATTCTTGGTATAAATAGGCTTATTATGACGTGAAACAACCATTTATATGATTTTTTCGAAGTTTGAAAGAAGTGAAGTAAACTCGATTTTACACTCAATAGAGGCTAGAAAATCGAATTTCTTGACTTTTTGAAAACTCAGTATTTTTGGTATATAGAGGCTTATTATGAGGTAATACATCGATTTATATAATTTTTAAGCAGTTTGAAAAAAGTGAAGTAAACGCGATTTTACACTCAATAGAGGCTAGAAAATCGAATTTCTTGACTTTTTGAAAGCTCAGTATTATTGGTATATAGAGGCTTA
Source organism: Deroplatys truncata (assembly GCA_030765065.1). Classification (NCBI taxonomy): domain Eukaryota; kingdom Metazoa; phylum Arthropoda; class Insecta; order Mantodea; family Mantidae; genus Deroplatys; species Deroplatys truncata. The sequence continues at coordinate 276,925 of CM060980.1, forward strand.
TTATGAGGTGATACATCCATTTATATGATTTTTAAGCAGTTTGAAAAACGTGAAGTAAACGCGAATTTACACTCAATAGGGGCTAGAAAATCGATTTTCTTGAATTGTTAAAACCTCAATATTCTTGGTATATAGAGGCTTATTATGAGGTGATAGATCCATTTATATGATTTTTTCGAAGTTTGAAAGACATGAAGTAAACGCGATTTTACACGCACTAGGGGCAAGAAAATCGATTTTCTTGACTTGTTGAAAACTCAGTATTCTTGGTATATACCTATAGGCTTATTATGAGGTGATACATCCATTTATATGATTTTTTCGAAGTTTGAAAGAAGTGAAGTAAACGCGATTTTACACTCAATAGAGGCTAGAAAATCGAATTTCTTGACTTTTGGAAAACTCAGTATTTGTGGTATATAGAGGCTTATTATGAGGTAATACATCGATTTATATGATTTTTTCGAAGTTTGAAAGATGGGAAGTAAACGCGAATTTACACTCACTAGGGGCTAGAAAATCGATTTTCTTGAATTGTTAAAAACTCAATATTCTTGGTATATAGAGGCTTATTATGAGGTGATAGAACCATTTATATGATTTTTAAGCAGTTTGAAAGAAGTGAAGTAAACGCGATTTTACACTCACTAGGGGATAGAAATTCGAATTTCTTGACTTTTTAAAAACTTAGTATTCTTGGTATATATAGGCTGATTATGACGTGAAACAAACATTTATATGATTTTTTCGAAGTTTGAAAGAAGAGAAGTAAACGCGATTTTACACTCACTAGGGCCTAGAAAATCCATTTTCTTGACTTGTTGAAAACTCAATATTCTTGGTTTATATAAGCTAATTATGAGGTGATACAACCATTTATATGAATTTTAAGCAGTTTGAAAGAAGTAAAGTAAACGCGATTTTACACTCACTAGGCCTAGAAAATCGAATTTCTTGACTTCTTATAAACTCAGTATTCTTGGTATATATAGGCTTATTATGACGTGAAACAACCATTTATATGATTTTTTCAAAGTTTAAAAGAAGTGAAGTAAACGCAATTTTACACTCAATAGAGGCTAGAAAATCGAATTTCTTGACTTTTTGAAAACTCAGTATTTTTGGTATATAGAGGCTTATTATGAGGTAATACATCGATTTATATAATTTTTAAGCAGTTTGAAAAAAGTGAAGTAAACGCGATTTTACACTCAATAGAGGCTAGAAAATCGAATTTCTTGACTTTTTGAAAGCTCAGTATTATTGGTATATAGAGGCTTATTATGAGGTGATACATCCATTTATATGATTTTTAAGCAGTTTGAAAAACGTGAAGTAAACGCGAATTTACACTCAATAGGGGCTAGAAAATCGATTTTCTTGAATTGTTAAAACCTCAATATTCTTGGTATATAGAGGCTTATTATGAGGTGATAGATCCATTTATATGATTTTTTCGAAGTTTGAAAGACATGAAGTAAACGCGATTTTACACGCACTAGGGGCAAGAAAATCGATTTTCTTGACTTGTTGAAAACTCAGTATTCTTGGTATATACCTATAGGCTTATTATGAGGTGATACATCCATTTATATGATTTTTTCGAAGTTTGAAAGAAGTGAAGTAAACGCGATTTTACACTCAATAGAGGCTAGAAAATCGAATTTCTTGACTTTTGGAAAACTCAGTATTTGTGGTATATAGAGGCTTATTATGAGGTAATACATCGATTTATATGATTTTTTCGAAGTTTGAAAGATGGGAAGTAAACGCGAATTTACACTCACTAGGGGCTAGAAAATCGATTTTCTTGAATTGTTAAAAACTCAATATTCTTGGTATATAGAGGCTTATTATGAGGTGATAGAACCATTTATATGATTTTTAAGCAGTTTGAAAGAAGTGAAGTAAACGCGATTTTACACTCACTAGGGGATAGAAATTCGAATTTCTTGACTTTTTAAAAACTTAGTATTCTTGGTGTATATAGGCTGATTATGACGTGAAACAAACATTTATATGATTTTTTCGAAGTTTGAAAGAAGAGAAGTAAACGCGATTTTACACTCACTAGGGCCTAGAAAATCCATTTTCTTGACTTGTTGAAAACTCAATATTCTTGGTTTATATAAGCTAATTATGAGGTGATACAACCATTTATATGAATTTTAAGCAGTTTGAAAGAAGTAAAGTAAACGCGATTTTACACTCACTAGGCCTAGAAAATCGAATTTCTTGACTTCTTATAAACTCAGTATTCTTGGTATATATAGGCTTATTATGACGTGAAACAACCATTTATATGATTTTTTCAAAGTTTAAAAGAAGTGAAGTAAACGCAATTTTACACTCAATAGAGGCTAGAAAATCGAATTTCTTGACTTTTTGAAAACTCAGTATTTTTGGTATATAGAGGCTTATTATGAGGTAATACATCGATTTATATAATTTTTAAGCAGTTTGAAAAAAGGGAAGTAAACGCGATTTTACACTCAATAGAGGCAAGAAAATCGAATTTCTTGACGTTTTGAAAACTCAGTATTTTTGGTATATAAAGGCTTATTATGAGGTAATACATCGATTTAAATGATTTTTAAGCAGTTTGAAAGAAGTGAAGTTAACGCGATTTTACACTCACTAAGGGGATAGGAAATCGAATTTTTTGACTTTTTAAAAACTTAGTATTCTTGGTATACATAGGCTTATTATGACGTGAAACAACCATTTATATGATTTTTTCGAAGTTTGAAAGAAGTGAAGTAAACGCGATTTTACACTCAATAGAGGCTAGAAAATCGAATTTCTTGACTTTTTGAAAACTCAGTATTTTTGGTATATACAGGTTTATTATGAGGTAATACATGGATTTATATGATTTTTAAGCAGTTTGAAAGAAGCGAAGTAAACGCGAATTTACACTCACTAGGAGCTAGAAAATCGATTTTCTTGAATTGTTAAAAACTCAATATTCTTGGTATATAGAGGCTTATTATGAGGTGATAGATCCATTTATATGATTTTCAAGCAGTTTGAAAGAAGTGAAGTAAACGCGATTTTACACTCACTAGGGGCTAGACAATCGATTTTCTTGACTTGTTAAAAACTCAATATTCTTGGTATATAGAGGCTTATCAGGTGATACATCCATTTATATGATTTTTAAGCAGTTTGAAAAACGTGAAGTAAACGCGAATTTACACTCAATAGGGGCTAGAAAATCGATTTTCTTGAATTGTTAAAAACTCAATATTCTTGGTATATAGGGGCTTATTATGAGGTGATAGATCCATTTATATGATTTTTAAGCAGTTTGAAAGAAGTGAAGTAAACGCGATTTTACACTCACTAGGGGCAAGAAAATCGATTTTCTTGACTTGTTGAAAACTCAATATTCTTGGTATATACCTATAGGCTTATTATGAGGTGATACAACCATTTATATGAATTTTAAGCAGTTTTGAAGAAGTGAAGTAAACGCGATTTTACACTCACTACAGGTTAGAAAATCGAATTTCTTGACTTTTGGAAAACTCAGTATTTTTGGTATATAGAGGCGTATTATGAGGTAATACATCGACTTCTATAATTTTTAAGCAGTTTGAAAAACGTGAAGTAAACGCGCTTTTACATTCAATAGAGGCTAGAAAATCGAATTTCTTGACTTTTTGAAAGCTCAGTATTTTTGGTATATAGAAGCTTATTTAGAGGTAATACGTCGATTTAAATGATTTTTAAGCAGTTTGAAAGAAGTGAAGTTAACGCGATTTTACACACACTAAAGGGATAGAAAATCGAATTTCTTGACATTTTAAAAACTTAGTATTCTTGTTATACATAGGCTTATTATGACGTGAAACAACCATTTATATGATTTTTTCAAAGTTTGAAAGAAGTGAAGTAAACGCGGTTTTACACTCAGTAGAAGCTAGAAAATCGAATTTCTTGACTTTTTGAAAACTCAGTATTTTTGGTATATAGAGGCTTATTATGAGGTAATACATCGATTTATATGATTTTTAAGCAGTTTGAAAGAAGTGAAGTTAACGCGATTTTACACTCACTAGGAGCTAGAAAATCGAATTTCTTGACTTGTTAAAAACTCAATATTCTTGGTATATAGAGGCTTATTATGAGGTAATACATCGATTTATATGATTTTTAAGCAGTTTCAAAGAAGTGAAGTAAACGCGATTTTACACTCACCTGGGGCTAGAAAATCGAATTTCTTGATTTTTAAAAACTTAGTATTCTTGGTATATATAGGCTTATTATGACGTGAAACATCCATTTATATGATTTTTTCGAAGTTTGAAAGAAGAGAAGTAAACTCGATTTTACACTCAATAGAGGCTAGAAAATCGAATTTCTTGACTTTTTGAAAACTCAGTATTTTTGGTATATAGAGGCTTATTATGAGGTAATACATCGATTTATATAATTTTTAAGCAGTTTGAAAAAAGTGAAGTAAACGCGATTTTACACTCAATAGAGGCTAGAAAATCGAATTTCTTGACTTTTTAAAGCTCAGTATTTTTGGTATATAGAGGCTTATTATGAGGTAATACATCGATTTAAATGATTTTTAAGCAGTTTGAAAGAAGTGAAGTTAACGCGATTTTACACTCACTAAGGGGATAGGAAATCGAATTTTTTGACTTTTTAAAAACTTAGTATTCTTGGTATACATAGGCTTATTATGACGTGAAACAACCATTTATATGATTTTTTCGAAGTTTGAAAGAAGTGAAGTAAACGCGATTTTACACTCAATAGAGGCTAGAAAATCGAATTTCTTGACTTTTTGAAAACTCAGTATTTTTGGTATATACAGGTTTATTATGAGGTAATACATGGATTTATATGATTTTTGAGCAGTTTGAAAGAAGCGAAGCAAACGCGAATTTACACTCACTAGGAGCTAGAAAATCGATTTTCTTGAATTGTTAAAAACTCAATATTCTTGGTATATAGAGGCTTATTATGAGGTGATAGATCCATTTATATGATTTTCAAGCAGTTTGAAAGAAGTGAAGTAAACGCGATTTTACACTCACTAGGGGCTAGACAATCGATTTTCTTGACTTGTTAAAAACTCAATATTCTTGGTATATAGAGGCTTATCAGGTGATACATCCATTTATATGATTTTTAAGCAGTTTGAAAAACGTGAAGTAAACGCGAATTTACACTCAATAGGGGCTAGAAAATCGATTTTCTTGAATTGTTAAAAACTCAATATTCTTGGTATATAGGGGCTTATTATGAAGTGATAGATCCATTTATATGATTTTTAAGCAGTTTGAAAGAAGTGAAGTAAAGGCGATTTTACACTCACTAGGGGCAAGAAAATCGATTTTCTTGACTTGTTGAAAACTCAATATTCTTGGTATATACCTATAGGCTTATTATGAGGTGATACAACCATTTATATGAATTTTAAGCAGTTTTGAAGAAGTGAAGTAAACGCGATTTTACACTCAATACAGGTTAGAAAATCGAATTTCTTGACTTTTGGAAAACTCAGTATTTTTGGTATATAGAGGCGTATTATGAGGTAATACATCGACTTCTATAATTTTTAAGCAGTTTGAAAAACGTGAAGTAAACGCGCTTTTACATTCAATAGAGGCTAGAAAATCGAATTTCTTGACTTTTTGAAAGCTCAGTATTTTTGGTATATAGAAGCTTATTTAGAGGTAATACGTCGATTTAAATGATTTTTAAGCAGTTTGAAAGAAGTGAAGTTAACGCGATTTTACACACACTAAAGGGATAGAAAATCGAATTTCTTGACTTCTTATAAACTCAGTATTCTTGGTATATATAGGCTTATTATGACGTGAAACAACCATTTATATGATTTTTTCGAAGTTTGAAAGAAGTGAAGTAAACGCGGTTTTACACTCAGTAGAAGCTAGAAAATCGAATTTCTTGACTTTTTGAAAACTCAGTATTTTTGGTATATAGAGGCTTATTATGAGGTAATACATCGATTTATATGATTTTTAAGCAGTTTGAAAGAAGTGAAGTTAACGCGATTTTACACTCACTAGGAGCTAGAAAATCGAATTTCTTGACTTGTTAAAAACTCAATATTCTTGGTATATAGAGGCTTATTATGAGGTAATACATCGATTTATATGATTTTTAAGCAGTTTCAAAGAAGTGAAGTAAACGCGATTTTACACTCACCTGCGGCTAGAAAATCGAATTTCTTGATTTTTAAAAACTTAGTATTCTTGGTATATATAGGCTTATTATGACGTGAAACAACCATTTATATGATTTTTTCGAAGTTTGAAAGAAGAGAAGTAAACTCGATTTTACACTCAATAGAGGCTAGAAAATCGAATTTCTTGACTTTTTGAAAACTCAGTATTTTTGGTATATAGAGGCTTATTATGAGGTAATACATCGATTTATATAATTTTTAAGCAGTTTGAAAAAAGTGAAGTAAACGCGATTTTACACTCAATAGAGGCTAGAAAATCGAATTTCTTGACTTTTTGAAAGCTCAGTATTTTTGGTATATAGAGGCTTATTATGAGGTGATACATCCATTTATATGATTTTTAAGCAGTTTGAAAAACGTAAAGTAAACGCGAATTTACACTCAATAGGGGCTAGAAAATCGATTTTCTTGAATTGTTAAAACCTCAATATTCTTGGTATATAGAGGCTTATTATGAGGTGATAGATCCATTTATATGATTTTTTCGAAGTTTGAAAGACATGAAGTAAACGCGATTTTACACTCACTAGGGGCAAGAAAATCGATTTTCTTGACTTATTGAAAACTCAGTATTCTTGGTATATACCTATAGGCTTATTATGAGGTGATACAACCATTTATATGAATTTTAAGCAGTTTTAAAGAAGTGAAGTAAACGCGATTTTACACTCACTAGGGGCTAGAAAATCGATTTTCTTGACTTGTTAAAAACTCAATATTCTTGGTATACAGAGGCTTATTATGAGGTGATACATCCATTTATATGATTTTTCGAAGTTTGAAAGAAGTGAAGTAAACGCGATTTTACACACAATAGAGGCTAGAAAATCGAATTTCTTGACATTTGAAAACTCATTATTTTTGGTATATAAAGCCTTATTATGAGGTAATACAACCATTTATATGAATTTTAAGCAGTTTTAAAGAAGAAAAGTAAACGCGATTTTACACTCACTAGGCCTAGAAAATCGAATTTCTTGACTTTTTGAAAGCTCAGTATTTTTGGTATATAGAAGCTTTTTATGAGGTAATACATCGATTTAAATGATTTTTAAGCAGTTTGAAAGAAGTGAAGTTAACGCGCTTTTACACTCACTATGGGGATAGAAAATCGAATTTCTTGTCTTTTTAAAAACTTAGTATTCTTGGTACACATAGGCTTATTATGACGTGAAACAACCATTTATATGATTTTTTCGAAGTTTGAAAGAAGTGAAGTAAACGCGATTTTACACTCAATAGAGGCTAGAAAATCGAATTTCTTGACTTTTTGAAAACTCAGTATTTTTGCTATATAGAGGCTTATTATGAGGTAATACATCGATTTATATGATTTTTAAGCAGTTTGAAAGAAGTGAAGTAATCGCGAATTTACACTCACTAGGGGCTAGAAAATCGAATTTCTTGACTTTTTGAAAACTCAGTATTTTTGGTATATAGAGGCTTATTATGAGGTAATACATCGATTTATATGATGTATAAGCAGTTTTAAAGAAGTGAAGTAAACGCGATTTTACACACAATATGGGATAGAAAATCGAATTTGTTACCTTTTTAAAAACTTAGTATTTTTGGTATATACAGGCTTATTATGAGGTAATACATCGATTTATATGATGTATAAGCAGTTTGAAAGAAGTGAAGTAAACGCGAATTTACACTCAATAGGGGCTAGAAAACCAATTTTCTTGACTTGTTAAAAACTCAATATTCTTGGTATATAGAGGCTTATTATGAGGTGATACATCCATTTATATGATTTTTAAGCAGTTTGAAAAACGTGAAGTAAACGCGAATTTACACTCAATAGGGGCTAGAAAATCGATTTTCTTGAATTGTTAAAACCTCAATATTCTTGGTATATAGAGGCTTATTATGAGGTGATAGATCCATTTATATGATTTTTTCGAAGTTTAAAAGACATGAAGTAAACGCGATTTTACACGCACTAGGGGCAAGAAAATCGATTTTCTTGACTTGTTGAAAACTCAGTATTCTTGGTATATACCTATGGGCTTATTATGAGGTGATACATCCATTTATATGATTTTTTCGAAGTTTGAAAGAAGTGAAGTAAACGCGATTTTACACTCAATAGAGGCTAGAAAATCGAATTTCTTGACTTTTGGAAAACTCAGTATTTTTGGTATATAGAGGCTTATTATGAGGTAATACATCGATTTATATGATTTTTTCGAAGTTTGAAAGATGGGAAGTAAACGCGAATTTACACTCACTAGGGGCTAGAAAATCGATTTTCTTGAATTGTTAAAAACTCAATATTCTTGGTATATAGAGGCTTATTATGAGGTGATAGAACCATTTATATCATTTTTAAGCAGTTTGAAAGAAGTGAAGTAAACGCGGTTTTACACTCACTAGGGGATAGAAATTCGAATTTCTTGACTTTTTAAAAACTTAGTATTCTTGGTATATATAGGCTGATTATGACGTGAAACAAACATTTACATGATTTTTTCGAAGTTTGAAAGAAGAGAAGTAAACGCGATTTTACACTCACTAGGGCCTAGAAAATCCATTTTCTTGACTTGTTGAAAACTCAATATTCTTGGTTTATATAAGCTTATTATGAGGTGATACAACCATTTATATGAATTTTAAGCAGTTTGAAAGAAGTAAAGTAAACGCGATTTTACACTCACTAGGCCTAGAAAATCGAATTTCTTGACTTCTTATAAACTCAATATTCTTGGTATATATAGGCTTATTATGACGTGAAACAACCATTTATATGATTTTTTCAAAGTTTAAAAGAAGTGAAGTAAACGCAATTTTACACTCAATAGAGGCTAGAAAATCGAATTTCTTGACTTTTTGAAAACTCAGTATTTTTGGTATATAGAGGCTTATTATGAGGTAATACATCGATTTATATAATTTTTAAGCAGTTTGAAAAAAGGGAAGTAAACGCGATTTTACACTCAATAGAGGCAAGAAAATCGAATTTCTTGACTTTTTGAAAACTCAGTATTTTTGGTATATAGAGGCTTATTATGAGGTAATACATCGATTTAAATGATTTTTAAGCAGTTTGAAAGAAGTGAAGTTAACGCGATTTTACACTCACTAAGGGGATAGGAAATCGAATTTTTTGACTTTTTAAAAACTTAGTATTCTTGGTATACATAGGCTTATTATGACGTGAAACAACCATTTATATGATTTTTTCGAAGTTTGAAAGAAGTGAAGTAAACGCGATTTTACACTCAATAGAGGCTAGAAAATCGAATTTCTTGACTTTTTGAAAACTCAGTATTTTTGGTATATACAGGTTTATTATGAGGTAATACATGGATTTATATGATTTTTAAGCAGTTTGAAAGAAGCGAAGTAAACGCGAATTTACACTCACTAGGAGCTAGAAAATCGATTTTCTTGAATTGTTAAAAACTCAATATTCTTGGTATATAGAGGCTTATTATGAGGTGATAGATCCATTTATATGATTTTCAAGCAGTTTGAAAGAAGTGAAGTAAACGCGATTTTACACTCACTAGGGGCTAGACAATCGATTTTCTTGACTTGTTAAAAACTCAATATTCTTGGTATATAGAGGCTTATCAGGTGATACATCCATTTATATGATTTTTAAGCAGTTTGAAAAACGTGAAGTAAACGCGAATTTACACTCAATAGGGGCTAGAAAATCGATTTTCTTGAATTGTTAAAAACTCAATATTCTTGGTATATAGGGGCTTATTATGAGGTGATAGATCCATTTATATGATTTTTAAGCAGTTTGAAAGAAGTGAAGTAAACGCGATTTTACACTCACTAGGGGCAAGAAAATCGATTTTCTTGACTTGTTGAAAACTCAATATTCTTGGTATATACCTATAGGCTTATTATGAGGTGATACAACCATTTATATGAATTTTAAGCAGTTTTAAAGAAGTGAAGTAAACGCGATTTTACACTCACTAGGGTCTAGAAAATCGATTTTCTTGACTTGTTAAAAACTCAATATTCTTGGTATACAGAGGCTTATTATGAGGTGATACATCCATTTATATGCTTTTTTCGAAGTTTGAAAGAAGTGAAGTATACGCGATTTTACACTCAATAGAGGCTAGAAAATCGAATTTCTTGACTTTTTGAAAACTCATTATTTTTGGTATATAAAGCCTTATTATGAGGTAATACAACCATTTATATGAATTTTAAGCAGTTTTAAAGAAGAAAAGTAAACGCGATTTTACACTCACTAGGCCTAGAAAATCGAATTTCTTGACTTTTTGAAAGCTCAGTATTTTTGGTATATAGAAGCTTTTTATGAGGTAATACATCGATTTATATGATTTTTAAGCAGTTTCAAAGAAGTGAAGTAAACGCGATTTTACACTCACCTGGGGCTAGAAAATCGAGTTTCTTGATTTTTAAAAACTTAGTATTCTTGGTATATATAGGCTTATTATGACGTGAAACAACCATTTATATGATTTTTTCGAAGTTTGAAAGAAGTGAAGTAAACTCGATTTTACACTCAATAGAGGCTAGAAAATCCAATTTCTTGACTTTTTGAAAACTCAGTATTTTTGGTATATAGAGGCTTATTATGAGGTAATACATCGATTTATATAATTTTTAAGCAGTTTGAAAGAAGTGAAGTTAACGCGCTTTTACACTCACTATGGGGATAGAAAATCGAATTTCTTGTCTTTTTAAAAACTTAGTATTCTTGGTACACATAGGCTTATTATGACGTGAAACAACCATTTATATGATTTTTTCGAAGTTTGAAAGAAGTGAAGTAAACGCGATTTTACACTCAATAGAGGCTAGAAAATCGAATTTCTTGACTTTTTGAAAACTCAGTATTTTTGCTATATAGAGGCTTATTATGAGGTAATACATCGATTTATATGATTTTTAAGCAGTTTGAAAGAAGTGAAGTAAACGCGAATTTACACTCACTAGGGGCTAGAAAATCGAATTTCTTGACTTTTTGAAAACTCAGTATTTTTGGTATATAGAGGCTTATTATGAGGTAATACATCGATTTATATGATTTTTAAGCAGTTTGAAAAAAGTGAAGTAAACGCGATTTTACACTCACTAGGGGCTAGAAAATCGATTTTCTTGACTTATTAAAAACTCAATATTCTTGGTATATATAGGCTTATTATGAGGGGATACAACCATTTATATGAATTTTAAGCAGTTTTAAAGAAGTGAAGTAAACTCGATTTTACACTCAATAGAGGCTAGAAAATCGAATTTCTTGACTTTTTGAAAACTCAGTATTTTTGGTATATAGAAGCTTATTATGAGGTAATACATCGATTTAAATGATTTTTAAGCAGTTTTAAAGAAGTGAAGTAAACGCGATTTTACACTCAATATGGGATAGAAAATCGAATTTGTTACCTTTTTAAAAACTTAGTATTTTTGGTATATACAGGCTTATTGTGAGGTAATACATCGATTTATATGATGTATAAGCAGTTTGAAAGAAGTGAAGTAAACGCGAATTTACACTCAATAGGGGCTAGAAAACCAATTTTCTTGACTTGTTAAAAACTCAATATTCTTGGTATATAGAGGCTTATTATGAGGTGATACATCCATTTATATGATTTTTAAGCAGTTTGAAAAACGTGAAGTAAACGCGAATTTACACTCAATAGGGGCTAGAAAATCGATTTTCTTGAATTGTTAAAACCTCAATATTCTTGGTATATAGAGGCTTATTATGAGGTGATAGATCCATTTATATGATTTTTTCGAAGTTTGAAAGACATGAAGTAAACGCGATTTTACACGCACTAGGGGCAAGAAAATCGATTTTCTTGACTTGTTGAAAACTCAGTATTCTTGGTATATACCTATAGGCTTATTATGAGGTGATACATCCATTTATATGATTTTTTCGAAGTTTGAAAGAAGTGAAGTAAACGCGATTTTACACTCAATAGAGGCTAGAAAATCGAATTTCTTGACTTTTGGAAAACTCAGTATTTTTGGTATATAGAGGCTTATTATGAGGTAATACATCGATTTATATGATTTTTTCGAAGTTTGAAAGATGGGAAGTAAACGCGAATTTACACTCACTAGGGGCTAGAAAATCGATTTTCTTGAATTGTTAAAAACTCAATATTCTTGGTATATAGAGGCTTATTATGAGGTGATAGAACCATTTATATGATTTTTAAGCAGTTTGAAAGAAGTGAAGTAAACGCGATTTTACACTCACTAGGGGATAGAAATTCGAATTTCTTGACTTTTTAAAAACTTAGTATTCTTGGTATATATAGGCTGATTATGACGTGAAACAAACATTTATATGATTTTTGCGAAGTTTGAAAGAAGAGAAGTAAACGCGATTTTACACTCACTAGGGCCTAGAAAATCCATTTTCTTGACTTGTTGAAAACTCAATATTCTTGGTTTATATAAGCTTATTATGAGGTGATACAACCATTTATATGAATTTTAAGCAGTTTGCAAGAAGTAAAGTAAACGCGATTTTACACTCACTAGGCCTAGAAAATCGAATTTCTTGACTTCTTATAAACTCAGTATTCTTGGTATATATAGGCTTATTATGACGTGAAACAACCATTTATATGATTTTTTCAAAGTTTAAAAGAAGTGAAGTAAACGCAATTTTACATTCAATAGAGGCTAGAAAATCGAATTTCTTGACTTTTTGAAAACTCAGTATTTTTGGTATATAGAGGCTTATTATGAGGTAATACATCGATTTATATAATTTTTAAGCAGTTTGAAAAAAGGGAAGTAAACGCGATTTTACACTCAATAGAGGCAAGAAAATCGAATTTCTTGACTTTTTGAAAACTCAGTATTTTTGGTATATAGAGGCTTATTATGAGGTAATACATCGATTTATATGATTTTTAAGCAGTTTGAAAGAAGTGAAGTTAACGCGATTTTACACTCACTAAGGGGATAGGAAATCGAATTTTTTGACTTTTTAAAAACTTAGTATTCTTGGTATACATAGGCTTATTATGACGTGAAACAACCATTTATATGATTTTTTCGAAGTTTGAAAGAAGTGAAGTAAACGCGATTTTACACTCAATAGAGGCTAGAAAATCGAATTTCTTGACTTTTTGAAAACTCAGTATTTTTGGTATATACAGGTTTATTATGAGGTAATACATGGATTTATATGATTTTTAAGCAGTTTGAAAGAAGCGAAGTAAACGCGAATTTACACTCACTAGGAGCTAGAAAATCGATTTTCTTGAATTGTTAAAAACTTAATATTCTTGGTATATAGAGGCTTATTATGAGGTGATAGATCCATTTATATGATTTTCAAGCAGTTTGAAAGAAGTGAAGTAAACGCGATTTTACACTCACTAGGGGCTAGACAATCGATTTTCTTGACTTGTTAAAAACTCAATATTCTTGGTATATAGAGGCTTATCAGGTGATACATCCATTTATATGATTTTTAAGCAGTTTGAAAAACGTGAAGTAAACGCGAATTTACACTCAATAGGGGCTAGAAAATCGATTTTCTTGAATTGTTAAAAACTCAATATTCTTGGTATATAGGGGCTTATTATGAGGTGATAGATCCATTTATATGATTTTTAAGCAGTTTGAAAGAAGTGAAGTAAACGCGATTTTACACTCACTAGGGGCAAGAAAATCGATTTTCTTGACTTGTTGAAAACTCAATATTCTTGGTATATACCTATAGGCTTATTATGAGGTGATACAACCATTTATATGAATTTTAAGCAGTTTTGAAGAAGTGAAGTAAACGCGATTTTACACTCAATACAGGTTAGAAAATCGAATTTCTTGACTTTTGGAAAACTCAGTATTTTTGGTATATAGAGGCGTATTATGAGGTAATACATCGATTTATATGATTTTTAAGCAGTTTGAAAAACGTGAAGTAAACGCGCTTTTACATTCAATAGAGGCTAGAAAATCGAATTTCTTGACTTTTTGAAAGCTCAGTATTTTTGGTATATAGAAGCTTATTTAGAGGTAATACGTCGATTTAAATGATTTTTAAGCAGTTTGAAAGAAGTGAAGTTAACGCGATTTTACACACACTAAAGGGATAGAAAATCGAATTTCTTGACATTTTAAAAACTTAGTATTCTTGTTATACATAGGCTTATTATGACGTGAAACAACCATTTATATGATTTTTTCGAAGTTTGAAAGAAGTGAAGTAAACGCGGTTTTACACTCAGTAGAAGCTAGAAAATGGAATTTCTTGACTTTTTGAAAACTCAGTATTTTTGGTATATAGAGGCTTATTATGAGGTAATACATCGATTTATATGATTTTTAAGCAGTTTGAAAGAAGTGAAGTTAACGCGATTTTACACTCACTAGGACCTAGAAAATCGAATTTCTTGACTTGTTAAAAACTCAATATTCTTGGTATATAGAGGCTTATTATGAGGTAATACATCGATTTATATGATTTTTAAGCATTTTCAAAGAAGTGAAGTAAACGCGATTTTACACTCACCTGGGGCTAGAAAATCGAATTTCTTGATTTTTAAAAACTTAGTATTCTTGGTATATATAGGCTTATTATGACGTGAAACAACCATTTATATGATTTTTTCGAAGTTTGAAAGAAGTGAAGTAAACTCGATTTTACACTCAATAGAGGCTAGAAAATCGAATTTCTTGACTTTTTGAAAACTCAGTATTTTTGGTATATAGAGGCTTATTATGAGCTAATACATCGATTTATATAATTTTTAAGCAGTTTGAAAAAAGTGAAGTAAACGCGATTTTACACTCAATAGAGGCTAGAAAATCGAATTTCTTGACTTTTTGAAAACTCAGTATTTTTGGTATATAGAGGCTTATTATGAGGTAATACATCGATTTATATAATTTTTAAGCAGTTTGAAAAACGTGAAGTAAACGCGAATTTACACTCAATAGGGGCTAGAAAATCGATTTTCTTGAATTGTTAAAACCTCAATATTCTTGGTATATAGAGGCTTATTATGAGGTGATAGATCCATTTATATGATTTTTTCGAAGTTTGAAAGACATGAAGTAAACGCGATTTTACACTCACTAGGGGCAAGAAAATCGATTTTCTTGACTTGTTGAAAACTCAGTATTCTTGGTATATAGGCTTATTATGAGGTGATACAACCATTTATATGAATTTTAAGCAGTTTTAAAGAAGTGAAGTAAACGCGATTTTACACTCACTAGGGGCTAGAAAATCGATTTTCTTGACTTGTTAAAAACTCAATATTCTTGGTATACAGAGGCTTATTATGAGGTGATACATCCATTTATATGATTTTTTCGAAGTTTGAAAGAAGTGAAGTAAACGCGATTTTACACTCAATAGAGGCTAGAAAATCGAATTTCTTGACTTTTTGAAAACTCATTATTTTTGGTATATAAAGCCTTATTATGAGGTAATACAACCATTTATATGAATTTTAAGCAGTTTTAAAGAAGAAAAGTAAACGCGATTTTACACTCACTAGGCCTAGAAAATCGAATTTCTTGACTTTTTGAAAGCTCAGTATTTTTGGTATATAGAAGCTTTTTATGAGGTAATACATCGATTTAAATGATTTTTAAGCAGTTTGAAAGAAGTGAAGTTAACGCGCTATTACACTCACTATGGGGATAGAAAATCGAATTTCTTGTCTTTTTAAAAACTTAGTATTCTTGGTACACATAGGCTTATTATGACGTGAAACAACCATTTATATGATTTTTTCGGAGTTTGAAAGAAGTGAAGTAAACGCGATTTTACACTCAATAGAGGCTAGAAAATCGAATTTCTTGACTTTTTGAAAACTCAGTATTTTTGCTATATAGAGGCTTATTATGAGGTAATACATCGATTTATATGATTTTTAAGCAGTTTGAAAGAAGTGAAGTAAACGCGAATTTACACTCACTAGGGGCTAGAAAATCGAATTTCTTGACTTTTTGAAAACTCAGTATTTTTGGTATATAGAGGCTTATTATGAGGTAATACATCGATTTATATGATTTTTAAGCAGTTTGAAAAAAGGGAAGTAAACGCGATTTTACACTCACTAGGGGCTAGAAAATCGATTTTCTTGACTTATTGAAAACTCAATATTCTTGGTATATATAGGCTTATTATGAGGGGATACAACCATTTATATGAATTTTAAGCAGTTTTAAAGAAGTGAAGTAAACTCGATTTTACACTCAATAGAGGCTAGAAAATCGAATTTCTTGACTTTTTGAAAACTCAGTATTTTTGGTATATAGAAGCTTATTATGAGGTAATACATCGATTTAAATGATTTTTAAGCAGTTTTAAAGAAGTGAAGTAAACGCGATTTTACACTCAATATGGGATAGAAAATCGAATTTGTTACCTTTTTAAAAACTTAGTATTTTTGGTATATACAGGCTTATTATGAGGTAATACATCGATTTATATGATGTATAAGCAGTTTGAAAGAAGTGAAGTAAACGCGAATTTACACTCAATAGGGGCTAGAAAATTGATTTTCTTGAATTGGTAAAAAATCAATATTCATGGTATATAGAGGCTTATTATGAGGTGATAAATCCATTTATATGATTTTCAAGCAGTTTGAAAGAAGCGAAGTAAACGCGATTTTACACTCACTAGGGGCTAGAAAATCCATTTTCTTGACTTTTTAAAAACTCAATATTCTTGGTATATAGAGGCTTATTATGAGGTGATACATCCATTTATATGATCTTTAAGCAGTTTGAAAAACGTGAAGTAAACGCGAATTTACACTCAATAGGGGCTAGAAAATCGATTTTCTTGAATTGTTAAAAACTCAATATTTTAGGTATATAGAGGCTTATTATGAGGTGATAGATCCATTTATATGATTTTTAAGCAGTTTGAAAGAAGTGAAGTAAACGCGATTTTACACTCACTAGGGGCTAGAAAATCGAATTTCTTGACTTTTTAAAAACTCAGTATTTTTGGTATATAGAGGCATATTATGAGGTAATACATCGATTTATACGATTTATAAGCAGTTTGAAAGAAGTTAGTAAACGCGATTTTACACTCAATAGAGGCTAGAAAATCGAATTGCTTGACTTTTTGAAAACTCAGTATTTTTGGTATATAGAAGCTTATTATGAGGTAATACATCGATTTAAATGATTTTTAAGCGGTTTGAAAGAAGTGAAGTAAACGCGATTTTACACTCACTAGGAGATAGAAAATCGAATTTGTTGAATTTTTAAAAACTCAGTATTTTTGGTATATAGAGGCTTATTATGAGGTAATACATCAATTTATACGATTTTTAAGCAGTTTGAAAGAAGTGAAGTAAACGCGAATTTACACTCAATAGGGGCTAGAAAATCGATTTTCTTGAATTGTTAAAAACTCAATATTCTTGGTATATAGGGGCTTATTATGAGGTGATAGATCCATTTATATGATTTTTAAGCAGTTTGCAAGAAGTGAAGTAAACGCGATTTTACACTCACTAGGGGCAAGAAAATCGATTTTCTTGACTTGTTGAAAACTCAATATTCTTGGTATATACCTATAGGCTTATTATGAGGTGATACAACCATTTATATGAATTTTAAGCAGTTTTGAAGAAGTGAAGTAAACGCGATTTTACACTCAATACAGGTTAGAAAATCGAATTTCTTGACTTTTGGAAAACTCAGTATTTTTGGTATATAGAGGCGTATTATGAGGTAATACATCGACTTCTATAATTTTTAAGCAGTTTGAAAAACGTGAAGTAAACGCGCTTTTACATTCAATAGAGGCTAGAAAATCGAATTTCTTGACTTTTTGAAAGCTCAGTATTTTTGGTATATAGAGGCTTATTATGAGGTAATACATCGATTTAAATGATTTTTAAGCAGTTTGAAAGAAGTGAAGTTAACGCGATTTTACACTCACTAAGGGGATAGGAAATCGAATTTTTTGACTTTTTAAAAACTTAGTATTCTTGGTATACATAGGCTTATTATGACGTGAAACAACCATTTATATGATTTTTTCGAAGTTTGAAAGAAGTGAAGTAAACGCCATTTTACACTCAATAGAGGCTAGAAAATCGAATTTCTTGACTTTTTGAAAACTCAGTATTTTTGGTATATACAGGTTTATTATGAGGTAATACATGGATTTATATGATTTTTAAGCAGTTTGAAAGAAGCGAAGTAAACGCGAATTTACACTCACTAGGGGCTAGAAAATCGATTTTCTTGAATTGTTAAAACCTCAATATTCTTGGTATATAGAGGCTTATTATGAGGTGATAGATCCATTTATATGATTTTTTCGAAGTTTGAAAGACATGAAGTAAACGCGATTTTACACTCACTAGGGGCAAGAAAATCGATTTTCTTGACTTGTTGAAAACTCAGTATTCTTGGTATATACCTATAGGCTTATTATGAGGTGATACAACCATTTATATGAATTTTAAGCAGTTTTAAAGAAGTGAAGTAAACGCGATTTTACACTCACTAGGGGCGAAAATCGATTTTCTTGACTTGTTAAAAACTCAATATTCTTGGTATACAGAGGCTTATTATGAGGTGATACATCCATTTATATGATTTTTAAGCAGTTTGAAAGAAGTGAAGTAAACGCGATTTTACACTCAATAGAGGCTAGAAAATCGAATTTCTTGACTTTTTGAAAACTCATTATTTTTGGTATATAAAGCCTTATTATGAGGTAATACAACCATTTATATGAATTTTAAGCAGTTTTAAAGAAGAAAAGTAAACGCGATTTTACACTCACTAGGCTTAGAAAATCGAATTTCTTGACGTTTTGAAAGCTCAGTATTTTTGGTATATAGAGGCTTATTGTGAGGTAATACATCGATTTATATGATTTTTAAGCAGTTTGAAAAAAGTGAAGTAAACGCGATTTTACACTCACTAGGGGCTAGAAAATCGATTTTCTTGACTTATTGAAAACTCAATATTCTTGGTATATATAGGCTTATTATGAGGGGATACAACCATTTATATGAATTTTAAGCAGTTTTAAAGAAGTGAAGTAAACTCGATTTTACACTCAATAGAGGCTAGAAAATCGAATTTGTTACCTTTTTGAAAACTTAGTATTTTTGGTATATACAGGCTTATTATGAGGTAATACATCGATTTATATGATGTATAAGCAGTTTGAAAGAAGTGAAGTAAACGCGAATTTACACTCAATAGGGGCTAGAAAACCAATTTTCTTGACTTGTTAAAAACTCAATATTCTTGGTATATAGAGGCTTATTATGAGGTGATACATCCATTTATATGATTTTTAAGCAGTTTGAAAAACGTGAAGTAAACGCGAATTTACACTCAATAGGGGTTAGAAAATCGATTTTCTTGAATTGTTAAAACCTCAATATTCTTGGTATATAGAGGCTTATTATAAGGTGATAGATCCATTTATATGATTTTTTCGAAGTTTGAAAGACATGAAGTAAACGCGATTTTACACGCACTAGGGGCAAGAAAATCGATTTTCTTGACTTGTTGAAAACTCAGTATTCTTGGTATATACCTATAGGCTTATTATGAGGTGATACATCCATTTATATGATTTTTTCGAAGTTTGAAAGAAGTGAAGTAAACGCGATTTTACACTCAATAGAGGCTAGAAAATCGAATTTCTTGACTTTTGGAAAACTCAGTATTTTTGGTATATAGAGGCTTATTATGAGGTAATACAT
The DNA here is from genome assembly GCA_030765065.1 of Deroplatys truncata. Taxonomy (NCBI): domain Eukaryota; kingdom Metazoa; phylum Arthropoda; class Insecta; order Mantodea; family Mantidae; genus Deroplatys; species Deroplatys truncata. The sequence goes on from CM060980.1 coordinate 296,848, forward strand.
CGATTTATATGATTTTTTCGAAGTTTGAAAGATGGGAAGTAAACGCGAATTTACACTCACTAGGGGCTAGAAAATCGATTTTCTTGAATTGTTAAAAACTCAATATTCTTGGTATATAGAGGCTTATTTTGAGGTGATAGAACCATTTGTATGATTTTTAAGCAGTTTGAAAGAAGTGAAGTAAACGCGATTTTACACTCACTAGGGGATAGAAATACGAATTTCATGACTTTTTAAAAACTTAGTATTCTTGGTATATATAGGCTGATTATGACGTGAAACAAACATTTATATGATTTTTTCGAAGTTTGAAAGAAGAGAAGTAAACGCGATTTTACACTCACTAGGGCCTAGAAAATCCATTTTCTTGACTTGTTGAAAACTCAATATTCTTGGTTTATATAAGTTTATTATGAGGTGATACAACCATTTATATGAATTTTAAGCAGTTTGAAAGAAGTAAACTAAACGCGATTTTACACTCACTAGGCCTAGAAAATCGAATTTCTTGACTTCTTATAAACTCAGTATTCTTGGTATATATAGGCTTATTATGACGTGAAACAACCATTTATATGATTTTTAAGCAGTTTGAAAGAAGTGAAGTTAACGCGATTTTACACTCACTAGGACCTAGGAAATCGAATTTCTTGACTTGTTAAAAACTCAATATTCTTGATATATAGAGGCTTATTATGAGGTAATACATCGATTTAAATGATTTTTAAGCAGTTTGAAAGAAGTGAAGTTAACGCGATTTTACACTCACTAAGGGGATAGGAAATCGAATTTTTTGACTTTTTAAAAACTTAGTATTCTTGGTATACATAGGCTTTTTATGACGTGAAACAACCATTTATATGATTTTTTCGAAGTTTGAAAGAAGTGAAGTAAACGCGATTTTACACTCAATAGAGGCTAGAAAATAGAATTTCTTGACTTTTTGAAAACTCAGTATTTTTGGTATATACAGGTTTATTATGAGGTAATACATGGATTTATATGATTTTTAAGCAGTTTGAAAGAAGCGAAGTAACTCGAATTTACACTCACTAGGAGCTAGAAAATCGATTTTCTTGAATTGTTAAAAACTCAATATTCTTGGTATATAGAGGCTTATTATGAGGTGATAGATCCATTTATATGATTTTCAAGCAGTTTGAAAGAAGTGAAGTAAACGCGATTTTACACTCACTAGGGGCTAGACAATCGATTTTCTTGACTTGTTAAAAACTCAATATTCTTGGTATATAGAGGCTTATCAGGTGATACATCCATTTATATGATTTTTAAGCAGTTTGAAAAACGTGAAGTAAACGCGAATTTACACTCAATAGGGGCTAGAAAATCGATTTTCTTGAATTGTTAAAAACTCAATATTCTTGGTATATAGGGGCTTATTATGAGGTGATAAATCCATTTATATGATTTTTAAGCAGTTTGAAAGAAGTGAAGTAAACGCGATTTTACACTCACTAGGGGCAAGAAAATCGATTTTCTTGACTTGTTGAAAACCCAATATTCTTGGTATATACCTATAGGCTTATTATGAGGTGATACAACCATTTATATGAATTTTAAGCAGTTTTGAAGAAGTGAAGTAAACGCGATTTTACACTCAATACAGGTTAGAAAATCGAATTTCTTGACTTTTGGAAAACTCAGTATTTTTGGTATATAGAGGCGTATTATGAGGTAATACATCGACTTCTATAATTTTTAAGCAGTTTGAAAAACGTGAAGTAAACGCGCTTTTACATTCAATAGAGGCTAGAAAATCGAATTTCTTGACTTTTTGAAAGCTCAGTATTTTTGGTATATAGAAGCTTATTTAGAGGTAATACGTCGATTTAAATGATTTTTAAGCAGTTTGAAAGAAGTGAAGTTAACGCGATTTTACACACACTAAAGGGATAGAAAATCGAATTTCTTGACATTTTAAAAACTTAGTATTCTTGTTATACATAGGCTTATTATGACGTGAAACAACCATTTATATGATTTTTTCGAAGTTTGAAAGAAGTGAAGTAAACGCGGTTTTACACTCAGTAGAAGCTAGAAAATCGAATTTCTTGACTTTTTGAAAACTCAGTATTTTTGGTATATAGAGGCTTATTATGAGGTAATACATCGATTTATATGATTTTTAAGCAGTTTGAAAGAAGTGAAGTTAACGCGATTTTACACTCACTAGGACCTAGGAAATCGAATTTCTTGACTTGTTAAAAACTCAATATTCTTGATATATAGAGGCTTATTATGAGGTAATACATCGATTTATATGATTTTTAAGCAGTTTCAAAGAAGTGAAGTAAACGCGATTTTACACTCACCTGGGGCTAGAAAATCGAATTTCTTGATTTTTAAAAACTTAGTATTCTTGGTATATATAGGCTTATTATGACGTGAAACAACCATTTATATGATTTTTTCGAAGTTTGAAAGAAGTGAAGTAAACTCGATTTTACACTCAATAGAGGCTAGAAAATCGAATTTCTTGACTTTTTGAAAACTCAGTATTTTTGGTATATAGAGGCTTATTATGAGGTAATACATCGATTTATATAATTTTTAAGCAGTTTGAAAAAAGTGAAGTAAACGCGATTTTACACTCAATAGAAGCTAGAAAATCGAACTTCTTGACTTTTTGAAAGCTCAGTATTTTTGGTATATAGAGGCTTATTATGAGGTGATACATCCATTTATATGATTTTTAAGCAGTTTGAAAAACGTGAAGTAAACGCGAATTTACACTCAATAGGGGCTAGAAAATCGATTTTCTTGAATTGTTAAAACCTCAATATTCTTGGTATATAGAGGCTTATTATGAGGTGATAGATCCATTTATATGATTTTTTCGAAGTTTGAAAGACATGAAGTAAACGCGATTTTACACTCACTAGGGGCAAGAAAATCGATTTTCTTGACTTGTTGAAAACTCAGTATTCTTGTTATATACCTATAGGCTTATTATGAGGTGATACAACCATTTATATGAATTTTAAGCAGTTTTAAAGAAGTGAAGTAAACGCGATTTTACACTCACTAGGGGCTAGAAAATCGATTTTCTTGACTTGTTAAAAACTCAATATTCTTGGTATATAGAGGCTTATTATGAGGTGATACATCCATTTATATGATTTTTTCGAAGTTTGAAAGAAGTGAAGTAAACGCGATTTTACACTCAATAGAGGCTAGAAAATCGAATTTCTTGACTTTTTGAAAACTCATTATTTTTGGTATATAAAGCCTTATTATGAGGTAATACAACCATTTATATGAATTTTAAGCAGTTTTAAAGAAGAAAAGTAAACGCGATTTTACACTCACTAGGCCTAGAAAATCGAATTTCTTGACTTTTTGAAAGCTCAGTATTTTTGGTATATAGAAGCTTTTTATGAGGTAATACATCGATTTAAATGATTTTTAAGCAGTTTGAAAGAAGTGAAGTTAACGCGCTTTTACACTCACTATGTGGATAGAAAATCGAATTTCTTGTCTTTTTAAAAACTTAGTATTCTTGGTACACATAGGCTTATTATGACGTGAAACAACCATTTATTTGATTTTTTCGAAGTTTGAAAGAAGTGAAGTAAACGCGATTTTACACTCAATAGAGGCTACAAAATCGAATTTCTTGACTTTTTGAAAACTCAGTATTTTTGCTATATAGAGGCTTATTATGAGGTAATACATCGATTTATATGATTTTTCGAAGTTTTAAAGAAGTGAAGTAAACGCGAATTTACACTCACTAGGGGCTAGAAAATCGATTTTCTTGAATTGTTAAAAACTCAATATTCTTGGTATATAGAGGCTTATTATGAGGTGATAGAACCATTTGTATGATTTTTAAGCAGTTTGAAAGAAGTGAAGTAAACGCGATTTTACACTCACTAGGGGATAGAAATTCGAATTGCATGACTTTTTAAAAACTTAGTATTCTTGGTATATATAGGCTGATTATGACGTGAAACAAACATTTATATGATTTTTTCGAAGTTTGAAAGAAGAGAAGTATACGCGATTTTACACTCACTAGGGCCTAGAAAATCCATTTTCTTGACTTGTTGAAAACTCAATATTCTTGGTTTATATAAACTTATTATGAGGTGATACAACCATTTATATGAATTTTAAGCAGTTTGAAAGAAGTAAAGTAAACGCGAATTTTACACTCACTAGGCCTAGAAAATCGAATTTCTTGACTTCTTATAAACTCAGTATTCTTGGTATATATAGGCTTATTATGACGTGAAACAACCATTTATATGATTCTTCGAAGTTTAAAAGAAGTGAAGTAAACGCAATTTTACACTCAATAGAGGCTAGAAAATCGAATTTCTTGACTTTTTGAAAACTCAGTATTTTTGGTATATAGAGGCTTATTGTGAGGTAATACATCGATTTATATAATTTTTAAGCAGTTTGAAAAAAGGGAAGTAAACGCGATTTTACACTCAATAGAGGCTAGAAAATCGAATTTCTTGACTTTTTGAAAACTCAGTATTTTTGGTATATAGAGGCTTATTATGAGGTAATACATCGATTTAAATGATTTTTAAGCAGTTTGAAAGAAGTGAAGTTAACGCGATTTTACACTCACTAAGGGGATAGGAAATCGAATTTTTTGACTTTTTAAAAACTTAGTATTCTTGGTATACATAGGCATTTTATGACGTGAAACAACCATTTATATGATTTTTTCGAAGTTTGAAAGAAGTGAAGTAAACGCGATTTTACACTCAATAGAGGCTAGAAAATCGAATTTCTTGACTTTTTGAAAACTCAGTATTTTTGGTATATACAGGTTTATTATGAGGTAATACATGGATTTATATGATTTTTAAGCAGTTTGAAAGAAGCGAAGTAAACGCGAATTTACACTCACTAGGAGCTAGAAAATCGATTTTCTTGAATTGTTAAAAACTCAATATTCTTGGTATATAGAGGCTTATTATGAGGCGATAGATCCATTTATATGATTTTCAAGCAGTTTGAAAGAAGTGAAGTAAACGCGATTTTACACTCACTAGGGGCTAGACAATCGATTTTCTTGACTTGTTAAAAACTCAATATTCTTGGTATATAGAGGCTTATCAGGTGATACATCCATTTATATGATTTTTAAGCAGTTTGAAAAACGTGAAGTAAACGCGAATTTACACTCAATAGGGGCTAGAAAATCGATTTTCTTGAATTGTTAAAAACTCAATATTCTTGGTATATAGGGGCTTATTATGAGGTGATAAATCCATTTATATGATTTTTAAGCAGTTTGAAAGAAGTGAAGTAAACGCGATTTTACACTCACTAGGGGCAAGAAAATCGATTTTCTTGACTTGTTGAAAACTCAATATTCTTGGTATATACCTATAGGCTTATTATGAGGTGATACAACCATTTATATGAATTTTAAGCAGTTTTGAAGAAGTGAAGTAAACGCGATTTTACACTCAATACAGGTTAGAAAATCGAATTTCTTGACTTTTGGAAAACTCAGTATTTTTGGTATATAGAGGCGTATTATGAGGTAATACATCGATTTATATGATTTTTAAGCAGTTTGAAAAACGTGAAGTAAACGCGCTTTTACATTCAATAGAGGCTAGAAAATCGAATTTCTTGACTTTTTGAAAGCTCAGTATTTTTGGTATATAGAAGCTTATTTAGAGGTAATACGTCGATTTAAATGATTTTTAAGCAGTTTGAAAGAAGTGAAGTTAACGCGATTTTACACACACTAAAGGGATAGAAAATCGAATTTCTTGACATTTTAAAAACTTAGTATTCTTGTTATACATAGGCTTATTATGACGTGAAACAACCATTTATATGATTTTTTCGAAGTTTGAAAGAAGTGAAGTAAACGCGGTTTTACACTCAGTAGAAGCTAGAAAATGGAATTTCTTGACTTTTTGAAAACTCAGTATTTTTGGTATATAGAGGCTTATTATGAGGTAATACATCGATTTATATGATTTTTAAGCAGTTTGAAAGAAGTGAAGTTAACGCGATTTTACACTCACTAGGACCTAGAAAATCGAATTTCTTGACTTGTTAAAAACTCAATATTCTTGGTATATAGAGGCTTATTATGAGGTAATACATCGATTTATATGATTTTTAAGCATTTTCAAAGAAGTGAAGTAAACGCGATTTTACACTCACCTGGGGCTAGAAAATCGAATTTCTTGATTTTTAAAAACTTAGTATTCTTGGTATATATAGGCTTATTATGACGTGAAACAACCATTTATATGATTTTTTCGAAGTTTGAAAGAAGTGAAGTAAACTCGATTTTACACTCAATAGAGGCTAGAAAATCGAATTTCTTGACTTTTTGAAAACTCAGTATTTTTGGTATATAGAGGCTTATTATGAGCTAATACATCGATTTATATAATTTTTAAGCAGTTTGAAAAAAGTGAAGTAAACGCGATTTTACACTCAATAGAGGCTAGAAAATCGAATTTCTTGACTTTTTGAAAACTCAGTATTTTTGGTATATAGAGGCTTATTATGAGGTAATACATCGATTTATATAATTTTTAAGCAGTTTGAAAAACGTGAAGTAAACGCGAATTTACACTCAATAGGGGCTAGAAAATCGATTTTCTTGAATTGTTAAAACCTCAATATTCTTGGTATATAGAGGCTTATTATGAGGTGATAGATCCATTTATATGATTTTTTCGAAGTTTGAAAGACATGAAGTAAACGCGATTTTACACTCACTAGGGGCAAGAAAATCGATTTTCTTGACTTGTTGAAAACTCAGTATTCTTGGTATATAGGCTTATTATGAGGTGATACAACCATTTATATGAATTTTAAGCAGTTTTAAAGAAGTGAAGTAAACGCGATTTTACACTCACTAGGGGCTAGAAAATCGATTTTCTTGACTTGTTAAAAACTCAATATTCTTGGTATACAGAGGCTTATTATGAGGTGATACATCCATTTATATGATTTTTTCGAAGTTTGAAAGAAGTGAAGTAAACGCGATTTTACACTCAATAGAGGCTAGAAAATCGAATTTCTTGACTTTTTGAAAACTCATTATTTTTGGTATATAAAGCCTTATTATGAGGTAATACAACCATTTATATGAATTTTAAGCAGTTTTAAAGAAGAAAAGTAAACGCGATTTTACACTCACTAGGCCTAGAAAATCGAATTTCTTGACTTTTTGAAAGCTCAGTATTTTTGGTATATAGAAGCTTTTTATGAGGTAATACATCGATTTAAATGATTTTTAAGCAGTTTGAAAGAAGTGAAGTTAACGCGCTATTACACTCACTATGGGGATAGAAAATCGAATTTCTTGTCTTTTTAAAAACTTAGTATTCTTGGTACACATAGGCTTATTATGACGTGAAACAACCATTTATATGATTTTTTCGAAGTTTGAAAGAAGTGAAGTAAACGCGATTTTACACTCAATAGAGGCTAGAAAATCGAATTTCTTGACTTTTTGAAAACTCAGTATTTTTGCTATATAGAGGCTTATTATGAGGTAATACATCGATTTAAATGATTTTTAAGCAGTTTGAAAGAAGTGAAGTAAACGCGAATTTACACTCACTAGGGGCTAGAAAATCGAATTTCTTGACTTTTTGAAAACTCAGTATTTTTGGTATATAGAGGCTTATTATGAGGTAATACATCGATTTATATGATTTTTAAGCAGTTTGAAAAAAGGGAAGTAAACGCGATTTTACACTCACTAGGGGCTAGAAAATCGATTTTCTTGACTTATTGAAAACTCAATATTCTTGGTATATATAGGCTTATTATGAGGGGATACAACCATTTATATGAATTTTAAGCAGTTTTAAAGAAGTGAAGTAAACTCGATTTTACACTCAATAGAGGCTAGAAAATCGAATTTCTTGACTTTTTGAAAACTCAGTATTTTTGGTATATAGAAGCTTATTATGAGGTAATACATCGATTTAAATGATTTTTAAGCAGTTTTAAAGAAGTGAAGTAAACGCGATTTTACACTCAATATGGGATAGAAAATCGAATTTGTTACCTTTTTAAAAACTTAGTATTTTTGGTATATACAGGCTTATTATGAGGTAATACATCGATTTATATGATGTATAAGCAGTTTGAAAGAAGTGAAGTAAACGCGAATTTACACTCAATAGGGGCTAGAAAATTGATTTTCTTGAATTGGTAAAAAATCAATATTCATGGTATATAGAGGCTTATTATGAGGTGATAAATCCATTTATATGATTTTCAAGCAGTTTGAAAGAAGCGAAGTAAACGCGATTTTACACTCACTAGGGGCTAGAAAATCCATTTTCTTGACTTTTTAAAAACTCAATATTCTTGGTATATAGAGGCTTATTATGAGGTGATACATCCATTTATATGATCTTTAAGCAGTTTGAAAAACGTGAAGTAAACGCGAATTTACACTCAATAGGGGCTAGAAAATCGATTTTCTTGAATTGTTAAAAACTCAATATTTTAGGTATATAGAGGCTTATTATGAGGTGATAGATCCATTTATATGATTTTTAAGCAGTTTGAAAGAAGTGAAGTAAACGCGATTTTACACTCACTAGGGGCTAGAAAATCGAATTTCTTGACTTTTTAAAAACTCAGTATTTTTGGTATATAGAGGCATATTATGAGGTAATACATCGATTTATACGATTTATAAGCAGTTTGAAAGAAGTTAGTAAACGCGATTTTACACTCAATAGAGGCTAGAAAATCGAATTGCTTGACTTTTTGAAAACTCAGTATTTTTGGTATATAGAAGCTTATTATGAGGTAATACATCGATTTAAATGATTTTTAAGCGGTTTGAAAGAAGTGAAGTAAACGCGATTTTACACTCACTAGGAGATAGAAAATCGAATTTGTTGAATTTTTAAAAACTCAGTATTTTTGGTATATAGAGGCTTATTATGAGGTAATACATCAATTTATACGATTTTTAAGCAGTTTGAAAGAAGTGAAGTAAACGCGAATTTACACTCAATAGGGGCTAGAAAATCGATTTTCTTGAATTGTTAAAAACTCAATATTCTTGGTATATAGGGGCTTATTATGAGGTGATAGATCCATTTATATGATTTTTAAGCAGTTTGAAAGAAGTGAAGTAAACGCGATTTTACACTCACTAGGGGCAAGAAAATCGATTTTCTTGACTTGTTGAAAACTCAATATTCTTGGTATATACCTATAGGCTTATTATGAGGTGATACAACCATTTATATGAATTTTAAGCAGTTTTGAAGAAGTGAAGTAAACGCGATTTTACACTCAATACAGGTTAGAAAATCGAATTTCTTGACTTTTGGAAAACTCAGTATTTTTGGTATATAGAGGCGTATTATGAGGTAATACATCGACTTCTATAATTTTTAAGCAGTTTGAAAAACGTGAAGTAAACGCGCTTTTACATTCAATAGAGGCTAGAAAATCGAATTTCTTGACTTTTTGAAAGCTCAGTATTTTTGGTATATAGAGGCTTATTATGAGGTAATACATCGATTTAAATGATTTTTAAGCAGTTTGAAAGAAGTGAAGTTAACGCGATTTTACACTCACTAAGGGGATAGGAAATCGAATTTTTTGACTTTTTAAAAACTTAGTATTCTTGGTATACATAGGCTTATTATGACGTGAAACAACCATTTATATGATTTTTTCGAAGTTTGAAAGAAGTGAAGTAAACGCCATTTTACACTCAATAGAGGCTAGAAAATCGAATTTCTTGACTTTTTGAAAACTCAGTATTTTTGGTATATACAGGTTTATTATGAGGTAATACATGGATTTATATGATTTTTAAGCAGTTTGAAAGAAGCGAAGTAAACGCGAATTTACACTCACTAGGGGCTAGAAAATCGATTTTCTTGAATTGTTAAAACCTCAATATTCTTGGTATATAGAGGCTTATTATGAGGTGATAGATCCATTTATATGATTTTTTCGAAGTTTGAAAGACATGAAGTAAACGCGATTTTACACTCACTAGGGGCAAGAAAATCGATTTTCTTGACTTGTTGAAAACTCAGTATTCTTGGTATATACCTATAGGCTTATTATGAGGTGATACAACCATTTATATGAATTTTAAGCAGTTTTAAAGAAGTGAAGTAAACGCGATTTTACACTCACTAGGGGCGAAAATCGATTTTCTTGACTTGTTAAAAACTCAATATTCTTGGTATACAGAGGCTTATTATGAGGTGATACATCCATTTATATGATTTTTAAGCAGTTTGAAAGAAGTGAAGTAAACGCGATTTTACACTCAATAGAGGCTAGAAAATCGAATTTCTTGACTTTTTGAAAACTCATTATTTTTGGTATATAAAGCCTTATTATGAGGTAATACAACCATTTATATGAATTTTAAGCAGTTTTAAAGAAGAAAAGTAAACGCGATTTTACACTCACTAGGCTTAGAAAATCGAATTTCTTGACGTTTTGAAAGCTCAGTATTTTTGGTATAGAGAAGCTTTTTATGAGGTAATACATCGATTTAAATGATTTTTAAGCAGTTTGAAAGAAGTGAAGTTAACGCGCTTTTACACTCACTATGGGGATTGAAAATCGAATTTCTTGTCTTTTTAAAAACTTAGTATTCTTGGTACACATAGGCTTATTATGACGTGAAACAACCATTTATATGATATTTTCGAAGTTTGAAAGAAGTGAAGTAAACGCGATTTTACACTCAATAGAGGCTAGAAAATCGAATTTCTTGACGTTTTGAAAACTCAGTATTTTTGCTATATAGAGGCTTATTATGAGGTAATACATCGATTTATATGATTTTTAAGCAGTTTGAAAGAAGTGAAGTAAACGCGAATTTACACTCACTAGGGGCTAGAAAATCGAATTTCTTGACTTTTTGAAAACTCAGTATTTTTGGTATATAGAGGCTTATTGTGAGGTAATACATCGATTTATATGATTTTTAAGCAGTTTGAAAAAAGTGAAGTAAACGCGATTTTACACTCACTAGGGGCTAGAAAATCGATTTTCTTGACTTATTGAAAACTCAATATTCTTGGTATATATAGGCTTATTATGAGGGGATACAACCATTTATATGAATTTTAAGCAGTTTTAAAGAAGTGAAGTAAACTCGATTTTACACTCAATAGAGGCTAGAAAATCGAATTTGTTACCTTTTTGAAAACTTAGTATTTTTGGTATATACAGGCTTATTATGAGGTAATACATCGATTTATATGATGTATAAGCAGTTTGAAAGAAGTGAAGTAAACGCGAATTTACACTCAATAGGGGCTAGAAAACCAATTTTCTTGACTTGTTAAAAACTCAATATTCTTGGTATATAGAGGCTTATTATGAGGTGATACATCCATTTATATGATTTTTAAGCAGTTTGAAAAACGTGAAGTAAACGCGAATTTACACTCAATAGGGGTTAGAAAATCGATTTTCTTGAATTGTTAAAACCTCAATATTCTTGGTATATAGAGGCTTATTATAAGGTGATAGATCCATTTATATGATTTTTTCGAAGTTTGAAAGACATGAAGTAAACGCGATTTTACACGCACTAGGGGCAAGAAAATCGATTTTCTTGACTTGTTGAAAACTCAGTATTCTTGGTATATACCTATAGGCTTATTATGAGGTGATACATCCATTTATATGATTTTTTCGAAGTTTGAAAGAAGTGAAGTAAACGCGATTTTACACTCAATAGAGGCTAGAAAATCGAATTTCTTGACTTTTGGAAAACTCAGTATTTTTGGTATATAGAGGCTTATTATGAGGTAATACATCGATTTATATGATTTTTTCGAAGTTTGAAAGATGGGAAGTAAACGCGAATTTACACTCACTAGGGGCTAGAAAATCGATTTTCTTGAATTGTTAAAAACTCAATATTCTTGGTATATAGAGGCTTATTTTGAGGTGATAGAACCATTTGTATGATTTTTAAGCAGTTTGAAAGAAGTGAAGTAAACGCGATTTTACACTCACTAGGGGATAGAAATTCGAATTTCATGACTTTTTAAAAACTTAGTATTCTTGGTATATATAGGCTGATTATGACGTGAAACAAACATTTATATGATTTTTTCGAAGTTTGAAAGAAGAGAAGTAAACGCGATTTTACACTCACTAGGGCCTAGAAAATCCATTTTCTTGACTTGTTGAAAACTCAATATTCTTGGTTTATATAAGTTTATTATGAGGTGATACAACCATTTATATGAATTTTAAGCAGTTTGAAAGAAGTAAACTAAACGCGATTTTACACTCACTAGGCCTAGAAAATCGAATTTCTTGACTTCTTATAAACTCAGTATTCTTGGTATATATAGGCTTATTATGACGTGAAACAACCATTTATATGATTTTTAAGCAGTTTGAAAGAAGTGAAGTTAACGCGATTTTACACTCACTAGGACCTAGGAAATCGAATTTCTTGACTTGTTAAAAACTCAATATTCTTGATATATAGAGGCTTATTATGAGGTAATACATCGATTTAAATGATTTTTAAGCAGTTTGAAAGAAGTGAAGTTAACGCGATTTTACACTCACTAAGGGGATAGGAAATCGAATTTTTTGACTTTTTAAAAACTTAGTATTCTTGGTATACATAGGCTTTTTATGACGTGAAACAACCATTTATATGATTTTTTCGAAGTTTGAAAGAAGTGAAGTAAACGCGATTTTACACTCAATAGAGGCTAGAAAATAGAATTTCTTGACTTTTTGAAAACTCAGTATTTTTGGTATATACAGGTTTATTATGAGGTAATACATGGATTTATATGATTTTTAAGCAGTTTGAAAGAAGCGAAGTAACTCGAATTTACACTCACTAGGAGCTAGAAAATCGATTTTCTTGAATTGTTAAAAACTCAATATTCTTGGTATATAGAGGCTTATTATGAGGTGATAGATCCATTTATATGATTTTCAAGCAGTTTGAAAGAAGTGAAGTAAACGCGATTTTACACTCACTAGGGGCTAGACAATCGATTTTCTTGACTTGTTAAAAACTCAATATTCTTGGTATATAGAGGCTTATCAGGTGATACATCCATTTATATGATTTTTAAGCAGTTTGAAAAACGTGAAGTAAACGCGAATTTACACTCAATAGGGGCTAGAAAATCGATTTTCTTGAATTGTTAAAAACTCAATATTCTTGGTATATAGGGGCTTATTATGAGGTGATAAATCCATTTATATGATTTTTAAGCAGTTTGAAAGAAGTGAAGTAAACGCGATTTTACACTCACTAGGGGCAAGAAAATCGATTTTCTTGACTTGTTGAAAACCCAATATTCTTGGTATATACCTATAGGCTTATTATGAGGTGATACAACCATTTATATGAATTTTAAGCAGTTTTGAAGAAGTGAAGTAAACGCGATTTTACACTCAATACAGGTTAGAAAATCGAATTTCTTGACTTTTGGAAAACTCAGTATTTTTGGTATATAGAGGCGTATTATGAGGTAATACATCGACTTCTATAATTTTTAAGCAGTTTGAAAAACGTGAAGTAAACGCGCTTTTACATTCAATAGAGGCTAGAAAATCGAATTTCTTGACTTTTTGAAAGCTCAGTATTTTTGGTATATAGAAGCTTATTTAGAGGTAATACGTCGATTTAAATGATTTTTAAGCAGTTTGAAAGAAGTGAAGTTAACGCGATTTTACACACACTAAAGGGATAGAAAATCGAATTTCTTGACATTTTAAAAACTTAGTATTCTTGTTATACATAGGCTTATTATGACGTGAAACAACCATTTATATGATTTTTTCGAAGTTTGAAAGAAGTGAAGTAAACGCGGTTTTACACTCAGTAGAAGCTAGAAAATCGAATTTCTTGACTTTTTGAAAACTCAGTATTTTTGGTATATAGAGGCTTATTATGAGGTAATACATCGATTTATATGATTTTTAAGCAGTTTGAAAGAAGTGAAGTTAACGCGATTTTACACTCACTAGGACCTAGGAAATCGAATTTCTTGACTTGTTAAAAACTCAATATTCTTGATATATAGAGGCTTATTATGAGGTAATACATCGATTTATATGATTTTTAAGCAGTTTCAAAGAAGTGAAGTAAACGCGATTTTACACTCACCTGGGGCTAGAAAATCGAATTTCTTGATTTTTAAAAACTTAGTATTCTTGGTATATATAGGCTTATTATGACGTGAAACAACCATTTATATGATTTTTTCGAAGTTTGAAAGAAGTGAAGTAAACTCGATTTTACACTCAATAGAGGCTAGAAAATCGAATTTCTTGACTTTTTGAAAACTCAGTATTTTTGGTATATAGAGGCTTATTATGAGGTAATACATCGATTTATATAATTTTTAAGCAGTTTGAAAAAAGTGAAGTAAACGCGATTTTACACTCAATAGAAGCTAGAAAATCGAACTTCTTGACTTTTTGAAAGCTCAGTATTTTTGGTATATAGAGGCTTATTATGAGGTGATACATCCATTTATATGATTTTTAAGCAGTTTGAAAAACGTGAAGTAAACGCGAATTTACACTCAATAGGGGCTAGAAAATCGATTTTCTTGAATTGTTAAAACCTCAATATTCTTGGTATATAGAGGCTTATTATGAGGTGATAGATCCATTTATATGATTTTTTCGAAGTTTGAAAGACATGAAGTAAACGCGATTTTACACTCACTAGGGGCAAGAAAATCGATTTTCTTGACTTGTTGAAAACTCAGTATTCTTGTTATATACCTATAGGCTTATTATGAGGTGATACAACCATTTATATGAATTTTAAGCAGTTTTAAAGAAGTGAAGTAAACGCGATTTTACACTCACTAGGGGCTAGAAAATCGATTTTCTTGACTTGTTAAAAACTCAATATTCTTGGTATATAGAGGCTTATTATGAGGTGATACATCCATTTATATGATTTTTTCGAAGTTTGAAAGAAGTGAAGTAAACGCGATTTTACACTCAATAGAGGCTAGAAAATCGAATTTCTTGACTTTTTGAAAACTCATTATTTTTGGTATATAAAGCCTTATTATGAGGTAATACAACCATTTATATGAATTTTAAGCAGTTTTAAAGAAGAAAAGTAAACGCGATTTTACACTCACTAGGCCTAGAAAATCGAATTTCTTGACTTTTTGAAAGCTCAGTATTTTTGGTATATAGAAGCTTTTTATGAGGTAATACATCGATTTAAATGATTTTTAAGCAGTTTGAAAGAAGTGAAGTTAACGCGCTTTTACACTCACTATGTGGATAGAAAATCGAATTTCTTGTCTTTTTAAAAACTTAGTATTCTTGGTGCACATAGGCTTATTATGACGTGAAACAACCATTTATTTGATTTTTTCGAAGTTTGAAAGAAGTGAAGTAAACGCGATTTTACACTCAATAGAGGCTACAAAATCGAATTTCTTGACTTTTTGAAAACTCAGTATTTTTGCTATATAGAGGCTTATTATGAGGTAATACATCGATTTATATGATTTTTCGAAGTTTGAAAGATGGGAAGTAAACGCGAATTTACACTCACTAGGGGCTAGAAAATCGATTTTCTTGAATTGTTAAAAACTCAATATTCTTGGTATATAGAGGCTTATTATGAGGTGATAGAACCATTTGTATGATTTTTAAGCAGTTTGAAAGAAGTGAAGTAAACGCGATTTTACACTCACTAGGGGATAGAAATTCGAATTGCATGACTTTTTAAAACTTAGTATTCTTGGTATATATAGGCTGATTATGACGTGAAACAAACATTTATATGATTTTTTCGAAGTTTGAAAGAAGAGAAGTATACGCGATTTTACACTCACTAGGGCCTAGAAAATCCATTTTCTTGACTTGTTGAAAACTCAATATTCTTGGTTTATATAAGCTTATTATGAGGTGATACAACCATTTATATGAATTTTAAGCAGTTTGAAAGAAGTAAAGTAAACGCGAATTTTACACTCACTAGGCCTAGAAAATCGAATTTCTTGACTTCTTATAAACTCAGTATTCTTGGTATATATAGGCTTATTATGACGTGAAACAACCATTTATATGATTCTTCGAAGTTTAAAAGAAGTGAAGTAAACGCAATTTTACACTCAATAGAGGCTAGAAAATCGAATTTCTTGACTTTTTGAAAACTCAGTATTTTTGGTATATAGAGGCTTATTGTGAGGTAATACATCGATTTATATAATTTTTAAGCAGTTTGAAAAAAGGGAAGTAAACGCGATTTTACACTCAATAGAGGCTAGAAAATCGAATTTCTTGACTTTTTGAAAACTCAGTATTTTTGGTATATAGAGGCTTATTATGAGGTAATACATCGATTTAAATGATTTTTAAGCAGTTTGAAAGAAGTGAAGTTAACGCGATTTTACACTCACTAAGGGGATAGGAAATCGAATTTTTTGACTTTTTAAAAACTTAGTATTCTTGGTATACATAGGCATTTTATGACGTGAAACAACCATTTATATGATTTTTTCGAAGTTTGAAAGAAGTGAAGTAAACGCGATTTTACACTCAATAGAGGCTAGAAAATCGAATTTCTTGACTTTTTGAAAACTCAGTATTTTTGGTATATACAGGTTTATTATGAGGTAATACATGGATTTATATGATTTTTAAGCAGTTTGAAAGAAGCGAAGTAAACGCGAATTTACACTCACTAGGAGCTAGAAAATCGATTTTCTTGAATTGTTAAAAACTCAATATTCTTGGTATATAGAGGCTTATTATGAGGCGATAGATCCATTTATATGATTTTCAAGCAGTTTGAAAGAAGTGAAGTAAACGCGATTTTACACTCACTAGGGGCTAGACAATCGATTTTCTTGACTTGTTAAAAACTCAATATTCTTGGTATATAGAGGCTTATCAGGTGATACATCCATTTATATGATTTTTAAGCAGTTTGAAAAACGTGAAGTAAACGCGAATTTACACTCAATAGGGGCTAGAAAATCGATTTTCTTGAATTGTTAAAAACTCAATATTCTTGGTATATAGGGGCTTATTATGAGGTGATAAATCCATTTATATGATTTTTAAGCAGTTTGAAAGAAGTGAAGTAAACGCGATTTTACACTCACTAGGGGCAAGAAAATCGATTTTCTTGACTTGTTGAAAACTCAATATTCTTGGTATATACCTATAGGCTTATTATGAGGTGATACAACCATTTATATGAATTTTAAGCAGTTTTGAAGAAGTGAAGTAAACGCGATTTTACACTCAATACAGGTTAGAAAATCGAATTTCTTGACTTTTGGAAAACTCAGTATTTTTGGTATATAGAGGCGTATTATGAGGTAATACATCGACTTCTATAATTTTTAAGCAGTTTGAAAAACGTGAAGTAAACGCGCTTTTACACTCAATAGAGGCTAGAAAATCGAATTTCTTGACTTTTTGAAAGCTCAGTATTTTTGGTATATAGAAGCTTATTTAGAGGTAATACGTCGATTTAAATGATTTTTAAGCAGTTTGAAAGAAGTGAAGTTAACGCGATTTTACACACACTAAAGGGATAGAAAATCGAATTTCTTGACATTTTAAAAACTTAGTATTCTTGTTATACATAGGCTTATTATGACGTGAAACAACCATTTATATGATTTTTTCGAAGTTTGAAAGAAGTGAAGTAAACGCGGTTTTACACTCAGTAGAAGCTAGAAAATCGAATTTCTTGACTTTTTGAAAACTCAGTATTTTTGGTATATAGAGGCTTATTATGAGGTAATACATCGATTTATATGATTTTTAAGCAGTTTGAAAGAAGTGAAGTTAACGCGATTTTACACTCACTAGGACCTAGGAAATCGAATTTCTTGACTTGTTAAAAACTCAATATTCTTGATATATAGAGGCTTATTATGAGGTAATACATCGATTTATATGATTTTTAAGCAGTTTCAAAGAAGTGAAGTAAACGCGATTTTACACTCACCTGGGGCTAGAAAATCGAATTTCTTGATTTTTAAAAACTTAGTATTCTTGGTATATATAGGCTTATTATGACGTGAAACAACCATTTATATGATTTTTTCGAAGTTTGAAAGAAGTGAAGTAAACTCGATTTTACACTCAATAGAGGCTAGAAAATCGAATTTCTTGACTTTTTGAAAACTCAGTATTTTTGGTATATAGAGGCTTATTATGAGGTAATACATCGATTTATATAATTTTTAAGCAGTTTGAAATAAGTGAAGTAAACGCGATTTTACACTCAATAGAAGCTAGAAAATCGAATTTCTTGACTTTTTGAAAGCTCAGTATTTTTGGTATATAGAGGCTTATTATGAGGTGATACATCCATTTATATGAGTTTTAAGCAGTTTGAAAAACGTGAAGTAAACGCGAATTTACACTCAATAGGGGCTAGAAAATCGATTTTCTTGAATTGTTAAAACCTCAATATTCTTGGTATATAGAGGCTTATTATGAGGTGATAGATCCATTTATATGATTTTTTCGAAGTTTGAAAGACATGAAGTAAACGCGATTTTACACTCACTAGGGGCAAGAAAATCGATTTTCTTGACTTGTTGAAAACTCAGTATTCTTGGTATATACCTATAGGCTTATTATGAGGTGATACAACCATTTATATGAATTTTAAGCAGTTTTAAAGAAGTGAAGTAAACGCGATTTTACACTCACTAGGGGCTAGAAAATCGATTTTCTTGACTTGTTAAAAACTCAATATTCTTGGTATACAGAGGCTTATTATGAGGTGATACATCCATTTATATGATTTTTTCGAAGTTTGAAAGAAGTGAAGTAAACGCGATTTTACACTCAATAGAGGCTAGAAAATCGAATTTCTTGACTTTTTGAAAACTCATTATTTTTGGTATATAAAGCCTTATTATGAGGTAATACAACCATTTATATGAATTTTAAGCAGTTTTAAAGAAGAAAAGTAAACGCGATTTTACACTCACTAGGCCTAGAAAATCGAATTTCTTGACTTTTTGAAAGCTCAGTATTTTTGGGTTATAGAAGCTTTTTATGAGGTAATACATCGATTTAAATGATTTTTAAGCAGTTTGAAAGAAGTGAAGTTAACGCGCTTTTACACTCACTATGTGGATAGAAAATCGAATTTCTTGTCTTTTTAAAAACTTAGTATTCTTGGTACACATAGGCTTATTATGACGTGAAACAACCATTTATTTGATTTTTTCGAAGTTTGAAAGAAGTGAAGTAAACGCGATTTTACACTCAATAGAGGCTACAAAATCGAATTTCTTGACTTTTTGAAAACTCAGTATTTTTGCTATATAGAGGCTTATTATGAGGTAATACATCGATTTATATGATTTTTAAGCAGTTTGAAAGAAGTGAAGTAAACGCGAATTTACACTCACTAGGGGCTAGAAAATCGAATTTCTTGACTTTTTGAAAACTCAGTATTTTTGGTATATAGAGGCTTATTATGAGGTAATACATCGATTTATATGATTTTTAAGCAGTTTGAAAAAAGTGAAGTAAACGCGATTTTACACTCACTAGGGGCTAGAAAATCGATTTTCTTGACTTATTGAAAACTCAATATTCTTGGTATATATAGGCTTATTATGAGGGGATACAACCATTTATATGAATTTTAAGCAGTTTTAAAGAAGTGAAGTAAACTCGATTTTACACTCAATAGAGGCTAGAAAATCGAATTTCTTGACTTTTTGAAAACTCAGTATTTTTGGTATATAGAAGCTTATTATGAGGTAATACATCGATTTAAATGATTTTTAAGCAGTTTTAAAGAAGTGAAGTAAACGCGATTTTACACTCAATATGGGATAGAAAATCGAATTTGTTACCTTTTTAAAAACTTAGTATTTTTGGTATATACAGGCTTATTATGAGGTAATACATCGATTTATATGATGTATAAGCAGTTTGAAAGAAGTGAAGTAAACGCGAATTTACACTCAATAGGGGCTAGAAAATCGATTTTCTTGAATTGTTAAAAAATCAATATTCATGGTATATACAGGCTTATTATGAGGTGATAAATCCATATATATGATTTTCAAGCAGTTTGAAAGAAGCGAAGTAAACGCGATTTTACACTCACTAGGGGCTAGAAAATCCATTTTCTTGACTTTTTAAAAACTCAATATTCTTGGTATATAGAGGCTTATTATGAGGTGATACATCCATTTATATGATATTTAAGCAGTTTGAAAAACGTGAAGTAAACGCGAATTTACACTCAATAGGGGCTAGAAAATCGATTTTCTTGAATTGTTAAAAACTCAATATTTTAGGTATATAGAGGCTTATTATGAGGTGATAGATCCATTTATATGATTTTTAAGCAGTTTGAAAGAAGTGAAGTAAACGCGATTTTACACTCACTAGGGGCTAGAAAATCGAATTTCTTGACTTTTTAAAAACTCTGTATTTTTGGTATATATAGGCTTATTATGACGTGAAACAACCATTTATATGATTTTTTCGAAGTTTGAAAGAAGTGAAGTAAACGCGATTTTACACTCAATAGAGGCTAGAAAATCGAATTTTTTGACTTTTGGAAAAATTCAGTATTTTTGGTATATAGAGGCATATTATGAGGTAATACATCGATTTATACGATTTTTAAGCAGTTTGAAAGAAGTTAGTAAACGCGATTTTACACTCAATAGAGGCTAGAAAATCGAATTGCTTGACTTTTTGAAAACTCAGTATTTTTGGTATATAGAAGCTTATTATGAGGTAATACATCGATTTAAATGATTTTTAAGCAGTTTGAAAGAAGTGAAGTAAACGCGATTTTACACTCACTAGGAGATAGAAAATCGAATTTGTTGAATTTTTAAAAACTCAGTATTTTTGGTATATAGAGGCTTATTATGAGGTAATACATCAATTTATACGATTTTTAAGCAGTTTGAAAGAAGTGAAGTAAACGCGAATTTACACTCAATAGGGGCTAGAAAATCGATTTTCTTGAATTGTTAAAAACTCAATATTCTTGGTATATAGGGGCTTATTATGAGGTGATAGATCCATTTATATGATTTTTAAGCAGTTTGAAAGAAGTGAAGTAAACGCGATTTTACACTCACTAGGGGCAAAAAAATCGATTTTCTTGACTTGTTGAAAACTCAATATTCTTGGTATATACCTATAGGCTTATTATGAGGTGATACAACCATTTATATGAATTTTAAGCAGTTTTGAAGAAGTGAAGTAAACGCGATTTTACACTCAATACAGGTTAGAAAATCGAATTTCTTGACTTTTGGAAAACTCAGTATTTTTGGTATATAGAGGCGTATTATGAGGTAATACATCGACTTCTATAATTTTTAAGCAGTTAGAAAAACGTGAAGTAAATGCGCTTTTACATTCAATAGAGGCTAGAAAATCGAATTTCTTGACTTTTTGAAAGCTCAGTATTTTTGGTATATAGAAGCTTATTTAGAGGTAATACGTCGATTTAAATGATTTTTAAGCAGTTTGAAGGAAGTGAAGTTAACGCGATTTTACACACACTAAAGGGATAGAAAATCGAATTTCTTGACATTTTAAAAACTTAGTATTCTTGTTATACATAGGCTTATTATGACGTGAAACAACCATTTATATGATTTTTTCGAAGTTTGAAAGAAGTGAAGTAAACGCGGTTTTACACTCAGTAGAAGCTAGAAAATCGAATTTCTTGACTTTTTGAAAACTCAGTATTTTTGGTATATAGAGGCTTATTATGAGGTAATACATCGATTTATATAATTTTTAAGCAGTTTGAAAAAGGGGAAGTAAACGCGATTTTACACTCAATAGAGGCTAGAAAATCGAATTTCTTGACTTTTTGAAAACTCAGTATTTTTGGTATATAGAGGCTTATTATGAGGTAATACATCGATTTAAATGATTTTTAAGCAGTTTGAAAGAAGTGAAGTTAACGCGATTTTACACTCACTAAGGGGATAGGAAATCGAATTTTTTGACTTTTTAAAAACTTAGTATTCTTGGTATACATAGGCTTATTATGACGTGAAACAACCATTTATATGATTTTTTCGAAGTTTGAAAGAAGTGAAGTAAACGCGATTTTACACTCAATAGAGGCTAGAAAATCGAATTTCTTGACTTTTTGAAAACTCAGTATTTTTGGTATATAGAGGCTTATTATGAGGTAATACATCGATTTATATAATTTTTAAGCAGTTTGAAAAAAGTGAAGTAAACGCGATTTTACACTCAATAGAGGCTAGAAAATCGAATTTCTTGACTTTTTGAAAGCTCAGTATTTTTGGTATATAGAGGCTTATTATGAGGTGATACATCCATTTATATGATTTTTAAGCAGTTTGAAAAACGTGAAGTAAACGCGAATTTACACTCAATAGGGGCTAGAAAATCGATTTTCTTGAATTGTTAAAACCTCATTATTCTTGGTATATAGAGGCTTATTATGAGTTGATAGATCCATTTATATGATTTTTAAGCAGTTTGAAAGAAGTGAAGTAAACGCGATTTTACACTCACTAGGGGCTAGAAAATCGAATTTCTTGACTTTTGGAAACTCAGTATTTTTGGTATATAGAGGCTTATTATGAGGTAATACATCGACTTCTATAATTTTTAAGAAGTTTGAAAAACGTGAAGTAAACGCGCTTTTACATTCAATAGAGGCTAGAAAATCGAATTTCTTGACTTTTTGAAAGCTCAGTATTTTTGGTATATAGAAGCTTATTTAGAGGTAATACGTCGATTTAAATGATTTTTAAGCAGTTTGAAAGAAGTGAAGTTAACGCGATTTTACACACACTAAAGCGATAGAAAATCGAATTTCTTGACATTTTAAAAACTTAGTATTCTTGTTATACATAGGCTTATTATGACGTGAAACAACCATTTATATGATTTTTTCGAAGTTTGAAAGAAGTGAAGTAAACGCGGTTTTACACTCAGTAGAAGCTAGAAAATCGAATTTCTTGACTTTTTAAAAACTCAGTATTTTTGGTATATAGAGGCTTATTATGAGGTAATACATCGATTTATATGATTTTTAAGCAGTTTGAAAGAACTGAAGTTAACGCGATTTTACACTCACTAGGACCTAGAAAATCGAATTTCTTGACTTGTTAAAAACTCAATATTCTTGATATATAGAGGCTTATTATGAGGTAATACATCGATTTATATGATTTTTAAGCAGTTTCAAAGAAGTGAAGTAAACGCGATTTTACACTCACCTGGGGCTAGAAAATCGAATTTCTTGATTTTTAAAAACTTAGTATTCTTGGTATATATAGGCTTATTATGACGTGAAACAACCATTTATATGATTTTTTCGAAGTTTGAAAGAAGTGAAGTAAACTCGATTTTACACTCGATTTTTGGTATATAGAGGCTTATTATGAGGTGATACATCCATTTATATGATCTTTAAGCAGTTTGAAAAACGTGAAGTAAACGTCAATTTACACTCAATAGGGGCTAGAAAATCGATTTTCTTGAATTGTTAAAAACTCAATATTTTAGGTATATAGAGGCTTATTATGAGGTGATAGATCCATTTATATGATTTTTAAGCAGTTTGAAAGAAGTGAAGTAAACGCGATTTTACACTCACTAGGGGCTAGAAAATCGAATTTCTTGACTTTTTAAAAACTCTGTATTTTTGGTATATATAGGCTTATTATGACGTGAAACAACCATTTATATGATTTTTTCGAAGTTTGAAAGAAGTGAAGTAAACGCGATTTTACACTCAATAGAGGCTAGAAAATCGAATTTCTTGACTTTTGGAAAAATCAGTATTTTTGGTATATAGAGGCATATTATGAGGTAATACATCGATTTATACGATTTTTAAGCAGTTTGAAAGAAGTTAGTAAACGCGATTTTACACTCAATAGAGGCTAGAAAATCGAATTGCTTGACTTTTTGAAAACTCAGTATTTTTGGTATATAGAAGCTTATTATGAGGTAATACATCGATTTAAATGATTTTTAAGCAGTTTGAAAGAAGTGAAGTAAACGCGATTTTACACTCACTAGGAGATAGAAAATCGAATTTGTTGAATTTTTAAAAACTCAATATTCTTGGTATATAGGGGCTTATTATGAGGTGATATGATTTGATATCATTTATATGATTTTTAAGCAGTTTAAAAGAAGTGAAGTAAACGCGATTTTACACTCACTAGGGGCAAGAAAATCGATTTTCTTGACTTGTTGAAAACTCAATATTCTTGGTATATACCTATAGGCTTATTATGAGGTGATACAACCATTTATATGAATTTTAAGCAGTTTTGAAGAAGTAAAGTAAACGCGATTTTACACCCAATACAGGTTAGAAAATCGAATTTCTTGACTTTTGGAAAACTCAGTATTTTTGGTATATAAAGGCGTATTATGAGGTAATACATCGACTTCTATAATTTTTAAGCAGTTTGAAAAACGTGAAGTAAACGCGCTTTTACATTCAATAGAGGCTAGAAAATCGAATTTCTTGACTTTTTGAAAACTCAGTATTTTTGGTATATAGAGGCTTATTATGAGGTAATACATCGATTTATATAATTTTTAAGCAGTTTGAAAAAAGGGAAGTAAACGCGATTTTACACTCAATAGAGGCTAGAAAATCGAATTTCTTGACTTTTTGAAAACTCAGTATTTTTGGTATATACAGGTTTATTATGAGGTAATACATGCATTTATATGATTTTTAAGCAGTTTGAAAGAAGCGAAGTAAACGCGAATTTACACTCACTAGGAGCTAGAAAATCGATTTTCTTGAATTGTAAAAACTCAATATTCTTGGTATATAGAGGCTTATTATGAGGTGATAGATCCATTTATATGATTTTCAAGCAGTTTGAAAGAAGTGAAGTAAACGCGATTTTACACTCACTAGGGGCTAGACAATCGATTTTCTTGACTTGTTAAAAACTCAATATTCTTGGTATATAGAGGCTTATCAGGTGATACATCCATTTTTATGATTTTTAAGCAGTTTGAAAAACGTGAAGTAAACGCGAATTTACACTCAATAGGGGCTAGAAAATCGATTTTCTTGAATTGTTAAAAACTCAATATTCTTGGTATATAGGGGCTTATTATGAGGTGATAGATCCATTTATATGATTTTTAAGCAGTTTGAAAGAAGTGAAGTAAACGCGATTTTACACTCACTAGGGGCAAGAAAATCGATTTTCTTGACTTGTTGAAAACTCAATATTCTTGGTATATACCTATAGGCTTATTATGAGGTGATACAACCATTTATTTGAATTTTAAGCAGTTTTGAAGAAGTGAAGTAAACGCGATTTTACACTCAATACAGGTTAGAAAATCGAATTTCCTGACTTTTGGAAAACTCAATATTTTTGGTATATAGAGGCGTATTATGAGGTAATACATCGACTTCTATAATTTTTAAGCAGTTTGAAAAACGTGAAGTAAACGCGCTTTTACATTCAATAGAGGCTAGAAAATCGAATTTCTTGACTTTTTGAAAGCTCAGTATTTTTGGTATATAGAAGCTTATTTAGAGGTAATACGTCGATTTAAATGATTTTTAAGCAGTTTGAAGGAAGTGAAGTTAACGCGATTTTACACACACTAAAGGGATAGAAAATCGAATTTCTTGACATTTTAAAAACTTAGTATTCTTGTTATACATAGGCTTATTATGACGTGAAACAACCATTTATATGATTTTTTCGAAGTTTGAAAGAAGTGAAGTAAACGCGGTTTTACACTCAGTAGAAGCTAGAAAATCGAATTTCTTGACTTTTTGAAAACTCAGTATTTTTGGTATATAGAGGCTTATTATGAGGTAATACATCGATTTATATAATTTTTAAGCAGTTTGAAAAAGGGGAAGTAAACGCGATTTTACACTCAATAGAGGCTAGAAAATCGAATTTCTTGACTTTTTGAAAACTCAGTATTTTTGGTATATAGAGGCTTATTATGAGGTAATACATCGATTTAAATGATTTTTAAGCAGTTTGAAAGAAGTGAAGTTAACGCGATTTTACACTCACTAAGGGGATAGGAAATCGAATTTTTTGACTTTTTAAAAACTTAGTATTCTTGGTATACATAGGCTTATTATGACGTGAAACAACCATTTATATGATTTTTTCGAAGTTTGAAAGAAGTGAAGTAAACGCGATTTTACACTCAATAGAGGCTAGAAAATCGAATTTCTTGACTTTTTGAAAACTCAGTATTTTTGGTATATAGAGGCTTATTATGAGGTAATACATCGATTTATATAATTTTTAAGCAGTTTGAAAAAAGTGAAGTAAACGCGATTTTACACTCAATAGAGGCTAGAAAATCGAATTTCTTGACTTTTTGAAAGCTCAGTATTTTTGGTATATAGAGGCTTATTATGAGGTGATACATCCATTTATATGATTTTTAAGCAGTTTGAAAAACGTGAAGTAAACGCGAATTTACACTCAATAGGGGCTAGAAAATCGATTTTCTTGAATTGTTAAAACCTCATTATTCTTGGTATATAGAGGCTTATTATGAGTTGATAGATCCATTTATATGATTTTTAAGCAGTTTGAAAGAAGTGAAGTAAACGCGATTTTACACTCACTAGGGGCTAGAAAATCGAATTTCTTGACTTTTGGAAACTCAGTATTTTTGGTATATAGAGGCTTATTATGAGGTAATACATCGACTTCTATAATTTTTAAGAAGTTTGAAAAACGTGAAGTAAACGCGCTTTTACATTCAATAGAGGCTAGAAAATCGAATTTCTTGACTTTTTGAAAGCTCAGTATTTTTGGTATATAGAAGCTTATTTAGAGGTAATACGTCGATTTAAATGATTTTTAAGCAGTTTGAAAGAAGTGAAGTTAACGCGATTTTACACACACTAAAGCGATAGAAAATCGAATTTCTTGACATTTTAAAAACTTAGTATTCTTGTTATACATAGGCTTATTATGACGTGAAACAACCATTTATATGATTTTTTCGAAGTTTGAAAGAAGTGAAGTAAACGCGGTTTTACACTCAGTAGAAGCTAGAAAATCGAATTTCTTGACTTTTTAAAAACTCAGTATTTTTGGTATATAGAGGCTTATTATGAGGTAATACATCGATTTATATGATTTTTAAGCAGTTTGAAAGAACTGAAGTTAACGCGATTTTACACTCACTAGGACCTAGAAAATCGAATTTCTTGACTTGTTAAAAACTCAATATTCTTGTAATATAGAGGCTTATTATGAGGTAATACATCGATTTATATGATTTTTAAGCAGTTTCAAAGAAGTGAAGTAAACGTGATTTTACACTCACCTGGGGCTAGAAAATCGAATTTCTTGATTTTTAAAAACTTAGTATTCTTGGTATATATAGGCTTATTATGACGTGAAACAACCATTTATATGATTTTTTCGAAGTTTGAAAGAAGTGAAGTAAACTCGATTTTACACTCAATAGAGGCTAGAAAATCGAATTTCTTGACTTTTTGAAAACTCAGTAGTTTTGGTATATAGAGGCTTATTATGAGGTAATACATCGATTTATATAATTTTTAAGCAGTTTGAAAAAAGTGAAGTAAACGCGATTTTACACTCAATAGAGGCTAGAAAATCGAATTTCTTGACTTTTTGAAAGCTCAGTATTTTTGGTATATAGAGGCTTATTATGAGGTGATACATCCATTTATATGATTTTTAAGCAGTTTGAAAAACGTGAAGTAAACGCGAATTTACACTCAATAGGGGCTAGAAAATCGATTTTCTTGAATTGTTAAAACCTCAATATTCTTGGTATATAGAGGCTTATTATGAGGTGATAGATCCATTTATATGATTTTTTCGAAGTTTGAAAGACATGAAGTAAACGCGATTTTACACTCTCTAGGGGCAAGAAAATCGATTTTCCTGACTTGTTGAAAACTCAGTATTCTTGGTATATACCTATAGGCTTATTATGAGGTGATACAACCATTTATATGAATTTTAAGCAGTTTTAAAGAAGTGAAGTAAACGCGATTTTACACTCACTAGGGGCTAGAAAATCGATTTTCTTGACTTGTTAAAAACTCAATATTCTTGGTATACAGAGGCTTATTATGAGGTGATACATCCATTTATATGATTTTTTCGAAGTTTGAAAGAAGTGAAGTAAACGCGATTTTACACTCAATAGAGGCTAGAAAATCGAATTTCTTGACTTTTTGAAAACTCATTATTTTTGGTATATAAAGCCCTATTATGAGGTAATACAACCATTTATATGATTTTTAAGCAGTTTGAAAAAAGTGAAGTAAACGCGAATTTACACTCACTAGGGGCTATAAAATCGAATTTCTTGACTTTTTGAAAACTCAGTATTTTTGGTATATAGAGGCTTATTATGAGGTAATACATCGATTTAAATGATTTTTAAGCAGTTTTAAAGAAGTGAAGTAAACGCGATTTTACACTCAATATGGGATAGAAAATCGAATTTGTTACCTTTTTAAAAACTTAGTATTTTTGGTATATACAGGCTTATTATGAGGTAATACATCGATTTATATGATGTATAAGCAGTTTGAAAGAAGTGAAGTAAACGCGAATTTACACTCAATAGGGGCTAGAAAATCGATTTTCTTGAATTGTTAAAAAATCAATATTCATGGTATATAGAGGCTTATTATGAGGTGATAAATCTCTTTATATGATTTTCAAGCAGTTTGAAAGAAGCGAAGTAAACGCGATTTTACACTCACTAGGGGCTAGAAAATCCATTTTCCTGACTTTAAAAACTCAATATTCTTGGTATATAGAGGCTTATTATGAGGTGATACATCCATTTATATGATCTTTAAGCAGTTTGAAAAACGTGAAGTAAACGTCAATTTACACTCAATAGGGGCTAGAAAATCGATTTTCTTGAATTGTTAAAAACTCAATATTTTAGGTATATAGAGGCTTATTATGATGTGATAGATCCATTTATATGATTTTTAAGCAGTTTGAAAGAAGTGAAGTAAACGCGATTTTACACTCACTAGGGGCTAGAAAATCGAATTTCTTGACTTTTTAAAAACTCTGTATTTTTGGTATATATAGGCTTATTATGACGTGAAACAACCATTTATATGATTTTTTCGAAGTTTGAAAGAAGTGAAGTAAACGCGATTTTACACTCAATAGAGGCTAGAAAATCGAATTTCTTGACTTTTGGAAAAATCAGTATTTTTGGTATATAGAGGCATATTATGAGGTAATACATCGATTTATACGATTTTTAAGCAGTTTGAAAGAAGTTAGTAAACGCGATTTTACACTCAATAGAGGCTAGAAAATCGAATTGCTTGACTTTTTGAAAACTCAGTATTTTTGGTATATAGAAGCTTATTATGAGGTAATACATCGATTTAAATGATTTTTAAGCAGTTTGAAAGAAGTGAAGTAAACGCGATTTTACACTCACTAGGAGATAGAAAATCGAATTTGTTGAATTTTTAAAAACTCAATATTCTTGGTATATACCTATAGGCTTATTATGAGGTGATACAACCATTTATATGAATTTTAAGCAGTTTTGAAGAAGTAAAGTAAACGCGATTTTACACCCAATACAGGTTAGAAAATCGAATTTCTTGACTTTTGGAAAACTCAGTATTTTTGGTATATAAAGGCGTATTATGAGGTAATACATCGACTTCTATAATTTTTAAGCAGTTTGAAAAACGTGAAGTAAACGCGCTTTTACATTCAATAGAGGCTAGAAAATCGAATTTCTTGACTTTTTGAAAGCTCAGTATTTTTGGTATATAGAAGCTTATTTAGAGGTAATACGTCGATTTAAATAATTTTTAAGCAGTTTGAAAGAAGTGAAGTTAACGCGATTTTACACTCACTAAAGGGATAGAAAATCGAATTTCTTGACTTTTTAAAAACTTAGTATTCTTGGTATACATAGGCTTAATATGACGTGAAACAACCATTTATATGATTTTTTCGAATTTTGAAAGAAGTGAAGTAAACGCGGTTTTACACTCAGTAGAAGCTAGAAAATCGAATTTCTTGACTTTTTGAAAACTCAGTATTTTTGGTATATAGAGGCTAATTATGAGGTAATACATCGATTTATATGATCTTTAAGCAGTTTGAAAGAAGTGAAGTAAACGCGAATTTACACTCACTAGGGGCTAGAAAATCGATTTTCTTGAATTGTTAAAAAGTCAATATTCTTGGTATATAGAGGCTTACTATGAGGTGATAGATCCATTTATATGATTTTTAAGCAGTTTGAAAGAAGTGAAGTAAACGCGATTTTACACACACTAGGGGCTAGAAAATCGATTTTCTTGACTTGTTCAAAACTCAATATTCTTGGTATATATAGGCTTATTATGACGTGAAACAACCATTTATATGATTTTTTAGAAGTTTGAAAGAAGTGAAGTAAACGCGATTTTACACTCACTAGGAGATAGAAAATCGGATTTGTTGAATTTTTTAAAACTCAGTATTTTTGGTATATAGAGGCTTATTATGAGGTAATACATCAATTTATACGATTTTTAAGCAGTTTGAAAGAAGTGAAGAAAACGCGACTTTTACACTCACTAAGCCTAGAAAATCGAATTTCTTGACTTCTTAAAACGCAGTATTCTTGGTATATATAGGCTTATTATGACGTGAAACAACCATTTATATGATTTTTTCGAAGTTTAAAAGAAGTGAAATAAACGCAATTTCACACTCAATAGAGGCTAGAAAATCGAATTTCTTGACTTTTTGAAAACTCAGTATTTTTGGTATATAGAGGCTTATTATGAGGTAATACATCGATTTATATAATTTTTAAGCAGTTTGAAAAAAGTGAAGTAAACGCGATTTTACACTCAATAGAGGCTAGAAAATTGAATTTCTTGACTTTTTGAAAACTCAGTATTTTTGGTATATAGAGGCTTATTATGAGGTAATACATCGATTTAAATGATTTTTAAGCAGTTTGAAAGAAGTGAAGCTAACGCGATTATACACTCACTAAGGGAATAGGAAATCGAATTTTTTGACTTTTTAAAAACTTAGCATTCTTGGTATACATAGGCTTATTATGACGTGAAACAACCATTTATATGGTTTTTTCGAAGTTTGAAAGAAGTGAAGTAAACGCGATTTTACACTCAATAGAGGCTAGAAAATCGAATTTCTTGACTTTTTGAAAACTCAGTATTTTTGGTATATACAGGTTTATTATGAGGTAATACATGGATTTATATGGTTTTTAAGCAGTTTGAAAGAAGCGAAGTAAACGCGAATATACACTCACTAGGAGCTAGAAAATCGATTTTCTTGAATTGTTAAAAACTCAATATTTTTGCTATATAGAGGCTTATTATGAGGTGATAGATCCATTTATATGATTTTCAAGCAGTTTGAAAGAAGTGAAGTAAACGCGATTTTACACTCACTAGGGGCTAGACAAACGATTTTCTTGACTTGTTAAAAACTCAATATTCTTGGTATATAGAGGCTTATCAGGTGATACATCCATTTATATGCTTTTTAAGCAGTTTGAAAAACGTGAAGTAAACGCGAATTTACACTCAATAGGGGCTAGAAAATCGATTTTCCTGAATTGTTAAAAACTCAATATTCTTGGTATATAGGGGCTTATTATGAGGTGATAGATCCATTTATATGATTTTTAAGCAGTTTGAAAGAAGTGAAGTAAACGCGATTTTACACTCACTAGGGGCAAGAAAATAGATTTTCTTGACTTGTTGAAAACTCAATATTCTTGGTATATAGAGGCTTATCAGGTGATACATCCATTTATATGCTTTTTAAGCAGTTTGAAAAACGTGAATTCAACGCGAATTTACACTCAATAGGGGCTAGAAAATCGATTTTCTTGAATTGTTAAAAACTCAATATTCTTGGTATATAGGGGCTTATTATGAGGTGATAGATCCATTTATATGATTTTTAAGCAGTTTGAAAGAAGTGAAGTTAACGCGATTTTACACTCACTAAAGGGATAGAAAATCGAATTTCTTGACTTTTTAAAAACTTAGTATTCTTGGTATACATAGGCTTATTACGACGTGAAACAACCATTTATATGATTTTTTCGAAGTTTGAAAGAAGTGAAGTAAACGCGGTTTTACACTCAGTAGAAGCTAGAAAATCGAATTTCTTGACTTTGTGAAAACTCAGTATTTTTGGTATATAGAGGCTTATTATGAGGTAATACGTCGATTTATATGATTTTTAAGCAGTTTGAAAGAAGTGAAGATAACGCGATTTTACACTCACTAAAGGGATAGAAAATCGAATTTCTTGACTTTTTAAAAACTTAGTATTCTTGGTATACATAGGCTTATTATGACGTGAAAAAACCATTTATATGATTTTTTCGAAGTTTGAAAGAAGTGAAGTAAACGCGGTTTTACACTCAGTAGAAGCTAGAAAATCGAATTTCTTGACTTTTTGAAAACTCAGTATTTTTGGTATATAGAGGCTTATTATGAGGTAATACATCGATTTAAATGATTTTTAAGCAGTTTGAAAGAAGTGAAGCTAACGCGATTATACACTCACTAAGGGAATAGGAAATCGAATTTTTTGACTTTTTAAAAACTTAGCATTCTTGGTATACATAGGCTTATTATGACGTGAAACAACCATTTATATGGTTTTTTCGAAGTTTGAAAGAAGTGAAGTAAACGCGATTTTACACTCAATAGAGGCTAGAAAATCGAATTTCTTGACTTTTTGAAAACTCAGTATTTTTGGTATATACAGGTTTATTATGAGGTAATACATGGATTTATATGGTTTTTAAGCAGTTTGAAAGAAGCGAAGTAAACGCGAATATACACTCACTAGGAGCTAGAAAATCGATTTTCTTGAATTGTTAAAAACTCAATATTTTTGCTATATAGAGGCTTATTATGAGGTGATAGATCCATTTATATGATTTTCAAGCAGTTTGAAAGAAGTGAAGTAAACGCGATTTTACACTCACTAGGGGTTAGACAAACGATTTTCTTGACTTGTTAAAAACTCAATATTCTTGGTATATAGAGGCTTATCAGGTGATACATCCATTTATATGCTTTTTAAGCAGTTTGAAAAACGTGAAGTAAACGCGAATTTACACTCAATAGGGGCTAGAAAATCGATTTTCCTGAATTGTTAAAAACTCAATATTCTTGGTATATAGGGGCTTATTATGAGGTGATAGATCCATTTATATGATTTTTAAGCAGTTTGAAAGAAGTGAAGTAAACGCGATTTTACACTCACTAGGGGCAAGAAAATGGATTTTCTTGACTTGTTGAAAACTCAATATTCTTGGTATATAGAGGCTTATCAGGTGATACATCCATTTATATGCTTTTTAAGCAGTTTGAAAAACGTGAAGTAAACGCGAATTTACACTCAATAGGGGCTAGAAAATCGATTTTCTTGAATTGTTAAAAACTCAATATTCTTGGTATATAGGGGCTTATTATGAGGTGATAGATCCATTTATATGATTTTTAAGCAGTTTGAAAGAAGTGAAGTTAACGCGATTTTACACTCACTAAAGGGATAGAAAATCGAATTTCTTGACTTTTTAAAAACTTAGTATTCTTGGTATACATAGGCTTATTACGACGTGAAACAACCATTTATATGATTTTTTCGAAGTTTGAAAGAAGTGAAGTAAACGCGGTTTTACACTCAGTAGAAGCTAGAAAATCGAATTTCTTGACTTTGTGAAAACTCAGTATTTTTGGTATATAGAGGCTTATTATGAGGTAATACGTCGATTTATATGATTTTTAAGCAGTTTGAAAGAAGTGAAGATAACGCGATTTTACACTCACTAAAGGGATAGAAAATCGAATTTCTTGACTTTTTAAAAACTTAGTATTCTTGGTATACATAGGTTTATTATGACGTGAAAAAACCATTTATATGATTTTTTCGAAGTTTGAAAGAAGTGAAGTAAACGCGGTTTTACACTCAGTAGATGCTAGAAAATCGAATTTCTTGACTTTTTGAAAACTCAGTATTTTTGGTATATAGAGGCTTATTATGAGGTAATACATCGATTTAAATGATTTTTAAGCAGTTTGAAAGAAGTGAAGCTAACGCGATTTTACACTCACTAAGGGAATAGGAAATCGAATTTTTTGACTTTTTAAAAACTTAGCATTCTTGGTATACATAGGCTTATTATGACGTGAAACAACCATTTATATGATTTTTTCGAAGTTTGAAAGAAGTGAAGTAAACGCGATTTTACATTCAATAGAGGCTAGAAAATCGAATTTCTTGACTTTTTGAAAACTCAGTATTTTTGGTATATACAGGTTTATTATGAGGTAATACATGGATTTATATGGTTTTTAAGCAGTTTGAAAGAAGCGAAGTAAACGCGAATTTACACTCACTAGGAGCTAGAAAATCGATTTTCTTGAATTGTTAAAAGCTCAATATTCTTGGTATATAGAGGCTTATTATGAGGTGATAGATCCATTTATATGATTTTCAAGCAGTTTGAAAGAAGTGAAGTAAACGCGATTTTACACTCACTAGGGGCTAGACAAACGATTTTCTTGACTTGTTAAAAACTCAATATTCTTGGTATATAGAGGCTTATCAGGTAATACATCCATTTATATGCTTTTTAAGCAGTTTGAAAAACGTGAAGTAAACGCGCTTTTACATTTAATAGAGGCTAGAAAATCGAATTTCTTGACTATTTGAAAGCTCAGTATTTTTGGTATACAGAAGCTTATTTAGAGGTAATACGTCGATTTAAATAATTTTTAAGCAGTTTGAAGGAAGTGAAGTTAACGCGATTTTACACTCACTAAAGGGATAGAAAATCGAATTTCTTGACTTTTTAAAAACTTAGTATTCTTGGTATACATAGGCTTAATATGACGTGAAACAACCATTTATATGATTTTTTCGAATTTTGAAAGAAGTGAAGTAAACGCGGTTTTACACTCAGTAGAAGCTAGAAAATCGAATTTCTTGACTTTTTGAAAACTCAGTATTTTTGGTATATAGAGGCTTATTATGAGGTAATACATCAATTTATACGATTTTTAAGCAGTTTGAAAGAAGTGAAGAAAACGCGACTTTTACACTCACTAAGCCTAGAAAATCGAATTTCTTGACTTCTTAAAACGCAGTATTCTTGGTATATATAGGCTTATTATGACGTGAAACAACCATTTATATGATTTTTTCGAAGTTTAAAAGAAGTGAAGTAAACGCAATTTCACACTCAATAGAGGCTAGAAAATCGAATTTCTTGACTTTTTGAAAACTCAGTATTTTTGGTATATAGAGGCTTATTATGAGGTAATACATCGATTTATATAATTTTTAAGCAGTTTGAAAAAAGTGAAGTAAACGCGATTTTACACTCAATAGAGGCTAGAAAATTGAATTTCTTGACTTTTTGAAAACTCAGTATTTTTGGTATATAGAGGCTTATTATGAGGTAATACATCGATTTAAATGATTTTTAAGCAGTTTGAAAGAAGTGAAGCTAACGCGATTTTACACTCACTAAGGGAATAGGAAATCGAATTTTTTGACTTTTTAAAAACTTAGCATTCTTGGTATACATAGGCTTATTATGACGTGAAACAACCATTTATATGATTTTTTCGAAGTTTGAAAGAAGTGAAGTAAACGCGATTTTACACTCAATAGAGGCTAGAAAATCGAATTTCTTGACTTTTTGAAAACTCAGTATTTTTGGTATATACAGGTTTATTATGAGGTAATACATGGATTTATATGATCTTTAAGCAGTTTGAAAGAAGTGAAGTAAACGCGAATTTACACTCACTAGGGGCTAGACAAACGATTTTCTTGACTTGTTAAAAACTCAATATTCTTGGTATATAGAGGCTTATCAGGTAATACATCCATTTATATGCTTTTTAAGCAGTTTGAAAAACGTGAAGTAAACGCGCTTTTACATTTAATAGAGGCTAGAAAATCGAATTTCTTGACTATTTGAAAGCTCAGTATTTTTGGTATATAGAAGCTTATTTAGAGGTAATACGTCGATTTAAATAATTTTTAAGCAGTTTGAAAGAAGTGAAGTTAACGCGATTTTACACTCACTAAAGGGATAGAAAATCGAATTTCTTGACTTTTTAAAAACTTAGTATTCTTGGTATACATAGGCTTAATATGACGTGAAACAACCATTTATATGATTTTTTCGAATTTTGAAAGAAGTGAAGTAAACGCGGTTTTACACTCAGTAGAAGCTAGAAAATCGAATTTCTTGACTTTTTGAAAACTCAGTATTTTTGGTATATAGAGGCTAATTATGAGGTAATACATCGATTTATATGATCTTTAAGCAGTTTGAAAGAAGTGAAGTAAACGCGAATTTACACTCACTAGGGGCTAGAAAATCGATTTTCTTGAATTGTTAAAAAGTCAATATTCTTGGTATATAGAGGCTTACTATGAGGTGATAGATCCATTTATATGATTTTTAAGCAGTTTGAAAGAAGTGAAGTAAACGCGATTTTACACACACTAGGGGCTAGAAAATCGATTTTCTTGACTTGTTAAAAACTCAATATTCTTGGTATATATAGGCTTATTATGACGTGAAACAACCATTTATATGATTTTTTAGAAGTTTGAAAGAAGTGAAGTAAACGCGATTTTACACTCACTAGGAGATAGAAAATCGGATTTGTTGAATTTTTAAAAACTCAGTATTTTTGGTATATAGAGGCTTATTATGAGGTAGTACATCAATTTATACGATTTTTAAGCAGTTTGAAAGAAGTGAAGAAAACGCGACTTTTACACTCACTAAGCCTAGAAAATCGAATTTCTTGACTTCTTAAAACGCAGTATTCTTGGTATATATAGGCTTATTATGACGTGAAACAACCATTTATATGATTTTTTCGAAGTTTAAAAGAAGTGAAGTAAACGCAATTTCACACTCAATAGAGGCTAGAAAATCGAATTTCTTGACTTTTTGAAAACTAAGTATTTTTGGTATATAGAGGCTTATTATGAGGTAATACATCGATTTATATAATTTTTAAGCAGTTTGAAAAAAGTGAAGTAAACGCGATTTTACACTCAATAGAGGCTAGAAAATCGAATTTCTTGACTTTTTGAAAACTCAGTATTTTTGGTATATAGAGGCTTATTATGAGGTAATACATCGATTTAAATGATTTTTAAGCAGTTTGAAAGAAGTGAAGCTAACGCGATTTTACACTCACTAAGGGAATAGAAAATCGAATTTTTTGACTTTTTAAAAACTTAGCATTCTTGGTATACATAGGCTTATTATGACGTGAAACAACCATTTATATGGTTTTTTCGAAGTTTGAAAGAAGTGAAGTAAACGCGATTTTACACTCAATAGAGGCTAGAAAATCGAATTTCTTGACTATTTGAAAGCTCAGTATTTTTGGTATATAGAAGCTTATTTAGAGGTAATACGTCGATTTAAATAATTTTTAAGCAGTTTGAAAGAAGTGAAGTTAACGCGATTTTACACTCACTAAAGGGATAGAAAATCGAATTTCTTGACTTTTTAAAAACTTAGTTCTCTTGGTATACATAGGCTTAATATGACGTGAAACAACCATTTATATGATTTTTTCGAATTTTGAAAGAAGTGAAGTAAACGCGGTTTTACACTCAGTAGAAGCTAGAAAATCGAATTTCTTGACTTTTTGAAAACTCAGTATTTTTGGTATATAGAGGCTAATTATGAGGTAATACATCGATTTATATGATCTTTAAGCAGTTTGAAAGAAGTGAAGTAAACGCGAATTTACACTCACAAGGGGCTAGAAAATCGATTTTCTTGAATTGTTAAAAAGTCAATATTCTTGGTATATAGAGGCTTACTATGAGGTGATAGATCCATTTATATGATTTTTAAGCAGTTTGAAAGAAGTGAAGTAAACGCGATTTTACACACACTAGGGGCTAGAAAATCGATTTTCTTGACTTGTTAAAAACTCAATATTCTTGGTATATATAGGCTTATTATGACGTGAAACAACCATTTATATGATTTTTTAGAAGTTTGAAAGAAGTGAAGTAAACGCGATTTTACACTCACTAGGAGATAGAAAATCGGATTAATTGAATTTTTAAAACTCAGTATTTTTGGTATATAGAGGCTTATTATGAGGTAATACATCAATTTATACGATTTTTAAGCAGTTTGAAAGAAGTGAAGAAAACGCGACTTTTACACTCACTAAGCCTAGAAAATCGAATTTCTTGACTTCTTAAAACGCAGTATTCTTGGTATATATAGGCTTATTATGACGTGAAACAACCATTTATATGATTTTTTCGAAGTTTAAAAGAAGTGAAGTAAACGCAATTTCACACTCAATAGAGGCTAGAAAATCGAATTTCTTGACTTTTTGAAAACTCAGTATTTTTTGTATATACAGGTTTATTATGAGGTAATACATGGATTTATATGATTTTTAAGCAGTTTGAAAGAAGTGAAGTAAACGCGATTTTACACTAACTAGGGGCTAGAAAATCGATTTTCTTGAATTGTTAAAAACTCAATATTCTTGGTATATAGAGACTTATTATGAGGTGATAGATCCATTTATATGATTTTTAAGCAGCTTGAAAGAAGTGAAGTAAACGCGATTTTACACTCACTAGGGGCTAGAAAATCGATTTTTTGACTTGTTAAAACTCAATATTCATGGTATATAGAGGCTTATCAGGTGATACATCCATTTATATGATTTTTAAGCAGTTTGAAAAACGTGAACTAAACGCGAATTTACACTCAATAGAGGCTAGAAAATCGATTTTCTTGAATTGTTAAAAACTCAATATTCTTGGTATATAGGGGCTTATTATGAGGTGATAGATCCATTTATATGATTTTTAAGCAGTTTGAAAGAAGTGAAGTAAACGCGATTTTACACTCACTAGGGGCAAGAAAATCGATTTTCTTGACTTGTTGAAAACTCAATATTCTTGGTATATAGAGGCTTATTATGAGGTAATACATCGACTTATATAATTTTTAAGCAGTTTGAAAAACGTGAAGTAAACGCGCTTTTACATTCAATAGAGGCTAGAAAATCGAATTTCTTGACTATTTGAATGCTCAGTATTTTTGGTATATAGAAGCTTATTTAGAGGTAATACGTCGATTTAAATAATTTTTAAGCAGTTTGAAAGAAGTGAAGTTAACGCGATT
This sequence comes from Deroplatys truncata, assembly GCA_030765065.1. Lineage (NCBI taxonomy): Eukaryota > Metazoa > Arthropoda > Insecta > Mantodea > Mantidae > Deroplatys > Deroplatys truncata. The sequence goes on from CM060980.1 coordinate 336,070, forward strand.
TTACACTCACTAAAGGGATAGAAAATCGAATTTCTTGACTTTTTAAAAACTTAGTATTCTTGGTATACATAGGCTTAATATGACGTGAAACAACCATTTATATGATTTTTTCGAAGTTTGAAAGAAGTGAAGTAAACGCGGTTTTACACTCAGTAGAAGCTAGAAAATCGAATTTCTTGACTTTTTGAAAACTCAGTATTTTTGGTATATAGAGGCTAATTATGAGGTAATACATCGATTTATATGATCTTTAAGCAGTTTGAAAGAAGTGAAGTAAACGCGAATTTACACTCACTAGGGGCTAGAAAATCGATTTTCTTGAATTGTTAAAAAGTCAATATTCTTGGTATATAGAGGCTTACTATGAGGTGATAGATCCATTTATATGATTTTTAAGCAGTTTGAAAGAAGTGAAGTAAACGCGATTTTACACACACTAGGGGCTAGAAAATCGATTTTCTTGACTTGTTAAAAACTCAATATTCTTGGTATATATAGGCTATTATGACGTGAAACAACCATTTATATGATTTTTTAGAAGTTTGAAAGAAGTGAGGTAAACGCGATTTTACACTCACTAGGAGATAGAAAATCGGATTTGTTGAATTTTTAAAAACTCAGTATTTTTGGTATATAGAGGCTTATTATGAGGTAATCATCAATTTATACGATTTTTAAGCAGTTTGAAAGAAGTGAAGTAAACGCGATTTTACACTCACTAAGCCTAGAAAATCGAATTTCTTGACTTCTTAAAACGCAGTATTCTTGGTATATATAGGCTTATTATGACGTGAAACAACCATTTATATGATTTTTTCGAAGTTTAAAAGAAGTGAAGTAAACGCAATTTCACACTCAATAGAGGCTAGAAAATCGAATTTCTTGACTTTGTGAAAACTCAGTATTTTTGGTATATAGAGGCTTATTATGAGGTAATACATCAATTTATACGATTTTTAAGCAGTTTGAAAGAAGTGAAGAAAACGCGACTTTTACACTCACTAAGCCTAGAAAATCGAATTTCTTGACTTCTTAAAACGCAGTATTCTTGGTATATATAGGCTTATTATGACGTGAAACAACCATTTATATGATTTTTAAGCAGTTTGAAAAAAGTGAAGTAAACGCGATTTTACACTCAATAGAGGCTAGAAAATCGAATTTCTTGACTGTTTGAAAACTCAGTATTTTTGGTATATAGAGGCTTATTATGAGGTAATACATCGATTTAAATGATTTTTAAGCAGTTTGAAAGAAGTGAAGCTAACGCGATTTTACACTCACTAAGGGAATAGGAAATCGAATTTTTTGACTTTTTAAAAACTTAGCATTCTTGGTATACATAGGCTTATTATGACGTGAAACAACCATTTATATGATTTTTTCGAAGTTTGAAAGAAGTGAAGTAAACGCGATTTTACACTCAATAGAGGCTAGAAAATCGAATTTCTTGACTTTTTGAAAACTCAGTATTTTTGGTATATACAGGTTTATTATGAGGTAATACATGGATTTATATGGTTTTTAAGCAGTTTGAAAGAAGCGAAGTAAACGCGAATTTACACTCACTAGGAGCTAGAAAATCGATTTTCTTGAATTGTTAAAAACTCAATATTCTTGGTATATAGAGGCTTATTATGAGGTGATAGATCCATTTATATGATTTTCAAGCAGTTTGAAAGAAGTGAAGTAAACGCGATTTTACACTCACTAGGGGCTAGACAAACGATTTTCTTGACTTGTTAAAAACTCAATATTCTTGGTATATAGAGGCTTATCAGGTGATACATCCATTTATATGCTTTTTAAGCAGTTTGAAAAACGTGAAGTAAACGCGAATTTACACTCAATAGGGGCTAGAAAATCGATTTTCTTGAATTGTTAAAAACTCAATATTCTTGGTATATAGAGGCTTATTATGAGGTGATAGATCCATTTATATGATTTTCAAGCAGTTTGAAAGAAGTGAAGTAAACGCGATTTTACACTCACTAGGGGCAAAAAAAATGGATTTTCTTGACTTGTTGAAAACTCAATATTCTTGGTATATACCTATAGGCTTATTATGAGGTGATACAACCATTTATATGAATTTTAAGCAGTTTTGAAGAAGTGAAGTAAACGCGATTTTACACTCAATACAGGTTAGAAAATCGAATTTCTTGACTTTTGGAAAACTCAGTATTTTTGGTATATAGAGGCTTATTATGAGGTAATACATCGACTTCTATAATTTTTAAGCAGTTTGAAAAACGTGAAGTAAACGGGCTTTTACATTCAATAGAGGCTAGAAAATCGAATTTCTTGACTTTTTGAAAGCTCAGTATTTTTGGTATATAGAAGCTTATTTAGAGGTAATACGTCGATTTAAATGATTTTTAAGCAGTTTGAAAGAAGTGAAGTTAACGCGATTTTACACTCACTAAAGGGATAGAAAATCGAATTTCTTGACTTTTTAAAAACATAGTATTCTTGGTATACATAGGCTTAGTATGACTTGAAACAACCATTTATATGATTTTTTCGAAGTTTGAAAGAAGTGAAGATAACGCGGTTTTACACTCAGTAGAAGCTAGAAAATCGAATTTCTTGACTTTTTGAAAACTCAGTATTTTTGGTATATAGAGGCTAATTATGAGGTAATACATCGATTTATATGATCTTTAAGCAGTTTGAAAGAAGTGAAGTAAACGCGAATTTACACTCACTAGGGGCTAGAAAATCGATTTTCTTGAATTGTTAAAAAGTCAATATTCTTGGTATATAGAGGCTTACTATGAGGTGATAGATCCATTTATATGATTTTTAAGCAGTTTGAAAGAAGTGAAGTAAACGCGATTTTACACACACTAGGGGCTAGAAAATCGATTTTCTTGACTTGTTAAAAACTCAATATTCTTGGTATATATAGGCTATTATGACGTGAAACAACCATTTATATGATTTTTTAGAAGTTTGAAAGAAGTGAAGTAAACGCGATTTTACACTCACTAGGAGATAGAAAATCGGATTTGTTGAATTTTTAAAAACTCAGTATTTTTGGTATATAGAGGCTTATTATGAGGTAATCATCAATTTATACGATTTTTAAGCAGTTTGAAAGAAGTGAAGTAAACGCGATTTTACACTCACTAAGCCTAGAAAATCGAATTTCTTGACTTCTTAAAACGCAGTATTCTTGGTATATATAGGCTTATTATGACGTGAAACAACCATTTATATGATTTTTTCGAAGTTTAAAAGAAGTGAAGTAAACGCAATTTCACACTCAATAGAGGCTAGAAAATCGAATTTCTTGACTTTGTGAAAACTCAGTATTTTTGGTATATAGAGGCTTATTATGAGGTAATACATCAATTTATACGATTTTTAAGCAGTTTGAAAGAAGTGAAGAAAACGCGACTTTTACACTCACTAAGCCTAGAAAATCGAATTTCTTGACTTCTTAAAACGCAGTATTCTTGGTATATATAGGCTTATTATGACGTGAAACAACCATTTATATGATTTTTAAGCAGTTTGAAAAAAGTGAAGTAAACGCGATTTTACACTCAATAGAGGCTAGAAAATCGAATTTCTTGACTGTTTGAAAACTCAGTATTTTTGGTATATAGAGGCTTATTATGAGGTAATACATCGATTTAAATGATTTTTAAGCAGTTTGAAAGAAGTGAAGCTAACGCGATTTTACACTCACTAAGGGAATAGGAAATCGAATTTTTTGACTTTTTAAAAACTTAGCATTCTTGGTATACATAGGCTTATTATGACGTGAAACAACCATTTATATGATTTTTTCGAAGTTTGAAAGAAGTGAAGTAAACGCGATTTTACACTCAATAGAGGCTAGAAAATCGAATTTCTTGACTTTTTGAAAACTCAGTATTTTTGGTATATACAGGTTTATTATGAGGTAATACATGGATTTATATGGTTTTTAAGCAGTTTGAAAGAAGCGAAGTAAACGCGAATTTACACTCACTAGGAGCTAGAAAATCGATTTTCTTGAATTGTTAAAAACTCAATATTCTTGGTATATAGAGGCTTATTATGAGGTGATAGATCCATTTATATGATTTTCAAGCAGTTTGAAAGAAGTGAAGTAAACGCGATTTTACACTCACTAGGGGCTAGACAAACGATTTTCTTGACTTGTTAAAAACTCAATATTCTTGGTATATAGAGGCTTATCAGGTGATACATCCATTTATATGCTTTTTAAGCAGTTTGAAAAACGTGAAGTAAACGCGAATTTACACTCAATAGGGGCTAGAAAATCGATTTTCTTGAATTGTTAAAAACTCAATATTCTTGGTATATAGAGGCTTATTATGAGGTGATAGATCCATTTATATGATTTTCAAGCAGTTTGAAAGAAGTGAAGTAAACGCGATTTTACACTCACTAGGGGCAAGAAAATGGATTTTCCTGACTTGTTGAAAACTCAATATTCTTGGTATATACCTATAGGCTTATTATGAGGTGATACAACCATTTATATGAATTTTAAGCAGTTTTGAAGAAGTGAAGTAAACGCGATTTTACACTCAATACAGGTTAGAAAATCGAATTTCTTGACTTTTGGAAAACTCAGTATTTTTGGTATATAGAGGCTTATTATGAGGTAATACATCGACTTCTATAATTTTTAAGCAGTTTGAAAAACGTGAAGTAAACGGGCATTTACATTCAATAGAGGCTAGAAAATCGAATTTCTTGACTTTTTGAAAGCTCAGTATTTTTGGTATATAGAAGCTTATTTAGAGGTAATACGTCGATTTAAATGATTTTTAAGCAGTTTGAAAGAAGTGAAGTTAACGCGATTTTACACTCACTAAAGGGATAGAAAATCGAATTTCTTGACTTTTTAAAAACATAGTATTCTTGGTATACATAGGCTTAGTATGACTTGAAACAACCATTTATATGATTTTTTCGAAGTTTGAAAGAAGTGAAGTTAACGCGGTTTTACACTCAGTAGAAGCTAGAAAATCGAATTTCTTGACTTTTTGAAAACTCAGTATTTTTGGTATATACAGGTTTATTATGAGGTAATACATGGATTTATATGATTTTTAAGCAGTTTGAAAGAAGCGAAGTAAACGCTAATTTACACTCACTAGGAGCTAGAAAATCGATTTTCTTGAATTGTTAAAAACTCAATATTCTTGGTATATAGAGGCTTATTATGAGGTGATAGATCCATTTATATGATTTTTAAGCAGTTTGAAAGAAGTGAAGTAAACGCGATTTTACACTCACTAGGGGCTAGAAAATCGAATTTCTTGACTTTTGGAAACTCAGTATTTTTGGTATATAGAGGCTTATTATGAGGTAATACATCGACTTCTATAATTTTTAAGCAGTTTGAAAAACGTGAAGTAAACGCGCTTTTACATTCAATAGAGGCTAGAAAATCGAATTTCTTGACTATTTGAATGCTCAGTATTTTTGGTATATAGAAGCTTATTTAGAGGTAATACGTCGATTTAAATAATTTTTTTGCAGTTTGAAAGAAGTGAAGTTAACGCGATTTTACACTCACTAAAGGGATAGAAAATCGAATTTCTTGACTTTTTAAAAACTTAGTATTCTTGGTATACATAGGCTTAATATGACGTGAAACAACCATTTATATGATTTTTTCGAAGTTTGAAAGAAGTGAAGTAAACGCGGTTTTACACTCAGTAGAAGCTAGAAAATCGAATTTCTTGACTTTTTGAAAACTCAGTATTTTTGGTATATAGAGGCTAATTATGAGGTAATACATCGATTTATATGATCTTTAAGCAGTTTGAAAGAAGTGAAGTAAACGCGAATTTACACTCACTAGGGGCTAGAAAATCGATTTTCTTGAATTGTTAAAAAGTCAATATTCTTGGTATATAGAGGCTTACTATGAGGTGATAGATCCATTTATATGATTTTTAAGCAGTTTGAAAGAAGTGAAGTAAACGCGATTTTACACACATTAGGGGCTAGAAAATCGATTTTCTTGACTTGTTAAAAACTCAATATTCTTGGTATATATAGGCTATTATGACGTGAAACAACCATTTATATGATTTTTTAGAAGTTTGAAAGAAGTGAAGTAAACGCGATTTTACACTCACTAGGAGATAGAAAATCGGATTTGTTGAATTTTTAAAAACTCAGTATTTTTGGTATATAGAGGCTTATTATGAGGTAATCATCAATTTATACGATTTTTAAGCAGTTTGAAAGAAGTGAAGTAAACGCGATTTTACACTCACTAAGCCTAGAAAATCGAATTTCTTGACTTCTTAAAACGCAGTATTCTTGGTATATATAGGCTTATTATGACGTGAAACAACCATTTATATGATTTTTTCGAAGTTTAAAAGAAGTAAAGTAAACGCAATTTCACACTCAATAGAGGCTAGAAAATCGAATTTCTTGACTTTTTGAAAACTCAGTATTTTTGGTATATAGAGGCTTATTATGAGGTAATACATCGATTTATATAATTTTTAAGCAGTTTGAAAAAAGTGAAGTAAACGCGATTTTACACTCAATAGAGGCTAGAAAATCGAATTTCTTGACTGTTTGAAAACTCAGTATTTTTGGTATATAGAGGCTTATTATGAGGTAATACATCGATTTAAATGATTTTTAAGCAGTTTGAAAGAAGTGAAGCTAACGCGATTTTACACTCACTAAGGGAATAGGAAATCGAATTTTTTGACTTTTTAAAAACTTAGCATTCTTGGTATACATAGGCTTATTATGACGTGAAACAACCATTTATATGATTTTTTCGAAGTTTGAAAGAAGTGAAGTAAACGCGATTTTACACTCAATAGAGGCTAGAAAATCGAATTTCTTGACTTTTTGAAAACTCAGTATTTTTGGTATATACAGGTTTATTATGAGGTAATACATGGATTTATATGGTTTTTAAGCAGTTTGAAAGAAGCGAAGTAAACGCGAATTTACACTCACTAGGAGCTAGAAAATCGATTTTCTTGAATTGTTAAAAACTCAATATTCTTGGTATATAGAGGCTTATTATGAGGTGATAGATCCATTTATATGATTTTCAAGCAGTTTGAAAGAAGTGAAGTAAACGCGATTTTACACTCACTAGGGGCTAGACAAACGATTTTCTTGACTTGTTAAAAACTCAATATTCTTGGTATATAGAGGCTTATCAGGTGATACATCCATTTATATGCTTTTTAAGCAGTTTGAAAAACGTGAAGTAAACGCGAATTTACACTCAATAGGGGCTAGAAAATCGATTTTCTTGAATTGTTAAAAACTCAATATTCTTGGTATATAGAGGCTTATTATGAGGTGATAGATCCATTTATATGATTTTCAAGCAGTTTGAAAGAAGTGAAGTAAACGCGATTTTACACTCACTAGGGGCTAGACAAACGATTTTCTTGACTTGTTAAAAACTCAATATTCTTGGTATATAGAGGCTTATCAGGTGATACATCCATTTATATGCTTTTTAAGCAGTTTGAAAAACGTGAAGTAAACGCGAATTTACACTCAATAGGGGCTAGAAAATCGATTTTCTTGAATTGTTAAAAACTCAATATTCTTGGTATATAGAGGCTTATTATGAGGTGATAGATCCATTTATATGATTTTCAAGCAGTTTGAAAGAAGTGAAGTAAACGCGATTTTACACTCACTAGGGGCAAGAAAATGGATTTTCTTGACTTGTTGAAAACTCAATATTCTTGGTATATACCTATAGGCTTATTATGAGGTGATACAACCATTTATATGAATTTTAAGCAGTTTTGAAGAAGTGAAGTAAACGCGATTTTACACTCAATACAGGTTAGAAAATCGAATTTCTTGACTTTTGGAAAACTCAGTATTTTTGGTATATAGAGGCTTATTATGAGGTAATACATCGACTTCTATAATTTTTAAGCAGTTTGAAAAACGTGAAGTAAACGGGCTTTTACATTCAATAGAGGCTAGAAAATCGAATTTCTTGACTTTTTGAAAGCTCAGTATTTTTGGTATATAGAAGCTTATTTAGAGGTAATACGTCGATTTAAATGATTTTTAAGCAGTTTGAAAGAAGTGAAGTTAACGCGATTTTACACTCACTAAAGGGATAGAAAATCGAATTTCTTGACTTTTTAAAAACATAGTATTCTTGGTATACATAGGCTTAGTATGACTTGAAACAACCATTTATATGATTTTTTCGAAGTTTGAAAGAAGTGAAGTTAACGCGGTTTTACACTCAGTAGAAGCTAGAAAATCGAATTTCTTGACTTTTTGAAAACTCAGTATTTTTGGTATATACAGGTTTATTATGAGGTAATACATGGATTTATATGATTTTTAAGCAGTTTGAAAGAAGCGAAGTAAACGCTAATTTACACTCACTAGGAGCTAGAAAATCGATTTTCTTGAATTGTTAAAAACTCAATATTCTTGGTATATAGAAGCTTATTATGAGGTGATAGATCCATTTATATGATTTTTAAGCAGTTTGAAAGAAGTGAAGTAAACGCGATTTTACACTCACTAGGGGCTAGAAAATCGAATTTCTTGACTTTTGGAAACTCAGTATTTTTGGTATATAGAGGCTTATTATGAGGTAATACATCGACTTCTATAATTTTTAAGCAGTTTGAAAAACGTGAAGTAAACGCGCTTTTACATTCAATAGAGGCTAGAAAATCGAATTTCTTGACTTTTTGAAAGCTCAGTATTTTTGGTATATAGAAGCTTATTTAGAAGTAATACGTCGATTTAAATGATTTTTAAGCAGTTTGAAAGAAGTGAAGTTAACGCGATTTTACACTCACTAAAGGGATAGAAAATCGAATTTCTTGACTTTTTAAAAACTTAGTATTCTTGGTATACATAGGCTTTTTATGACGTGAAACAACCATTTATATGATTTTTTCGAAGTTTGAAAGAAGTGAAGTAAACGCGGTTTTACTTTCAGTAGAAGCTAGAAAATCGAATTTCTTGACTTTGTGAAAACTCAGTATTTTTGGTATATAGAGGCTTATTATGAGGTAATACATCGATTTATATGATTTTTAAGCAGTTTGAAAGAAGTGAAGATAACGCGATTTTACACTCAGTAGAAGCTAGAAAATCGAATTTCTTGACTTTTTGAAAACTCAGTATTTTTGGTATATACAGGTTTATTATGAGGTAATACATGGATTTATATGATTTTTAAGCAGTTTGAAAGAAGTGAAGTAAACGCGATTTTACACTCACTAGGGGCTAGAAAATCGATTTTTTGACTTGTTAAAAACTCAATATTCTTGGTATATATAGGCTTATTATGACGTGAAACAACCATTTATATGATTTTTTAGAAGTTTGAAAGAAGTGAAGTAAACGCGATTTTACACTCACTAGGAGATAGAAAATCGGATTTGTTGAATTTTTTAAAACTCAGTATTTTTGGTATATAGAGGCTTATTATGAGGTAATACATCAATTTATACGATTTTTAAGCAGTTTGAAAGAAGTGAAGTAAACGCGATTTTACACTCACTAAGCCTAGAAAATCGAACTTCTTGACTTCTTAAAACGCAGTATTCTTGGTATATATAGGCTTATTATGACGTGAAACAACCATTTATATGATTTTTTCGAAGTTTAAAAGAAGTGAAGTAAACGCAATTTCACACTCAATAGAGGCTAGAAAATCGAATTTCTTGAATTTTTGAAAACTCAGTATTTTTGGTATATAGAGGCTTATTATGAGGTAATGCATCGATTTATATAATTTTTAAGCAGTTTGAAAAAAGTGAAGTAAACGCGATTTTACACTCAATAGAGGCTAGAAAATCGAATTTCTTGACTTTTTGAAAACTCAGTATTTTTGGTATATAGAGGCATATTATGAGGTAATACATCGATTTAAATGATTTTTAAGCAGTTTGAAAGAAGTGAAGCTAACGCGATTTTACACTCACTAAGGGAATAGGAAATCGAATTTTTTGACTTTTTAAAAACTTAGCATTCTTAGTATACATAGGCTTATTATGACGTGAAACAACCATTTATATGATTTTTTCGAAGTTTGAAAGAAGTGAAGTAAACGCGATTTTACACTCAATAGAGGCTAGAAAATCGAATTTCTTGACTTTTTGAAAACTCAGTATTTTTGGTATATACAGGTTTATTATGACCTAATACATGGATTTATATGGTTTTTAAGCAGTTTGAAAGAAGCGAAGTAAACGCGAATATACACTCACTAGGAGCTAGAAAATCGATTTTCTTGAATTGTTAAAAACTCAATATTTTTGGTATATAGAGGCTTATTATGAGGTGATAGATCCATTTATATGATTTTCAAGCAGTTTGAAAGAAGTGAAGTAAACGCGATTTTACACTCACTAGGGGCTAGACAAGCGATTTTCTTGACTTGTTAAAAACTCAATATTCTTGGTATATAGAGGCTTATCAGGTGATACATACATTTATATGCTTTTTAAGCAGTTTGAAAAACGTGAAGTAATCGCGAATTTACACTCAATAGGGGCTAGAAAATCGATTTTATTGAATTGTTAAAAACTCAATATTCTTGGTACATAGGGGCTTATTATGAGGTGATAGATCCATTTATATGATTTTTAAGCAGTTTGAAAGAAGTGAAGTAAACGCGATTTTACACTCACTAGGGGCAAGAAAATGGATTTTCTTGACTTGTTGAAAACTCAATATTCTTGGTATATACCTATAGGCTTATTATGAGGTGATACAACCATTTATATGAATTTTAAGCAGTTTTGAAGAAGTGAAGTAAACGCGATTTTACACTCAATACAGGTTAGAAAATCGAATTTCTTGACTTTTGGAAAACTCAGTATTTTTGGTATATTATGAGGCTTATTATGAGGTAATACATCGACTTCTATAATTTTTAAGCAGTTTGAAAAACGTGAAGTAAACGGGCTTTTACATTCAATAGAGGCTAGAAAATCGAATTCCTTGACTTTTTGAAAGCTCAGTATTTTTGGTATATAGAAGCTTATTTAGAGGTAATACGTCGATTTAAATGATTTTTAAGCAGTTTGAAAGAAGTGAAGTTAACGCGATTTTACACTCACTAATGGGATAGAAAATCGAATTTCTTGACTTTTTAAAAACATAGTATTCTTGGTATACATAGGCTTATTATGACGTGAAACAACCATTTATATGATTTTTTCGAAGTTTGAAAGAAGTGAAGGAAACGCGGTTTTACACTCAGTAGAAGCTAGAAAATCGAATTTCTTGATTTTTGAAAACTCAGTATTTTTGGTATATACAGGTTTATTATGAGGTAATACATGGATTTATATGATTTTTAAGCAGTTTGAAAGAAGCGAAGTAAACGCGAATTTACACTCACTAGGAGCTAGAAAATCGATTTTCTTGAATTGTTAAAAACTCAATATTCTTGGTATAAAGAGGCTTATTATGAGGTGATAGATCCATTTATATGATTTTTAAGCAGTTTGAAAGAAGTGAAGTAAACGCGATTTTACACTCACTAGGGGCTAGAAAATCGAATTTCTTGACTTTTGGAAACTCAGTATTTTTGGTATATAGAGGCTTATTATGAGGTAATACATCAACTTCTATAATTTTTAAGCAGTTTGAAAAACGTGAAGTAAACGCGCTTTTACATTCAATAGAGGCTAGAAAATCGAATTTCTTGACTTTTTGAAAGCTCAGTATTTTTGGTATATAGAAGCTTATTTAGAGGTAATACGTCGATTTAAATGATTTTTAAGCAGTTTGAAAGAAGTGAAGTTAACGCGATTTTACACTCACTAAAGGGATAGAAAATCGAATTTCTTGACTTTTTAAAAACTTAGTATTCTTGGTATACATAGGCTTATTATGACGTGAAACAACCATTTATATGATTTTTTCGAAGTTTGAAAGAAGTGAAGTAAACGCGGTTTTACACTCAGTAGAAGCTAGAAAATCGAATTTCTTGACTTTGTGAAAACTCAGTATTTTTGGTATATAGAGGCTTATTATGAGGTAATACATCGATTTATATGATTTTTAAGCAGTTTGAAAGAAGTGAAGATAACGCGATTTTACACTCACTAAAGGGATAGAAAATCGAATTTCTTGACTTTTTAAAAACTTAGTATTCTTGGTATACATAGGCTTATTATGACGTGAAAAAACCATTTATATGATTTTTTCGAAGTTTGAAAGAAGTGAAGTAAACGCGGTTTTACACTCAGTAGAAGCTAGAAAATCGAATTTCTTGACTTTTTGAAAACTCAGTATTTTTGGTATATACAGGTTTATTATGAGGTAATACATGGATTTATATGATTTTTAAGCAGTTTGAAAGAAGTGAAGTAAACGCGATTTTACACTCACTAGGGGCTAGAAAATCGATTTTCTTGAATTGTTAAAAACTCAATATTCTTGGTATATAGGGGCTTATTATGAGGTGATAGATCCATTTATATGATTTTTAAGCAGTTTGAAAGAAGTGAAGTAAACGCGATTTTACACTCACTAGGGGCTAGAAAATCGATTTTTTGACTTGTTAAAAACTCAATATTCTTGGTATATAGAAGCTTATCAGGTGATACATCCATTTATATGATTTTTAAGCAGTTTGAAAAACGTGAACTAAACGCGAATTTACACTCAACAGGGGCTAGAAAATCGATTTTCTTGAATTGTTAAAAACTCAATATTCTTGGTATATAGGGGCTTATTATGAGGTGATAGATCCATTTATATGATTTTTAAGCAGTTTGAAAGAAGTGAAGTAAACGCGATTTTTCACTCACTAGGGGCAAGAAAATCGATTTTCTTGACTATTTGAATGCTCAGTATTTTTGGTATATAGAAGCTTATTTAGAGGTAATACGTCGATTTAAATAATTTTTAAGCAGTTTGAAAGAAGTGAAGTTAACGCGATTTTACACTCACTAAAGGGATAGAAAATCGAATTTCTTGACTTTTTAAAAACTTAGTATTCTTGGTATACATAGGCTTAATATGACGTGAAACAACCATTTATATGATTTTTTCGAAGTTTGAAAGAAGTGAAGTAAACGCGGTTTTACACTCAGTAGAAGCTAGAAAATCGAATTTCTTGACTTTTTGAAAACTCAGTATTTTTGGTATATAGAGGCTAATTATGAGGTAATACATCGATTTATATGATCTTTAAGCAGTTTGAAAGAAGTGAAATAAAGCGAATTTACACTCACTAGGGGCTAGAAAATCGATTTTCTTGAATGTTAAAAAGTCAACATTCTTGGTATATAGAGGCTTACTATGAGGTGATAAATCCATTTATATGATTTTTAAGCAGTTTGAAAGAAGTGAAGTAAACGCGATTTTACACACACTAGGGGCTAGAAAATCGATTTTCTTGACTTGTTAAAAACTCAATATTCTTGGTATATATAGGCTTATTATGACGTGAAACAACCATTTATATGATTTTTTAGAAGTTTGAAAGAAGTGAAGTAAACGCGATTTTACACTCACTAGGAGATAGAAAATCGGATTTGTTGAATTTTTAAAAACTCAGTATTTTTGGTATATAGAGGCTTATTATGAGGTAATACATCAATTTATACGATTTTTAAGCAGTTTGAAAGAAGTGAAGTAAACGCGATTTTACACTCACTAAGACTAGAAAATCGAATTTCTTGACTTCTTAAAACGCAGTATTCTTGGTATATATAGGCTTATTATGACGTGAAACAACCATTTATATGATTTTTTCGAAGTTTAAAAGAAGTGAAGTAAACGCAATTTCACACTCAATAGAGGCTAGAAAATCGAATTTCTTGACTTTTTGAAAACTCAGTATTTTTGGTATATAGAGGCTTATTATGAGGTATTACATCGATTTATATAATTTTTATGCAGTTTGAAAAAAGTGAAGTAAACGCGATTTTACCCTCAATAGAGGCTTGAAAATCGAATTTCTTGACTTTTTGAAAACTCAGTATTTTTGGTATATAGAGGCTTATTATGAGGTAATACATCGATTTAAATGATTTTTAAGCAGTTTGAAAGAAGTGAAGCTAACGCGATTTTACACTCACTAAGGGAATAGGAAATCGAATTTTTTGACTTTTTAAAAACTTAGCATTCTTGGTATACATAGGCTTATTATGACGTGAAACAACCATTTATATGATTTTTTCGAAGTTTGAAAGAAGTGAAGTAAACGCGATTTTACACTCAATAGAGGCTAGAAAATCGAATTTCTTGACTTTTTGAAAACTCAGTATTTTTGGTATATACAGGTTTATTATGAGGTAATACATGGATTTATATGGTTTTTAAGCAGTTTGAAAGAAGCGAAGTAAACGCGAATATACACTCACTAGGAGCTAGAAAATCGATTTTCTTGAATTGTTAAAAACTCAATATTTTTGGTATATAGAGGCTTATTATGAGGTGATAGATCCATTTATATGATTTTCAAGCAGTTTGAAAGAAGTGAAGTAAACGCGATTTTACACTCACTAGGGGCTAGACAAACGATTTTCTTGACTTGTTAAAAACTCAATATTCTTGGTATATAGAGGCTTATCAGGTGATACATCCATTTATATGCTTTTTAAGCAGTTTGAAAAACGTGAAGAAAACGCGAATTTACACTCAATAGGGGCTAGAAAATCGATTTTCTTGAATTGTTAAAAACTCAATATTCTTGGTATATAGGGGCTTATTATGAGGTGATAGATCCATTTATATGATTTTTAAGCAGTTTGAAAGAAGTGAAGTAAACGCGATTTTACACTCACTAGGGGCAAGAAAATGGATTTTCTTGACTTGTTGAAAACTCAATATTCTTGGTATATACCTATAGGCTTATTATGAGGTGATACAACCATTTATATGAATTTTAAGCAGTTTTGAAGAAGTGAAGTAAACGCGATTTTACACTCAATACAGGTTAGAAAATCGAATTTCTTGACTTTTGGAAAACTCAGTATTTTTGGTATATTATGAGGCTTATTATGAGGTAATACATCGACTTCTATAATTTTTAAGCAGTTTGAAAAACGTGAAGTAAACGGGCTTTTACATTCAATAGAGGCTAGAAAATCGAATTTCTTGACTTTTTGAAAGCTCAGTATTTTTGGTATATAGAAGCTTATTTAGAGGTAATACGTCGATTTAAATGATTTTTAAGCAGTTTGAAAGAAGTGAAGTTAACGCGATTTTACACTCACTAATGGGATAGAAAATCGAATTTCTTGACTTTTTAAAAACATAGTATTCTTGGTATACATAGGCTTATTATGACGTGAAACAACCATTTATATGATTTTTTCGAAGTTTGAAAGAAGTGAAGTAAACGCGGTTTTACACTCAGTAGAAGCTAGAAAATCGAATTTCTTGATTTTTGAAAACTCAGTATTTTTGGTATATACAGGTTTATTATGAGGTAATACATGGATTTATATGATTTTTAAGCAGTTTGAAAGAAGCGAAGTAAACGCGAATTTACACTCACTAGGAGCTAGAAAATCGATTTTCTTGAATTGTTAAAAACTCAATATTCTTGGTATATAGAGGCTTATTATGAGGTGATAGATCCATTTATATGATTTTTAAGCAGTTTGAAAGAAGTGAAGTAAACGCGATTTTACACTCACTAGGGGCTAGAAAATCGAATTTCTTGACTTTTGGAAACTCAGTATTTTTGGTATATAGAGGCTTATTATGAGGTAATACATCGACTTCTATAATTTTTAAGCAGTTTGAAAAACGTGAAGTAAACGCGCTTTTACATTCAATAGAGGCTAGAAAATCGAATTTCTTGACTTTTTGAAAGCTCAGTATTTTTGATATATAGAAGCTTATTTAGAGGTAATACGTCGATTTAAATGATTTTTAAGCAGTTTGAAAGAAGTGAAGTTAACGCGATTTTACACTCACTAAAGGGATAGAAAATCGAATTTCTTGACTTTTCAAAAACTTAGTATTCTTGGTATACATAGGCTTATTATGACGTGAAACAACCATTTATATGATTTTTTCGAAGTTTGAAAGAAGTGAAGTAAACGCGGTTTTACACTCAGTAGAAGCTAGAAAATCGAATTTCTTGACTTTGTGAAAACTCAGTATTTTTGGTATATAGAGGCTTATTATGAGGTAATACATCGATTTATATGATTTTTAAGCAGTTTGAAAGAAGTGAAGATAACGCGATTTTACACTCACTAAAGGGATAGAAAATCGAATTTCTTGACTTTTTAAAAACTTAGTATTCTTGGTATACATAGGCTTATTATGACGTGAAAAAACCATTTATATGATTTTTTCGAAGTTTGAAAGAAGTGAAGTAAACGCGGTTTTACACTCAGTAGAAGCTAGAAAATCGAATTTCTTGACTTTTTGAAAACTCAGTATTTTTGGTATATACAGGTTTATTATGAGGTAATACATGGATTTATATGATTTTTAAGCAGTTTGAAAGAAGTGAAGTAAACGCGATTTTACACTCACTAGGGGCTAGAAAATCGATTTTCTTGAATTGTTAAAAACTCAATATTCTTGGTATATAGAGACTTATTATGAGGTGATAGATCCATTTATATGATTTTTAAGCAGTTTGAAAGAAGTGAAGTAAACGCGATTTTACACTCACTAGGGGCTAAAAAATCGATTTTTTGACTTGTTAAAAACTCAATATTCTTGGTATATAGAAGCTTATCAGGTGATACATCTATTTATATGATTTTTAAGCAGTTTGAAAAACCTGAACTAAACGCGAATTTACACTCAACAGGGGCTAGAAAATCGATTTTCTTGAATTGTTAAAAACTCAATATTCTTGGTATATAGGGGCTTATTATGAGGTGATAGATCCATTTATATGATTTTTAAGCAGTTTGAAAGAAGTGAAGTAAACGCGATTTTTCACTCACTAAGGGCAAGAAAATCGATTTTCTTGACTTGTTGAAAACTCAATATTCTTGGTATATAGAGGCTTATTATGAGGTAATACATCGACTTATATAATTTTTAAGCAGTTTGAAAAACGTGAAGTAAACGCGCTTTTACATTCAATAGAGGCTAGAAAATCGAATTTCTTGACTATTTGAATGCTCAGTATTTTTTGTATATAGAAGCTTATTTAGAGGTAATACGTCGATTTAAATAATTTTTAAGCAGTTTGAAAGAAGTGAAGTTAACGCGATTTTACACTCACTAAAGGGATAGAAAATCGAATTTCTTGACTTTTTAAAAACTTAGTATTCTTGGTATACATAGGCTTAATATGACGTGAAACAACCATTTATATGATTTTTTCGAAGTTTGAAAGAAGTGAAGTAAACGCGGTTTTACACTCAGTAGAAGCTAGAAAATCGAATTTCTTGACTTTTTGAAAACTCAGTATTTTTGGTATATAGAGGCTAATTATGAGGTAATACATCGATTTATATGATCTTTAAGCAGTTTGAAAGAAGTGAAGTAAACGCGAATTTACACTCACTAGGGGCTAGAAAATCGATTTTCTTGAATGTTAAAAAGTCAATATTCTTGGAATATAGAGGCTTACTATGAGGTGATAGATCCATTTATATGATTTTTAAGCAGTTTGAAAGAAGTGAAGTAAACGCGATTTTACACTCACTAGGGGCAAGAAAATGGATTTTCTTGACTTGTTGAAAACTCAATATTCTTGGTATATACCTATAGGCTTATTATGAGGTGATACAACCATTTATATGAATTTTAAGCAGTTTTGAAGAAGTGAAGTAAACGCGATTTTACACTCAATACAGGTTAGAAAATCGAATTTCTTGACTTTTGGAAAACTCAGTATTTTTGGTATATTATGAGGCTTATTATGAGGTAATACATCGACTTCTATAATTTTTAAGCAGTTTGAAAAACGTGAAGTAAACGGGCTTTTACATTCAATAGAGGCTAGAAAATCGAATTCCTTGACTTTTTGAAAGCTCAGTATTTTTGGTATATAGAAGCTTATTTAGAGGTAATACGTCGATTTAAATGATTTTTAAGCAGTTTGAAAGAAGTGAAGTTAACGCGATTTTACACTCACTAATGGGATAGAAAATCGAATTTCTTGACTTTTTAAAAACATAGTATTCTTGGTATACATAGGCTTATTATGACGTGAAACAACCATTTATATGATTTTTTCGAAGTTTGAAAGAAGTGAAGGAAACGCGGTTTTACACTCAGTAGAAGCTAGAAAATCGAATTTCTTGATTTTTGAAAACTCAGTATTTTTGGTATATACAGGTTTATTATGAGGTAATACATGGATTTATATGATTTTTAAGCAGTTTGAAAGAAGCGAAGTAAACGCGAATTTACACTCACTAGGAGCTAGAAAATCGATTTTCTTGAATTGTTAAAAACTCAATATTCTTGGTATAAAGAGGCTTATTATGAGGTGATAGATCCATTTATATGATTTTTAAGCAGTTTGAAAGAAGTGAAGTAAACGCGATTTTACACTCACTAGGGGCTAGAAAATCGAATTTCTTGACTTTTGGAAACTCAGTATTTTTGGTATATAGAGGCTTATTATGAGGTAATACATCAACTTCTATAATTTTTAAGCAGTTTGAAAAACGTGAAGTAAACGCGCTTTTACATTCAATAGAGGCTAGAAAATCGAATTTCTTGACTTTTTGAAAGCTCAGTATTTTTGGTATATAGAAGCTTATTTAGAGGTAATACGTCGATTTAAATGATTTTTAAGCAGTTTGAAAGAAGTGAAGTTAACGCGATTTTACACTCACTAAAGGGATAGAAAATCGAATTTCTTGACTTTTTAAAAACTTAGTATTCTTGGTATACATAGGCTTATTATGACGTGAAACAACCATTTATATGATTTTTTCGAAGTTTGAAAGAAGTGAAGTAAACGCGGTTTTACACTCAGTAGAAGCTAGAAAATCGAATTTCTTGACTTTGTGAAAACTCAGTATTTTTGGTATATAGAGGCTTATTATGAGGTAATACATCGATTTATATGATTTTTAAGCAGTTTGAAAGAAGTGAAGATAACGCGATTTTACACTCACTAAAGGGATAGAAAATCGAATTTCTTGACTTTTTAAAAACTTAGTATTCTTGGTATACATAGGCTTATTATGACGTGAAAAAACCATTTATATGATTTTTTCGAAGTTTGAAAGAAGTGAAGTAAACGCGGTTTTACACTCAGTAGAAGCTAGAAAATCGAATTTCTTGACTTTTTGAAAACTCAGTATTTTTGGTATATACAGGTTTATTATGAGGTAATACATGGATTTATATGATTTTTAAGCAGTTTGAAAGAAGTGAAGTAAACGCGATTTTACACTCACTAGGGGCTAGAAAATCGATTTTCTTGAATTGTTAAAAACTCAATATTCTTGGTATATAGGGGCTTATTATGAGGTGATAGATCCATTTATATGATTTTTAAGCAGTTTGAAAGAAGTGAAGTAAACGCGATTTTACACTCACTAGGGGCTAGAAAATCGATTTTTTGACTTGTTAAAAACTCAATATTCTTGGTATATAGAAGCTTATCAGGTGATACATCCATTTATATGATTTTTAAGCAGTTTGAAAAACGTGAACTAAACGCGAATTTACACTCAACAGGGGCTAGAAAATCGATTTTCTTGAATTGTTAAAAACTCAATATTCTTGGTATATAGGGGCTTATTATGAGGTGATAGATCCATTTATATGATTTTTAAGCAGTTTGAAAGAAGTGAAGTAAACGCGATTTTTCACTCACTAGGGGCAAGAAAATCGATTTTCTTGACTATTTGAATGCTCAGTATTTTTGGTATATAGAAGCTTATTTAGAGGTAATACGTCGATTTAAATAATTTTTAAGCAGTTTGAAAGAAGTGAAGTTAACGCGATTTTACACTCACTAAAGGGATAGAAAATCGAATTTCTTGACTTTTTAAAAACTTAGTATTCTTGGTATACATAGGCTTAATATGACGTGAAACAACCATTTATATGATTTTTTCGAAGTTTGAAAGAAGTGAAGTAAACGCGGTTTTACACTCAGTAGAAGCTAGAAAATCGAATTTCTTGACTTTTTGAAAACTCAGTATTTTTGGTATATAGAGGCTAATTATGAGGTAATACATCGATTTATATGATCTTTAAGCAGTTTGAAAGAAGTGAAATAAAGCGAATTTACACTCACTAGGGGCTAGAAAATCGATTTTCTTGAATGTTAAAAAGTCAACATTCTTGGTATATAGAGGCTTACTATGAGGTGATAAATCCATTTATATGATTTTTAAGCAGTTTGAAAGAAGTGAAGTAAACGCGATTTTACACACACTAGGGGCTAGAAAATCGATTTTCTTGACTTGTTAAAAACTCAATATTCTTGGTATATATAGGCTTATTATGACGTGAAACAACCATTTATATGATTTTTTAGAAGTTTGAAAGAAGTGAAGTAAACGCGATTTTACACTCACTAGGAGATAGAAAATCGGATTTGTTGAATTTTTAAAAACTCAGTATTTTTGGTATATAGAGGCTTATTATGAGGTAATACATCAATTTATACGATTTTTAAGCAGTTTGAAAGAAGTGAAGTAAACGCGATTTTACACTCACTAAGACTAGAAAATCGAATTTCTTGACTTCTTAAAACGCAGTATTCTTGGTATATATAGGCTTATTATGACGTGAAACAACCATTTATATGATTTTTTCGAAGTTTAAAAGAAGTGAAGTAAACGCAATTTCACACTCAATAGAGGCTAGAAAATCGAATTTCTTGACTTTTTGAAAACTCAGTATTTTTGGTATATAGAGGCTTATTATGAGGTATTACATCGATTTATATAATTTTTATGCAGTTTGAAAAAAGTGAAGTAAACGCGATTTTACACTCAATAGAGGCTTGAAAATCGAATTTCTTGACTTTTTGAAAACTCAGTATTTTTGGTATATAGAGGCTTATTATGAGGTAATACATCGATTTAAATGATTTTTAAGCAGTTTGAAAGAAGTGAAGCTAACGCGATTTTACACTCACTAAGGGAATAGGAAATCGAATTTTTTGACTTTTTAAAAACTTAGCATTCTTGGTATACATAGGCTTATTATGACGTGAAACAACCATTTATATGATTTTTTCGAAGTTTGAAAGAAGTGAAGTAAACGCGATTTTACACTCAATAGAGGCTAGAAAATCGAATTTCTTGACTTTTTGAAAACTCAGTATTTTTGGTATATACAGGTTTATTATGAGGTAATACATGGATTTATATGGTTTTTAAGCAGTTTGAAAGAAGCGAAGTAAACGCGAATATACACTCACTAGGAGCTAGAAAATCGATTTTCTTGAATTGTTAAAAACTCAATATTTTTGGTATATAGAGGCTTATTATGAGGTGATAGATCCATTTATATGATTTTCAAGCAGTTTGAAAGAAGTGAAGTAAACGCGATTTTACACTCACTAGGGGCTAGACAAACGATTTTCTTGACTTGTTAAAAACTCAATATTCTTGGTATATAGAGGCTTATCAGGTGATACATCCATTTATATGCTTTTTAAGCAGTTTGAAAAACGTGAAGTAAACGCGAATTTACACTCAATAGGGGCTAGAAAATCGATTTTCTTGAATTGTTAAAAACTCAATATTCTTGGTATATAGGGGCTTATTATGAGGTGATAGATCCATTTATATGATTTTTAAGCAGTTTGAAAGAAGTGAAGTAAACGCGATTTTACACTCACTAGGGGCAAGAAAATGGATTTTCTTGACTTGTTGAAAACTCAATATTCTTGGTATATACCTATAGGCTTATTATGAGGTGATACAACCATTTATATGAATTTTAAGCAGTTTTGAAGAAGTGAAGTAAACGCGATTTTACACTCAATACAGGTTAGAAAATCGAATTTCTTGACTTTTGGAAAACTCAGTATTTTTGGTATATTATGAGGCTTATTATGAGGTAATACATCGACTTCTATAATTTTTAAGCAGTTTGAAAAACGTGAAGTAAACGGGCTTTTACATTCAATAGAGGCTAGAAAATCGAATTTCTTGACTTTTTGAAAGCTCAGTATTTTTGGTATATAGAAGCTTATTTAGAGGTAATACGTCGATTTAAATGATTTTTAAGCAGTTTGAAAGAAGTGAAGTTAACGCGATTTTACACTCACTAATGGGATAGAAAATCGAATTTCTTGACTTTTTAAAAACATAGTATTCTTGGTATACATAGGCTTATTATGACGTGAAACAACCATTTATATGATTTTTTCGAAGTTTGAAAGAAGTGAAGTAAACGCGGTTTTACACTCAGTAGAAGCTAGAAAATCGAATTTCTTGATTTTTGAAAACTCAGTATTTTTGGTATATACAGGTTTATTATGAGGTAATACATGGATTTATATGATTTTTAAGCAGTTTGAAAGAAGCGAAGTAAACGCGAATTTACACTCACTAGGAGCTAGAAAATCGATTTTCTTGAATTGTTAAAAACTCAATATTCTTGGTATATAGAGGCTTATTATGAGGTGATAGATCCATTTATATGATTTTTAAGCAGTTTGAAAGAAGTGAAGTAAACGCGATTTTACACTCACTAGGGGCTAGAAAATCGAATTTCTTGACTTTTGGAAACTCAGTATTTTTGGTATATAGAGGCTTATTATGAGGTAATACATCGACTTCTATAATTTTTAAGCAGTTTGAAAAACGTGAAGTAAACGCGCTTTTACATTCAATAGAGGCTAGAAAATCGAATTTCTTGACTTTTTGAAAGCTCAGTATTTTTGATATATAGAAGCTTATTTAGAGGTAATACGTCGATTTAAATGATTTTTAAGCAGTTTGAAAGAAGTGAAGTTAACGCGATTTTACACTCACTAAAGGGATAGAAAATCGAATTTCTTGACTTTTCAAAAACTTAGTATTCTTGGTATACATAGGCTTATTATGACGTGAAACAACCATTTATATGATTTTTTCGAAGTTTGAAAGAAGTGAAGTAAACGCGGTTTTACACTCAGTAGAAGCTAGAAAATCGAATTTCTTGACTTTGTGAAAACTCAGTATTTTTGGTATATAGAGGCTTATTATGAGGTAATACATCGATTTATATGATTTTTAAGCAGTTTGAAAGAAGTGAAGATAACGCGATTTTACACTCACTAAAGGGATAGAAAATCGAATTTCTTGACTTTTTAAAAACTTAGTATTCTTGGTATACATAGGCTTATTATGACGTGAAAAAACCATTTATATGATTTTTTCGAAGTTTGAAAGAAGTGAAGTAAACGCGGTTTTACACTCAGTAGAAGCTAGAAAATCGAATTTCTTGACTTTTTGAAAACTCAGTATTTTTGGTATATACAGGTTTATTATGAGGTAATACATGGATTTATATGATTTTTAAGCAGTTTGAAAGAAGTGAAGTAAACGCGATTTTACACTCACTAGGGGCTAGAAAATCGATTTTCTTGAATTGTTAAAAACTGAATATTCTTGGTATATAGAGACTTATTATGAGGTGATAGATCCATTTATATGATTTTTAAGCAGTTTGAAAGAAGTGAAGTAAACGCGATTTTACACTCACTAGGGGCTAAAAAATCGATTTTTTGACTTGTTAAAAACTCAATATTCTTGGTATATAGAAGCTTATCAGGTGATACATCTATTTGTATGATTTTTAAGCAGTTTGAAAAACCTGAACTAAACGCGAATTTACACTCAACAGGGGCTAGAAAATCGATTTTCTTGAATTGTTAAAAACTCAATATTCTTGGTATATAGGGGCTTATTATGAGGTGATAGATCCATTTATATGATTTTTAAGCAGTTTGAAAGAAGTGAAGTAAACGCGATTTTTCACTCACTAGGGGCAAGAAAATCGATTTTCTTGACTTGTTGAAAACTCAATATTCTTGGTATATAGAGGCTTATTATGAGGTAATACATCGACTTATATAATTTTTAAGCAGTTTGAAAAACGTGAAGTAAACGCGCTTTTACATTCAATAGAGGCTAGAAAATCGAATTTCTTGACTATTTGAATGCTCAGTATTTTTTGTATATAGAAGCTTATTTAGAGGTAATACGTCGATTTAAATAATTTTTAAGCAGTTTGAAAGAAGTGAAGTTAACGCGATTTTACACTCACTAAAGGGATAGAAAATCGAATTTCTTGACTTTTTAAAAACTTAGTATTCTTGGTATACATAGGCTTAATATGACGTGAAACAACCATTTATATGATTTTTTCGAAGTTTGAAAGAAGTGAAGTAAACGCGGTTTTACACTCAGTAGAAGCTAGAAAATCGAATTTCTTGACTTTTTGAAAACTCAGTATTTTTGGTATATAGAGGCTAATTATGAGGTAATACATCGATTTATATGATCTTTAAGCAGTTTGAAAGAAGTGAAGTAAACGCGAATTTACACTCACTAGGGGCTAGAAAATCGATTTTCTTGAATGTTAAAAAGTCAATATTCTTGGAATATAGAGGCTTACTATGAGGTGATAGATCCATTTATATGATTTTTAAGCAGTTTGAAAGAAGTGAAGTAAACGCGATTTTACACACACTAGGGGCTAGAAAATCGATTTTCTTGACTTGTTAAAAACTCAATATTCTTGGTATATATAGGCTTATTATGACGTGAAACAACCATTTATATGATTTTTTAGAAGTTTGAAAGAAGTGAAGTTAACGCGATTTTACACTCAATAGAGGCTAGAAAATCGAATTTCTTGACTTTTTGAAAACTCAGTATTTTTGGTATATACAGGTTTATTATGAGGTAATACATGGATTTATATGGTTTTTAAGCAGTTTGAAAGAAGCGAAGTAAACGCGAATTTACACTCACTAGGAGCTAGAAAATCGATTTTCTTGAATTGTTAAAAACTCAATATTCTTGGTATATAGAGGCTTATTATGAGGTGATAGATCCATTTATATGATTTTCAAGCAGTTTGAAAGAAGTGAAGTAAACGCGATTTTACACTCATTAGGGGCTAGACAAACGATTTTCTTGACTTGTTAAAAACTCAATATTCTTGGTATATAGAGGCTTATCAGGTGATACATCCATTTATATGCTTTTTAAGCAGTTTTGAAGAAGTGAAGTAAACGCGATTTTACACTCAATACAGGTTAGAAAATCGAATTTCTTGACTTTTGGAAAACTCAGTATTTTTGGTATATAGAGGCTTATTATGAGGTAATACATCGACTTCTATAATTTTTAAGCAGTTCGAAAAACGTGAAGTAAACGGGCTTTTACATTCAATAGAGGCTAGAAAATCGAATTTCTTGACTTTTTGAAAGCACAGTATTTTTGGTATACAGAAGCTTATTTAGAGGTAATACGTCGATTTAAATGATTTTTAAGCAGTTTGAAAGAAGTGAAGTTAACGCGATTTTACACTCACTAAAGGGATAGAAAATCGAATTTCTTGACTTTTTAAAAACATAGTATTCTTGGTATACATAGGCTTATTATGACGTGAAACAACCATTTATATGATTTTTTCGAAGTTTGAAAGAAGTGAAGTAAACGCGGTTTTACACTCAGTAGAAGCTAGAAAATCGAATTTCTTGACTTTTTGAAAACTCAGTATTTTTGGTATATACAGGTTTATTATGAGGTAATACATGGATTTATATGATTTTTAAGCAGTTTGAAAGAAGCGAAGTAAACGCGAATTTACACTCACTAGGAGCTAGAAAATCGATTTTCTTGAATTGTTAAAAACTCAATATTCTTGGTATATAGGGGCTTATTATGAGGTGATAGATCCATTTATATGATTTTTAAGCAGTTTGAAAGAAGTGAAGTAAACGCGATTTTTCACTCACTATGGGGCAAGAAAATCGATTTTCTTGACTTGTTGAAAACTCAATATTCTTGGTATATAGAGGCTTATTATGAGGTAATACATCGACTTCTATAATTTTTAAGCAGTTTGAAAAACGTGAAGTAAACGCGCTTTTACATTCAATAGAGGCTAGAAAATCGAATTTCTTGACTTTTTGAAAGCTCAGTATTTTTGGTATATAGAAGCTTATTTAGAGGTAATACGTCGATTTAAATGATTTTTAAGCAGTTTGAAAGAAGTGAAGTTAACGCGATTTTACACTCACTAAAGGGATAGAAAATCGAATTTCCTGACTTTTTAAAAACTTAGTATTCTTTGTATACATAGGCTTATTATGACGTGAAACAACCATTTATATGATTTTTTCGAAGTTTGAAAGAAGTGAAGTAAACGCGGTTTTACACTCAGTAGAAGCTAGAAAATCGAATTTCTTGACTTTTTGAAAACTCAGTATTTTTGGTATATACAGGTTTATTATGAGGTAATACATGGATTTATATGATTTTTAAGCAGTTTGAAAGAAGTGAAGTAAACGCGATTTTACACTCACTAGGGGCTAGAAAATCGATTTTCTTGAATTGTTAAAAACTCAATATTCTTGGTATATAGAGACTTATTATGAGGTGATAGATCCATTTATATGATTTTTAAGCAGTTTGAAAGAAGTGAAGTAAACGCGATTTTACACTCACTAAGGGCTAGAAAATCGATTTTTTGACTTGTTAAAAACACAATATTCTTGGTGTATAGAGGCTTATCAGGTGATACATCCATTTATATGATTTTTAAGCAGTTTGAAAAACGTGAATTAAACGCGAATTTACACTCAATAGGGGCTAGAAAATCGATTTTCTTGAATTGTTAAAAACTCAATATTCTTGGTATATAGGGGCTTATTATGAGGTGATAGATCCATTTATATGATTTTTAAGCAGTTTGAAAGAATAGAAGTAAACGCGATTTTACACTCACTAGGGGCAAGATAATCGATTTTCTTGACTTGTTGAAAACTGAATATTCTTGGTATATAGAGGCTTATTATGAGGTAATACATCGACTTATATAATTTTTAAGCAGTTTGAAAAACGTGAAGTAAACGCGCTTTTACATTCAATAGAGGCTAGAAAATCGAATTTCTTGACTATTTGAATGCTCAGTATTTTTGGTATATAGAAGCTTATTTAGAGGTAATACGTCGATTTAAATAATTTTTAAGCAGTTTGAAAGAAGTGAAGTTAACGCGATTTTACACTCACTAAAGGGATAGAAAATCGAATTTCTTGACTTTTTAAAAACTTAGTATTCTTGGTATACATAGGCTTAATATGACGTGAAACAACCATTTATATGATTTTTTCGAAGTTTGAAAGAAGTGAAGTAAACGCGGTTTTACACTCAGTAGAAGCTAGAAAATCGAATTTCTTGACTTTTTGAAAACTCAGTATTTTTGGTATATAGAGGCTAATTATGAGGTATGACATCGATTTATATGATCTTTAAGCAGTTTGAAAGAAGTGAAGTAAACGCGAATTTACACTCACTAGGGGCTAGAAAATCGATTTTCTTGAATGTTAAAAAGTCAATATTCTTGGAATATAGAGGCTTACTATGAGGTGATAGATCCATTTATATGATTTTTAAGCAGTTTGAAAGAAGTGAAGTAAACGCGATTTTACACACACTAGGGGCTAGAAAATCGATTTTCTTGACTTGTTAAAAACTCAAAATTCTTGGTATATATAGGCTTATTATGACGTGAAACAACCATTTATATGATTTTTTAGAAGTTTGAAAGAAGTGAAGTAAACGCGATTTTACACTCACTAGGAGATAGAAAATCGATTTTTTGACTTGTTAAAAACTCAATATTCTTGGTATATAGAAGCTTATCAGGTGATACATCTATTTATATGATTTTTAAGCAGTTTGAAAAACCTGAACTAAACGCGAATTTACACTCAACAGGGGCTAGAAAATCGATTTTCTTGAATTGTTAAAAACTCAATATTCTTGGTATATAGGGGCTTATTATGAGGTGATAGATCCATTTATATGATTTTTAAGCAGTTTGAAAGAAGTGAAGTAAACGCGATTTTTCACTCACTAGGGGCAAGAAAATCGATTTTCTTGACTTGTTGAAAACTCAATATTCTTGGTATATAGAGGCTTATTATGAGGTAATACATCGACTTATATAATTTTTAAGCAGTTTGAAAAACGTGAAGTAAACGCGCTTTTACATTCAATAGAGGCTAGAAAATCGAATTTCTTGACTATTTGAATGCTCAGTATTTTTTGTATATAGAAGCTTATTTAGAGGTAATACGTCGATTTAAATAATTTTTAAGCAGTTTGAAAGAAGTGAAGTTAACGGGATTTTACACTCACTAAAGGGATAGAAAATCGAATTTCTTGACTTTTTAAAAACTTAGTATTCTTGGTATACATAGGCTTAATATGACGTGAAACAACCATTTATATGATTTTTTCGAAGTTTGAAAGAAGTGAAGTAAACGCGGTTTTACACTCAGTAGAAGCTAGAAAATCGAATTTCTTGACTTTTTGAAAACTCAGTATTTTTGGTATATAGAGGCTAATTATGAGGTAATACATCGATTTATATGATCTTTAAGCAGTTTGAAAGAAGTGAAGTAAACGCGAATTTACACTCACTAGGGGCTAGAAAATCGATTTTCTTGAATGTTAAAAAGTCAATATTCTTGGAATATAGAGGCTTACTTTGAGGTGATAGATCCATTTATATGATTTTTAAGCAGTTTGAAAAGAAGTGAAGTAAACGCGATTTTACACACACTAGGGGCTAGAAAATCGATTTTCTTGACTTGTTAAAAACTCAATATTCTTGGTATATATAGGCTTATTATGACGTGAAACAACCATTTATATGATTTTTTAGAAGTTTGAAAGAAGTGAAGTAAACGCGATTTTACACTCACTAGGAGATAGAAAATCGGATTTGTTGAATTTTTAAAAACTCAGTATTTTTGGTATATAGAGGCTTATTATGAGGTAATACATCAATTTATACGATTTTTAAGCAGTTTGAAAGAAGTGAAGTAAACGCGATTTTACACTCACTAAGACTAGAAAATCGAATTTCTTGACTTCTTAAAACGCAGTATTCTTGGTATATATAGGCTTATTATGACGTGAAACAACCATTTATATGATTTTTTCGAAGTTTAAAAGAAGTGAAGTAAACGCAATTTCACACTCAATAGAGGCTAGAAAATCGAATTTCTTGACTTTTTGAAAACTCAGTATTTTTGGTATATAGAGGCTTATTATGAGGTAATACATCGATTTATATAATTTTTAAGCAGTTTGAAAAAAGTGAAGTAAACGCGATTTTACACTCAATAGAGGCTAGAAAATCGAATTTCTTGACTTTTTGAAAACTCAGTATTTTTGGTATATAGAGGCTTATTATGAGGTAATACATCGATTTAAATGATTTTTAAGCAGTTTGAAAGAAGTGGAGCTAACGCGATTTTACACTCACTAAGGGAATAGGAAATCGAATTTTTTGACTTTTTAAAAACTTAGCATTCTTGGTATACATAGGCTTATTATGACGTGAAACAACCATTTATATGATTTTTTCGAAGTTTGAAAGAAGTGAAGTTAACGCGATTTTACACTCAATAGAGGCTAGAAAATCGAATTTCTTGACTTTTTGAAAACTCAGTATTTTTGGTATATACAGGTTTATTATGAGGTAATACATGGATTTATATGGTTTTTAAGCAGTTTGAAAGAAGCGAAGTAAACGCGAATTTACACTCACTAGGAGCTAGAAAATCGATTTTCTTGAATTGTTAAAAACTCAATATTCTTGGTATATAGAGGCTTATTATGAGGTGATAGATCCATTTATATGATTTTCAAGCAGTTTGAAAGAAGTGAAGTAAACGCGATTTTACACTCATTAGGGGCTAGACAAACGATTTTCTTGACTTGTTAAAAACTCAATATTCTTGGTATATAGAGGCTTATCAGGTGATACATCCATTTATATGCTTTTTAAGCAGTTTGAAAAACGTGAAGTAAACGCGAATTTACAGTCAATAGGGGCTAGAAAATCGATTTTCTTGAATTGTTAAAAACTCAATATTCTTGGTATATAGGGGCTTATTATGAGGTGATAGATCCATTTATATGATTTTTAAGCAGTTTGAAAGAAGTGAAAAAAACGCGATTTTACACTCACTAGGGGCAAGAAAATGGATTTTCTTGACTTGTTGAAAACTCAATATTCTTGGTATATACCTATAGGCTTATTATGAGGTGATACAACCATTTATATGAATTTTAAGCAGTTTTGAAGAAGTGAAGTAAACGCGATTTTACACTCAATACAGGTTAGAAAATCGAATTTCTTGACTTTTGGAAAACTCAGTATTTTTGGTATATAGAGGCTTATTATGAGGTAATACATCGACTTCTATAATTTTTAAGCAGTTCGAAAAACGTGAAGTAAACGGGCTTTTACATTCAATAGAGGCTAGAAAATCGAATTTCTTGACTTTTTGAAAGCACAGTATTTTTGGTATACAGAAGCTTATTTAGAGGTAATACGTCGATTTA
This sequence comes from Deroplatys truncata, assembly GCA_030765065.1. Taxonomy (NCBI): domain Eukaryota; kingdom Metazoa; phylum Arthropoda; class Insecta; order Mantodea; family Mantidae; genus Deroplatys; species Deroplatys truncata. The sequence continues at coordinate 366,541 of CM060980.1, forward strand.
AATGATTTTTAAGCAGTTTGAAAGAAGTGAAGTTAACGCGATTTTACACTCACTAAAGGGATAGAAAATCGAATTTCTTGACTTTTTAAAAACATAGTATTCTTGGTATACATAGGCTTATTATGACGTGAAACAACCATTTATATGATTTTTTCGAAGTTTGAAAGAAGTGAAGTAAACGCGGTTTTACACTCAGTAGAAGCTAGAAAATCCAATTTCTTGACTTTTTGAAAACTCAGTATTTTTGGTATATACAGGTTTATTATGAGGTAATACATGGATTTATATGATTTTTAAGCAGTTTGAAAGAAGCGAAGTAAACGCGAATTTACACTCACTAGGAGCTAGAAAATCGATTTTCTTGAATTGTTAAAAACTCAATATTCTTGGTATATAGGGGCTTATTATGAGGTGATAGATCCATTTATATGATTTTTAAGCAGTTTGAAAGAAGTGAAGTAAACGCGATTTTTCACTCACTATGGGGCAAGAAAATCGATTTTCTTGACTTGTTGAAAACTCAATATTCTTGGTATATAGAGGCTTATTATGAGGTAATACATCGACTTCTATAATTTTTAAGCAGTTTGAAAAACGTGAAGTAAACGCGCTTTTACATTCAATAGAGGCTAGAAAATCGAATTTCTTGACTTTTTGAAAGCTCAGTATTTTTGGTATATAGAAGCTTATTTAGAGGTAATACGTCGATTTAAATGATTTTTAAGCAGTTTGAAAGAAGTGAAGTTAACGCGATTTTACACTCACTAAAGGGATAGAAAATCGAATTTCCTGACTTTTTAAAAACTTAGTATTCTTGGTATACATAGGCTTATTATGACGTGAAACAACCATTTATATGATTTTTTCGAAGTTTGAAAGAAGTGAAGTAAACGCGGTTTTACACTCAGTAGAAGCTAGAAAATCGAATTTCTTGACTTTGTGAAAACTCAGTATTTTTGGTATATAGAGGCTTATTATGAGGTAATACATCGATTTATATGATTTTTAAGCAGTTTGAAAGAAGTGAAGATAACGCGATTTTACACTCACTAAAGGGATAGAAAATCGAATTTCTTGACTTTTTAAAAACTTAGTATTCTTGGTATACATAGGCTTATTATGACGTGAAAAAACCATTTATATGATTTTTTCGAAGTTTGAAAGAAGTGAAGTAAACGCGGTTTTACACTCAGTAGAAGCTAGAAAATCGATTTCTTGACTTTTTCAAAACTCAGTATTTTTGGTATATACAGGTTTATTATGAGGTAATACATGGATTTATATGATTTTTAAGCAGTTTGAAAGAAGTGAAGTAAACGCGATTTTACACTCACTAGGGGCTAGAAAATCGATTTTCTTGAATTGTTAAAAACTCAATATTCTTGGTATATAGAGACTTATTATGAGGTGATAGATCCATTTATATGATTTTTAAGCAGTTTGAAAGAAGTGAAGTAAACGCGATTTTACACTCACTAAGGGCTAGAAAATCGATTTTTTGACTTGTTAAAAACACAATATTCTTGGTGTATAGAGGCTTATCAGGTGATACATCCATTTATATGATTTTTAAGCAGTTTGAAAAACGTGAATTAAACGCGAATTTACACTCAATAGGGGCTAGAAAATCGATTTTCTTGAATTGTTAAAAACTCAATATTCTTGGTATATAGGGGCTTATTATGAGGTGATAGATCCATTTATATGATTTTTAAGCAGTTTGAAAGAATAGAAGTAAACGCGATTTTACACTCACTAGGGGCAAGATAATCGATTTTCTTGACTTGTTGAAAACTGAATATTCTTGGTATATAGAGGCTTATTATGAGGTAATACATCGACTTATATAATTTTTAAGCAGTTTGAAAAACGTGAAGTAAACGCGCTTTTACATTCAATAGAGGCTAGAAAATCGAATTTCTTGACTATTTGAATGCTCAGTATTTTTGGTATATAGAAGCTTATTCAGAGGTAATACGTCGATTTAAATAATTTTTAAGCAGTTTGAAAGAAGTGAAGTTAACGCGATTTTACACTCACTAAAGGGATAGAAAATCGAATTTCTTGACTTTTTAAAAACTTAGTATTCTTGGTATACATAGGCTTAATATGACGTGAAACAACCATTTATATGATTTTTTCGAAGTTTGAAAGAAGTGAAGTAAACGCGGTTTTACACTCAGTAGAAGCTAGAAAATCGAATTTCTTGACTTTTTGAAAACTCAGTATTTTTGGTATATAGAGGCTAATTATGAGGTATGACATCGATTTATATGATCTTTAAGCAGTTTGAAAGAAGTGAAGTAAACGCGAATTTACACTCACTAGGGGCTAGAAAATCGATTTTCTTGAATTGTTAAAAAGTCAATATTCTTGGTATATAGAGGCTTACTATGAGGTGATAGATCCATTTATATGATTTTTAAGCAGTTTGAAAGAAGTGAAGTAAACGCGATTTTACACACACTAGGAGCTAGAAAATCGATTTTCTTGAATTGTTAAAAACTCAATATTTTTGGTATATAGAGGCTTATTATGAGGTGATAGATCCATTTATATGATTTTCAAGCAGTTTGAAAGAAGTGAAGTAAACGCGATTTTACACTCACTAGGGGCTAGACAAGCGATTTTCTTGACTTGTTAAAAACTCAATATTCTTGGTATATAGAGGCTTATCAGGTGATACATACATTTATATGCTTTTTAAGCAGTTTGAAAAACGTGAAGTAATCGCGAATTTACACTCAATAGGGGCTAGAAAATCGATTTTATTGAATTGTTAAAAACTCAATATTCTTGGTACATAGGGGCTTATTATGAGGTGATAGATCCATTTATATGATTTTTAAGCAGTTTGAAAGAAGTGAAGTAAACGCGATTTTACACTCACTAGGGGCAAGAAAATGGATTTTCTTGACTTGTTGAAAACTCAATATTCTTGGTATATACCTATAGGCTTATTATGAGGTGATACAACCATTTATATGAATTTTAAGCAGTTTTGAAGAAGTGAAGTAAACGCGATTTTACACTCAATACAGGTTAGAAAATCGAATTTCTTGACTTTTGGAAAACTCAGTATTTTTGGTATATTATGAGGCTTATTATGAGGTAATACATCGACTTCTATAATTTTTAAGCAGTTTGAAAAACGTGAAGTAAACGGGCTTTTACATTCAATAGAGGCTAGAAAATCGAATTCCTTGACTTTTTGAAAGCTCAGTATTTTTGGTATATAGAAGCTTATTTAGAGGTAATACGTCGATTTAAATGATTTTTAAGCAGTTTGAAAGAAGTGAAGTTAACGCGATTTTACACTCACTAATGGGATAGAAAATCGAATTTCTTGACTTTTTAAAAACATAGTATTCTTGGTATACATAGGCTTATTATGACGTGAAACAACCATTTATATGATTTTTTCGAAGTTTGAAAGAAGTGAAGGAAACGCGGTTTTACACTCAGTAGAAGCTAGAAAATCGAATTTCTTGATTTTTGAAAACTCAGTATTTTTGGTATATACAGGTTTATTATGAGGTAATACATGGATTTATATGATTTTTAAGCAGTTTGAAAGAAGCGAAGTAAACGCGAATTTACACTCACTAGGAGCTAGAAAATCGATTTTCTTGAATTGTTAAAAACTCAATATTCTTGGTATAAAGAGGCTTATTATGAGGTGATAGATCCATTTATATGATTTTTAAGCAGTTTGAAAGAAGTGAAGTAAACGCGATTTTACACTCACTAGGGGCTAGAAAATCGAATTTCTTGACTTTTGGAAACTCAGTATTTTTGGTATATAGAGGCTTATTATGAGGTAATACATCAACTTCTATAATTTTTAAGCAGTTTGAAAAACGTGAAGTAAACGCGCTTTTACATTCAATAGAGGCTAGAAAATCGAATTTCTTGACTTTTTGAAAGCTCAGTATTTTTGGTATATAGAAGCTTATTTAGAGGTAATACGTCGATTTAAATGATTTTTAAGCAGTTTGAAAGAAGTGAAGTTAACGCGATTTTACACTCACTAAAGGGATAGAAAATCGAATTTCTTGACTTTTTAAAAACTTAGTATTCTTGGTATACATAGGCTTATTATGACGTGAAACAACCATTTATATGATTTTTTCGAAGTTTGAAAGAAGTGAAGTAAACGCGGTTTTACACTCAGTAGAAGCTAGAAAATCGAATTTCTTGACTTTGTGAAAACTCAGTATTTTTGGTATATAGAGGCTTATTATGAGGTAATACATCGATTTATATGATTTTTAAGCAGTTTGAAAGAAGTGAAGATAACGCGATTTTACACTCACTAAAGGGATAGAAAATCGAATTTCTTGACTTTTTAAAAACTTAGTATTCTTGGTATACATAGGCTTATTATGACGTGAAAAAACCATTTATATGATTTTTTCGAAGTTTGAAAGAAGTGAAGTAAACGCGGTTTTACACTCAGTAGAAGCTAGAAAATCGAATTTCTTGACTTTTTGAAAACTCAGTATTTTTGGTATATACAGGTTTATTATGAGGTAATACATGGATTTATATGATTTTTAAGCAGTTTGAAAGAAGTGAAGTAAACGCGATTTTACACTCACTAGGGGCTAGAAAATCGATTTTCTTGAATTGTTAAAAACTCAATATTCTTGGTATATAGGGGCTTATTATGAGGTGATAGATCCATTTATATGATTTTTAAGCAGTTTGAAAGAAGTGAAGTAAACGCGATTTTACACTCACTAGGGGCTAGAAAATCGATTTTTTGACTTGTTAAAAACTCAATATTCTTGGTATATAGAAGCTTATCAGGTGATACATCCATTTATATGATTTTTAAGCAGTTTGAAAAACGTGAACTAAACGCGAATTTACACTCAACAGGGGCTAGAAAATCGATTTTCTTGAATTGTTAAAAACTCAATATTCTTGGTATATAGGGGCTTATTATGAGGTGATAGATCCATTTATATGATTTTTAAGCAGTTTGAAAGAAGTGAAGTAAACGCGATTTTTCACTCACTAGGGGAAAGAAAATCGATTTTCTTGACTATTTGAATGCTCAGTATTTTTGGTATATAGAAGCTTATTTAGAGGTAATACGTCGATTTAAATAATTTTTAAGCAGTTTGAAAGAAGTGAAGTTAACGCGATTTTACACTCACTAAAGGGATAGAAAATCGAATTTCTTGACTTTTTAAAAACTTAGTATTCTTGGTATACATAGGCTTAATATGACGTGAAACAACCATTTATATGATTTTTTCGAAGTTTGAAAGAAGTGAAGTAAACGCGGTTTTACACTCAGTAGAAGCTAGAAAATCGAATTTCTTGACTTTTTGAAAACTCAGTATTTTTGGTATATAGAGGCTAATTATGAGGTAATACATCGATTTATATGATCTTTAAGCAGTTTGAAAGAAGTGAAATAAAGCGAATTTACACTCACTAGGGGCTAGAAAATCGATTTTCTTGAATGTTAAAAAGTCAACATTCTTGGTATATAGAGGCTTACTATGAGGTGATAAATCCATTTATATGATTTTTAAGCAGTTTGAAAGAAGTGAAGTAAACGCGATTTTACACACACTAGGGGCTAGAAAATCGATTTTCTTGACTTGTTAAAAACTCAATATTCTTGGTATATATAGGCTTATTATGACGTGAAACAACCATTTATATGATTTTTTAGAAGTTTGAAAGAAGTGAAGTAAACGCGATTTTACACTCACTAGGAGATAGAAAATCGGATTTGTTGAATTTTTAAAAACTCAGTATTTTTGGTATATAGAGGCTTATTATGAGGTAATACATCAATTTATACGATTTTTAAGCAGTTTGAAAGAAGTGAAGTAAACGCGATTTTACACTCACTAAGACTAGAAAATCGAATTTCTTGACTTCTTAAAACGCAGTATTCTTGGTATATATAGGCTTATTATGACGTGAAACAACCATTTATATGATTTTTTCGAAGTTTAAAAGAAGTGAAGTAAACGCAATTTCACACTCAATAGAGGCTAGAAAATCGAATTTCTTGACTTTTTGAAAACTCAGTATTTTTGGTATATAGAGGCTTATTATGAGGTATTACATCGATTTATATAATTTTTATGCAGTTTGAAAAAAGTGAAGTAAACGCGATTTTACACTCAATAGAGGCTTGAAAATCGAATTTCTTGACTTTTTGAAAACTCAGTATTTTTGGTATATAGAGGCTTATTATGAGGTAATACATCGATTTAAATGATTTTTAAGCAGTTTGAAAGAAGTGAAGCTAACGCGATTTTACACTCACTAAGGGAATAGGAAATCGAATTTTTTGACTTTTTAAAAACTTAGCATTCTTGGTATACATAGGCTTATTATGACGTGAAACAACCATTTATATGATTTTTTCGAAGTTTGAAAGAAGTGAAGTAAACGCGATTTTACACTCAATAGAGGCTAGAAAATCGAATTTCTTGACTTTTTGAAAACTCAGTATTTTTGGTATATACAGGTTTATTATGAGGTAATACATGGATTTATATGGTTTTTAAGCAGTTTGAAAGAAGCGAAGTAAACGCGAATATACACTCACTAGGAGCTAGAAAATCGATTTTCTTGAATTGTTAAAAACTCAATATTTTTGGTATATAGAGGCTTATTATGAGGTGATAGATCCATTTATATGATTTTCAAGCAGTTTGAAAGAAGTGAAGTAAACGCGATTTTACACTCACTAGGGGCTAGACAAACGATTTTCTTGACTTGTTAAAAACTCAATATTCTTGGTATATAGAGGCTTATCAGGTGATACATCCATTTATATGCTTTTTAAGCAGTTTGAAAAACGTGAAGTAAACGCGAATTTACACTCAATAGGGGCTAGAAAATCGATTTTCTTGAATTGTTAAAAACTCAATATTCTTGGTATATAGGGGCTTATTATGAGGTGATAGATCCATTTATATGATTTTTAAGCAGTTTGAAAGAAGTGAAGTAAACGCGATTTTACACTCACTAGGGGCAAGAAAATGGATTTTCTTGACTTGTTGAAAACTCAATATTCTTGGTATATACCTATAGGCTTATTATGAGGTGATACAACCATTTATATGAATTTTAAGCAGTTTTGAAGAAGTGAAGTAAACGCGATTTTACACTCAATACAGGTTAGAAAATCGAATTTCTTGACTTTTGGAAAACTCAGTATTTTTGGTATATTATGAGGCTTATTATGAGGTAATACATCGACTTCTATAATTTTTAAGCAGTTTGAAAAACGTGAAGTAAACGGGCTTTTACATTCAATAGAGGCTAGAAAATCGAATTTCTTGACTTTTTGAAAGCTCAGTATTTTTGGTATATAGAAGCTTATTTAGAGGTAATACGTCGATTTAAATGATTTTTAAGCAGTTTGAAAGAAGTGAAGTTAACGCGATTTTACACTCACTAATGGGATAGAAAATCGAATTTCTTGACTTTTTAAAAACATAGTATTCTTGGTATACATAGGCTTATTATGACGTGAAACAACCATTTATATGATTTTTTCGAAGTTTGAAAGAAGTGAAGTAAACGCGGTTTTACACTCAGTAGAAGCTAGAAAATCGAATTTCTTGATTTTTGAAAACTCAGTATTTTTGGTATATACAGGTTTATTATGAGGTAATACATGGATTTATATGATTTTTAAGCAGTTTGAAAGAAGCGAAGTAAACGCGAATTTACACTCACTAGGAGCTAGAAAATCGATTTTCTTGAATTGTTAAAAACTCAATATTCTTGGTATATAGAGGCTTATTATGAGGTGATAGATCCATTTATATGATTTTTAAGCAGTTTGAAAGAAGTGAAGTAAACGCGATTTTACACTCACTAGGGGCTAGAAAATCGAATTTCTTGACTTTTGGAAACTCAGTATTTTTGGTATATAGAGGCTTATTATGAGGTAATACATCGACTTCTATAATTTTTAAGCAGTTTGAAAAACGTGAAGTAAACGCGCTTTTACATTCAATAGAGGCTAGAAAATCGAATTTCTTGACTTTTTGAAAGCTCAGTATTTTTGATATATAGAAGCTTATTTAGAGGTAATACGTCGATTTAAATGATTTTTAAGCAGTTTGAAAGAAGTGAAGTTAACGCGATTTTACACTCACTAAAGGGATAGAAAATCGAATTTCTTGACTTTTCAAAAACTTAGTATTCTTGGTATACATAGGCTTATTATGACGTGAAACAACCATTTATATGATTTTTTCGAAGTTTGAAAGAAGTGAAGTAAACGCGGTTTTACACTCAGTAGAAGCTAGAAAATCGAATTTCTTGACTTTGTGAAAACTCAGTATTTTTGGTATATAGAGGCTTATTATGAGGTAATACATCGATTTATATGATTTTTAAGCAGTTTGAAAGAAGTGAAGATAACGCGATTTTACACTCACTAAAGGGATAGAAAATCGAATTTCTTGACTTTTTAAAAACTTAGTATTCTTGGTATACATAGGCTTATTATGACGTGAAAAAACCATTTATATGATTTTTTCGAAGTTTGAAAGAAGTGAAGTAAACGCGGTTTTACACTCAGTAGAAGCTAGAAAATCGAATTTCTTGACTTTTTGAAAACTCAGTATTTTTGGTATATACAGGTTTATTATGAGGTAATACATGGATTTATATGATTTTTAAGCAGTTTGAAAGAAGTGAAGTAAACGCGATTTTACACTCACTAGGGGCTAGAAAATCGATTTTCTTGAATTGTTAAAAACTCAATATTCTTGGTATATAGAGACTTATTATGAGGTGATAGATCCATTTATATGATTTTTAAGCAGTTTGAAAGAAGTGAAGTAAACGCGATTTTACACTCACTAGGGGCTAAAAAATCGATTTTTTGACTTGTTAAAAACTCAATATTCTTGGTATATAGAAGCTTATCAGGTGATACATCTATTTATATGATTTTTAAGCAGTTTGAAAAACCTGAACTAAACGCGAATTTACACTCAACAGGGGCTAGAAAATCGATTTTCTTGAATTGTTAAAAACTCAATATTCTTGGTATATAGGGGCTTATTATGAGGTGATAGATCCATTTATATGATTTTTAAGCAGTTTGAAAGAAGTGAAGTAAACGCGATTTTTCACTCACTAAGGGCAAGAAAATCGATTTTCTTGACTTGTTGAAAACTCAATATTCTTGGTATATAGAGGCTTATTATGAGGTAATACATCGACTTATATAATTTTTAAGCAGTTTGAAAAACGTGAAGTAAACGCGCTTTTACATTCAATAGAGGCTAGAAAATCGAATTTCTTGACTATTTGAATGCTCAGTATTTTTTGTATATAGAAGCTTATTTAGAGGTAATACGTCGATTTAAATAATTTTTAAGCAGTTTGAAAGAAGTGAAGTTAACGCGATTTTACACTCACTAAAGGGATAGAAAATCGAATTTCTTGACTTTTTAAAAACTTAGTATTCTTGGTATACATAGGCTTAATATGACGTGAAACAACCATTTATATGATTTTTTCGAAGTTTGAAAGAAGTGAAGTAAACGCGGTTTTACACTCAGTAGAAGCTAGAAAATCGAATTTCTTGACTTTTTGAAAACTCAGTATTTTTGGTATATAGAGGCTAATTATGAGGTAATACATCGATTTATATGATCTTTAAGCAGTTTGAAAGAAGTGAAGTAAACGCGAATTTACACTCACTAGGGGCTAGAAAATCGATTTTCTTGAATGTTAAAAAGTCAATATTCTTGGAATATAGAGGCTTACTATGAGGTGATAGATCCATTTATATGATTTTTAAGCAGTTTGAAAGAAGTGAAGTAAACGCGATTTTACACTCACTAGGGGCAAGAAAATGGATTTTCTTGACTTGTTGAAAACTCAATATTCTTGGTATATACCTATAGGCTTATTATGAGGTGATACAACCATTTATATGAATTTTAAGCAGTTTTGAAGAAGTGAAGTAAACGCGATTTTACACTCAATACAGGTTAGAAAATCGAATTTCTTGACTTTTGGAAAACTCAGTATTTTTGGTATATAGAAGCTTATTTAGAGGTGATAGATCCATTTATATGATTTTTAAGCAGTTTGAAAGAAGTGAAGTAAACGCGATTTTTCACTCACTAAGGGCAAGAAAATCGATTTTCTTGACTTGTTGAAAACTCAATATTCTTGGTATATAGAGGCTTATTATGAGGTAATACATCGACTTCTATAATTTTTAAGCAGTTTGAAAAACGTGAAGTAAACGGGCTTTTACATTCAATAGAGGCTAGAAAATCGAATTCCTTGACTTTTTGAAAGCTCAGTATTTTTGGTATATAGAAGCTTATTTAGAGGTAATACGTCGATTTAAATGATTTTTAAGCAGTTTGAAAGAAGTGAAGTTAACGCGATTTTACACTCACTAATGGGATAGAAAATCGAATTTCTTGACTTTTTAAAAACATAGTATTCTTGGTATACATAGGCTTATTATGACGTGAAACAACCATTTATATGATTTTTTCGAAGTTTGAAAGAAGTGAAGGAAACGCGGTTTTACACTCAGTAGAAGCTAGAAAATCGAATTTCTTGATTTTTGAAAACTCAGTATTTTTGGTATATACAGGTTTATTATGAGGTAATACATGGATTTATATGATTTTTAAGCAGTTTGAAAGAAGCGAAGTAAACGCGAATTTACACTCACTAGGAGCTAGAAAATCGATTTTCTTGAATTGTTAAAAACTCAATATTCTTGGTATAAAGAGGCTTATTATGAGGTGATAGATCCATTTATATGATTTTTAAGCAGTTTGAAAGAAGTGAAGTAAACGCGATTTTACACTCACTAGGGGCTAGAAAATCGAATTTCTTGACTTTTGGAAACTCAGTATTTTTGGTATATAGAGGCTTATTATGAGGTAATACATCCACTTCTATAATTTTTAAGCAGTTTGAAAAACGTGAAGTAAACGCGCTTTTACATTCAATAGAGGCTAGAAAATCGAATTTCTTGACTTTTTGAAAGCTCAGTATTTTTGGTATATAGAAGCTTATTTAGAGGTAATACGTCGATTTAAATGATTTTTAAGCAGTTTGAAAGAAGTGAAGTTAACGCGATTTTACACTCACTAAAGGGATAGAAAATCGAATTTCTTGACTTTTTAAAAACTTAGTATTCTTGGTATACATAGGCTTATTATGACGTGAAACAACCATTTATATGATTTTTTCGAAGTTTGAAAGAAGTGAAGTAAACGCGGTTTTACACTCAGTAGAAGCTAGAAAATCGAATTTCTTGACTTTGTGAAAACTCAGTATTTTTGGTATATAGAGGCTTATTATGAGGTAATACATCGATTTATATGATTTTTAAGCAGTTTGAAAGAAGTGAAGATAACGCGATTTTACACTCACTAAAGGGATAGAAAATCGAATTTCTTGACTTTTTAAAAACTTAGTATTCTTGGTATACATAGGCTTATTATGACGTGAAAAAACCATTTATATGATTTTTTCGAAGTTTGAAAGAAGTGAAGTAAACGCGGTTTTACACTCAGTAGAAGCTAGAAAATCGAATTTCTTGACTTTTTGAAAACTCAGTATTTTTGGTATATACAGGTTTATTATGAGGTAATACATGGATTTATATGATTTTTAAGCAGTTTGAAAGAAGTGAAGTAAACGCGATTTTACACTCACTAGGGGCTAGAAAATCGATTTTCTTGAATTGTTAAAAACTCAATATTCTTGGTATATAGGGGCTTATTATGAGGTGATAGATCCATTTATATGATTTTTAAGCAGTTTGAAAGAAGTGAAGTAAACGCGATTTTACACTCACTAGGGGCTAGAAAATCGATTTTTTGACTTGTTAAAAACTCAATATTCTTGGTATATAGAAGCTTATCAGGTGATACATCCATTTATATGATTTTTAAGCAGTTTGAAAAACGTGAACTAAACGCGAATTTACACTCAACAGGGGCTAGAAAATCGATTTTCTTGAATTGTTAAAAACTCAATATTCTTGGTATATAGGGGCTTATTATGAGGTGATAGATCCATTTATATGATTTTTAAGCAGTTTGAAAGAAGTGAAGTAAACGCGATTTTTCACTCACTAGGGGCAAGAAAATCGATTTTCTTGACTATTTGAATGCTCAGTATTTTTGGTATATAGAAGCTTATTTAGAGGTAATACGTCGATTTAAATAATTTTTAAGCAGTTTGAAAGAAGTGAAGTTAACGCGATTTTACACTCACTAAAGGGATAGAAAATCGAATTTCTTGACTTTTTAAAAACTTAGTATTCTTGGTATACATAGGCTTAATATGACGTGAAACAACCATTTATATGATTTTTTCGAAGTTTGAAAGAAGTGAAGTAAACGCGGTTTTACACTCAGTAGAAGCTAGAAAATCGAATTTCTTGACTTTTTGAAAACTCAGTATTTTTGGTATATAGAGGCTAATTATGAGGTAATACATCGATTTATATGATCTTTAAGCAGTTTGAAAGAAGTGAAATAAAGCGAATTTACACTCACTAGGGGCTAGAAAATCGATTTTCTTGAATGTTAAAAAGTCAACATTCTTGGTATATAGAGGCTTACTATGAGGTGATAAATCCATTTATATGATTTTTAAGCAGTTTGAAAGAAGTGAAGTAAACGCGATTTTACACACACTAGGGGCTAGAAAATCGATTTTCTTGACTTGTTAAAAACTCAATATTCTTGGTATATATAGGCTTATTATGACGTGAAACAACCATTTATATGATTTTTTAGAAGTTTGAAAGAAGTGAAGTAAACGCGATTTTACACTCACTAGGAGATAGAAAATCGGATTTGTTGAATTTTTAAAAACTCAGTATTTTTGGTATATAGAGGCTTATTATGAGGTAATACATCAATTTATACGATTTTTAAGCAGTTTGAAAGAAGTGAAGTAAACGCGATTTTACACTCACTAAGACTAGAAAATCGAATTTCTTGACTTCTTAAAACGCAGTATTCTTGGTATATATAGGCTTATTATGACGTGAAACAACCATTTATATGATTTTTTCGAAGTTTAAAAGAAGTGAAGTAAACGCAATTTCACACTCAATAGAGGCTAGAAAATCGAATTTCTTGACTTTTTGAAAACTCAGTATTTTTGGTATATAGAGGCTTATTATGAGGTATTACATCGATTTATATAATTTTTATGCAGTTTGAAAAAAGTGAAGTAAACGCGATTTTACACTCAATAGAGGCTTGAAAATCGAATTTCTTGACTTTTTGAAAACTCAGTATTTTTGGTATATAGAGGCTTATTATGAGGTAATACATCGATTTAAATGATTTTTAAGCAGTTTGAAAGAAGTGAAGCTAACGCGATTTTACACTCACTAAGGGAATAGGAAATCGAATTTTTTGACTTTTTAAAAACTTAGCATTCTTGGTATACATAGGCTTATTATGACGTGAAACAACCATTTATATGACTTTTTCGAAGTTTGAAAGAAGTGAAGTAAACGCGATTTTACACTCAATAGAGGCTAGAAAATCGAATTTCTTGACTTTTTGAAAACTCAGTATTTTTGGTATATACAGGTTTATTATGAGGTAATACATGGATTTATATGGTTTTTAAGCAGTTTGAAAGAAGCGAAGTAAACGCGAATATACACTCACTAGGAGCTAGAAAATCGATTTTCTTGAATTGTTAAAAACTCAATATTTTTGGTATATAGAGGCTTATTATGAGGTGATAGATCCATTTATATGATTTTCAAGCAGTTTGAAAGAAGTGAAGTAAACGCGATTTTACACTCACTAGGGGCTAGACAAACGATTTTCTTGACTTGTTAAAAACTCAATATTCTTGGTATATAGAGGCTTATCAGGTGATACATCCATTTATATGCTTTTTAAGCAGTTTGAAAAACGTGAAGTAAACGCGAATTTACACTCAATAGGGGCTAGAAAATCGATTTTCTTGAATTGTTAAAAACTCAATATTCTTGGTATATAGGGGCTTATTATGAGGTGATAGATCCATTTATATGATTTTTAAGCAGTTTGAAAGAAGTGAAGTAAACGCGATTTTACACTCACTAGGGGCAAGAAAATGGATTTTCTTGACTTGTTGAAAACTCAATATTCTTGGTATATACCTATAGGCTTATTATGAGGTGATACAACCATTTATATGAATTTTAAGCAGTTTTGAAGAAGTGAAGTAAACGCGATTTTACACTCAATACAGGTTAGAAAATCGAATTTCTTGACTTTTGGAAAACTCAGTATTTTTGGTATATTATGAGGCTTATTATGAGGTAATACATCGACTTCTATAATTTTTAAGCAGTTTGAAAAACGTGAAGTAAACGGGCTTTTACATTCAATAGAGGCTAGAAAATCGAATTTCTTGACTTTTTGAAAGCTCAGTATTTTTGGTATATAGAAGCTTATTTAGAGGTAATACGTCGATTTAAATGATTTTTAAGCAGTTTGAAAGAAGTGAAGTTAACGCGATTTTACACTCACTAATGGGATAGAAAATCGAATTTCTTGACTTTTTAAAAACATAGTATTCTTGGTACACATAGGCTTATTATGACGTGAAACAACCATTTATATGATTTTTTCGAAGTTTGAAAGAAGTGAAGTAAACGCGGTTTTACACTCAGTAGAAGCTAGAAAATCGAATTTCTTGATTTTTGAAAACTCAGTATTTTTGGTATATACAGGTTTATTATGAGGTAATACATGGATTTATATGATTTTTAAGCAGTTTGAAAGAAGCGAAGTAAACGCGAATTTACACTCACTAGGAGCTAGAAAATCGATTTTCTTGAATTGTTAAAAACTCAATATTCTTGGTATATAGAGGCTTATTATGAGGTGATAGATCCATTTATATGATTTTTAAGCAGTTTGAAAGAAGTGAAGTAAACGCGATTTTACACTCACTAGGGGCTAGAAAATCGAATTTCTTGACTTTTGGAAACTCAGTATTTTTGGTATATAGAGGCTTATTATGAGGTAATACATCGACTTCTATAATTTTTAAGCAGTTTGAAAAACGTGAAGTAAACGCGCTTTTACATTCAATAGAGGCTAGAAAATCGAATTTCTTGACTTTTTGAAAGCTCAGTATTTTTGATATATAGAAGCTTATTTAGAGGTAATACGTCGATTTAAATGATTTTTAAGCAGTTTGAAAGAAGTGAAGTTAACGCGATTTTACACTCACTAAAGGGATAGAAAATCGAATTTCTTGACTTTTCAAAAACTTAGTATTCTTGGTATACATAGGCTTATTATGACGTGAAACAACCATTTATATGATTTTTTCGAAGTTTGAAAGAAGTGAAGTAAACGCGGTTTTACACTCAGTAGAAGCTAGAAAATCGAATTTCTTGACTTTGTGAAAACTCAGTATTTTTGGTATATAGAGGCTTATTATGAGGTAATACATCGATTTATATGATTTTTAAGCAGTTTGAAAGAAGTGAAGATAACGCGATTTTACACTCACTAAAGGGATAGAAAATCGAATTTCTTGACTTTTTAAAAACTTAGTATTCTTGGTATACATAGGCTTATTATGACGTGAAAAAACCATTTATATGATTTTTTCGAAGTTTGAAAGAAGTGAAGTAAACGCGGTTTTACACTCAGTAGAAGCTAGAAAATCGAATTTCTTGACTTTTTGAAAACTCAGTATTTTTGGTATATACAGGTTTGTTATGAGGTAATACATGGATTTATATGATTTTTAAGCAGTTTGAAAGAAGTGAAGTAAACGCGATTTTACACTCACTAGGGGCTAGAAAATCGATTTTCTTGAATTGTTAAAAACTCAATATTCTTGGTATATAGAGACTTATTATGAGGTGATAGATCCATTTATATGATTTTTAAGCAGTTTGAAAGAAGTGAAGTAAACGCGATTTTACACTCACTAGGGGCTAAAAAATCGATTTTTTGACTTGTTAAAAACTCAATATTCTTGGTATATAGAAGCTTATCAGGTGATACATCTATTTATATGATTTTTAAGCAGTTTGAAAAACCTGAACTAAACGCGAATTTACACTCAACAGGGGCTAGAAAATCGATTTTCTTGAATTGTTAAAAACTCAATATTCTTGGTATATAGGGGCTTATTATGAGGTGATAGATCCATTTATATGATTTTTAAGCAGTTTGAAAGAAGTGAAGTAAACGCGATTTTTCACTCACTAGGGGCAAGAAAATCGATTTTCTTGACTTGTTGAAAACTCAATATTCTTGGTATATAGAGGCTTATTATGAGGTAATACATCGACTTATATAATTTTTAAGCAGTTTGAAAAACGTGAAGTAAACGCGCTTTTACATTCAATAGAGGCTAGAAAATCGAATTTCTTGACTATTTGAATGCTCAGTATTTTTTGTATATAGAAGCTTATTTAGAGGTAATACGTCGATTTAAATAATTTTTAAGCAGTTTGAAAGAAGTGAAGTTAACGCGATTTTACACTCACTAAAGGGATAGAAAATCGAATTTCTTGACTTTTTAAAAACTTAGTATTCTTGGTATACATAGGCTTAATATGACGTGAAACAACCATTTATATGATTTTTTCGAAGTTTGAAAGAAGTGAAGTAAACGCGGTTTTACACTCAGTAGAAGCTAGAAAATCGAATTTCTTGACTTTTTGAAAACTCAGTATTTTTGGTATATAGAGGCTAATTATGAGGTAATACATCGATTTATATGATCTTTAAGCAGTTTGAAAGAAGTGAAGTAAACGCGAATTTACACTCACTAGGGGCTAGAAAATCGATTTTCTTGAATGTTAAAAAGTCAATATTCTTGGAATATAGAGGCTTACTATGAGGTGATAGATCCATTTATATGATTTTTAAGCAGTTTGAAAGAAGTGAAGTAAACGCGATTTTACACACACTAGGGGCTAGAAAATCGATTTTCTTGACTTGTTAAAAACTCAATATTCTTGGTATATATAGGCTTATTATGACGTGAAACAACCATTTATATGATTTTTTAGAAGTTTGAAAGAAGTGAAGTTAACGCGATTTTACACTCAATAGAGGCTAGAAAATCGAATTTCTTGACTTTTTGAAAACTCAGTATTTTTGGTATATACAGGTTTATTATGAGGTAATACATGGATTTATATGGTTTTTAAGCAGTTTGAAAGAAGCGAAGTAAACGCGAATTTACACTCACTAGGAGCTAGAAAATCGATTTTCTTGAATTGTTAAAAACTCAATATTCTTGGTATATAGAGGCTTATTATGAGGTGATAGATCCATTTATATGATTTTCAAGCAGTTTGAAAGAAGTGAAGTAAACGCGATTTTACACTCATTAGGGGCTAGACAAACGATTTTCTTGACTTGTTAAAAACTCAATATTCTTGGTATATAGAGGCTTATCAGGTGATACATCCATTTATATGCTTTTTAAGCAGTTTTGAAGAAGTGAAGTAAACGCGATTTTACACTCAATACAGGTTAGAAAATCGAATTTCTTGACTTTTGGAAAACTCAGTATTTTTGGTATATAGAGGCTTATTATGAGGTAATACATCGACTTCTATAATTTTTAAGCAGTTCGAAAAACGTGAAGTAAACGGGCTTTTACATTCAATAGAGGCTAGAAAATCGAATTTCTTGACTTTTTGAAAGCACAGTATTTTTGGTATACAGAAGCTTATTTAGAGGTAATACGTCGATTTAAATGATTTTTAAGCAGTTTGAAAGAAGTGAAGTTAACGCGATTTTACACTCACTAAAGGGATAGAAAATCGAATTTCTTGACTTTTTAAAAACATAGTATTCTTGGTATACATAGGCTTATTATGACGTGAAACAACCATTTATATGATTTTTTCGAAGTTTGAAAGAAGTGAAGTAAACGCGGTTTTACACTCAGTAGAAGCTAGAAAATCCAATTTCTTGACTTTTTGAAAACTCAGTATTTTTGGTATATACAGGTTTATTATGAGGTAATACATGGATTTATATGATTTTTAAGCAGTTTGAAAGAAGCGAAGTAAACGCGAATTTACACTCACTAGGAGCTAGAAAATCGATTTTCTTGAATTGTTAAAAACTCAATATTCTTGGTATATAGGGGCTTATTATGAGGTGATAGATCCATTTATATGATTTTTAAGCAGTTTGAAAGAAGTGAAGTAAACGCGATTTTTCACTCACTATGGGGCAAGAAAATCGATTTTGTTGACTTGTTGAAAACTCAATATTCTTGGTATATAGAGGCTTATTATGAGGTAATACATCGACTTCTATAATTTTTAAGCAGTTTGAAAAACGTGAAGTAAACGCGCTTTTACATTCAATAGAGGCTAGAAAATCGAATTTCTTGACTTTTTGAAAGCTCAGTATTTTTGGTATATAGAAGCTTATTTAGAGGTAATACGTCGATTTAAATGATTTTTAAGCAGTTTGAAAGAAGTGAAGTTAACGCGATTTTACACTCACTAAAGGGATAGAAAATCGAATTTCCTGACTTTTTAAAAACTTAGTATTCTTGGTATACATAGGCTTATTATGACGTGAAACAACCATTTATATGATTTTTTCGAAGTTTGAAAGAAGTGAAGTAAACGCGGTTTTACACTCAGTAGAAGCTAGAAAATCGAATTTCTTGACTTTTTGAAAACTCAGTATTTTTGGTATATACAGGTTTATTATGAGGTAATACATGGATTTATATGATTTTTAAGCAGTTTGAAAGAAGTGAAGTAAACGCGATTTTACACTCACTAGGGGCTAGAAAATCGATTTTCTTGAATTGTTAAAAACTCAATATTCTTGGTATATAGAGACTTATTATGAGGTGATAGATCCATTTATATGATTTTTAAGCAGTTTGAAAGAAGTGAAGTAAACGCGATTTTACACTCACTAAGGGCTAGAAAATCGATTTTTTGACTTGTTAAAAACACAATATTCTTGGTGTATAGAGGCTTATCAGGTGATACATCCATTTATATGATTTTTAAGCAGTTTGAAAAACGTGAATTAAACGCGAATTTACACTCAATAGGGGCTAGAAAATCGATTTTCTTGAATTGTCAAAAACTCTATATTCTTGGTATATAGGGGCTTATTATGAGGTGATAGATCCATTTATATGATTTTTAAGCAGTTTGAAAGAATAGAAGTAAACGCGATTTTACACTCACTAGGGGCAAGATAATCGATTTTCTTGACTTGTTGAAAACTGAATATTCTTGGTATATAGAGGCTTATTATGAGGTAATACATCGACTTATATAATTTTTAAGCAGTTTGAAAAACGTGAAGTAAACGCGCTTTTACATTCAATAGAGGCTAGAAAATAGAATTTCTTGACTATTTGAATGCTCAGTATTTTTGGTATATAGAAGCTTATTTAGAGGTAATACGTCGATTTAAATAATTTTTAAGCAGTTTGAAAGAAGTGAAGTTAACGCGATTTTACACTCACTAAAGGGATAGAAAATCGAATTTCTTGACTTTTTAAAAACTTAGTATTCTTGGTATACATAGGCTTAATATGACGTGAAACAACCATTTATATGATTTTTTCGAAGTTTGAAAGAAGTGAAGTAAACGCGGTTTTACACTCAGTAGAAGCTAGAAAATCGAATTTCTTGACTTTTTGAAAACTCAGTATTTTTGGTATATAGAGGCTAATTATGAGGTATGACATCGATTTATATGATCTTTAAGCAGTTTGAAAGAAGTGAAGTAAACGCGAATTTACACTCACTAGGGGCTAGAAAATCGATTTTCTTGAATGTTAAAAAGTCAATATTCTTGGAATATAGAGGCTTACTATGAGGTGATAGATCCATTTATATGATTTTTAAGCAGTTTGAAAGAAGTGAAGTAAACGCGATTTTACACACACTAGGGGCTAGAAAATCGATTTTCTTGACTTGTTAAAAACTCAAAATTCTTGGTATATATAGGCTTATTATGACGTGAAACAACCATTTATATGATTTTTTAGAAGTTTGAAAGAAGTGAAGTAAACGCGATTTTACACTCACTAGGAGATAGAAAATCGATTTTTTGACTTGTTAAAAACTCAATATTCTTGGTATATAGAAGCTTATCAGGTGATACATCTATTTATATGATTTTTAAGCAGTTTGAAAAACCTGAACTAAACGCGAATTTACACTCAACAGGGGCTAGAAAATCGATTTTCTTGAATTGTTAAAAACTCAATATTCTTGGTATATAGGGGCTTATTATGAGGTGATAGATCCATTTATATGATTTTTAAGCAGTTTGAAAGAAGTGAAGTAAACGCGATTTTTCACTCACTAGGGGCAAGAAAATCGATTTTCTTGACTTGTTGAAAACTCAATATTCTTGGTATATAGAGGCTTATTATGAGGTAATACATCGACTTATATAATTTTTAAGCAGTTTGAAAAACGTGAAGTAAACGCGCTTTTACATTCAATAGAGGCTAGAAAATCGAATTTCTTGACTATTTGAATGCTCAGTATTTTTTGTATATAGAAGCTTATTTAGAGGTAATACGTCGATTTAAATAATTTTTAAGCAGTTTGAAAGAAGTGAAGTTAACGCGATTTTACACTCACTAAAGGGATAGAAAATCGAATTTCTTGACTTTTTAAAAACTTAGTATTCTTGGTATACATAGGCTTAATATGACGTGAAACAACCATTTATATGATTTTTTCGAAGTTTGAAAGAAGTGAAGTAAACGCGGTTTTACACTCAGTAGAAGCTAGAAAATCGAATTTCTTGACTTTTTGAAAACTCAGTATTTTTGGTATATAGAGGCTAATTATGAGGTAATACATCGATTTATATGATCTTTAAGCAGTTTGAAAGAAGTGAAGTAAACGCGAATTTACACTCACTAGGGGCTAGAAAATCGATTTTCTTGAATGTTAAAAAGTCAATATTCTTGGAATATAGAGGCTTACTTTGAGGTGATAGATCCATTTATATGATTTTTAAGCAGTTTGAAAGAAGTGAAGTAAACGCGATTTTACACACACTAGGGGCTAGAAAATCGATTTTCTTGACTTGTTAAAAACTCAATATTCTTGGTATATATAGGCTTATTATGACGTGAAACAACCATTTATATGATTTTTTAGAAGTTTGAAAGAAGTGAAGTAAACGCGATTTTACACTCACTAGGAGATAGAAAATCGGATTTGTTGAATTTTTAAAAACTCAGTATTTTTGGTATATAGAGGCTTATTATGAGGTAATACATCAATTTATACGATTTTTAAGCAGTTTGAAAGAAGTGAAGTAAACGCGATTTTACACTCACTAAGACTAGAAAATCGAATTTCTTGACTTCTTAAAACGCAGTATTCTTGGTATATATAGGCTTATTATGACGTGAAACAACCATTTATATGATTTTTTCGAAGTTTAAAAGAAGTGAAGTAAACGCAATTTCACACTCAATAGAGGCTAGAAAATCGAATTTCTTGACTTTTTGAAAACTCAGTATTTTTGGTATATAGAGGCTTATTATGAGGTAATACATCGATTTATATAATTTTTAAGCAGTTTGAAAAAAGTGAAGTAAACGCGATTTTACACTCAATAGAGGCTAGAAAATCGAATTTCTTGACTTTTTGAAAACTCAGTATTTTTGGTATATAGAGGCTTATTATGAGGTAATACATCGATTTAAATGATTTTTAAGCAGTTTGAAAGAAGTGGAGCTAACGCGATTTTACACTCACTAAGGGAATAGGAAATCGAATTTTTTGACTTTTTAAAAACTTAGCATTCTTGGTATACATAGGCTTATTATGACGTGAAACAACCATTTATATGATTTTTTCGAAGTTTGAAAGAAGTGAAGTTAACGCGATTTTACACTCAATAGAGGCTAGAAAATCGAATTTCTTGACTTTTTGAAAACTCAGTATTTTTGGTATATACAGGTTTATTATGAGGTAATACATGGATTTATATGGTTTTTAAGCAGTTTGAAAGAAGCGAAGTAAACGCGAATTTACACTCACTAGGAGCTAGAAGATCGATTTTCTTGAATTGTTAAAAACTCAATATTCTTGGTATATAGAGGCTTATTATGAGGTGATAGATCCATTTATATGATTTTCAAGCAGTTTGAAAGAAGTGAAGTAAACGCGATTTTACACTCATTAGGGGCTAGACAAACGATTTTCTTGACTTGTTAAAAACTCAATATTCTTGGTATATAGAGGCTTATCAGGTGATACATCCATTTATATGCTTTTTAAGCAGTTTGAAAAACGTGAAGTAAACGCGAATTTACAGTCAATAGGGGCTAGAAAATCGATTTTCTTGAATTGTTAAAAACTCAATATTCTTGGTATATAGGGGCTTATTATGAGGTGATAGATCCATTTATATGATTTTTAAGCAGTTTGAAAGAAGTGAAAAAAACGCGATTTTACACTCACTAGGGGCAAGAAAATGGATTTTCTTGACTTGTTGAAAACTCAATATTCTTGGTATATACCTATAGGCTTATTATGAGGTGATACAACCATTTATATGAATTTTAAGCA
The DNA here is from genome assembly GCA_030765065.1 of Deroplatys truncata. Classification (NCBI taxonomy): domain Eukaryota; kingdom Metazoa; phylum Arthropoda; class Insecta; order Mantodea; family Mantidae; genus Deroplatys; species Deroplatys truncata. The sequence continues at coordinate 389,123 of CM060980.1, forward strand.
GTTTTGAAGAAGTGAAGTAAACGCGATTTTACACTCAATACAGGTTAGAAAATCGAATTTCTTGACTTTTGGAAAACTCAGTATTTTTGGTATATAGAGGCTTATTATGAGGTAATACATCGACTTCTATAATTTTTAAGCAGTTCGAAAAACGTGAAGTAAACGGGCTTTTACATTCAATAGAGGCTAGAAAATCGAATTTCTTGACTTTTTGAAAGCACAGTATTTTTGGTATACAGAAGCTTATTTAGAGGTAATACGTCGATTTAAATGATTTTTAAGCAGTTTGAAAGAAGTGAAGTTAACGCGATTTTACACTCACTAAAGGGATAGAAAATCGAATTTCTTGACTTTTTAAAAACATAGTATTCTTGGTATACATAGGCTTATTATGACGTGAAACAACCATTTATATGATTTTTTCGAAGTTTGAAAGAAGTGAAGTAAACGCGGTTTTACACTCAGTAGAAGCTAGAAAATCCAATTTCTTGACTTTTTGAAAACTCAGTATTTTTGGTATATACAGGTTTATTATGAGGTAATACATGGATTTATATGATTTTTAAGCAGTTTGAAAGAAGCGAAGTAAACGCGAATTTACACTCACTAGGAGCTAGAAAATCGATTTTCTTGAATTGTTAAAAACTCAATATTCTTGGTATATAGGGGCTTATTATGAGGTGATAGATCCATTTATATGATTTTTAAGCAGTTTGAAAGAAGTGAAGTAAACGCGATTTTTCACTCACTATGGGGCAAGAAAATCGATTTTCTTGACTTGTTGAAAACTCAATATTCTTGGTATATAGAGGCTTATTATGAGGTAATACATCGACTTCTATAATTTTTAAGCAGTTTGAAAAACGTGAAGTAAACGCGCTTTTACATTCAATAGAGGCTAGAAAATCGAATTTCTTGACTTTTTGAAAGCTCAGTATTTTTGGTATATAGAAGCTTATTTAGAGGTAATACGTCGATTTAAATGATTTTTAAGCAGTTTGAAAGAAGTGAAGTTAACGCGATTTTACACTCACTAAAGGGATAGAAAATCGAATTTCCTGACTTTTTAAAAACTTAGTATTCTTGGTATACATAGGCTTATTATGACGTGAAACAACCATTTATATGATTTTTTCGAAGTTTGAAAGAAGTGAAGTAAACGCGGTTTTACACTCAGTAGAAGCTAGAAAATCGAATTTCTTGACTTTGTGAAAACTCAGTATTTTTGGTATATAGAGGCTTATTATGAGGTAATACATCGATTTATATGATTTTTAAGCAGTTTGAAAGAAGTGAAGATAACGCGATTTTACACTCACTAAAGGGATAGAAAATCGAATTTCTTGACTTTTTAAAAACTTAGTATTCTTGGTATACATAGGCTTATTATGACGTGAAAAAACCATTTATATGATTTTTTCGAAGTTTGAAAGAAGTGAAGTAAACGCGGTTTTACACTCAGTAGAAGCTAGAAAATCGAATTTCTTGACTTTTTCAAAACTCAGTATTTTTGGTATATACAGGTTTATTATGAGGTAATACATGGATTTATATGATTTTTAAGCAGTTTGAAAGAAGTGAAGTAAACGCGATTTTACACTCACTAGGGGCTAGAAAATCGATTTTCTTGAATTGTTAAAAACTCAATATTCTTGGTATATAGAGACTTATTATGAGGTGATAGATCCATTTATATGATTTTTAAGCAGTTTGAAAGAAGTGAAGTAAACGCGATTTTACACTCACTAAGGGCTAGAAAATCGATTTTTTGACTTGTTAAAAACACAATATTCTTGGTGTATAGAGGCTTATCAGGTGATACATCCATTTATATGATTTTTAAGCAGTTTGAAAAACGTGAATTAAACGCGAATTTACACTCAATAGGGGCTAGAAAATCGATTTTCTTGAATTGTTAAAAACTCAATATTCTTGGTATATAGGGGCTTATTATGAGGTGATAGATCCATTTATATGATTTTTAAGCAGTTTGAAAGAATAGAAGTAAACGCGATTTTACACTCACTAGGGGCAAGATAATCGATTTTCTTGACTTGTTGAAAACTGAATATTCTTGGTATATAGAGGCTTATTATGAGGTAATACATCGACTTATATAATTTTTAAGCAGTTTGAAAAACGTGAAGTAAACGCGCTTTTACATTCAATAGAGGCTAGAAAATCGAATTTCTTGACTATTTGAATGCTCAGTATTTTTGGTATATAGAAGCTTATTTAGAGGTAATACGTCGATTTAAATAATTTTTAAGCAGTTTGAAAGAAGTGAAGTTAACGCGATTTTACACTCACTAAAGGGATAGAAAATCGAATTTCTTGACTTTTTAAAAACTTAGTATTCTTGGTATACATAGGCTTAATATGACGTGAAACAACCATTTATATGATTTTTTCGAAGTTTGAAAGAAGTGAAGTAAACGCGGTTTTACACTCAGTAGAAGCTAGAAAATCGAATTTCTTGACTTTTTGAAAACTCAGTATTTTTGGTATATAGAGGCTAATTATGAGGTATGACATCGATTTATATGATCTTTAAGCAGTTTGAAAGAAGTGAAGTAAACGCGAATTTACACTCACTAGGGGCTAGAAAATCGATTTTCTTGAATTGTTAAAAAGTCAATATTCTTGGTATATAGAGGCTTACTATGAGGTGATAGATCCATTTATATGATTTTTAAGCAGTTTGAAAGAAGTGAAGTAAACGCGATTTTACACACACTAGGGGCTAGAAAATCGATTTTCTTGACTTGTTAAAAACTCAATATTCTTGGTATATATAGGCTTATTATGACGTGAAACAACCATTTATATGATTTTTTGAAGTTTGAAAGAAGTGAAGTAAACGCGATTTTACACTCACTAGGAGATAGAAAATCGGATTTGTTGAATTTTTAAAAACTCAGTATTTTTGGTATATAGAGGCTTATTATGAGGTAATACATCAATTTATACGATTTTTAAGCAGTTTGAAAGAAGTGAAGTAAACGCGATTTTACACTCACTAAGCCTAGAAAATCGAATTTCTTGACTTCTTAAAACGCAGTATTCTTGGTATATATAGGCTTATTATGACGTGAAACAACCATTTATATGATTTTTTCGAAGTTTAAAAGAAGTGAAGTAAACGCAATTTCACACTCAATACAGGCTAGAAAATCGAATTTCTTGACTTTTTGAAAACTCAGTATTTTTGGTATATAGAGGCTTATTATGAGGAAATACATCGATTTATATAATTTTTAAGCAGTTTGAAAAAAGTGAAGTAAACGCGATTTTACACTCAATAGAGGCTAGAAAATCGAATTTCTTGACTTTTTGAAAACTCAGTATTTTTGGTATATACAGGTTTATTATGAGGTAATACATGGATTTATATGGTTTTTAAGCAGTTTGAAAGAAGCGAAGTAAACGCGAATTTACACTCACTAGGAGCTAGAAAATCGATTTTCTTAAATTGTTAAAAACTCAATATTCTTGGTATATAGAGGCTTATTATGAGGTGATAGATCCATTTATATGATTTTCAAGCAGTTTGAAAGAAGTGAAGTAAACGCGATTTTACACTCATTAGGGGCTAGACAAACGATTTTCTTGACTTGTTAAAAACTCAATATTCTTGGTATATAGAGGCTTATCAGGTGATACATCCTTTTATATGCTTTTTAAGCAGTTTGAAAAACGTGAAGTAAACGCGAATTTACACTCAATAGGGGCTAGAAAATCGATTTTCTTGAATTGTTAAAAACTCAATATTCTTGGTATATAGGGGCTTATTATGAGGTGATAGATCCATTTATATGATTTTTAAGCAGTTTGAAAGAAGTGAAGTAAACGCGATTTTACACTCACTAGGGGCAAGAAAATGGATTTTCTTGACTTGTTGAAAACTCAATATTCTTGGTATATACCTATAGGCTTATTATGAGGTGATACAACCATTTATATGAATTTTAAGCAGTTTTGAAGAAGTGAAGTAAACGCGATTTTACACTCAATACAGGTTAGAAAATCGAATTTCTTGACTTTTGGAAAACTCAGTATTTTTGGTATATAGAGGCTTATTATGAGGTAATACATCGACTTCTATAATTTTTAAGCAGTTCGAAAAACGTGAAGTAAACGGGCTTTTACATTCAATAGAGGCTAGAAAATCGAATTTCTTGACTTTTTGAAAGCTCAGTATTTTTGGTATATAGAAGCTTATTTAGAAGTAATACGTCGATTTAAATGATTTTTAAGCAGTTTGAAAGAAGTGAAGTTAACGCGATTTTACACTCACTAAAGGGATAGAAAATCGAATTTCTTGACTTTTTAAAAACATAGTATTCTTGGTATACATAGGCTTATTATGACGTGAAACAACCATTTATATGATTTTTTCGAAGTTTGAAAGAAGTGAAGTAAACGCGGTTTTACACTCAGTAGAAGCTAGAAAATCGAATTTCTTGACTTTTTGAAAACTCAGTATTTTTGGTATATACAGGTTTATTATGAGGTAATACATGGATTTATATGATTTTTAAGCAGTTTGAAAGAAGCGAAGTAAACGCGAATTTACACGCACTAGGAGCTAGAAAATCGATTTTCTTTAATTGTTAAAAACTCAATATTCTTGGTATATAGAGACTTATTATGAGGTGATAGATCCATTTATATGATTTTTAAGCAGTTTGAAAGAAGTGAAGTAAACGCGATTTTACACTCACTAGGGGCTAGACAAGCGATTTTCTTGACTTGTTAAAAACTCAATATTCTTGGTATATAGAGGCTTATCAGGTGATACATACATTTATATGCTTTTTAAGCAGTTTGAAAAACGTGAAGTAATCGCGAATTTACACTCAATAGGGGCTAGAAAATCGATTTTATTGAATTGTTAAAAACTCAATATTCTTGGTACATAGGGGCTTATTATGAGGTGATAGATCCATTTATATGATTTTTAAGCAGTTTGAAAGAAGTGAAGTAAACGCGATTTTACACTCACTAGGGGCAAGAAAATGGATTTTCTTGACTTGTTGAAAACTCAATATTCTTGGTATATACCTATAGGCTTATTATGAGGTGATACAACCATTTATATGAATTTTAAGCAGTTTTGAAGAAGTGAAGTAAACGCGATTTTACACTCAATACAGGTTAGAAAATCGAATTTCTTGACTTTTGGAAAACTCAGTATTTTTGGTATATTATGAGGCTTATTATGAGGTAATACATCGACTTCTATAATTTTTAAGCAGTTTGAAAAACGTGAAGTAAACGGGCTTTTACATTCAATAGAGGCTAGAAAATCGAATTCCTTGACTTTTTGAAAGCTCAGTATTTTTGGTATATAGAAGCTTATTTAGAGGTAATACGTCGATTTAAATGATTTTTAAGCAGTTTGAAAGAAGTGAAGTTAACGCGATTTTACACTCACTAATGGGATAGAAAATCGAATTTCTTGACTTTTTAAAAACATAGTATTCTTGGTATACATAGGCTTATTATGACGTGAAACAACCATTTATATGATTTTTTCGAAGTTTGAAAGAAGTGAAGGAAACGCGGTTTTACACTCAGTAGAAGCTAGAAAATCGAATTTCTTGATTTTTGAAAACTCAGTATTTTTGGTATATACAGGTTTATTATGAGGTAATACATGGATTTATATGATTTTTAAGCAGTTTGAAAGAAGCGAAGTAAACGCGAATTTACACTCACTAGGAGCTAGAAAATCGATTTTCTTGAATTGTTAAAAACTCAATATTCTTGGTATAAAGAGGCTTATTATGAGGTGATAGATCCATTTATATGATTTTTAAGCAGTTTGAAAGAAGTGAAGTAAACGCGATTTTACACTCACTAGGGGCTAGAAAATCGAATTTCTTGACTTTTGGAAACTCAGTATTTTTGGTATATAGAGGCTTATTATGAGGTAATACATCAACTTCTATAATTTTTAAGCAGTTTGAAAGAAGTGAAGGAAACGCGGTTTTACACTCAGTAGAAGCTAGAAAATCGAATTTCTTGATTTTTGAAAACTCAGTATTTTTGGTATATACAGGTTTATTATGAGGTAATACATGGATTTATATGATTTTTAAGCAGTTTGAAAGAAGCGAAGTAAACGCGAATTTACACTCACTAGGAGCTAGAAAATCGATTTTTTGACTTGTTAAAAACTCAATATTCTTGGTATATAGATGCTTATCAGGAGATACATCCATTTATATGATTTTTAAGCAGTTTGAAAAACGTGAACTAAACGCGAATTTACACTCACTAGGGGCTAGAAAATCGAATTTCTTGACTTGTTGAAAACTGAATATTCTTGGTATATAGAGGCTTATTATGACGTGATACATCCATTTTAATGATTTTTAAGCAGTTTGAAAGAAGTGAAGTAAACGCGATTTTACACTCACTAGGGGCTAGAAAATCGAATTCCTTGACTTGTTGAAAACTCAATATTCTTGGTATATATAGGCTTATTATGAGGTGATACAACCATTTATATGAATTTTAAGCAGTTTTAAAGAAGTGAAGTAAACGCGATTTTACACTCACTAGGGGCTAGAAAATCAAATTTCTTGACTTTTTAAAAACTCAGTATCCTTGGTATATATAGGCTTATTATGACGTGAAACAACCGTTTATATGATTTTTTCGAAGTGTGAAGGAAGTGAAGTAAACTCGATTTTACACTGAATAGAGGCTAGAAAATCGAATTTCTTGACTTTTTGAAAACTCAGTATTTTTGGTATGTAGAAGCTTATTATGAGGTAATACATCGATTTAAATGATTTTTAAGCAGTTTGAAAGAAGTGAAGTAAACGCGATTTTACACTCACTATGGGATAGAAAATCGAATTTCTTGACTTTTTAAAAACTTAGTATTCTTGGTATACATAGGCTTTTTATGACGTGAAAAAACCATTTATATGATTTTTTCGAAGTTTGAAAGAAGTGAAGTAAACGCGGTTTTACACTCAGTAGAAGCTAGAAAATCGAATTTCTTGACTTTGTGAAAACTCAGTATTTTTGGTATATAGAGGCTTATTATGAGGTAATACATCGATTTATATGATTTTTAAGCAGTTTGAAAGAAGTGAAGATAACGCGATTTTACACTCACTAAAGGGATAGAAAATCGAATTTCTTGACTTTTTAAAAACTTAGTATTCTTGGTATACATAGGCTTATTATGACGTGAAAAAACCATTTATATGATTTTTTCGAAGTTTGAAAGAAGTGAAGTAAACGCGGTTTTACACTCAGTAGAAGCTAGAAAATCGAATTTCTTGACTTTTTGAAAACTCAGTATTTTTGGTATATACAGGTTTATTATGAGGTAATACATCGATTTATACGATTTTTAAGCAGTTTGAAAGAAGTTAGTAAACGCGATTTTACACTCAATAGAGGCTAGAAAATCGAATTGCTTGACTTTTTGAAAACTCAGTATTTTTGGTATATAGAAGCTTGTTATGAGGTAATACATCGATTTAAATGATTTTTAAGCAGTTTGAAAGAAGTGAAGTAAACGCGATTTTACACTCACTAGGAGATAGAAAATCGAATTTGTTGGATTTTTAAAAACTCAGTATTTTTGGTATTTAGAGGCTTATTATGAGGTAATACATCAATTTATACGATTTTTAAGCAGTTTGAAAGAAGTGAAGTAAACGCGATTTTACACTCAATAGAGGCTAGAAAATCGAATTTCTTGACTTTTTCAAAACTCAGTATTTTTGGTATATAGAAGCTTATTATGAGGTAATACATCGATTTAAATGATTTTTAAGCAGTTTGAAACAAGCGAAGTAAACGCGATTTTACACTCACTAGGGGATAGAAAATCGAATTTGTTGACTTTTTAAAAACTCAGTATTTTTGGTATATAGAGGCTTATTATGAGGTGATAGATCCATTTATATGATTTTAAGCAGTTTGAAAGAAGTGAAGTAAACGCGATTTTACACTCACTAGGGGCTAGAAAATCAATTTTCTTGACTTGTTAAAAACTCAATATTCATGGTATATAGAGCCTTATTATGAGGTGATACATCCATTTATATGATTTTTAAGCAGTTTGAAAGAAGTGAAGTAAACGCGATTTTAAACTCACTAGGAGATAGAAAATCGGATTTGTTGAATTTTTAAAAACTCAGTATTTTTGGTATATAGAGGCTTATTATGAGGTAATACATCGATTTATATGATTTTTAAGCAGTTTGAAAGAAGTGAAGTAAACGCGAATTTACACTCACTAGGGGCTAGAAAATCGATTTTCTTGAATTGTTAAAAACTCAATATTCTTGGTATATAGAGGCTTATTATGAGGCGATAGATCCATTTATATGATTTTTAAGCAGTTTGAAACAAGTGAAGTAAACGCGATTTTACACTCACTAGGGGATAGAAAATCGAATTTCTTGACTTTTTAAAAACTTAGTATTCTTGGTATATAGAGGCATATTATGAGGTGATACATCCATTTCTATGATTTTTAAGCAGTTTGAAAGAAGTAAAGTAAACGCGATTTTACACCCACTAGGGGCTAGAAAATCGAAATTCTTGACTTGTTGAAAACTCAGTTTTCTTGGCATATAGTTGCTTATAAAGAGGTGATACATCCATTTATATAATTTTTAAACAGTTTGAAAGAAGTGAAGTAAACGCGAATTGACACTCACTAGGGGCTAAAAAATCGCATTTCTTGACTTTTAGAAACCTCAGTATTCTTGGTATATAGAGACTAATTATGATGTGATACATCAATTTAAATGATTTTTATGCAGTTTGAAAGAAGTAAGGTAAACGCGATTTTACGCACACTAGGGGCTAGAAAATCGAAATTCTTTACTTTTGGAAAACTTAGTATTCTTGCTATATAGAGGCTTATTATCAGGTGATACATCCATTTATATGATTTTTAAGCTGTTTGAAAGAAGTGAAGTAAACGCGATTATACACCCACTAGGGGCTAGAAAATCGAATTTCTTGACGTGTTAAAAACTGAATATTCTTGGAATATAGAGGCTTATTATGACGTGATACATCCATTTATATGATTTTTAAGCAGTTTGAAAGAAGTGAAGTAAACGCGATTTTACAATCACTAGGGGCTAGAAAATCGAATTGCTTGACTTGTCGAAAACTGAATATTCTTGGTATATAGAGGATAATTATGACGTGATACATCCATTTATATGATTTTTAAGCAGTATGAAAGAAGTGATGTAAACGCGATTTTAAAATCACTAGTGGCTAGAAAATCGAAATTCTTGACTTTTGGAAAACTTAGTATTCTTGGTATATAAAGGCTTATTATGAGGTGATACATCCATTTATATGATTTTTGTGCAGTTTGAAAGAAGTAAAGTAAACGCGATTTTACACTCACTAGGGGCTAGAAAATCGATTTTCTTGAATTGTTAAAAACTCAATATTCTTGGTATATAGAGGCTTATTATCAGGTGATACATCCATTTATATGATTTTTAAGCTGTTTGAAAGAAGTGAAGTAAACGCGATTATACACCCACTAGGGGCTAGAAAATCGAATTTCTTGACGTGTTAAAAACTGAATATTCTTGCTATATAGAGGCTTATTATGACGTGATACATCCATTTATATGATTTTTAAGCAGTTTGAAAGAAGTGAAGTAAAAGCAATTTTACACTCACTAGGGGCTGGAAAATCGAATTTCTTGACTTTTTGAAAACTCAGTATTCTTGGTATATAGAGGCTTATTATGATGTGATACATCCATTTAAATGATTTTTATGCAGTTTGAAAGAAGTAAAGTAAACGCGATTTTTCGCTCACTAGGGGCTAGAATATCGAATTTCTTGACTTGTTGAAAACTGAGTTTTCTTGGTATATAGATGCTTATTATGAGGTGATACATACATTTATATGATTTTTAAGCAGTTTGAAAGAAGTGAAATAAACGCGATTTTACACCCACTAGGGGCTAGAAAATCGAAATTCTTGACTTTTTGAAAACTCAGTATTCTTGGTATATATAGGCTTATTATGACGTGATACATCCATTTATATGATTTTTAAGCAGTTTGAAAGAAGTGAAGTAAACAAGATTTTACACTCACTAAGGGCTAGAAAATTCAATTTCTTGACTTGTTGAAAACTGAATATTCATGGTATATAGAGGCTTATTATGACGTGATATATCCATTTATATGATTTTTAAGCAGTTTGAAAGAAGTGAAGTAAACGCGATTTTACACTCACTAGGGGCTAGAAAATCGAATTTCTTGACTTGTTGAAAATTGAATATTCTTGGTATATAGAGGATAATTATGACGTGATACATCCATTTATATGATTTTTAAGCAGTATGAAAGAAGTGATGTAAACGAGATTTTAAAATCACTAGTGGCTAGAAAATCGAAATTTTTGACTTTTGGATAACTTAGTATTCTTGGTATATAGAGGCTTATTATGAGGTGATACATCCATTTATATTATTTTTATGCAGTTTGAAAGAAGTAAAGTAAACGCGATTTTACGCACACTAGGGGCTAGAATATCGAATTTCTTGACTTGTTGAAAACTCAGTTTTCTTGGCATATAGATGCTTATTAAGAGGTGATACATCCATTAATATGATTTTTATGCAGTTTGAAAGAAGTAAAGTAAACGCGATTTTACGCTCACTAGGGGCTAGAATATCGAATTTCTTGACTTGTTGAAAACTGAGTTTTCTTGGTATATAGATGCTAATTATGAGGTGATGCATACATTTCTATGATTTTAAGCAGTTTGAAAGAAGTGAAGTAAACGCGATTTTACACTAACTAGCGGCTAGAAAATCGAATTTCTTAACTTTTTGAAAAATCAGTATTCTTGTTATAAATGACGTGAAACATCCATTTATATGATTTTTAAGCAGTTTGAAAGAAGTGAAGTAAACGCGATTTTACACTCACTAGGGGCTAGAAAATCAAAATTCTTGACTTTTTGTAAACTCAGTATTCTTGATATATATAGGCTTATTATGAGGTGATACATCCATTTATATGATTTTAAAGCAGTTTGAAAGAAGTGAAGTAAACGCGATTTTACACTCACTAGGGGCTAGAAAATCGAATTTCTTGGCTTGTTGAAAACTGAATATTTTTGGTATATAGAGACTTATTATGACGTGATACATCCATTTATATGATTTTTAAGCAGTTTGAAAGAAGTAAAGTAAACGCGATTTTACGCTCACTAGGGGCTAGAATATCGAATTTCTTGACTTGTTGAAAACTGAGTTTTCTTGGTATATAGATGCTTATTATGAGGTGATACATACATTTATATGATTTTTAAGCAGTTTGAAAGAAGTGAAGTAAACGCGATTTTACACCCACTAGGGGCTAGAAAATCGATTTTCTTGACTTGTTAAAAACTCAATATTCTTGGTATATATAGGCTAATTATGACGTGAAACAACCATTTATATGATTTTTTAGAAGTTTGAAAGAAGTGAAGTAAACGCGATTTTACACTCACTAGGAGATAGAAAATCGAATTTGTTGAATTTTTAAAAACTCAGTATTTTTGGTATATAGAGGCTTATTATGAGGTAATACATCAATTTATACGATTTTTAAGCAGTTTGAAAGAAGTGAAGTAAACGCGATTTTACACTCACTAAGCCTAGAAAATCGAATTTCTTGACTTCTTAAAACGCAGTATTCTTGGTATATATAGGCTTATTATGACGTGAAACAACCATTTATATGATTTTTTCGAAGTTTAAAAGAAGTGAAGTAAACGCAATTTCACACTCAATAGAGGCTAGAAAATCGAATTTCATGACTTTTTGAAAGCTCAGTATTTTTGGTATATAGAGGCTTATTATGAGGTAATACATCGATTTATATAATTTTTAAGCAGTTTGAAAAAAGTGAAGTAAACGCGATTTTACACTCAATAGAGGCTAGAAAATCGAATTTCTTGACTTTTTGAAAACTCAGTATTTTTGGTATATAGAGGCTTATTATGAGGTAATACATCGATTTAAATGATTTTTAAGCAGTTTGAAAGAAGTGAAGTTAACGCGATTTTACACTCACTAAAGGGATAGAAAATCGAATTTCTTGACTTTTTAAAAACTTAGTATTCTTGGTATACATAGGCTTATTATGACGTGAAACAACCATTTATATGATTTTTTCGAAGTTTGAAAGAAGTGAAGTAAACGCGGTTTTACACTCAGTAGAAGCTAGAAAATCGAATTTCTTGACTTTTTGAAAACTCAGTATTTTTGGTATATACAGGTTTATTATGAGGTAATACATGGATTTATATGATTTTTAAGCAGTTTGAAAGAAGCGAAGTAAACGCGAATTTACACTCACTAGGAGCTAGAAAATCGATTTTCTTGAATTGTTAAAAACTCAATATTCTTGGTATATAGAGGCTTATTATGAGGTGATAGATCCATTTATATGATTTTCAAGCAGTTTGAAAGAAGTGAAGTAAACGCGATTTTACACTCACTAGGGGCTAGAAAATCGATTTTCTTGACTTGTTAAAAACTCAATATTCTTGGTATATATAGGCTTATTATGAGGTGATACAACCATTTATATGAATTTTAAGCAGTTTTAAAGAAGTGAAGTAAACGCGATTTTACACTCACTAGGGGCTAGAAAATCAAATTTCTTGACTTTTTAAAAACTCAGTATCCTTGGTATATATAGGCTTATTATGACGTGAAACAACCGTTTATATGATTTTTTCGAAGTGTGAAGGAAGTGAAGTAAACTCGATTTTACACTGAATAGAGGCTAGAAAATCGAATTTCTTGACTTTTTGAAAACTCAGTATTTTTGGTATGTAGAAGCTTATTATGAGGTAATACATCGATTTAAATGATTTTTAAGCAGTTTGAAAGAAGTGAAGTAAACGCGATTTTACACTCACTATGGGATAGAAAATCGAATTTCTTGACTTTTTAAAAACTTAGTATTCTTGGTATACATAGGCTTATTATGACGTGAAACAACCATTTATATGATTTTTTCGAAGTTTGAAAGAAGTGAAGTAAACGCGATTTTACACTCAATAGAGGCTAGAAAATCGAATTTCTTGACTTTTTGAAAACTCAGTATTTCTGGTATATACAGGTTTATTATGAGGTAATACATGGATTTATATGATTTTTAAGCAGTTTGAAAGAAGCGAAGTAAACGCGAATTTACACTCACTAGGGGCTAGAAAATCGATTTTCTTGACTTTTTAAAAACTCATTATTCTTGGTATATAGAGGCTTATTATGAGGTAATACATCGATTTATACGATTTTTAAGCAGTTTGAAAGAAGTTAGTAAACGCGATTTTACACTCAATAGAGGCTAGAAAATCGAATTGCTTGACTTTTTGAATACTCAGTATTTTTGGTATATAGAAGCTTATTATGAGGTAATACATCGATTTAAATGATTTTTAAGCAGTTTGAAAGAAGTGAAGTAAACGCGATTTTACACTCACTAGGAGATAGAAAATCGAATTTGTTGAATTTTTAAAAACTCAGTATTTTTGTTATATAGAGGCTTATTATGAGGTAATACATCAATTTATACGATTTTTAAGCAGTTTGAAAGAAGTGAAGTAAACGCGATTTTTACACTCAATAGAGGCTAGAAAATCGAATTTCTTGACTTTTTGAAAACTCAGTATTTTTGGTATATAGAAGCTTATTATGAGGTAATACATCGATTTAAATGATTTTTAAGCAGTTTGAAAGTAGTGAAGTAAACGCGATTTTACACTCACTAGGGGATAGAAAATCGAATTTGTTGACTTAATAAAAAATCAGTATTTTTGGTATATAGAGGCTTATTATGAGGTGATAGATCCATTTATATGATTTTTAAGCAGTTTGAAAGAAGTGAAGTAAACGCGATTTTACACTCACTAGGGGCTAGAAAATCAATTTTCTTGACTTGTTAAAAACTCAATATTCTTGGTATATAGAGCCTTATTATGAGGTGATACATCCATTTATATGATTTTTAAGCAGTTTGAAAAACGTGAAGTAAACGCGAATTTACACTCAATAGGGGCTAGAAAATCGGTTTTCTTGAATTGTTAAAAACTCAATATTCTTGGTATATAGAGGCTTATTATGAGGTGATAGATCCATTTATATGATTTTCTCGAAGTTTGAAAGACGTGATGTAAACGCGATTTTACACTCACTAGGGGCAAGAAAATCGATTTTCTTGACTTGTTGAAAACTCAGTATTCTTGGTATATAACTATAGGCTTATTATGAGGTGATACAACCATTTATATGAATTTTAAGCAGTTTTAAAAAAGTGAAGTAAACGCGATTTTACACTCACTAGGGGCTAGAAAATCGAATTTCTTGGCTTGTTGAAAACTGAATATTTTTGGTATATAGAGACTTATTATGACGTGATACATCCATTTATATGATTTTTAAGCAGTTTGAAAGAAGTAAAGTAAACGCGATTTTACGCTCACTAGGGGCTAGAATATCGAATTTCTTGACTTGTTGAAAACTGAGTTTTCTTGGTATATAGATGCTTATTATGAGGTGATACATACATTTATATGATTTTTAAGCAGTTTGAAAGAAGTGAAGTAAACGCGATTTTACACCCACTAGGGGCTAGAAAATCGATTTTCTTGACTTGTTAAAAACTCAATATTCTTGGTATATATAGGCTAATAATGACGTGAAACAACCATTTATATGATTTTTTAGAAGTTTGAAAGAAGTGAAGTAAACGCGATTTTACACTCACTAGGAGATAGAAAATCGAATTTGTTGAATTTTTAAAAACTCAGTATTTTTGGTATATAGAGGCTTATTATGAGGTAATACATCAATTTATACGATTTTTAAGCAGTTTGAAAGAAGTGAAGTAAACGCGATTTTACACTCACTAAGCCTAGAAAATCGAATTTCTTGACTTCTTAAAACGCAGTATTCTTGGTATATATAGGCTTATTATGACGTGAAACAACCATTTATATGATTTTTTCGAAGTTTAAAAGAAGTGAAGTAAACGCAATTTCACACTCAATAGAGGCTAGAAAATCGAATTCATGACTTTTTGAAAGCTCAGTATTTTTGGTATATAGAGGCTTATTATGAGGTAATACATCGATTTATATAATTTTTAAGCAGTTTGAAAGAAGTGAAGTAAACGCGATTTTACACTCACTAGGGGCTAGAAAATCGATTTTCTTGACTTGTTAAAAACTCAATATTCTTGGTATATATAGGCTTATTATGAGGTGATACAACCATTTATATGAATTTTAAGCAGTTTTAAAGAAGTGAAGTAAACGCGATTTTACACTCACTAGGGGCTAGAAAATCAAATTTCTTGACTTTTTAAAAACTCAGTATCCTTGGTATATATAGGCTTATTATGACGTGAAACAACCGTTTATATGATTTTTTCGAAGTGTGAAGGAAGTGAAGTAAACTCGATTTTACACTGAATAGAGGCTAGAAAATCGAATTTCTTGACTTTTTGAAAACTCAGTATTTTTGGTATGTAGAAGCTTATTATGAGGTAATACATCGATTTAAATGATTTTTAAGCAGTTTGAAAGAAGTGAAGTAAACGCGATTTTACACTCACTATGGGATAGAAAATCGAATTTCTTGACTTTTTAAAAACTTAGTATTCTTGGTATACATAGGCTTATTATGACGTGAAACAACCATTTATATGATTTTTTCGAAGTTTGAAAGAAGTGAAGTAAACGCGATTTTACACTCAATAGAGGCTAGAAAATCGAATTTCTTGACTTTTTGAAAACTCAGTATTTCTGGTATATACAGGTTTATTATGAGGTAATACATGGATTTATATGATTTTTAAGCAGTTTGAAAGAAGCGAAGTAAACGCGAATTTACACTCACTAGGGGCTAGAAAATCGATTTTCTTGACTTTTTAAAAACTCATTATTCTTGGTATATAGAGGCTTATTATGAGGTAATACATCGATTTATACGATTTTTAAGCAGTTTGAAAGAAGTTAGTAAACGCGATTTTACACTCAATAGAGGCTAGAAAATCGAATTGCTTGACTTTTTGAATACTCAGTATTTTTGGTATATAGAAGCTTATTATGAGGTAATACATCGATTTAAATGATTTTTAAGCAGTTTGAAAGAAGTGAAGTAAACGCGATTTTACACTCACTAGGAGATAGAAAATCGAATTTGTTGAATTTTTAAAAACTCAGTATTTTTGTTATATAGAGGCTTATTATGAGGTAATACATCAATTTATACGATTTTTAAGCAGTTTGAAAGAAGTGAAGTAAACGCGATTTTACACTCAATAGAGGCTAGAAAATCGAATTTCTTGACTTTTTGAAAACTCAGTATTTTTGGTATATAGAAGCTTATTATGAGGTAATACATCGATTTAAATGATTTTTAAGCAGTTTGAAAGTAGTGAAGTAAACGCGATTTTACACTCACTAGGGGATAGAAAATCGAATTTGTTGACTTAATAAAAAATCAGTATTTTTGGTATATAGAGGCTTATTATGAGGTGATAGATCCATTTATATGATTTTTAAGCAGTTTGAAAGAAGTGAAGTAAACGCGATTTTACACTCACTAGGGGCTAGAAAATCAATTTTCTTGACTTGTTAAAAACTCAATATTCTTGGTATATAGAGCCTTATTATGAGGTGATACATCCATTTATATGATTTTTAAGCAGTTTGAAAAACGTGAAGTAAACGCGAATTTACACTCAATAGGGGCTAGAAAATCGGTTTTCTTGAATTGTTAAAAACTCAATATTCTTGGTATATAGAGGCTTATTATGAGGTGATAGATCCATTTATATGATTTTCTCGAAGTTTGAAAGACGTGATGTAAACGCGATTTTACACTCACTAGGGGCAAGAAAATCGATTTTCTTGACTTGTTGAAAACTCAGTATTCTTGGTATATAACTATAGGCTTATTATGAGGTGATACAACCATTTATATGAATTTTAAGCAGTTTTAAAAAAGTGAAGTAAACGCGATTTTACACTCACTAGGGGCTAGAAAATCGAATTTCTTGGCTTGTTGAAAACTGAATATTTTTGGTATATAGAGACTTATTATGACGTGATACATCCATTTATATGATTTTTAAGCAGTTTGAAAGAAGTAAAGTAAACGCGATTTTACGCTCACTAGGGGCTAGAATATCGAATTTCTTGACTTGTTGAAAACTGAGTTTTCTTGGTATATAGATGCTTATTATGAGGTGATACATACATTTATATGATTTTTAAGCAGTTTGAAAGAAGTGAAGTAAACGCGATTTTACACCCACTAGGGGCTAGAAAATCGATTTTCTTGACTTGTTAAAAACTCAATATTCTTGGTATATATAGGCTAATTATGACGTGAAACAACCATTTATATGATTTTTTAGAAGTTTGAAAGAAGTGAAGTAAACGCGATTTTACACTCACTAGGAGATAGAAAATCGAATTTGTTGAATTTTTAAAAACTCAGTATTTTTGGTATATAGAGGCTTATTATGAGGTAATACATCAATTTATACGATTTTTAAGCAGTTTGAAAGAAGTGAAGTAAACGCGATTTTACACTCACTAAGCCTAGAAAATCGAATTTCTTGACTTCTTAAAACGCAGTATTCTTGGTATATATAGGCTTATTATGACGTGAAACAACCATTTATATGATTTTTTCGAAGTTTAAAAGAAGTGAAGTAAACGCAATTTCACACTCAATAGAGGCTAGAAAATCGAATTTCATGACTTTTTGAAAGCTCAGTATTTTTGGTATATAGAGGCTTATTATGAGGTAATACATCGATTTATATAATTTTTAAGCAGTTTGAAAGAAGTGAAGTAAACGCGATTTTACACTCACTAGGGGCTAGAAAATCGATTTTCTTGACTTGTTAAAAACTCAATATTCTTGGTATATATAGGCTTATTATGAGGTGATACAACCATTTATATGAATTTTAAGCAGTTTTAAAGAAGTGAAGTAAACGCGATTTTACACTCACTAGGGGCTAGAAAATCAAATTTCTTGACTTTTTAAAAACTCAGTATCCTTGGTATATATAGGCTTATTATGACGTGAAACAACCTTTTATATGATTTTTTCGAAGTGTGAAGGAAGTGAAGTAAACTCGATTTTACACTGAATAGAGGCTAGAAAATCGAATTTCTTGACTTTTTGAAAACTCAGTATTTTTGGTATGTAGAAGCTTATTATGAGGTAATACATCGATTTAAATGATTTTTAAGCAGTTTGAAAGAAGTGAAGTAAACGCGATTTTACACTCACTATGGGATAGAAAATCGAATTTCTTGACTTTTTAAAAACTTAGTATTCTTGGTATACATAGGCTTATTATGACGTGAAACAACCATTTATATGATTTTTTCGAAGTTTGAAAGAAGTGAAGTAAACGCGATTTTACACTCAATAGAGGCTAGAAAATCGAATTTCTTGACTTTTTGAAAACTCAGTATTTCTGGTATATACAGGTTTATTATGAGGTAATACATGGATTTATATGATTTTTAAGCAGTTTGAAAGAAGCGAAGTAAACGCGAATTTACACTCACTAGGGGCTAGAAAATCGATTTTCTTGACTTTTTAAAAACTCATTATTCTTGGTATATAGAGGCTTATTATGAGGTAATACATCGATTTATACGATTTTTAAGCAGTTTGAAAGAAGTTAGTAAACGCGATTTTACACTCAATAGAGGCTAGAAAATCGAATTGCTTGACTTTTTGAATACTCAGTATTTTTGGTATATAGAAGCTTATTATGAGGTAATACATCGATTTAAATGATTTTTAAGCAGTTTGAAAGAAGTGAAGTAAACGCGATTTTACACTCACTAGGAGATAGAAAATCGAATTTGTTGAATTTTTAAAAACTCAGTATTTTTGTTATATAGAGGCTTATTATGAGGTAATACATCAATTTATACGATTTTTAAGCAGTTTGAAAGAAGTGAAGTAAACGCGATTTTACACTCAATAGAGGCTAGAAAATCGAATTTCTTGACTTTTTGAAAACTCAGTATTTTTGGTATATAGAAGCTTATTATGAGGTAATACATCGATTTAAATGATTTTTAAGCAGTTTGAAAGTAGTGAAGTAAACGCGATTTTACACTCACTAGGGGATAGAAAATCGAATTTGTTGACTTAATAAAAAATCAGTATTTTTGGTATATAGAGGCTTATTATGAGGTGATAGATCCATTTATATGATTTTTAAGCAGTTTGAAAGAAGTGAAGTAAACGCGATTTTACACTCACTAGGGGCTAGAAAATCAATTTTCTTGACTTGTTAAAAACTCAATATTCTTGGTATATAGAGCCTTATTATGAGGTGATACATCCATTTATATGATTTTTAAGCAGTTTGAAAAACGTGAAGTAAACGCGAATTTACACTCAATAGGGGCTAGAAAATCGGTTTTCTTGAATTGTTAAAAACTCAATATTCTTGGTATATAGAGGCTTATTATGAGGTGATAGATCCATTTATATGATTTTCTCGAAGTTTGAAAGACGTGATGTAAACGCGATTTTACACTCACTAGGGGCAAGAAAATCGATTTTCTTGACTTGTTGAAAACTCAGTATTCTTGGTATATAACTATAGGCTTATTATGAGGTGATACAACCATTTATATGAATTTTAAGCAGTTTTAAAAAAGTGAAGTAAACGCGATTTTACACTCACTAGGGGCTAGAAAATCGAATTTCTTGGCTTGTTGAAAACTGAATATTTTTGGTATATAGAGACTTATTATGACGTGATACATCCATTTATATGATTTTTAAGCAGTTTGAAAGAAGTAAAGTAAACGCGATTTTACGCTCACTAGGGGCTAGAATATCGAATTTCTTGACTTGTTGAAAACTGAGTTTTCTTGGTATATAGATGCTTATTATGAGGTGATACATACATTTATATGATTTTTAAGCAGTTTGAAAGAAGTGAAGTAAACGCGATTTTACACCCACTAGGGGCTAGAAAATCGATTTTCTTGACTTGTTAAAAACTCAATATTCTTGGTATATATAGGCTAATTATGACGTGAAACAACCATTTATATGATTTTTTAGAAGTTTGAAAGAAGTGAAGTAAACGCGATTTTACACTCACTAGGAGATAGAAAATCGAATTTGTTGAATTTTTAAAAACTCAGTATTTTTGGTATATAGAGGCTTATTATGAGGTAATACATCAATTTATACGATTTTTAAGCAGTTTGAAAGAAGTGAAGTAAACGCGATTTTACACTCACTAAGCCTAGAAAATCGAATTTCTTGACTTCTTAAAACGCAGTATTCTTGGTATATATAGGCTTATTATGACGTGAAACAACCATTTATATGATTTTTTCGAAGTTTAAAAGAAGTGAAGTAAACGCAATTTCACACTCAATAGAGGCTAGAAAATCGAATTTCATGACTTTTTGAAAGCTCAGTATTTTTGGTATATAGAGGCTTATTATGAGGTAATACATCGATTTATATAATTTTTAAGCAGTTTGAAAAAAGTGAAGTAAACGCGATTTTACACTCAATAGAGGCTAGAAAATCGAATTTCTTGACTTTTTGAAAACTCAGTATTTTTGGTATATAGAGGCTTATTATGAGGTAATACATCGATTTAAATGATTTTTAAGCAGTTTGAAAGAAGTGAAGTTAACGCGATTTTACACTCACTAAAGGGATAGAAAATCGAATTTCTTGACTTTTTAAAAACTTAGTATTCTTGGTATACATAGGCTTATTATGACGTGAAACAACCATTTATATGATTTTTTCGAAGTTTGAAAGAAGTGAAGTAAACGCGGTTTTACACTCAGTAGAAGCTAGAAAATCGAATTTCTTGACTTTTTGAAAACTCAGTATTTTTGGTATATACAGGTTTATTATGAGGTAATACATGGATTTATATGATTTTTAAGCAGTTTGAAACAAGCGAAGTAAACGCGAATTTACACTCACTAGGAGCTAGAAAATCGATTTTCTTGAATTGTTAAAAACTCAATATTCCTGGTATATAGAGACTTATTATGAGGTGACAGATCCATTTATATGATTTTTAAGCAGTTTGAAAGAAGTGAAGTAAATGTGATTTTACACTCACTAGGGGCTAGAAAATCGATTTTTTGACTTGTTAAAAACTAAATGTTCTTGGTATATAGATGCTTATCAGGTGATACATCCATTTATATGATTTTTAAGCAGTTTGAAAAACGTGAACTAAACGCAAATTTACACTCAATAGGGGCTAGAAAATCGATTTTCTTGAATTGTTAAAAAGTCAATATTCTTGGTATATAGAGCCTTACTATGAGGTGATAGATCCATTTATATGATTTTTAAGCAGTTTGAAAGAAGTGAAGTAAACGCGATTTTACACTCACTAGGGGCTAGAAAATCGATTTTCTTGACTTGTTAAAAACTCAATATTCTTGGTATATATAGGCTTATTATGAGGTGATACAACCATTTATATGAATTTTAAGCAGTTTTAAAGAAGTGAAGTAAACGCGATTTTACACTCACTAGGGGCTAGAAAATCAAATTTCTTGACTTTTTAAAAACTCAGTATCCTTGGTATATATAGGCTTATTATGACGTGAAACAACCGTTTATATGATTTTTTCGAAGTGTGAAGGAAGTGAAGTAAACTCGATTTTACACTGAATAGAGGCTAGAAAATCGAATTTCTTGACTTTTTGAAAACTCAGTATTTTTGGTATGTAGAAGCTTATTATGAGGTAATACATCGATTTAAATGATTTTTAAGCAGTTTGAAAGAAGTGAAGTAAACGCGATTTTACACTCACTATGGGATAGAAAATCGAATTTCTTGACTTTTTAAAAACTTAGTATTCTTGGTATACATAGGCTTATTATGACGTGAAACAACCATTTATATGATTTTTTCGAAGTTTGAAAGAAGTGAAGTAAACGCGATTTTACACTCAATAGAGGCTAGAAAATCGAATTTCTTGACTTTTTGAAAACTCAGTATTTCTGGTATATACAGGTTTATTATGAGGTAATACATGGATTTATATGATTTTTAAGCAGTTTGAAAGAAGCGAAGTAAACGCGAATTTACACTCACTAGGGGCTAGAAAATCGATTTTCTTGACTTTTTAAAAACTCATTATTCTTGGTATATAGAGGCTTATTATGAGGTAATACATCGATTTATACGATTTTTAAGCAGTTTGAAAGAAGTTAGTAAACGCGATTTTACACTCAATAGAGGCTAGAAAATCGAATTGCTTGACTTTTTGAATACTCAGTATTTTTGGTATATAGAAGCTTATTATGAGGTAATACATCGATTTAAATGATTTTTAAGCAGTTTGAAAGAAGTGAAGTAAACGCGATTTTACACTCACTAGGAGATAGAAAATCGAATTTGTTGAATTTTTAAAAACTCAGTATTTTTGTTATATAGAGGCTTATTATGAGGTAATACATCAATTTATACGATTTTTAAGCAGTTTGAAAGAAGTGAAGTAAACGCGATTTTACACTCAATAGAGGCTAGAAAATCGAATTTCTTGACTTTTTGAAAACTCAGTATTTTTGGTATATAGAAGCTTATTATGAGGTAATACATCGATTTAAATGATTTTTAAGCAGTTTGAAAGTAGTGAAGTAAACGCGATTTTACACTCACTAGGGGATAGAAAATCGAATTTGTTGACTTAATAAAAAATCAGTATTTTTGGTATATAGAGGCTTATTATGAGGTGATAGATCCATTTATATGATTTTTAAGCAGTTTGAAAGAAGTGAAGTAAACGCGATTTTACACTCACTAGGGGCTAGAAAATCAATTTTCTTGACTTGTTAAAAACTCAATATTCTTGGTATATAGAGCCTTATTATGAGGTGATACATCCATTTATATGATTTTTAAGCAGTTTGAAAAACGTGAAGTAAACGCGAATTTACACTCAATAGGGGCTAGAAAATCGGTTTTCTTGAATTGTTAAAAACTCAATATTCTTGGTATATAGAGGCTTATTATGAGGTGATAGATCCATTTATATGATTTTCTCGAAGTTTGAAAGACGTGATGTAAACGCGATTTTACACTCACTAGGGGCAAGAAAATCGATTTTCTTGACTTGTTGAAAACTCAGTATTCTTGGTATATAACTATAGGCTTATTATGAGGTGATACAACCATTTATATGAATTTTAAGCAGTTTTAAAAAAGTGAAGTAAACGCGATTTTACACTCACTAGGGGCTAGAAAATCGATTTTCTTGACTTGTTAAAAACTCAATATTCTTGGTATACAGAGGCTTATTATGAGGTCATACATCCATTTATATTATTTTTTCGAAGTTTGAAAGAAGCGAAGTAAACGCGATTTTACACTCAATAGAGGCTAGAAAATAGAATTTCTTGACTTTTGGAAAACTCAGTATTTTTGGTATATAGAGGCTTATTATGAGGTAATACATCGATTTATATGATTTTTAAGCAGTTTGAAAGAAGTGAAGTAAACGCGAATTTACACTCACTAGGGGCTAGAAAATCGATTTTCTTGAATTGTTAAAAACTCAATATTCTTGGTATATAGAGGCTTATTATGAGGTGATAGATCCATTTATATGATTTTTAAGCAGTTTGAAACAAGTGAAGTAAACGCGATATTACACTCACTAGGGGATAGAAAATCGAATTTCTTGACTTTTTAAAAACTTAGTATTCTTGGTATATAGTGGCATATTATAAGGTGATACATCCATTTATATGATTTTTAAGCAGTTTGAAAGAAGTAAAGTAAACGCGATTTTACACCCACTAAGGGCTAGAAAATCGAAATTCTTGACTTGTTGAAAACTCAGTTTTCTTGGCATATAGATGCTTATAAAGAGGTGATACATCCATTTATATAATTTTTAAACAGTTTGAAAGAAGTGAAGTAAACGCGAATTGACACTCACTAGGGGCTAGAAAATCGAATTTCTTGACTTTTAGAAACCTCAGTATTCTTGGTATATAGAGACTTATTATGATGTGATACATCAATTTAAATGATTTTTATGCAGTTTGAAAGAAGTAAGGTAAACGCGATTTTACGCACACTAGGGGCTAGAATATCGAATTTCTTGACTTGTTGAAAACTCAGTTTTCTTGGCATATAGATGCTTATTAGGAGGTGATACATCCATTAATATGATTTTAAAGCATTTTGAAAGAAGTGAAGTAAACGCGATTTTACACTCACTATGGGCTAGAAAATCGAGTTTCTTGACTTGTTGAAAACTGAATATTCTTGGTATATAGAGGCTTATTATGACGTGATACATCCATTTATATGATTTTTAAGCAGTTTGAAACAAGTGATGTAAACGCGATTTTACACTCACTAGGGGCTAGAAAATCGAAATTCTTTACTTTTGGAAAACTTAGTATTCTTGCTATATAGAGGCTTATTATCAGGTGATACATCCATTTATATGATTTTTAAGCTGTTTGAAAGAAGTGAAGTAAACGCGATTATACACCCAATAGGGGCTAGAAAATCGAATTTCTTGACGTGTTAAAAACTGAATATTCTTGGTATATAGAGGCTTATTATGACGTGATACATCCATTTATATGATTTTTAAGCAGTTTGAAAGAAGTGAAGTAAACGCGATTTTACAATCACTAGGGGCTAGAAAATCGAATTTCTTGACTTGTTGAAAACTGAATATTCTTGGTATATAGAGGATAATTATGACGTGATACATCCATTTATATGATTTTTAAGCAGTATAAAAGAAGTGATGTAAACGCGATTTTTAATCACTAGAGGCTAGAATATCGAATTTTTTTGACTTGTTGAAAACTCAGTTTTCTTGGCATATAGATGCTTATTAAGAGCTGATACATCCATTAATATGATTTTTAAGCAGTTTGAAAGAAGTGAAGTAAACGCGATTTTACACTCATTAGGGGCTAGAAAATCGAATTTCTTGACTTTTGGAAAACTTAGTATTCTTGTATATAGAGGCCTATTATGAGGTGATACATCCATTTATATGATTTTTATGCAGTTTGAAAGAAGTAAAGTAAACGCGATTTTACGCTCACTAGGGGCTAGAATATCGAATTTCTTGACTTGTTGAAAACTGAGTTTTCTTGGTATATAGATGCTAATCATGAGGTGATGCATACATTTCTATGAGTTTTAAGCAGTTTGAAAGAAGTGAAGTAAATGCGATTTTACACTAACTAGCGGCTAGAAAATCGAATTTCTTAACTTTTTGAAAACTCAGTATTCTTGTTATAAATGACGTGAAACATCCATTTATATGATTTTTAAGCAGTTTGAAAGAAGTGAAGTAAACGCGATTTTACACTCACTAGGGGCTAGAAAATCAAAATTCTTGACTTTTTGAAAACTCAGTATTCTTGAAATATATAGGCTTATTATGAGGTGATACATCCATTTATATGATTTTAAAGCAGTTTGAAAGAAGTGAAGTAAACGCGATTTTACACTCACTAGGGGCTAGAAAATCGAATTTCTTGGCTTGTTGAAAACTGAATATTCTTGGTATATAGAGACTTATTATGACGTGATACATCCATTTATATGATTTTTAAGCAGTTTGAAACAAGTGATGTAAACGCGATTTTACACTCACTAGGGGCTAGAAAATCGAAATTCTTTACTTTTGGAAAACTTAGTATTCTTGCTATATAGAGGCTTATTATCAGGTGATACATCCATTTATATGATTTTTAAGCTGTTTGAAAGAAGTGAAGTAAACGCGATTTTACACTCACTAGGGGCTAGAAAATCAATTTTCTTGACTTGTT
Source organism: Deroplatys truncata (assembly GCA_030765065.1). NCBI lineage: Eukaryota > Metazoa > Arthropoda > Insecta > Mantodea > Mantidae > Deroplatys > Deroplatys truncata. Next base: position 415,012 of record CM060980.1, read on the forward strand.
AAAAACTCAATATTCTTGGTATATAGAGCCTTATTATGAGGTGATACATCCATTTATATGATTTTTAAGCAGTTTGAAAAACGTGAAGTAAACGCGAATTTACACTCAATAGGGGCTAGAAAATCGGTTTTCTTGAATTGTTAAAAACTCAATATTCTTGGTATATAGAGGCTTATTATGAGGTGATAGATCCATTTATATGATTTTCTCGAAGTTTGAAAGACGTGATGTAAACGCGATTTTACACTCACTAGGGGCAAGAAAATCGATTTTCTTGACTTGTTGAAAACTCAGTATTCTTGGTATATAACTATAGGCTTATTATGAGGTGATACAACCATTTATATGAATTTTAAGCAGTTTTAAAAAAGTGAAGTAAACGCGATTTTACACTCACTAGGGGCTAGAAAATCGATTTTCTTGACTTGTTAAAAACTCAATATTCTTGGTATACAGAGGCTTATTATGAGGTCATACATCCATTTATATTATTTTTTCGAAGTTTGAAAGAAGCGAAGTAAACGCGATTTTACACTCAATAGAGGCTAGAAAATAGAATTTCTTGACTTTTGGAAAACTCAGTATTTTTGGTATATAGAGGCTTATTATGAGGTAATACATCGATTTATATGATTTTTAAGCAGTTTGAAAGAAGTGAAGTAAACGCGAATTTACACTCACTAGGGGCTAGAAAATCGATTTTCTTGAATTGTTATAAACTCAATATTCTTGGTATATAGAGGCTTATTATGAGGTGATAGATCCATTTATATGATTTTTAAGCAGTTTGAAACAAGTGAAGTAAACGCGATTTTACACTCACTAGGGGATAGAAAATCGAATTTCTTGACTTTTTAAAAACTTAGTATTCTTGGTATATAGAGGCATATTATAAGGTGATACATCCATTTATATGATTTTTAAGCAGTTTGAAAGAAGTAAAGTAAACGCGATTTTACACCCACTAAGGGCTAGAAAATCGAAATTCTTGACTTGTTGAAAACTCAGTTTTCTTGGCATATAGATGCTTATAAAGAGGTGATACATCCATTTATATAATTTTTAAACAGTTTGAAAGAAGTGAAGTAAACGCGAATTGACACTCACTAGGGGCTAGAAAATCGAATTTCTTGACTTTTAGAAACCTCAGTATTCTTGGTATATAGAGACTTATTATGATGTGATACATCAATTTAAATGATTTTTATGCAGTTTGAAAGAAGTAAGGTAAACGCGATTTTACGCACACTAGGGGCTAGAATATCGAATTTCTTGACTTGTTGAAAACTCAGTTTTCTTGGCATATAGATGCTTATTAGGAGGTGATACATCCATTAATATGATTTTAAAGCATTTTGAAAGAAGTGAAGTAAACGCGATTTTACACTCACTATGGGCTAGAAAATCGAATTTCTTGACTTGTTGAAAACTGAATATTCTTGGTATATAGAGGCTTATTATGACGTGATACATCCATTTATATGATTTTTAAGCAGTTTGAAACAAGTGATGTAAACGCGATTTTACACTCACTAGGGGCTAGAAAATCGAAATTCTTTACTTTTGGAAAACTTAGTATTCTTGCTATATAGAGGCTTATTATCAGGTGATACATCCATTTATATGATTTTTAAGCTGTTTGAAAGAAGTGAAGTAAACGCGATTATACACCCAATAGGGGCTAGAAAATCGAATTTCTTGACGTGTTAAAAACTGAATATTCTTGGTATATAGAGGCTTATTATGACGTGATACATCCATTTATATGATTTTTAAGCAGTTTGAAAGAAGTGAAGTAAACGCGATTTTACAATCACTAGGGGCTAGAAAATCGAATTTCTTGACTTGTTGAAAACTGAATATTCTTGGTATATAGAGGATAATTATGATGTGATACATCCATTTATATGATTTTTATGTAGTTTGAAAGAAGTAAAGTAAACGCGATTTTACGCTCACTAGGGGCTAGAATATCGAATTTCTTAACTTGTTGAAAACTGAGTTTTCTTGGTATATAGATGCTTATTATGAGGTGATACATACATTTATATGATTTTTAAGCAGTTTGAAAGAAGTGAAGTAAACGCGATTTTACACTCACTGGGGGCTAGAAAATCGAAATTCTTGCCTTTTTGAAAACTCAGTATTCTTGGTATATATAGGCTTATTATGACGTGATACATCCATTTATATGATTTTTAAGCAGTTTGAAAGAAGTGAAGTAAACACGATTTTACACTCACTAAGGGCTAGAAAATTCAATTTCTTGACTTGTTGAAAACTGAATATTCTTGGTATATAGAGGCTCATTATGACGTGATATATCCATTTATATGATTTTTAAGCAGTTTGAAAGAAGTGAAGTAAACGCGATTTTACACTCACTAGGGGCTAGAAAATCGTATTTCTTGACTTGTTGAAAACTGAATATTCTTGGTATATAGAGGATAATTATGACGTGATACATCCATTTATATGATTTTTAAGCAGTATGAAAGAAGTGATGTAAATGCGATTTTAAAATCACTAGTGGCTAGAAAATCGAAATTCTTGACTTTTGGAAAACTTAGTGTTCTTGGTATATAGAGGCTTATTATGAGGTGATACATCCATTTATATTATTTTTATGCAGTTTGAAAGAAGTAAAGTAAACGCGATTTTACGCACACTAGGGGCTAGAATATCGAATTTCTTGACTTGTTGAAAACTCAGTTTTCTTGGCATATAGATGCTTATTAAGAGGTGATACATCCATTAATATGATTTTTAAGCAGTTTGAAAGAAGTGAAGTAAACGCGATTTTACACTCATTAGGGGCTAGAAAATCGAATTTCTTGACTTTTGGAAAACTTAGTATTCTTGTATATAGAGGCTTATTATGAGGTGATACATCCATTTATATGATTTTTATGCAGTTTGAAAGAAGTAAAGTAAACGCGATTTTACGCTCACTAGGGGCTAGAATTTCGAATTTCTTGACTTGTTGAAAACTGAGTTTTCTTGGTATATAGATGCTAATTATGAGGTGATGCATACATTTCTATGATTTTAAGCAGTTTGAAAGAAGTGAAGTAAACGCGATTATACACTAACTAGCGGCTAGAAAATCGAATTTCTTAACTTTTTGAAAACTCAGTATTCTTGTTATAAATGACGTGAAGCATCCATTTATATGATTTTTAAGCAGTTTGAAAGAAGTGAAGTAAACGCGATTTTACACACACTAGGGGCTAGAAAATCAAAATTCTTGACTTTTTGAAAACTCAGTATTCTTTGTATATATAGGCTTATTATGAGGTGATACATCCATTTATATGATTTTAAAGCAGTTTGAAAGAAGTGAAGTAAACGCGATTTTACACTCACTAGGGGCTAGAAAATCGAATTTCTTGGCTTGTTGAAAACTGAATATTCTTGGTGTATAGAGGCTTATTATGACGTGATACATCCATTTATATGATTTTTAAGCAGTTTGAAACAAGTGATGTAAACGCGATTTTACGCTCACTGGGGGCTAGAATATCGAATTTCTTGACTTGTTGAAAACTGAGTTTTCTTGGTATATAGATGCTTATTATGAGGTGATACATACATTTATATGATTTTTAAGCAGTTTGAAAGAAGTGAAGTAAACGCGATTTTACACCCACTAGGGGCTAGAAAATCGAAATTCTTGACTTGTTGAAAACTCAGTTTTCTTGGCATATAGATGCTTATTAAGAGGTGATACATCCATTTATATGATTTTTAAACAGTTTGAAAGAAGTGAAGTAAACGCAATTTTACACTCACTAGGGGCTGGAAAATCGAATTTCTTCACTTTTTGAAAACTCAGTATTCTTGGTATATAGAGGCTTATTATGATGTGATACATCCATTTAAATGATTTTTATGCAGTTTGAAAGAAGTAAAGTAAACGCGATTTTACGCTCACTGGGGGCTAAGAATATCGAAATTCTTGACTTGTTGAAAACTGAGTTTTCTTGGTATATGGATGCTTATTATGAGGTGATACATACATTTATATGATTTTTAAGCAGTTTGAAAGAAGTGAAGTAAACGCGATTTTACACTCACTAGGGGCTAGAAAATCGAAATTCTTGACTTTTTGAAAACTCAGTATTCTTGGTATATATAGGCTTATTATGACGTAATACATCCATTTATATGATTTTTAAGCAGTTTGAAAGAAGTGAAGTAAACACGATTTTACACTCACTAAGGGCTAGAAAATTCAATTTCTTGACTTGTTGAAAACTGAATATTCTTGGTATATAGAGGCTTATTATGAGGTGATACAGCCATTTATATGATTTTTAAGCGGTTTGATGTAGTGAAGTAAACGCAATTTTTCACTCAATAGAGGCTAGAAAATCGAATTTCTTGACTTTTTGAAAACTCAGTATTTTTGGTATATAGGTGCTTATTATGAGGTGATACATTAGTTATATGATTTTTAAGCTGTTTGAAAGAATTGAAGTAAACGCGATTTAAACCCATTAGGGGCTAGAAAATCGAATTTCTTGACTTGTTGAAAACTGAATATTCTTGGTATATATAGGCTTATAATAACCTGAAACATGCATTTATATGATTATTAAGCAGTTTGAAAGAAGTGAAAAAAACGCGATTTTACACTCACTAGGGGCTAGAAAATTGAATTTCTTGACTTTTTGAAAACTCAGTATTCTTGGTATATAGAGGCTTATTATGATGTGATACACCCATTTATATAATTTTTATGCAGTTTGAAAGAAATAAAGTAAGCGCGATTTTACGCTCACTAGGGGCTAGAATATCGTATTTCTTGACTTGTTGAAAACTCAGTTTTCTTGGCATATAGATGCTTATTAAGAGATGATACATACATTTATATGATTTTTAAACAGTTTGAAAGAAGTGAAGTAAACGCAATTTTACACTCACTAGGGGATATAAAAATCTAATTCCTTGACTTTTTGAAAACTCAGTATTCTTGGCATATATACACAGGTTTATTATGACGTGAAACATCCATTTATATGATTTTTATGCAGTTTGAAAGAAGTAAAGTAAACGCGATTTTACACTCACTAGGGGCTAGAAAATCGTATTTCTTGACTTGTTGAAAACTGAATATTCTTGGTATATAGAGGCTTATTATGACGTGATACATCCATTTATATGATTTTTAAGCAGTTTGAAACAAGTGAAGTAAACGCGATTTTACAATCACTAGTGGCTAGAAAATCGAAATTCTTGACTTTTGGAAAACTTAGTATTCTTGGTATATAGAGGCTTATTATGAGGTGATACATCCATTTATATGATTTTTGTGCAGTTTGAAAGAAGTAAAGTAAACGCGATTTTACGCACACTAGAGGCTAGAATATCGAATTTCTTGACTTGTTGAAAACTCAGTTTTCTTGGCATATAGATGCTTATTAAGAGCTGATACATCCATTAATATGATTTTTAAGCAGTTTGAAAGAAGTGAAGTAAACGCGATTTTACACTCATTAGGGGCTAGAAAATCGAATTTCTTGACTTTTGGAAAACTTAGTATTCTTGTATATAGAGGCTTATTATGAGGTGATACATTCATTTATATGATTTTTATGCAGTTTGAAAGAAGTAAAGTAAACGCGATTTTACGCTCACTAGGGGCTAGAATATCGAATTTCTTGACTTGTTGAAAACTGAGTTTTCTTGGTATATAGATGCTAATCATGAGGTGATGCATACATTTCTATGAGTTTTAAGCAGTTTGAAAGAAGTGAAGTAAACGCGATTTTACACTAACTAGCGGCTAGAAAATCGAATTTCTTAACTTTTTGAAAACTCAGTATTCTTGTTATAAATGACGTGAAACATCCATTTATATGATTTTTAAGCAGTTTGAAAGAAGTGAAGTAAACGCGATTTTACACTCACTAGGGGCTAGAAAAACAAAATTCTTGACTTTTTGAAAACTCAGTATTCTTGATATATATAGGCTTATTATGAGGTGATACATCCATTTATATGATTTTAAAGCAGTTTGAAAGAAGTGAAGTAAACGCGATTTTACACTCACTAGGGGCTAGAAAATCGAATTTCTTGGCTTGTTGAAAACTGAATATTCTTGGTATATAGAGACTTATTATGACGTGATACATCCATTTATATGATTTTTAAGCAGTTTGAAACAAGTGATGTAAACGCGATTTTACACTCACTAGGGGCTAGAAAATCGAAATTCTTTACTTTTGGAAAACTTAGTATTCTTGCTATATAGAGGCTTATTATCAGGTGATACATCCATTTATATGATTTTTAAGCTGTTTGAAAGAAGTGAAGTAAACGCGATTATACACCCACTAGGGGCTAGAAAATCGAATTTCTTGACGTGTTTTAAAAACTGAATATTCTTGGTATATAGAGGCTTATTATGACGTGATACATCCATTTATATGATTTTTAAGCAGTTTGAAAGAAGTGAAGTAAACGCAATTTTACACTCACTAGGGGCTGGGAATTCGAATTTCTTGACTTTTTGAAAACTGAGTATTCTTGGTATATAGAGGCTTATTATGATGTGATACATCCATTTAAATGATTTTTATGTAGTTTGAAAGAAGTAAAGTAAACGCGATTTTACGCTCACTAGGGGCTAGAATATCGAATTTCTTAACTTGTTGAAAACTGAGTTTTCTTGGTATATAGATGCTTATTATGAGGTGATACATACATTTATATGATTTTTAAGCAGTTTGAAAGAAGTGAAGTAAACGCGATTTTACACTCACTAGGGGCTAGAAAATCGAAATTCTTGCCTTTTGAAAACTCAGTATTCTTGGTATATATAGGCTTATTATGACGTGATACATCCATTTATATGATTTTTAAGCAGTTTGAAAGAAGTGAAGTAAACACGATTTTACACTCACTAAGGGCTAGAAAATTCAATTTCTTGACTTGTGAAAACTGAATATTCTTGGTATATAGAGGCTTATTATGACGTGATATATCCATTTATATGATTTTTAAGCAGTTTGAAAGAAGTGAAGTAAACGCGATTTTACACTCACTAGGGGCTAGAAAATCGTATTTCTTGACTTGTTGAAAACTGAATATTCTTGGTATATAGAGGATAATTATGACGTGATACATCCATTTATATGATTTTTAAGCAGTATGAAAGAAGTGATGTAAATGCGATTTTAAAATCACTAGTGGCTAGAAAATCGAAATTCTTGACTTTTGGAAAACTTAGTGTTCTTGGTATATAGAGGCTTATTATGAGGTGATACATCCATTTATATTATTTTTATGCAGTTTGAAAGAAGTAAAGTAAACGCGATTTTACGCACACTAGGGCTAGAATATCGAATTTCTTGACTTGTTGAAAAACTCAGTTTTCTTGGCATATAGATGCTTATTAAGAGGTGATACATCCATTAATATGATTTTTAAGCAGTTTGAAAGAAGTGAAGTAAACGCGATTTTACACTCATTAGGGGCTAGAAAATCGAATTTCTTGACTTTTGGAAAACTTAGTATTCTTGTATATAGAGGCTTATTATGAGGTGATACATCCATTTATATGATTTTTATGCAGTTTGAAAGAAGTAAAGTAAACGCGATTTTACGCTCACTAGGGGCTAGAATATCGAATTTCTTGACTTGTTGAAAACTGAGTTTTCTTGGTATATAGATGCTAATTATGAGGTGATGCATACATTTCTATGATTTTAAGCAGTTTGAAAGAAGTGAAGTAAACGCGATTATACACTAACTAGCGGCTAGAAAATCGAATTTCTTAACTTTTGAAAACTCAGTATTCTTGTTATAAATGACGTGAAGCATCCATTTATATGATTTTTAAGCAGTTTGAAAGAAGTGAAGTAAACGCGATTTTACACACACTAGGGGCTAGAAAATCAAAATTCTTGACTTTTTGAAAACTCAGTATTCTTTGTATATATAGGCTTATTATGAGGTGATACATCCATTTATATGATTTTAAAGCAGTTTGAAAGAAGTGAAGTAAACGCGATTTTACACTCACTAGGGGCTAGAAAATCGAATTTCTTGGCTTGTTGAAAACTGAATATTCTTGGTGTATAGAGGCTTATTATGACGTGATACATCCATTTATATGATTTTTAAGCAGTTTGAAACAAGTGATGTAAACGCGATTTTACGCTCACTGGGGCTAGAATATCGAATTTCTTGACTTGTTGAAAACTGAGTTTTCTTGGTATATAGATGCTTATTATGAGGTGATACATACATTTATATGATTTTTAAGCAGTTTGAAAGAAGTGAAGTAAACGCGATTTTACACCCACTAGGGGCTAGAAAATCGAAATTCTTGACTTGTTGAAAACTCAGTTTTCTTGGCATATAGATGCTTATTAAGAGGTGATACATCCATTTATATGATTTTTAAACAGTTTGAAAGAAGTGAAGTAAACGCAATTTTACACTCACTAGGGGCTGGAAAATCGAATTTCTTCACTTTTTGAAAACTCAGTATTCTTGGTATATAGAGGCTTATTATGATGTGATACATCCATTTAAATGATTTTTATGCAGTTTGAAAGAAGTAAAGTAAACGCGATTTTACGCTCACTGGGGGCTAAGAATATCGAAATTCTTGACTTGTTGAAAACTGAGTTTTCTTGGTATATGGATGCTTATTATGAGGTGATACATACATTTATATGATTTTTAAGCAGTTTGAAAGAAGTGAAGTAAACGCGATTTTACACTCACTAGGGGCTAGAAAATCGAAATTCTTGACTTTTTGAAAACTCAGTATTCTTGGTATATATAGGCTTATTATGACGTAATACTTCCATTTATATGATTTTTAAGCAGTTTGAAAGAAGTGAAGTAAACACGATTTTACACTCACTAAGGGCTAGAAAATTCAATTTCTTGACTTGTTGAAAACTGAATATTCTTGGTATATAGAGGCTTATTATGAGGTGATACAGCCATTTATATGATTTTTAAGCGGTTTGATGTAGTGAAGTAAACGCGATTTTTCACTCAATAGAGGCTAGAAAATCGAATTTCTTGACTTTTTGAAATCTCAGTATTTTTGGTATATAGGTGGCTTATTATGAGGTGATACATTAGTTATATGATTTTTAAGCTGTTTGAAAGAATTGAAGTAAACGCGATTTAAACCCATTAGGGGCTAGAAAATCGAATTTCTTGACTTGTTGAAAACTGAATATTCTTGGTATATATAGGCTTATAATAACCTGAAACATGCATTTATATGATTATTAAGCAGTTTGAAAGAAGTGAAAAAAACGCGATTTTACACTCACTAGGGGCTAGAAAATTGAATTTCTTGACTTTTTGAAAACTCAGTATTCTTGGTATATAGAGGCTTATTATGATGTGATACACCCATTATATAATTTTTATGCAGTTTGAAAGAAATAAAGTAAGCGCGATTTTACGCTCACTAGGGCTAGAATATCGTATTTCTTGACTTGTTGAAAACTCAGTTTTCTTGGCATATAGATGCTTATTAAGAGATGATACATACATTTATATGAATTTTTAAACAGTTTGAAAGAAGTGAAGTAAACGCAATTTTACACTCACTAGGGGCTATAAAAATCAAATTCCTTGACTTTTTGAAAATCAGTATTCTTGGCAATATATATACAGGTTTATTATGACGTGAAACATCCATTTATATGATTTTTATGCAGTTTGAAAGAATTGAAGTAAACAAGATTTTACGCTCACTAGGGGCTAGAAAAATTGAATTTCTTGACTGGTTGAAAACCCAATATTCTTGGTATATGTAGGCTTATTATGATGTGATACATTCATTTATATGATTTATAAGCAGTTTGAAAGAAGTGAAGTCAACGCGATTTTACACTCACTAGGGGCTAGAAAATCGAATTTCTTGACTTTTTGAAAACTCAGTATTCTTGGTATATATAGGCTTATAATAACGTGAAACATCCAATTATGATTTTTAAGCAGTTTGAAAGAAGTAAAGTAAACGCGATTTTACACTCACTAGGGGCTAGAAAATCGAAATTCTTCACTTGTTGAAAACTCAGTTTTCTTGGCATATAGATGCTTATTAAGAGGTTATACATCCATTTATATAATTTTTAAACAGTTTGAAAGAAGTGAAGTAAACGCGAATTGACACTCACTAGGGGCTAGAAAATCGAATTTCTTGACTTTTAGAAACCTCAGTATTCTTGGTATATAGAGACTTATTATCAGGTGATACATCCAGATTTATAGATTTTTAAGCAGTTTGAAAGAAGTAAAGTAAACGCGATTTTACACTCACTAGGGGCTAGAAAATCGAATTTCTTGACTTGTTGAAAACTGAATATTCTTGGTATATAGAGGCTTATTATGACGTGATACATCCATTTATATGATTTTTAAGCAGTTTGAAAGAAGTGAAGTAAACGCGATTTTACAATCACTAGGGGCTAGAAAATCGAATTTCTTGACTTGTTGAAAACTGAATATTCTTGGTATATAGAGGATAATTATGACGTGATACATCCATTTATATGATTTTTAAGCAGTATGAAAGAAGTGATGTAAACGCGATTTTAAATCACTAGTGGCTAGAAAATCGAAATTCTTGACTTTTGGAAAACTTAGTATTCTTGGTATATAGAGGCTTATTATGAGGTGATACATCCATTTATATGATTTTTGTGCAGTTTGAAAGAAGTAAAGTAAACGCGATTTTACGCACACTAGAGGCTAGAATATCGAATTTCTTGACTTGTTGAAAACTCAGTTTTCTTGGCATATAGATGCTTATTAAGAGCTGATACATCCATTAATATGATTTTTAAGCAGTTTGAAAGAAGTGAAGTAAACGCGATTTTACACTCATTAGGGGCTAGAAAATCGAATTTCTTGACTTTTGGAAAACTTAGTATTCTTGTATATAGAGGCTTATTATGAGGTGATACATCCATTTATATGATTTTTATGCAGTTTGAAAGAAGTAAAGTAAACGCGATTTTACGCTCACTAGGGGCTAGAATATGGAATTTCTTGACTTGTTGAAAACTGAGTTTTCTTGGTATATAGATGCTAATCATGAGGTGATGCATACATTTCTATGAGTTTTAAGCAGTTTGAAAGAAGTTAAGTAAACGCGATTTTACACTAACTAGCGGCTAGAAAATCGAATTTCTTAACTTTTTGAAAACTCAGTATTCTTGTTATAAATGACGTGAAACATCCATTTATATGATTTTTAAGCAGTTTGAAAGAAGTGAAGTAAACGCGATTTTACACTCACTAGGGGCTAGAAAATCAAAATTCTTGACTTTTTGAAAACTCAGTATTCTTGATATATATAGGCTTATTATGAGGTGATACATCCATTTATATGATTTTAAAGCAGTTTGAAAGAAGTGAAGTAAACGCGATTTTACACTCACTAGGGGCTAGAAAATCGAATTTCTTGGCTTGTTGAAAACTGAATATTCTTGGTATATAGAGACTTATTATGACGTGATACATCCATTTATATGATTTTTAAGCAGTTTGAAACAAGTGATGTAAACGCGATTTTACACTCACTAGGGGCTAGAAAATCGAAATTCTTTACTTTTGGAAAACTTAGTATTCTTGCTATATAGAGGCTTATTATCAGGTGATACATCCATTTATATGATTTTTAAGCTGTTTGAAAGAAGTGAAGTAAACGCGATTATACACCCACTAGGGGCTAGAAAATCGAATTTCTTGACGTGTTAAAAACTGAATATTCTTGGTATATAGAGGCTTATTATGACGTGATACATCCATTTATATGATTTTTAAGCAGTTTGAAAGAAGTGAAGTAAACGCAATTTTACACTCACTAGGGGCTGGGAATTCGAATTTCTTGACTTTTTGAAAACTGAGTATTCTTGGTATATAGAGGCTTATTATGATGTGATACATCCATTTAAATGATTTTTATGTAGTTTGAAAGAAGTAAAGTAAACGCGATTTTACGCTCACTAGGGGCTAGAATATCGAATTTCTTAACTTGTTGAAAACTGAGTTTTCTTGGTATATAGATGCTTATTATGAGGTGATACATACATTTATATGATTTTTAAGCAGTATGAAAGAAGTGATGTAAATGCGATTTTAAAATCACTAGTGGCTAGAAAATCGAAATTCTTGACTTTTGGAAAACTTAGTATTCTTGGTATATACAGGCTTATTATGAGGTGATACATCCATTTATATTATTTTTATGCAGTTTGAAAGAAGTAAAGTAAACGCGATTTTACGCACACTAGGGGCTAGAATATCGAATTTCTTGACTTGTTGAAAACTCAGTTTTCTTGGCATATAGATGCTTATTAAGAGGTGATACATCCATTAATATGATTTTTAAGCAGTTTGAAAGAAGTGAAGTAAACGCGATTTTACACTCATTAGGGGCTAGAAAATCGAATTTCTTGACTTTTGGAAAACTTAGTATTCTTGTATATAGAGGCTTATTATGAGGTGATACATCGATTTATATGATTTTTATGCAGTTTGAAAGAAGTAAAGTAAACGCGATTTTACGCTCACTAGGGGCTAGAATATCGAATTTCTTGACTTGTTGAAAACTGAGTTTTCTTGGTATATAGATGCTAATTATGAGGTGATGCATACATTTCTATGATTTTAAGCAGTTTGAAAGAAGTGAAGTAAACGCGATTATACACTAACTAGCGGCTAGAAAATCGAATTTCTTAACTTTTTGAAAACTCAGTATTCTTGTTATAAATGACGTGAAGCATCCATTTATATGATTTTTAAGCAGTTTGAAAGAAGTGAAGTAAACGCGATTTTACACTCACTAGGGGCTAGAAAATCAAAATTCTTGACTTTTTGAAAACTCAGTATTCTTTGTATATATAGGCTTATTATGAGGTGATACATCCATTTATATGATTTTAAAGCAGTTTGAAAGAAGTGAAGTAAACGCGATTTTACACTCACTAGGGGCTAGAAAATCGAATTTCTTGGCTTGTTGAAAACTGAATATTCTTGGTGTATAGAGGCTTATTATGACGTGATACATCCATTTATATGATTTTTAAGCAGTTTGAAACAAGTGATGTAAACGCGATTTTACGCTCACTGGGGGCTAGAATATCGAATTTCTTGACTTGTTGAAAACTGAGTTTTCTTGGTATATAGATGCTTATTATGAGGTGATACATACATTTATATGATTTTTAAGCAGTTTGAAAGAAGTGAAGTAAACGCGATTTTACACCCACTAGGGGCTAGAAAATCGAAATTCTTGACTTGTTGAAAACTCAGTTTTCTTGGCATATAGATGCTTATTAAGAGGTGATACATCCATTTATATGATTTTTAAACAGTTTGAAAGAAGTGAAGTAAACGCAATTTTACACTCACTAGGGGCTGGAAAATCGAATTTCTTCACTTTTTGAAAACTCAGTATTCTTGGTATATAGAGGCTTATTATGATGTGATACATCCATTTAAATGATTTTTATGCAGTTTGAAAGAAGTAAAGTAAACGCGATTTTACGCTCACTAGGGGCTAAGAATATCGAAATTCTTGACTTGTTGAAAACTGAGTTTTCTTGGTATATGGATGCTTATTATGATGTGATACATCCATTTAAATGATTTTTATGCAGTTTGAAAGAAGTGAAGTAAACGCGATTTTACACTCACTAGGGGCTAGAAAATCGAAATTCTTGACTTTTTGAAAACTCAGTATTCTTGGTATATATAGGCTTATTATGACGTAATACATCCATTTATATGATTTTTAAGCAGTTTGAAAGAAGTGAAGTAAACACGATTTTACACTCACTAAGGGCTAGAAAATTCAATTTCTTGACTTGTTGAAAACTGAATATTCTTGGTATATAGAGGCTTATTATGAGGTGATACAGTCATTTATATGATTTTTAAGCGGTTTGATGTAGTGAAGTAAACGCGATTTTTCACTCAATAGAGGCTAGAAAATCGAATTTCTTGACTTTTTGAAAACTCAGTATTTTTGGTATATAGGTGCTTATTATGAGGTGATACATTAGTTATATGATTTTTAAGCTGTTTGAAAGAATTGAAGTAAACGCGATTTAAACCCATTAGGGGCTAGAAAATCGAATTTCTTGACTTGTTGAAAACTGAATATTCTTGGTATATATAGGCTTATAATAACCTGAAACATGCATTTATATGATTATTAAGCAGTTTGAAAGAAGTGAAAAAAACGCGATTTTACACTCACTAGGGGCTAGAAAATTGAATTTCTTGACTTTTTGAAAACTCAGTATTCTTGGTATATAGAGGCTTATTATGATGTGATACACCCATTTATATAATTTTTATGCAGTTTGAAAGAAATAAAGTAAGCGCGATTTTACGCTCACTAGGGGCTAGAATATCGTATTTCTTGACTTTTTGAAAACTCAGTATTCTTGGCATATATATACAGGTTTATTATGATGTGATACATTCATTTATATGATTTATAAGCAGTTTGAAAGAAGTGAAGTCAACGCGATTTTACACCCACTAGGGGCTAGAAAATCGAATTTCTTGACTTTTTGAAAACTCAGTATTCTTGGTATATATAGGCTTATAATAACGTGAAACATCCAATTATGATTTTTAAGCAGTTTGAAAGAAGTAAAGTAAACGCGATTTTACACTCACTAGGGGCTAGAAAATCGAAATTCTTCACTTGTTGAAAACTCAGTTTTCTTGGCATATAGATGCTTATTAAGAGGTTATACATCCATTTATATAATTTTTAAACAGTTTGAAAGAAGTGAAGTAAACGCGAATTGACACTCACTAGGGGCTAGAAAATCGAATTTCTTGACTTTTAGAAACCTCAGTATTCTTGGTATATAGAGACTTATTATCAGGTGATACATCCAGATTTATAGATTTTTAAGCAGTTTGAAAGAAGTAAAGTAAACGCGATTTTACACTCACTAGGGGCTAGAAAATCGAATTTCTTGACTTGTTGAAAACTGAATATTCTTGGTATAGAGAGGATTATTATGACGTGATACATCCATTTATATGATTTTTAAGCAGTATGAAAGAAGTGATGTAAACGCGATTTTACACTCACTAGGGGCTAGAAAATCGAAATTCTTGACTTTTGGAAAACTTAGTATTCCTGGTATATAGAGGCTTATTATGAGGTGATACATCCATTTATATGATTTTTAAGCAGTTTGAAAGAAGTAAAGTAAACGCGATTTTACACTCAATAGGGGCTAGAAAATCGAATTTCTTGACTTGTTGAAAACTGAATATTCTTGGTATAGAGAGGATTCTTATGACGTGATACATCCATTTATATGATTTTTAAGCAGTATGAAAGAAGTGATGTAAACGCGATTTTACACTCACTAGGGGCTACAAAATCGAATTTCTTGACTTTTTGGAAACACAGTATTCTTGGTATATAGAGGCTGATACATCCATTTATATGATTTTTATGCAGTTTGAAAGAAGTAAAGTAAACGCGATATTACGCACACTAGGGGCTAGAATATCGAATTTCTAGACTTGTTGAAAACTCAGTTTTCTTGGCATATAGATGCTTATTAAGAGGTGATACGTCCATTAAAATTGTTTTTTAAACAGTTTAAAAGAAGTGATGTAAACACGATTTTACAGTCACTAGGGGCTAGAAAATCGAATTTCTTGACTTTTGGAAAACTAAGTATTCTTGTATATAGAGGCTTATTATGAGGTGATACATCCATTTATATGATTTTTATGCAGTTTGAAAGCAGTAAAGTAAACGCGATTTTACGCTCACTAGGGGCTAGAATATCGAATTTCTTGACTAGTTGAAAACTGAGTTTTCTTGGTATATAGATGCTTATTATGAGGTGATACATACACTTATATGATTTTAAGCAGTTTGAAAGAAGTGAAGTAAACGCGATTATACACTAAATAGGAGCTAGAAAATCGAATTTCTTAACTTTTTGAAAACTCAGTATTCTTGTTATAAATGACGTGAAACATCCATTTATATGATTTTTAAGCCGTTTGAAAGAAGTGAAGTAAACGCGCATTTACACTCACTAGGGGCTAGAAAATCTAAATTCTTGACTTTTTGAAAACTCAGTATTCTTGGTATATTTAGGATTATTATGACGTAATACATCCATTTATATGATTTTTAAGCAGTTTGATAGAAGTGAAGTAAACGCGATTTTACACTCAATAGGGGCTAGAATATCGAATTTCTTGACTTGTTGAAAACTCAGTTTTCTTGGCATATAGATGCTTATTAAGAGCTGATACATTTATTTATATGATTTTTAAGCAGTTTGAAAGAAGTGAAGTAAACGCGATTTTACACTCACTAGGGGCTAGAAAATCGAATTTCTTGACTTTTGGAAAACTTAGTATTCCTGTATATAGAGGCTTATTATGAGGTGATACATCCATTTATATGATGTTTATGCAGTTTGAAAGAAGTAAAGTAATCGCGATTTTACGCTCACTAGGGGCTAGAATATCGAATTTTTTGACTTGTTGAAAACTGAGTTTTCTTGGTATATAGATGCTAATTATGAGGTGATGCATACATTTCTATGATTTTAAGCAGTTTGAAAGAAGTGAAGTATACGCGATTTTACACTAACTAGGGGCTAGAAAATCGAATTTATTAACTTTTTGAAAACTCAGTATTCTTGTTATAAATGACGTGAAACATCCATTTATATGATTTTTTCGAAGTTTGAAAGAAGTGAAGTAAACGCGATTTTACACTCACTAGGAGCTAGAAAATCGAATTTCTTGACTTTTGGAAAACTCAGTATTCTTGGTATATATAGGCTTATAATGACGTGAAACATCCATTTATATGATTTTTAAGCAGTTTGAAAGAAGTGAAGTAAACGCGATTTTACACTCACTAGGGGATAGAAAATCGAAATTCCTGACTTTTTGAAAACTCAGTATTCGTGGTATATATAGGCTTATTATGAGGTGATACATCCATTTATATGATTTTTAAGCAGCTTTAAAGAAGTGAAGTAAACGCGATTTTACACTCACTAGGGGCTGGAAAATCGAATTTCTTGACTTTTTGAAAACTAAGTATTCTTGGTATATAGAGGCTTATTATGATGTGATACATCCATTTAAATGATTTTTATGCAGTTTGAAAGAAGTAAAGTAAACGCGATTTTACGCACACTAGGGGCTAGAATATCGAATTTCTTGACTTGTTGAAAACTCAGTTTTCTTGGCACATAGATGCTTATTAAGAGCTGATACATCCATTAATATGATTTTTAAGCAGTTTGAAAGAAGTAAAGTAAACGCGATTTTACACCCACTAGGGGCTAGAAAATCGAATTTCTTGACTTTTTGAAAATTCAGTATTCTTGGTATATATAGGCTTTTTGTGACGTGAAACATCCATTAATATGATTTTTAAGCAGTTTGAAAGAAGTGAAGCAAACGCGATTTTTCACTCACTACGGGCTAGAAAATCGAATTTCTTGACTTGTTGAAAACTGAATATTCTTGGTATATAGAGGCTTATTATGACGTGATACATCCATTTATATGATTTTTAAGCAGTTTGAAAGAAGTGAAGTAAACGCGATTTTACACTCACTAGGGGCTAGAAAATCGAATTCCTTGACTTGTTGAAAACTGAATATTCTTGGTATATAGAGGATAATTATGACGTGATACATCCATTTATATGATTTTAAGCAGTATGAAAGAAGTGATGTAAACGCGATTTTAAACTCACTAGTGGCTAGAAAATCGAAATTCTTGACTTTTGGATAACTTAGTATTCTTGGTATATAGAGGCTTATTATGAGGTGATACATCCATTTATATGATTTTTATGCAGTTTGAAAGAAGTAAAGTAAACGCGATTTTACGCACACTAGGGGCTAGAATATCGAATTTCTTGACTTGTTGAAAACTCAGTTTTCTTGGCATATAGATGCTTATTAAGAGCTGATACATCCATTAATATGATTTTTAAGCAGTTTGAAAGAAGTAAAGTAAACGCGATTTTACACCCACTAGGGGCTAGAAAAGCGAATTTCTTGACTTTTTGAAAATTCAGTATTCTTGGTATATATAGGCTTTTTATGACGTGAAACATCCATTAATATGATTTTTAAGCAGTTTGAAGGAAGTGAAGTAAACGCGATTTTTCACTCACTACGGGCTAGAAAATCGAATTTCTTGACTTGTTGAAAACTGAATATTCTTGGTATATAGAGGCTTATTATGACGTGATACATCCATTTATATGATTTTTAAGCAGTTTGAAAGAAGTGAAGTAAACGCGATTTTACACTCACTAGGGGCTAGAAAATCGAATTTCTTGACTTGTTGAAAACTGAATATTCTTGGTATATAGAGGATAATTATGACGTGATACATCCATTTATATGATTTTAAGCAGTATGAAAGAAGTGATGTAAACGCGATTTTAATTTCACTAGTGGCTAGAAAATCGAAATTCTTGACTTTTGGAAAACTTAGTATTCTTGGTATATAGAGGCTTATTATGAGGTGATACATCCATTTATATGATTTTTATGCAGTTTGAAAGAAGTAAAGTAAACGCGATTTTACGCTCACTGGGGGCTGGAATATCGAATTTCTTGACTTGTTGAAAACTGAGTTTTCTTGGTATATAGAGGCTTATTATGATGTGATACATCCATTTATATGATTTTTATGCAGGTTGAAAGAAGTAAAGTAAACGCGATTTTACGCATACTAGGGGCTAGAAAATCGAATTTTTTGACTTGTTGAAAACTCAGTTTTCTTGGCATATAGATGCTTATTAAGAGGTGATAAATCCATTAATATGACTTTTAAGCAGTTTGAAAGAAGTGAAGTAAACGCGATTTTACACTCACTAGGGGCTTGAAAATGGAATTTCTTGACTTTTGGAAAACTTAGTATTCTTGTATATAGAGGCTTATTATGAGGTGATACATCCATTTATATGATTTTTATGCAGTTTGAAAGAAGTAAAGTAAACGCGATTTTACGCTCACTAGGGGCTAGAATATCGAATTTCTTGACTTGTTGAAAACTGAGTTTTCTTGGTATATAGATGCTAATTATGAGGTTATACATACATTAAATGATTTTAAGCAGTTTGAAAGAAGTGAAGTAAACGCGATTTTACACTAACTAGGGGCTAGAAAATCGAATTTCTTAACTTTTTGAAAACTCAGTATTCTTGTTATAAATGACGTGAAGCATCCATTTATATGATTTTAAAGCAGTTTGAAACAAGTGAAGTAAACACGATTTTACACTCACTAGGGGCTAGAAAATCGAAATTCTTGACTTTTTGAAAACTCAGTATTCTTGGTATATATAGGCTTATTATGACGTGATACATCCATTTATATGATTTTTAAGCAGTTTGAAAGAAGTGAAGTAAACGCGATTTTACATTCACTAAGGGCTAGAAAATTGAATCTCTTGACTTGTTGAAAACTGAATATTCTTGGTATATAGAGGCTTATTATGAGGTGATACAGCCATTTATATGATTTTTAAGTAGTTTGATGAAGTGAAGTAAACGCGATTTTACACTCACTAGGGGCTAGAAAATCGAATTCCTTCACTTGTGAAAACTGAATATTCTTGGTATATAGGTGCTTATTATGAGGTGATACATTTATTTATATGATTTTTAAGCTGTTTGAAAGAATTGAAGTAAACGCGATTTTACACCCACTAGGGGCTAGAAAATCGAATTTCTTGACTTGTTGAAAACTGAATATTATTGGTATATAGAGGCTTATTATGACGTGAAACATCCACTTATATGATTTTTAAGCAGTTTGAAAGAAGTGATGTAAACGCGATTTTACACTCATTAGGGGCTAGAAAATCGAAATTCTTGACTTTTTGAAAACTGAGTTTTCTTGGTATATAGATGCTTATTATGAGGTGATACATACATTTATATGATTTTAAGCAGTTTGAAAGAAGTGAAGTAAACGCGATTTTACACTAACTAGGGGCTAGAAAATCGAATTTCTTAACTTTTTGAAAACTCAGTATTCTTGTTATAAATGACGTGAAACAACCATTTATATGATTTTTAAGCAGTTTGTAAGAAGTGAAGTAAACGCGATTTTACACTCACTAGGGGCTAGAAAATCGAAATTCTTGACTTTATGAAAACTCAATATTCTTGGTATATATAGGCTTATTATGACGTGATACATCCATTTATATGATTTTTATGCAGTTTGAAAGAATTGAATTAAACGCGATTTTACGCTCACTAGGGGCTAGAAGATTGAATTTTTTGACTTGTTGAAAATTCAATATTCTTGGAATATGTAGGCTCATTATGATGTGATACATCATTTATATGATTTATAAGCAGTTTGAAAGAAGTGCAGTAAACGCGATTTTACACTCACTAGGGGCTAGAAAATCGAAATTCTTTACTTTTGGGAAACTTAGTATTCTTGGTATATAGAGGCTTATTATGAGGTGATACATCCATTTATATAATTTTTAAGCAGTTTGAAAGAAGTAAAGTAAACGCGATTTTACACCCACTAGGGGCTAGAAAATCGAAATTCTTGACTTGTTGAAAACACAGTTTTCTTGGCATATAGATGCTTGTTAAGACGTGATACATCCATTTATATGATTTTTAAACAGTTTGAAAGAAGTGAAGTAAACGCGATTTTACACTCACTAGGGGCTGGAAAATCGAATTTCTCGAAATTCTTGACCTTTGGAAAACTTAGTATTCTTGGTATATAGAGGTTTATTATGAGGTGATACATCCATTTATATGATTTTTATGCAGTTTGAAAGAAGTGAAGTAAACGCGATTTTACGCTCACTAGGGGCTAGAATATCGAATTTTTTGACTTGTTGAAAACTCAGTTTTCTTGGCATAGGTGCTTACTAAGAGGTTATACATTCATTAATATGATTTTTAAACAGTTTAAAAGAAGTGAAGTAAACGCGATTTTACACTCACTAGGGGCTAGAGAATCGAATTTCTTGACTTTTGGAAAACTTAGTATTCTTGTATATAGAGGCTTATTATGAGGTGATACATCCATTTATATGATTTTTATGCAGTTTGAAAGAAGTAAAGTGAACGCGATTTTACGCTCACTAGGGGCTAGAATATCGAATTTCTTGACTTGCTGAAAACTGAGTTTTCTTGGTATATAGATACTTATTATGAAGTGATACATACATTTATATGATTTTAAGCAGTTTGAAAGAAGTGAAGTAAACGCGATTTTACACTAACTATGGGATAGAAAATCGAATTTCTTAACTTTTTGAAAACTCAGTATTCTTGTTATAAATGACGTGAAACATCCATTTATATGATTTTCAAGCATTTTGAAAGAAGTGAAGTAAACGCGATTTTACACTCACTAGAGGCTAGAAAATTGAATTTCTTGACTTGTTGAAAACTGAATATTCTTGGTATATAGAGGCTTATTATGAAGTGATACAGCCATTTATATGATTTTTAACCAGTTTGATGAACTGAAGTAAACGCGATTTTACACTCCATAGGGTCCAGAAAATCGAATTTCTTGACTTTTTGAAAACTACGTATTCTTGGTATATAGAGGCTTATTATGACATGATACATCCATTTATATGATTTTTAAGCAGTTTGAAAAAAGTGATGTAAACGCGACTTTACACCCACTAGAGGCTAGAAAATCGAAATTCTTGACTTTTTGAAAACTTAGTATTCTTGGTACATAGAGGCTTATTCTGAGGTGATACATCCATTTATATGATTTTTAGGCAGTTTGAAAGAAGTGAAGTAAACGCGATTTTACACTCACTAGGGGCTAGAAAATCGAATTTCTTGACTTTTTGAAAACTCAGTATTCTTGGTATATATAGGCTTATAATGACGTGAAACATGCATTTATATGATTTTTAAGCAGTTTGAAAGAAGTGAAGTAAACGCGATTTTACACTCACTAGGGGCTAGAAAATCGAATTTCTTGACTTTTTGAAAACTCAGTATTCTTGGTATATATATAGGCTTATAATGACGTGAAACATGCATTTATATGATTATTAAGCAGTTTGAAAGAAGTGAAATGAACGGGATTTTACACTCACTAGGGGCTAGAAAATTGAATTTCTTGACTTTTTGAAAACTCAGTATTCTTGGTATATAGAGGCTTATTATGATGTGATACACCCATTTATATGATTTTTATGCGGTTCGAAAGAAATAAAGTAAGCGCGATTTTACGCTCACTAGGGGCTAGAATATCGTATTTCTTGACTTGTTGAAAACTCAGTTTTCTTGGCATATAGATGCATATTAAGAGGTGATACATCCATTTATATGATTTTAAACAGTTTGAAAGAACTGAAGTAAACGCGAGTTTACACTCACTAGGGGCTAGAAAATCGAATTTCTTGCCTTTTTGAAAACTGAGTATTCTTGGTATATTTAGGCTTATTATGACGTGAAACATCCATTTATATGATTTTTATGCAGTTTGAAAGAAGTGAAGTAAACGCGATTTTACACTCACTAGGGGCTAGAAAATCGAAATTCTTGACTTTTTGATAACTCAGTATTCTTGGTATATATAGGCTTATAATGACGTGAAACATCCATTTATATGATTATTAAGCAGTTTGAAAGAAGTGAAGTAAACGCGATTTTACACTCACTAGGGGCTAGAAAATCGAATTTCTTGACTTTTTGAAAAATCGGTATTCTTGGTAAATAGAGGCTTATTATGATGTGATACATCCATTTATATGATTTTTATGCAGGTTGAAAGAAGTAAAGTAAACGCGATTTTACGCATACTAGGGGCTAGAAAATCGAATTTTTTGACTTGTTGAAAACTCAGTTTTCTTGGTATATAGATGCTTATTAAGAGGTGATAAATCCATTAATATGACTTTTAAGCAGTTTGAAAGAAGTGAAGTAAACGCGATTTTACACTCACTAGGGGCTTGAAAATGGAATTTCTTGACTTTTGGAAAACTTAGTATTCTTGTATATAGAGGCTTATTATGAGGTGATACATCCATTTATATGATTTTTATGCAGTTTGAAAGAAGTAAAGTAAACGCGATTTTACGCTCACTAGGGGCTAGAATATCGAATTTCTTGACTTGTTGAAAACTGAGTTTTCTTGGTATATAGATGCTAATTATGAGGTGATGCATACATTTCTATGATTTTAAGCAGTTTGAAAGAAGTGAAGTAAACGCGATTATACACTAACTAGCGGCTAGAAAATCGAATTTCTTAACTTTTTGAAAACTCAGTATTCTTGTTATAAATGACGTGAAGCATCCATTTATATGATTTTTAAGCAGTTTGAAAGAAGTGAAGTAAACGCGATTTTACACTCACTAGGGGCTAGAAAATCAAAATTCTTGACTTTTTGAAAACTCAGTATTCTTTGTATATATAGGCTTATTATGAGGTGATACATCCATTTATATGATTTTAAAGCAGTTTGAAAGAAGTGAAGTAAACGCGATTTTACACTCACTAGGGGCTAGAAAATCGAATTTCTTGGCTTGTTGAAAACTGAATATTCTTGGTGTATAGAGGCTTATTATGACGTGATACATCCATTTATATGACTTTTAAGCAGTTTGAAACAAGTGATGTAAACGCGATTTTACGCTCACTGGGGGCTAGAATATCGAATTTCTTGACTTGTTAAAAACTGAGTTTTCTTGGTATATAGATGCATATTATGAGGTGATACATACATTTATATGATTTTTAAGCAGTTTGAAAGAAGTGAAGTAAACGCGATTTTACACCCACTAGGGGCTAGAAAATCGAAATTCTTGACTTGTTGAAAACTCAGTTTTCTTGGCATATAGATGCTTATTAAGAGGTGATACATCCATTTATATGATTTTTAAACAGTTTGAAAGAAGTGAAGTAAACGCAATTTTACACTCACTAGGGGCTGGAAAATCGAATTTCTTCACTTTTTGAAAACTCAGTATTCTTGGTATATAGAGGCTTATTATGATGTGATACATCCATTTAAATGATTTTTATGCAGTTTGAAAGAAGTAAAGTAAACGCGATTTTACGCTCACTAGGGGCTAAGAATATCGAATTTCTTGACTTGTTGAAAACTGAGTTTTCTTGGTATATGGATGCTTATTATGAGGTGATACATACATTTATATGATTTTTAAGCAGTTTGAAAGAAGTGAAGTAAACGCGATTTTACACTCACTAGGGGCTAGAAAATCGAAATTCTTGACTTTTTGAAAACTCAGTATTCTTGGTATATATAGGCTTATTATGACGTAATACATCCATTTATATGATTTTTAAGCAGTTTGAAAGAAGTGAAGTAAACACGATTTTACACTCACTAAGGGCTAGAAAATTCAATTTCTTGACTTGTTGACAACTGAATATTCTTGGTATATAGAGGCTTATTATGAGGTGATACAGCCATTTATATGATTTTTAAGCGGTTTGATGTAGTGAAGTAAACGCGATTTTTCACTCAATAGAGGCTAGAAAATCGAATTTCTTGACTTTTTGAAAACTCAGTATTTTTGGTATATAGGTGCTTATTATGAGGTGATACATTAGTTATATGATTTTTAAGCTGTTTGAAAGAAGTGAAGTAAACGCGATTTTACATTCACTAAGGGCTAGAAAATTGAATTTCTTGACTTGTTGAAAACTGAATATTCTTGGTATATAGAGGCTTATTATGAGGTGATACACCCATTTATATAATTTTTATGCAGTTTGAAAGAAATAAAGTAAGCGCGATTTTACGCTCACTAGGGGCTAGAATATCGTATTTCTTGACTTGTTGAAAACTCAGTTTTCTTGGCATATAGATGCTTATTAAGAGATGATACATACATTTATATGATTTTTAAACAGTTTGAAAGAAGTGAAGTAAACGCGATTTTACACTCACTAGGGGCTATAAAAATCTAATTCCTTGACTTTTTGAAAACTCAGTATTCTTGGCATATATATACAGGTTTATTATGACGTGAAACATCCATTTATATGATTTTTATGCAGTTTGAAAGAATTGAAGTAAACGCGATTTTACGCTCACTAGGGGCTAGAAAATTGAATTTCTTGACTGGTTGAAAACCCAATATTCTTGGTATATGTAGGCTTATTATGATGTGATACATTCATTTATATGATTTATAAGCAGTTTGAAAGAAGTGAAGTCAACGGGATTTTACACTCACTACGGGCTAGAAAATCGAATTTCTTGACTTTTTGAAAACTCAGTATTCTTGGTATATATAGGCTTATAATAACGTGAAACATCCAATTATGATTTTTAAGCAGTTTGAAAGAAGTGAAGTAAACGCGATTTTACACTCACTAGGGGCTAGAAAATCGAAATTCTTCACTTTTTGAAAACTCAGTTTTCTTGGCATATAGATGCTTCTTAAGAGGTTATACATCCATTTATATAATTTTTAAACAGTTTGAAAGAAGTGAAGTAAACGCGAATTGACACTCACTAGGGGCTAGAAAATCGAATTTCTTGACTTTTAGAAACCTCAGTATTCTTGGTATATAGAGACTTATTATCAGGTGATACATCCAGATTTATAGATTTTTAAGCAGTTTGAAAGAAGTAAAGTAAACGCGATTTTACACTCACTAGGGGCTAGAAAATCGAATTTCTTGACTTGTTGAAAACTGAATATTCTTGGTATAGAGAGGATTATTATGACGTGATACATCCATTTATATGATTTTTAAGCAGTATGAAAGAACTGATGTAAACGCGATTTTACACTCACTAGGGGCTAGAAAATCGAAATTCTTGACTTTTGGAAAACTTAGTATTCCTGGTATATAGAGGCTTATTATGAGGTGATACATCCATTTATATGATTTTTAAGCAGTTTGAAAGAAGTAAAGTAAACGCGATTTTACACTCACTAGGGGCTAGAAAATCGAATTTCTTGACTTGTTGAAAACTGAATATTCTTGGTATAGAGAGGATTCTTATGACGTGATACATCCATTTATATGATTTTTAAGCAGTATGAAAAAAGTGATGTAAACGCGATTTTACACTCACTAGGGGCTAGAAAATCGAATTTCTTGACTTTTTGGAAACACAGTATTCTTGGTATATAGAGGCTGATACATCCATTTATATGATTTTTATGCAGTTTGAAAGAAGTAAAGTAAACGCGATATTACGCACACTAGGGGCTAGAATATCGAATTTCTAGACTTGTTGAAAACTCAGTTTTCTTGGCATATAGATGCTTATTAAGAGGTGATACGTCCATTAAAATTGTTTTTTAAACAGTTTAAAAGAAGTGATGTAAACACGATTTTACAGTCACTAGGGGCTAGAAAATCGAATTTCTTGACTTTTGGAAAACTAAGTATTCTTGTATATAGAGGCTTATTATGAGGTGATACATCCATTTATATGAATTTTATGCAGTTTGAAAGCAGTAAAGTAAACGCGATTTTACGCTCACTAGGGGCTAGAATATCGAATTTCTTGACTACTTGAAAACTGAGTTTTCTTGGTATATAGATGCTTATTATGAGGTGATACATACACTTATATGATTTTAAGCAGTTTGAAAGAAGTGAAGTAAACGCGATTATACACTAAATAGGTGCTAGAAAATCGAATTTCTTAACTTTTTGAAAACTCAGTATTCTTGTTAAAAATGACGTGAAACATCCATTTATATGATTTTTAAGCAGTTTGAAAGAAGTGAAGTAAACGCGCATTTACACTCACTAGGGGCTAGAAAATCTAAATTCTTGACTTTTTGAAAACTCAGTATTCTTGGTATATTTAGGATTATTATGACGTAATACATCCATTTATATGATTTTTAAGCAGTTTGATAGAAGTGAAGTAAACGCGATTTTACACTCAATAGGGGCTAGAAAATTGAATTTCTTGACTTGTAGAAAACTGAATATTCTTGGTATATAGAGGTTTATTATGAGGTG
The DNA here is from genome assembly GCA_030765065.1 of Deroplatys truncata. Lineage (NCBI taxonomy): Eukaryota > Metazoa > Arthropoda > Insecta > Mantodea > Mantidae > Deroplatys > Deroplatys truncata. Next base: position 442,016 of record CM060980.1, read on the forward strand.
ATACAGCCATTTATATGATTTTTAAGCAGTTTGATGAAGTGAAGTAAACGCGATTTTACACTCAATAGGGGCTAGAAAATCGAATTTCTTGACTTTTGGAAAACTTAGTATTCTTGTATATAGAGGTTATTATGAGGTGATACATCCATTTATATGATGTTTATGCAGTTTGAAAGAAGTAAAGTAAACGCGATTTTACGCACACTAGGGGCTAGAATATCGAATTTCTTGACTTGTTGAAAACTCAGTTTTCTTGGCATATAGATGCTTATTAAGAGCTGATACATTTATTTATATGATTTTTAAGCAGTTTGAAAGAAGTGAAGTAAACGCGATTTTACACTCACTAGGGGCTAGAAAATCGAATTTCTTGACTTTTGGAAAACTTAGTATTCTTGTATATAGAGGCTTATTATGAGGTGATACATCCATTTATATGATGTTTATGCAGTTTGAAAGAAGTAAAGTAATCGCGATTTTACGCTCACTAGGGGCTAGAATATCGAATTTTTTGACTTGTTGAAAACTGAGTTTTCTTGGTATATAGATGCTAATTATGAGGTGATGCATACATTTCTATGATTTTAAGCAGTTTGAAAGAAGTGAAGTATACGCGATTTTACACTAACTAGGGGCTAGAAAATCGAATTTCTTAACTTTTTGAAAACTCAGTATTCTTGTTATAAATGACGTGAAACATCCATTTATATGATTTTTAAGCAGTTTGAAAGAAGTGAAGTAAACGCGATTTTACACTCACTAGGAGCTAGAAAATCGAATTTCTTGACTTTTGGAAAACTCAGTATTCTTGGTATATATAGGCTTATAATGACGTGAAACATCCATTTATATGATTTTTAAGCAGTTTGAAAGAAGTGAAGTATACGCGATTTTACACTCACTAGGGGATAGAAAATCGAAATTCCTGACTTTTTGAAAACTCAGTATTCTTGGTATATATAGGCTTATTATGAGGTGATACATCCATTTATATGATTTTTAAGCAGCTTTAAAGAAGTGAAGTAAACGCGATTTTACACTCACTAGGGGCTGGAAAATCGAATTTCTTGACTTTTTGAAAACTCAGTATTCTTGGTATATAGAGGCTTATTATGATGTGATACATCCATTTAAATGATTTTTATGCAGTTTGAAAGAAGTAAAGTAAACGCGATTTTACGCACACTAGGGGCTAGAATATCGAATTTCTTGACTTGTTGAAAACTCAGTTTTCTTGGCATATAGATGCTTATTAAGAGCTGATACATCCATTAATATGATTTTTAAGCAGTTTGAAAGAAGTAAAGTAAACGCGATTTTACACCCACTAGGGGCTAGAAAATCGAATTTCTTGACTTTTTGAAAATTCAGTATTCTTGGTATATATAGGCTTTTTGTGACGTGAAACATCCATTAATATGATTTTTAAGCAGTTTGAAAGAAGTGAAGCAAACGCGATTTTTCACTCACTACGGGCTAGAAAATCGAATTTCTTGACTTGTTGAAAACTGAATATTCTTGGTATATAGAGGCTTATTATGACGTGATACATCCATTTATATGATTTTTAAGCAGTTTGAAAGAAGTGAAGTAAACGCGATTTTACACTCACTAGGGGCTAGAAAATCGAATTCCTTGACTTGTTGAAAACTGAATATTCTTGGTATATAGAGGATAATTATGACGTGATACATCCATTTATATGATTTTAAGCAGTATGAAAGAAGTGATGTAAACGCGATTTTAAACTCACTAGTGGCTAGAAAATCGAAATTCTTGACTTTTGGAAAACTTAGTATTCTTGGTATATAGAGGCTTATTATGAGGTGATACATCCATTTATATGATTTTTATGCAGTTTGAAAGAAGTAAAGTAAACGCGATTTTACGCACACTAGGGGCTAGAATATCGAATTTCTTGACTTGTTGAAAACTCAGTTTTCTTGGCATATAGATGCTTATTAAGAGCTGATACATCCATTAATATGATTTTTAAGCAGTTTGAAAGAAGTAAAGTAAACGCGATTTTACACCCACTAGGGGCTAGAAAATTCAATTTCTTGACTTGTTGACAACTGAATATTCTTGGTATATAGAGGCTTATTATGAGGTGATACAGCCATTTATATGATTTTTAAGCGGTTTGATGTAGTGAAGTAAACGCGATTTTTCACTCAATAGAGGCTAGAAAATCGAATTTCTTGACTTTTTGAAAACTCAGTATTTTTGGTATATAGGTGCTTATTATGAGGTGATACATTAGTTATATGATTTTTAAGCTGTTTGAAAGAAGTGAAGTAAACGCGATTTTACATTCACTAAGGGCTAGAAAATTGAATTTCTTGACTTGTTGAAAACTGAATATTCTTGGTATATAGAGGCTTATTATGAGGTGATACACCCATTTATATAATTTTTATGCAGTTTGAAAGAAATAAAGTAAGCGCGATTTTACGCTCACTAGGGGCTAGAATATCGTATTTCTTGACTTGTTGAAAACTCAGTTTTCTTGGCATATAGATGCTTATTAAGAGATGATACATACATTTATATGATTTTTAAACAGTTTGAAAGAAGTGAAGTAAACGCGATTTTACACTCACTAGGGGCTATAAAAATCTAATTCCTTGACTTTTTGAAAACTCAGTATTCTTGGCATATATATATATACAGGTTTATTATGACGTGAAACATCCATTTATATGATTTTTATGCAGTTTGAAAGAATTGAAGTAAACGCGATTTTACGCTCACTAGGGGCTAGAAAATTGAATTTCTTGACTGGTTGAAAACCCAATATTCTTGGTATATGTAGGCTTATTATGATGTGATACATTCATTTATATGATTTATAAGCAGTTTGAAAGAAGTGAAGTCAACGGGATTTTACACTCACTACGGGCTAGAAAATCGAATTTCTTGACTTTTTGAAAACTCAGTATTCTTGGTATATATAGGCTTATAATAACGTGAAACATCCAATTATGATTTTTAAGCAGTTTGAAAGAAGTGAAGTAAACGCGATTTTACACTCACTAGGGGCTAGAAAATCGAAATTCTTCACTTTTTGAAAACTCAGTTTTCTTGGCATATAGATGCTTATTAAGAGGTTATACATCCATTTATATAATTTTTAAACAGTTTGAAAGAAGTGAAGTAAACGCGAATTGACACTCACTAGGGGCTAGAAAATCGAATTTCTTGACTTTTAGAAACCTCAGTATTCTTGGTATATAGAGACTTATTATCAGGTGATACATCCAGATTTATAGATTTTTAAGCAGTTTGAAAGAAGTAAAGTAAACGCGATTTTACACTCACTAGGGGCTAGAAAATCGAATTTCTTGACTTGTTGAAAACTGAATATTCTTGGTATAGAGAGGATTATTATGACGTGATACATCCATTTATATGATTTTTAAGCAGTATGAAAGAAGTGATGTAAACGCGATTTTACACTCACTAGGGGCTAGAAAATCGAAATTCTTGACTTTTGGAAAACTTAGTATTCCTGGTATATAGAGGCTTATTATGAGGTGATACATCCATTTATATGATTTTTAAGCAGTTTGAAAGAAGTAAAGTAAACGCGATTTTACACTCACTAGGGGCTAGAAAATCGAATTTCTTGACTTGTTGAAAACTGAATATTCTTGGTATAGAGAGGATTCTTATGACGTGATACATCCATTTATATGATTTTTAAGCAGTATGAAAAAAGTGATGTAAACGCGATTTTACACTCACTAGGGGCTAGAAAATCGAATTTCTTGACTTTTTGGAAACACAGTATTCTTGGTATATAGAGGCTGATACATCCATTTATATGATTTTTATGCAGTTTGAAAGAAGTAAAGTAAACGCGATATTACGCACACTAGGGGCTAGAATATCGAATTCCTAGACTTGTTGAAAACTCAGTTTTCTTGGCATATAGATGCTTATTAAGAGGTGATACGTCCATTAAAATTGTTTTTTAAACAGTTTAAAAGAAGTGATGTAAACACGATTTTACAGTCACTAGGGGCTAGAAAATCGAATTTCTTGACTTTTGGAAAACTAAGTATTCTTGTATATAGAGGCTTATTATGAGGTGATACATCCATTTATATGGTTTTTATGCAGTTTGAAAGCAGTAAAGTAAACGCGATTTTACGCTCACTAGGGGCTAGAATATCGAATTTCTTGACTAGTTGAAAACTGAGTTTTCTTGGTATATAGATGCTTATTATGAGGTGATACATACACTTATATGATTTTAAGCAGTTTGAAAGAAGTGAAGTAAACGCGATTATACACTAAATAGGTGCTAGAAAATCGAATTTCTTAACTTTTTGAAAACTCAGTATTCTTGTTATAAATGACGTGAAACATCCATTTATATGATTTTTAAGCAGTTTGAAAGAAGTGAAGTAAACGCGCATTTACACTCACTAGGGGCTAGAAAATCTAAATTCTTGACTTTTTGAAAACTCAGTATTCTTGGTATATTTAGGATTATTATGACGTAATACATCCATTTATATGATTTTTAAGCAGTTTGATAGAAGTGAAGTAAACGCGATTTTACACTCAATAGGGGCTAGAAAATTGAATTTCTTGACTTGTAGAAAACTGAATATTCTTGGTATATAGAGGTTTATTATGAGGTGATACAGCCATTTATATGATTTTTAAGCAGTTTGATGAAGTGAAGTAAACGCGATTTTACACTCAATAGGGGCTAGAAAATCGAATTTCTTGACTTTTGGAAAACTTAGTATTCTTGTATATAGAGGCTTATTATGAGGTGATACATCCATTTATATGATGTTTATGCAGTTTGAAAGAAGTAAAGTAAACGCGATTTTACGCACACTAGGGGCTAGAATATCGAATTTCTTGACTTGTTGAAAACTCAGTTTTCTTGGCATATAGATGCTTATTAAGAGCTGATACATTTATTTATATGATTTTTAAGCAGTTTGAAAGAAGTGAAGTAAACGGGATTTTACACTCACTAGGGGCTAGAAAATCGAATTTCTTGACTTTTGGAAAACTTAGTATTCTTGTATATAGAGGCTTATTATGAGGTGATACATCCATTTATATGATGTTTATGCAGTTTGAAAGAAGTAAAGTAATCGCGATTTTACGCTCACTAGGGGCTAGAATATCGAATTTTTTGACTTGTTGAAAACTGAGTTTTCTTGGTATATAGATGCTAATTATGAGGTGATGCATACATTTCTATGATTTTAAGCAGTTTGTAAGAAGTGAAGTATACGCGATTTTACACTAACTAGGGGCTAGAAAATCGAATTTCTTAACTTTTTGAAAACTCAGTATTCTTGTTATAAATGACGTGAAACATCCATTTATATGATTTTTAAGCAGTTTGAAAGAAGTGAAGTAAACGCGATTTTACACTCACTAGGAGCTAGAAAATCGAATTTCTTGACTTTTGGAAAACTCAGTATTCTTGGTATATATAGGCTTATAATGACGTGAAACATCCATTTATATGATTTTTAAGCAGTTTGAAAGAAGTGAAGTATACGCGATTTTACACTCACTAGGGGATAGAAAATCGAAATTCCTGACTTTTTGAAAACTCAGTATTCTTGGTATATATAGGCTTATTATGAGGTGATACATCCATTTATATGATTTTTAAGCAGCTTTAAAGAAGTGAAGTAAACGCGATTTTACACTCACTAGGGGCTGGAAAATCGAATTTCTTGACTTTTTGAAAACTCAGTATTCTTGGTATATAGAGGCTTATTATGATGTGATACATCCATTTAAATGATTTTTATGCAGTTTGAAAGAAGTAAAGTAAACGCGATTTTACGCACACTAGGGGCTAGAATATCGAATTTCTTGACTTGTTGAAAACTCAGTTTTCTTGGCATATAGATGCTTATTAAGAGCTGATACATCCATTAATATGATTTTTAAGCAGTTTGAAAGAAGTAAAGTAAACGCGATTTTACACCCACTAGGGGCTAGAAAATCGAATTTCTTGACTTTTTGAAAATTCAGTATTCTTGGTATATATAGGCTTTTTGTGACGTGAAACATCCATTAATATGATTTTTAAGCAGTTTGAAAGAAGTGAAGCAAACGCGATTTTTCACTCACTACGGGCTAGAAAATCGAATTTCTTGACTTGTTGAAAACTGAATATTCTTGGTATATAGAGGCTTATTATGACGTGATACATCCATTTATATGATTTTTAAGCAGTTTGAAAGAAGTGAAGTAAACGCGATTTTACACTCACTAGGGGCTAGAAAATCGAATTCCTTGACTTGTTGAAAACTGAATATTCTTGGTATATAGAGGATAATTATGACGTGATACATCCATTTATATGATTTTAAGCAGTATGAAAGAAGTGATGTAAACGCGATTTTAAACTCACTAGTGGCTAGAAAATCGAAATTCTTGACTTTTGGAAAACTTAGTATTCTTGGTATATAGAGGCTTATTATGAGGTGATACATCCATTTATATGATTTTTATGCAGTTTGAAAGAAGTAAAGTAAACGCGATTTTACGCACACTAGGGGCTAGAATATCGAATTTCTTGACTTGTTGAAAACTCAGTTTTCTTGGCATATAGATGCTTATTAAGAGCTGATACATCCATTAATATGATTTTTAAGCAGTTTGAAAGAAGTAAAGTAAACGCGATTTTACACCCACTAGGGGCTAGAAAAGCGAATTTCTTGACTTTTTGAAAATTCAGTATTCTTGGTATATATAGGCTTTTTATGACGTGAAACATCCATTAATATGATTTTTAAGCAGTTTGAAGGAAGTGAAGTAAACGCGATTTTTCACTCACTACGGGCTACAAAATCGAATTTCTTGACTTGTTGAAAACTGAATATTCTTGGTATATAGAGGCTTATTATGACGTGATACATCCATTTATATGATTTTTAAGCAGTTTGAAAGAAGTGAAGTAAACGCGATTTTACACTCACTAGGGGCTAGAAAATCGAATTTCTTGACTTGTTGAAAACTGAATATTCTTGGTATATAGAGGATAATTATGACGTGATACATCCATTTATATGATTTTAAGCAGTATGAAAGAAGTGATGTAAACGCGATTTTAATTTCACTAGTGGCTAGAAAATCGAAATTCTTGACTTTTGGAAAACTTAGTATTCTTGGTATATAGAGGCTTATTATGAGGTGATACATCCATTTATATGATTTTTATGCAGTTTGAAAGAAGTAAAGTAAACGCGATTTTACGCTCACTGGGGGCTAGAATATCGAATTTCTTGACTTGTTGAAAACTGAGTTTTCTTGGTATATAGAGGCTTATTATGATGTGATACATCCATTTATATGATTTTTATGCAGGTTGAAAGAAGTAAAGTAAACGCGATTTTACGCATACTAGGGGCTAGAAAATCGAATTTTTTGACTTGTTGAAAACTCAGTTTTCTTGGCATATAGATGCTTATTAAGAGGTGATAAATCCATTAATATGACTTTTAAGCAGTTTGAAAGAAGTGAAGTAAACGCGATTTTACACTCACTAGGGGCTTGAAAATGGAATTTCTTGACTTTTGGAAAACTTAGTATTCTTGTATATAGAGGCTTATTATGAGGTGATACATCCATTTATATGATTTTTATGCAGTTTGAAAGAAGTAAAGTAAACGCGATTTTACGCTCACTAGGGGCTAGAATATCGAATTTCTTGACTTGTTGAAAACTGAGTTTTCTTGGTATATAGATGCTAATTATGAGGTTATACATACATTAAATGATTTTAAGCAGTTTGAAAGAAGTGAAGTAAACGCGATTTTACACTAACTAGGGGCTAGAAAATCGAATTTCTTAACTTTTTGAAAACTCAGTATTCTTGTTATAAATGACGTGAAACATCCATTTATATGATTTTTAAGCAGTTTGAAACAAGTGAAGTAAACACGATTTTACACTCACTAGGGGCTAGAAAATCGAAATTCTTGACTTTTTGAAAACTCAGTATTCTTGGTATATATAGGCTTATTATGACGTGATACATCCATTTATATGATTTTTAAGCAGTTTGAAAGAAGTGAAGTAAACGCGATTTTACATTCACTAAGGGCTAGAAAATTGAATTTCTTGACTTGTTGAAAACTGAATATTCTTGGTATATAGAGGCTTATTATGAGGTGATACAGCCATTTATATGATTTTTAAGTAGTTTGATGAAGTGAAGTAAACGCGATTTTACACTCACTAGGGGCTAGAAAATCGAATTCCTTCACTTGTGAAAACTGAATATTCTTGGTATATAGGTGCTTATTATGAGGTGATACATTTATTTATATGATTTTTAAGCTGTTTGAAAGATTTGAAGTAAACGCGATTTTACACCCACTAGGGGCTAGAAAATCGAATTTCTTGACTTGTTGAAAACTGAATATTATTGGTATATAGAGGCTTATTATGACGTGAAACATCCACTTATATGATTTTTAAGCAGTTTGAAAGAAGTGATGTAAACGCGATTTTACACTCATTAGGGGCTAGAAAATCGAAATTCTTGACTTTTTGAAAACTGAGTTTTCTTGGTATATAGATGCTTATTATGAGGTGATACATACATTTATATGATTTTAAGCAGTTTGAAAGAAGTGAAGTAAACGCGATTTTACACTAACTAGGGGCTAGAAAATCGAATTTCTTAACTTTTTGAAAACTCAGTATTCTTGTTATAAATGACGTGAAACAACCATTTATATGATTTTTAAGCAGTTTGTAAGAAGTGAAGTAAACGCGATTTTACACTCACTAGGGGCTAGAAAATCGAAATTCTTGACTTTATGAAAACTCAATATTCTTGGTATATATAGGCTTATTATGACGTGATACATCCATTTATATGATTTTTATGCAGTTTGAAAGAATTGAATTAAACGCGATTTTACGCTCACTAGGGGCTAGAAGATTGAATTTCTTGACTTGTTGAAAATTCAATATTCTTGGAATATGTAGGCTCATTATGATGTGATACATCATTTATATGATTTATAAGCAGTTTGAAAGAAGTGCAGTAAACGCGATTTTACACTCACTAGGGGCAAAAAATCGAAATTCTTTACTTTTGGGAAACTTAGTATTCTTGGTATATAGAGGCTTATTATGAGGTGATACATCCATTTATATGATTTTTAAGCAGTTTGAAAGAAGTAAAGTAAACGCGATTTTACACCCACTAGGGGCTAGAAAATCGAAATTCTTGACTTGTTGAAAACTCAGTTTTCTTGGCATATAGATGCTTATTAAGACGTGATACATCCATTTATATGATTTTTAAACAGTTTGAAAGAAGTGAAGTAAACGCGATTTTACACTCACTAGGGGCTGGAAAATCGAATTTCTCGAAATTCTTGACCTTTGGAAAACTTAGTATTCTTGGTATATAGAGGTTTATTATGAGGTGATACATCCATTTATATGATTTTTATGCAGTTTGAAAGAAGTGAAGTAAACGCGATTTTACGCTCACTAGGGGCTAGAATATCGAATTTTTTGACTTGTTGAAAACTCAGTTTTCTTGGCATAGGTGCTTACTAAGAGGTTATACATCCATTAATATGATTTTTAAACAGTTTAAAAGAAGTGAAGTAAACGCGATTTTACACACACTAGGGGCTAGAGAATCGAATTTCTTGACTTTTGGAAAACTTAGTATTCTTGTATATAGAGGCTTATTATGAGGTGATACATCCATTTATATGATTTTTATGCAGTTTGAAAGAAGTAAAGTGAACGCGATTTTACGCTCACTAGGGGCTAGAATATCGAATTTCTTGACTTGCTGAAAACTGAGTTTTCTTGGTATATAGATACTTATTATGAAGTGATACATACATTTATATGATTTTAAGCAGTTTGAAAGAAGTGAAGTAATCGCGATTTTACACTAACTATGGGATAGAAAATCGAATTTCTTAACTTTTTGAAAACTCAGTATTCTTGTTATAAATGACGTGAAACATCCATTTATATGATTTTCAAGCATTTTGAAAGAAGTGAAGTAAACGCGATTTTACACTCACTAGAGGCTAGAAAATTGAATTTCTTGACATGTTGAAAACTGAATATTCTTGGTATATAGAGGCTTATTATGAAGTGATACAGCCATTTATATGATTTTTAAGCAGTTTGATGAACTGAAGAAAACGCGATTTTACACTCCATAGGGTCCAGAAAATCGAATTTCTTGACTTTTTGAAAACTACGTATTCTTGGTATATAGAGGCTTATTATGACGTGATACATCCATTTATATGATTTTTAAGCAGTTTGAAAAAAGTGATGTAAACGCGACTTTACACCCACTAGAGGCTAGAAAATCGAAATTCTTGACTTTTTGAAAACTTAGTATTCTTGGTACATAGAGGCTTATTCTGAGGTGATACATCCATTTATATGATTTTTAAGCAGTTTGAAAGAAGTGAAGTAAACGCGATTTTACACTCACTAGGGGCTAGAAAATCGAATTTCTTGACTTTTTGAAAACTCAGTATTCTTGGTATATATAGGCTTATAATGACGTGAAACATGCATTTATATGATTTTTAAGCAGTTTGAAAGAAGTGAAGTAAACGCGATTTTACACTCACTAGGGGCTAGAAAATCGAATTTCTTGACTTTTTTAAAACTCAGTATTCTTGGTATATATATAGGCTTATAATGACGTGAAACATGCATTTATATGATTTTTAAGCAGTTTGAAAGAAGTGAAATGAACGGGATTTTACACTCACTAGGGGCTAGAAAATTGAATTTCTTGACTTTTTGAAAACTCAGTATTCTTGGTATATAGAGGCTTATTATGATGTGATACACCCATTTATATGATTTTTATGCGGTTCGAAAGAAATAAAGTAAGCGCGATTTTACGCTCACTAGGGGCTAGAATATCGTATTTCTTGACTTGTTGAAAACTCAGTTTTCTTGGCATATAGATGCATATTAAGAGGTGATACATCCATTTATATGATTTTAAACAGTTTGAAAGAACTGAAGTAAACGCGAGTTTACACTCACTAGGGGCTAGAAAATCAAATTTCTTGCCTTTTTGAAAACTCAGTATTCTTGGTATATTTAGGCTTATTATGACGTGAAACATCCATTTATATGATTTTTATGCAGTTTGAAAGAAGTGAAGTAAACGCGATTTTACACTCACTAGGGGCTAGAAAATCGAAATTCTTGACTTTTTGAGAACTCAGTATTCTTGGTATATATAGGCTTATAATGACGTGAAACATCCATTTATATGATTATTAAGCAGTTTGAAAGAAGTGAAGTAAACGCGATTTTACACTCACTAGGGGCTAGAAAATCGAATTTCTTGACTTTTTGAAAAATCGGTATTCTTGGTATATAGAGGCTTATTATGATGTGATACATCCATTTATATGATTTTTATGCAGGTTGAAACAAGTAAAGTAAACGCGATTTTACGCATACTAGGGGCTAGAAAATCGAATTTTTTGACTTGTTGAAAACTCAGTTTTCTTGGTATATAGATGCTTATTAAGAGGTGATAAATCCATTAATATGACTTTTAAGCAGTTTGAAAGAAGTGAAGTAAACGCGATTTTACACTCACTAGGGGCTTGAAAATGGAATTTCTTGACTTTTGGAAAACTTAGTATTCTTGTATATAGAGGCTTATTATGAGGTGATACATCCATTTATATGATTTTTATGCAGTTTGAAAGAAGTAAAGTAAACGCGATTTTACGCTCACTAGGGGCTAGAATATCGAATTTCTTGACTTGTTGAAAACTGAGTTTTCTTGGTATATAGATGCTAATTATGAGGTTATACTACATTTATATGATTTTAAGCAGTTTGAAAGAAGTGAAGTAAACGCGATTTTACACTAACTAGGCGCTAGAAAATCGAATTTCTTAACTTTTTGAAAACTCAGTATTCTTGTTATAAATGACGTGAAACATCCATTTATATGATTTTTAAGCAGTTTGAAACAAGTGAAGTAAACACGATTTTACACTCACTAGGGGCTAGAAAATCGAAATTCTTGACTTTTTGAAAACTCAGTATTCTTGGTATATATAGGCTTATTATGACGTGATACATCCATTTATATGATTTTTAAGCAGTTTGAAAGAAGTGAAGTAAACGCGATTTTACATTCACTAAGGGCTAGAAAATTGAATTTCTTGACTTGTTGAAAACTGAATATTCTTGGTATATAGAGGCTTATTATGAGGTGATACAGCCATTTATATGATTTTTAAGTAGTTTGATGAAGTGAAGTAAACGCGATTTTACACTCACTAGGGGCTAGAAAATCGAATTCCTTCACTTGTGAAAACTGAATATTATTGGTATATAGAGGCTTATTATGACGTGAAACATCCACTTATATGATTTTTAAGCAGTTTGAAAGAAGTGATGTAAACGCGATTTTACACTCATTAGGGGCTAGAAAATCGAAATTCTTGACTTCTTGAAAACTGAGTTTTCTTGGTATATAGATGCTTATTATGAGGTGATACATACATTTATATGATTTTAAGCAGTTTGAAAGAAGTGAAGTAAACGCGATTTTACACTAAATAGGGGCTAGAAAATCGAATTTCTTAACTTTTTGAAAACTCAGTATTCTTGTTATAAATGACGTGAAACAACCATTTATATGATTTTTAAGCAGTTTGTAAGAAGTGAAGTAAACGCGATTTTACACTCACTAGGGGCTAGAAAATCGAAATTCTTGAGTTTATGAAAACTCAATATTCTTGGTATATATAGGCTTATTATGACGTGATACATCCATTTATATGATTTTTATGCAGTTTGAAAGAATTGAAGTAAACGCGATTTTACGCTCACTAGGCGCTAGAAAATTGAATTTCTTGACTTGTTGAAAATTCAATATTCTTGGAATATGTAGGCTCATTATGATGTGATACATCATTTATATGATTTATAAGCAGTTTGAAAGAAGTGAAGTAAACGCGATTTTACACTCACTAGGGGCTAGAAAATCGAAATTCTTTACTTTTGGAAAACTTAGTATTCTTGGTATATAGAGGCTTATTATGAGGTGATACATCCATTTATATGATTTTTAAGCAGTTTGAAAGAAGTAAAGTAAACGCGATTTTATACCCACTAGGGGCTAGAAAATCGAAATTCTTGACTTGTTGAAAACTCAGTTTTCTTGGCATATAGATGCTTATTAAGACGTGATACATCCATTTATATGATTTTTAAACAGTTTGAAAGAAGTGAAGTAAACGCGATTTTACACTCACTAGGGGCTGGAAAATCTAATTTCTCGAAATTCTTGACCTTTGGAAAACTTAGTATTCTTGGTATATAGAGGTTTATTATGAGGTGATACATCCATTTATATGATTTTTATGCAGTTTGAAAGAAGTGAAGTAAACGCGATTTTACGCTCACTAGGGGCTAGAATATCGAATTTTTTGACTTGTTGAAAACTCAGTTTTCTTGGCATAGGTGCTTACTAAGAGGTTATACATCCATTAATATGATTTTTAAACAGTTTAAAAGAAGTGAAGTAAACGCGATTTTACACTCACTAGGGGCTAGAAAATCGAATTTCTTGACTTTTGGAAAACTTACTATTCTTGTATATAGAGGCTTATTATGAGGTGATACATCCATTTATATGACTTTTATGCAGTTTGAAAGAAGTAAAGTGAACGCGATTTTACGCTCACTAGGGGCTAGAATATCGAATTTCTTGACTTGCTGAAAACTGAGTTTTCTTGGTATATAGATACTTATTATGAAGTGATACATACATTTATATGATTTTAAGCAGTTTGAAAGAAGTGAAGTAAACGCGATTTTACACTCATTAGGGGCTAGAATATCGAATTTCTTGACTTGCTGAAAACTGAGTTTTCTTGGTATATAGATACTTATTATGAAGTGATACATACATTTATATGATTTTAAGCAGTTTGAAAGAAGTGAAGTAAACGCGATTTTACACTAACTATGGGATAGAAAATCGAATTTCTTAACTTTTTGAAAACTCAGTATTCTTGTTATAAATGACGTGAAACATCCATTTATATGATTTTCAAGCAGTTTGAAAGAAGTGAAGTAAACGCGATTTTACACTCACTAGAGGCTAGAAAATTGAATTTCTTGACTTGTTGAAAACTGAATATTCTTGGTATATAGAGGCTTATTATGAGGTGATACAGCCATTTATATGATTTTTAAGCAGTTTGATGAACTGAAGTAAACGCGATTTTACACTCCATAGGGTCCAGAAAATCGAATTTCTTGACTTTTTGAAAACTACGTATTCTTGGTATATAGAGGCTTATTATGACGTGATACATCCATTTATATGATTTTTAAGCAGTTTGAAAAAAGTGATGTAAACGCGACTTTACACCCACTAGGAGCTAGAAATCGAAATTCTTGACTTTTTGAAAACTTAGTATTCTTGGTACATAGAGGCTTATTATGAGGTGATACATCCATTTATATGATTTTAAGCAGTTTGAAAGAAGTGAAGTAAACGCGATTTTACACTCACTAGGGGCTAGAAAATCGAATTTCTTGACTTTTTGAGAACTCAGTATTCTTGGTATATATAGGCTTATAATGACGTGAAACATGCATTTATATGATTTTTAAGCAGTTTGAAAGAAGTGAAATGAACGGGATTTTACACTCACTAGAAAATTGAATTTCTTGACTTTTTGAAAACTCAGTATTCTTGGTATATAGAGGCTTATTATGATGTGTAACACCCATTTATATGATTTTTATGCGGTTCGAAAGAAATAAAGTAAGCGCGATTTTACACTCACTAGGGGCTAGAAAATCGAATTTCTTGCCTTTTTGAAAACTCAGTATTCTTGGTATATATAGGCTTATTATGACGTGAAACATCCATTTATATGATTTATAAGCAGTTTGAAAGAAGTGAAGTAAACGCGATTTTACACTCACTAGGGGCTAGAAAATCGAAATTCTTGACTTGTTGAAAACTCAGTTTTCTTGGCATATAGATGCTTATTAAGACGTGATACATCCATTTATATGATTTTTAAACAGTTTGAAAGAAATGAAGTAAACGCGATTTTACACTCACTAGGGGCTAGAAAATCGAATTTTTTAACTTTTTGAAAACTCAGTATTCTTGTTATAAATGACGTGAAACAACCATTTATATGATTTTTAAGCAGTTTGTAAGAAGTAAAGTAAACGCGATTTTACACTCACTAGGGGCTAGAAAATCGAAATTCTTGACTTTATGAAAACTCAATATTCTTGGTATATATAGGCTTATTATGACGTGATACATCCATTTATATGATTTTTATGCAGTTTGAAAGAATTGAAGTAAACGCGATTTTACGCTCACTAGGGGCTAGAAAATTGAATTTCTTGACTTGTTGAAAATTCAATATTCTTGGAATATGTAGGCTCATTATGATGTGATACATCATTTATATGATTTATAAGCAGTTTGAAAGAAGTGAAGTAAACGCGATTTTACACTCACTAGGGGCTAGAAAATCGAATTTCTTGACTTTTTGAAAATCAGTATTCTTGGTATATATAGGCTTATTATGAGGTCATACATCCATTTATATGATTTTAAGCAGTTTAAATGAAGTGAAGTAAACGCGATTTTACACTCACTAGGGGCTAGAATATCGAATTTCTTGACTTGTTGAAAACTGAGCTTTCTTGGTATATAGATGCTTATTATGAGGTGATACATACATTTATATGATTTTAAGCAGTTTGAAAGAAGTGAAGTAAACGCGATTTTACACTAACTATGGGCTAGAAAATCGAAATTCTTGACTTTTTGAAAACTCAGTATACTTGTTATAAATGACGTGAAACATCTATTTATATGATTTTTAAGCAGTTTGAAAGAAGTGGAGTAAACGCGATTTTACACTCACTAGGGGCTAGAAAATCGAAATTCTTGACTTTTTGAAAACTCAGTATTCTTGGTATATATAGGCTTATTATGACGTGATACATCCATTTATATGATTTTTATGCAGTTTGAAAGAATTGAAGTAAACGCGATTTTACGCTCACTAGGCGCTAGAAAATTGAATTTCTTGACTTGTTGAAAATTCAATATTCTTGGAATATGTAGGCTCATTATGATGTGATACATCATTTATATGATTTATAAGCAGTTTGAAAGAAGTGAAGTAAACGCGATTTTACACTCACTAGGGGCTAGAAAATCGAAATTCTTTACTTTTGGAAAACTTAGTATTCTTGGTATATAGAGGCTTATTATGAGGTGATACATCCATTTATATGATTTTTAAGCAGTTTGAAAGAAGTAAAGTAAACGCGATTTTATACCCACTAGGGGCTAGAAAATCGAAATTCTTGACTTGTTGAAAACTCAGTTTTCTTGGCATATAGATGCTTATTAAGACGTGATACATCCATTTATATGATTTTTAAACAGTTTGAAAGAAGTGAAGTAAACGCGATTTTACACTCACTAGGGGCTGGAAAATCTAATTTCTCGAAATTCTTGACCTTTGGAAAACTTAGTATTCTTGGTATATAGAGGTTTATTATGAGGTGATACATCCATTTATATGATTTTTATGCAGTTTGAAAGAAGTGAAGTAAACGCGATTTTACGCTCACTAGGGGCTAGAATATCGAATTTTTTGACTTGTTGAAAACTCAGTTTTCTTGGCATAGGTGCTTACTAAGAGGTTATACATCCATTAATATGATTTTTAAACAGTTTAAAAGAAGTGAAGTAAACGCGATTTTACACTCACTAGGGGCTAGAAAATCGAATTTCTTGACTTTTGGAAAACTTACTATTCTTGTATATAGAGGCTTATTATGAGGTGATACATCCATTTATATGACTTTTATGCAGTTTGAAAGAAGTAAAGTGAACGCGATTTTACGCTCACTAGGGGCTAGAATATCGAATTTCTTGACTTGCTGAAAACTGAGTTTTCTTGGTATATAGATACTTATTATGAAGTGATACATACATTTATATGATTTTAAGCAGTTTGAAAGAAGTGAAGTAAACGCGATTTTACACTAACTATGGGATAGAAAATCGAATTTCTTAACTTTTTGAAAACTCAGTATTCTTGTTATAAATGACGTGAAACATCCATTTATATGATTTTCAAGCAGTTTGAAAGAAGTGAAGTAAACGCGATTTTACACTCACTAGAGGCTAGAAAATTGAATTTCTTGACTTGTTGAAAACTGAATATTCTTGGTATATAGAGGCTTATTATGAGGTGATACAGCCATTTATATGATTTTTAAGCAGTTTGATGAACTGAAGTAAACGCGATTTTACACTCCATAGGGTCCAGAAAATCGAATTTCTTGACTTTTTGAAAACTACGTATTCTTGGTATATAGAGGCTTATTATGACGTGATACATCCATTTATATGATTTTTAAGCAGTTTGAAAAAAGTGATGTAAACGCGACTTTACACCCACTAGGAGCTAGAAATCGAAATTCTTGACTTTTTGAAAACTTAGTATTCTTGGTACATAGAGGCTTATTATGAGGTGATACATCCATTTATATGATTTTAAGCAGTTTGAAAGAAGTGAAGTAAACGCGATTTTACACTCACTAGGGGCTAGAAAATCGAATTTCTTGACTTTTTGAGAACTCAGTATTCTTGGTATATATAGGCTTATAATGACGTGAAACATGCATTTATATGATTTTTAAGCAGTTTGAAAGAAGTGAAATGAACGGGATTTTACACTCACTAGGGGCTAGAAAATCGAATTTCTTGACTTTTTGAAAACTCAGTATTCTTGGTATATATAGGCTTTTAATGACGTGAAACATGCATTTATATGATTTTTAAGCAGTTTGAAAGAAGTGAAATGAACGGGATTTTACACTCACTAGGGGCTAGAAAATTGAATTTCTTGACTTTTTGAAAACTCAGTATTCTTGGTATATAGAGGCTTATTATGATGTGTAACACCCATTTATATGATTTTTATGCGGTTCGAAAGAAATAAAGTAAGCGCGATTTTACACTCACTAGGGGCTAGAAAATCGAATTTCTTGCCTTTTTGAAAACTCAGTATTCTTGGTATATATAGGCTTATTATGACGTGAAACATCCATTTATATGATTTATAAGCAGTTTGAAAGAAGTGAAGTAAACGCGATTTTACACTCACTAGGGGCTAGAAAATCGAAATTCTTTACTTTTGGAAAACTTAGTATTCTTGGTATATAGAGGCTTATTATGAGGTGATACATCCATTTATATGATTTTTAAGCAGTTTGAAAGAAGTAAAGTAAACGCGATTTTACACCCACTAGGGGCTAGAAAATCGAAATTCTTGACTTGTTGAAAACTCAGTTTTCTTGGCATATAGATGCTTATTAAGACGTGATACATCCATTTATATGATTTTTAAACAGTTTGAAAGAAATGAAGTAAACGCGATTTTACACTCACTAGGGGCTAGAAAATCGAATTTTTTAACTTTTTGAAAACTCAGTATTCTTGTTATAAATGACGTGAAACAACCATTTATATGATTTTTAAGCAGTTTGTAAGAAGTAAAGTAAACGCGATTTTACACTCACTAGGGGCTAGAAAATCGAAATTCTTGACTTTATGAAAACTCAATATTCTTGGTATATATAGGCTTATTATGACGTGATACATCCATTTATATGATTTTTATGCAGTTTGAAAGAATTGAAGTAAACGCGATTTTACGCTCACTAGGGGCTAGAAAATTGAATTTCTTGACTTGTTGAAAATTCAATATTCTTGGAATATGTAGGCTCATTATGATGTGATACATCATTTATATGATTTATAAGCAGTTTGAAAGAAGTGAAGTAAACGCGATTTTACACTCACTAGGGGCTAGAAAATCGAATTTCTTGACTTTTTGAAAATCAGTATTCTTGGTATATATAGGCTTATTATGAGGTCATACATCCATTTATATGATTTTAAGCAGTTTAAATGAAGTGAAGTAAACGCGATTTTACACTCACTAGGGGCTAGAATATCGAATTTCTTGACTTGTTGAAAACTGAGCTTTCTTGGTATATAGATGCTTATTATGAGGTGATACATACATTTATATGATTTTAAGCAGTTTGAAAGAAGTGAAGTAAACGCGATTTTACACTAACTATGGGCTAGAAAATCGAAATTCTTGACTTTTTGAAAACTCAGTATACTTGTTATAAATGACGTGAAACATCTATTTATATGATTTTTAAGCAGTTTGAAAGAAGTGGAGTAAACGCGATTTTACACTCACTAGGGGCTAGAAAATCGAAATTCTTGACTTTTTGAAAACTCAGTATTCTTGGTATATATAGGCTTATTATGACGTGATACATCCATTTATATGATTTTTAAGCAGTTTGAAAGAAGTGAAGTAAACGCGATTTTACACTCACTAAGGGCTAGAAAATTGAATTTCTTGACTTGTTGAAAACGGAATATATTTGGTATATAAAGGCTTATTATGAGGTGATAAGCCATTTATATGATTTTTAAGCAGTTTGATGAAGTGAAGTAAACGCGATTTTACACTCAAAAGGGGCTAGAAAATCGAATTTCTTGACTTTTTGAAAACTCAGTATTCTTGGTACATAGAGGCCTATTATGAGGTGATACATCCATTTATATGATTTTTTAAGCAGTTTGAAAGAAGTGAAGTAAACGCGATTTTACACTCACTAGGGGCTAGAACATCGAATTTCTTGACTTTTTGAGTACTCAGTATGCTTGGTATATATAGGCTTATAATGACGTGAAACATGCATTTATATGATTTTTAAGCAGTTTGAAAGAAGTGAAATAAACGCGATTTTACACTCACTAGGGGCTAGAAAATTGAATTTCTTGACTTTTTGAAAACTCAGTATTCTTGGTATATAGAGGCTTATTATGATGTAATACACCCATGTATATGATTTTTATGCAGATTGAAAGAAATAAAGTTAGCGCGATTTTACGCTCACTAAGGGCTAGAATATCGTATTTCTTGACTTGTTGAAAACTCAGCTTTCTTGGCATATAGATGCTTATTAAGAGGTGATACAGCCATTTATATGATCTTTAAACAGTTTGAAAGAAGTGAAGTAAACGCGAGTTTACACTCACTAGGGGCTAGAAAATCGAAATTCTTGACTTTTTGAAAACTTAGTATTCTTGGTACATAGAGGCTTATTATGAGGTGATACATCCATTTATATGATTTTTAAGCGGTTTGAAAGAAGTGAAGTAAACGCGATTTTACGCTCACTAGGGGCTAGAATATCGTATTTCTTGACTTGTTGAAAACTCAGTTTTCTTGGCATATAGAAGCTTATTAAGAGGTGATACATCCATTTATATGATTTTTAAACAGTTTGAAAGAAGTGAAGTAAACGCGAGTTTACTATCACTAGCGGCTAGAAAATCGAATTTCTTGACTTTTTGAAAACTCAGTATACTTGGTATATATAGGCTTATTTTGATGTGAAACATCCATTTATATGATTTTTAAGCAGTTTGAAAGAATTGAAGTAAACGCGATTTTACGCTCACTAGGGGCTAGAAAATTGAATATCTTGATTTGTTGAAAACTCAATATTCTTGTTATATGTAGGCTTATTATGATGTGATACATCCATTTATATGATTTATAAGCAGTTTGAAAGAAGTGAAGTAAACGCAATTTTACACTCACTAGGGGCTAGAAAATCGAATTTCTTGACTTTTTGAAAACACAGTATTCTTGGTATATATAGGCTTATAATGACGTGAAACATCCATTTATATGATTTTTAAGCAGTTTGAAAGAAGTGATGTAAACGCGATTTTACACTCACTAGGGGCTAGAAAATCGAATTTCTTGACTTTTGGCAAACTTAGTATTCCTGGTATATAGAGGCTTATTATGAGGTGATACATCCATTTAAATGATTTTTATGCAGTTTGAAAGAAGTAAAGTAAACGCGATTTTACGCACACTAGGGGCTAGAATATCGAATTTCTTTGCTTGTTGAAAACTCAGTATTCTTGGTATATATAGGCTTATTATGAGGTGATACATCCATTTATATGATTTTTAAGCAGTTTGAAAAAAATGAAGTAAACGCGATTTTACACTCACTAGGGGCTAGAAAATCAAAATACTTGACTTTTTGAAGACTTAGTATTCTTGGTACATAGAGGCTTATTATGAGGTGATAAATCCATTTATATGATCTTTAAGCAGTTTGAAAGAAGTGAAGTAAACGCGATTTTACACTCACTAGGGGCTAGAAAATCGAGTTTCTTGACTTTTTGAAAACTCAGTATTCTTGGTATATATAGGCTTATAATGACGTGAAACATGCATTTATATGATTTTTAAGCAGTTTGAAAGAAGTGAAATGAACGGGATTTTACACTCACTAGGGGCTAGAAAATCGAATTTCTTGACTTTTTGAGAACTCAGTATTCTTGGTATATATAGGCTTATACTGACGTGAAACATCCATTTATATGATTTTTAAGCAGTTTGAAAGAAGTGAAGTAAACGCGATTTTACACTCACTAGGGTCTAGAAAATCGAAATTCTTGACTTTTTGGAAACTCAGTATTCTTGGTATATATAGGCTTATTATGAGGTGATACATCCATTTGTATGATTTTTAAGCAGTTTGAAAGACGTGAAGTAAACGCGATTTTACACTCACTAGGGGCTAGAATATCGAATTTCTTGACTTGTTGAAAACTGAGGTTTCTTGGTATATAGATGCTTATTATGAGGTGATACATACATTTATATGATTTTAAGCAGTTTGAAAGAAGTGAAGTAAACGCGATTTTACACTAACTAGGGGCTAGAAAATCGAATTTCATAACTTTTTGAAAACTCAGTATTCGTGTTATAAATGACGTGAAACAACCATTTATATGATTTTTAAGCAGTTTGTAAAAAGTGAAGTAAACGCGATTTTACACTCACTAGGGGCTAGAAAATCGAAATGCTTGACTTTATGAAAACTCAGTATTCTTGGTATATATAGGCTTATTATGACGTGATACATCCATTTATATGATTTTTATGCAGTTTGAAAGAATTGAAGTAAACGCGATTTTACGCTCACTAGGGGCTAGAAAATTGAATTTCTTGACTTGTTGAAAATTCAATATTCTTGGAATATGTAGGCTCATTATGATGTGATACATCATTTATATGACTTATAAGCAGTTTGAAAGAAGTGAAGTAAACGCGATTTTACACTCACTAGGGGCTAGAAAATCGAATTTCTTGACTTTTTGAAAACTCAGTATTCTTGGTATATATAGGCTTATAATGACGTGAAACATCCATTTATATGATTTTTAAGCAGTTTGAAAGCAGTGAAGTAAACGCGATTTTACACTCACTAGGGGATAGAAAATCGAAATTCTTGACTTTTTGAAAACTCAGTATTCTTGGTATATATAGGCTTATTATGAGGTGATACATCCAATTATATGATTTTAAGCAGTTTGAATGAAGTGAAGTAAACGCGATTTTACACTCACTAGGGGCTAGAATATCGAATTTCTTGACTTGTTGAAAACTGAGCTTTCTTGGTATATAGATGCTTATTATGAGGTGATACATACATTTATATGATTTTAAGCAGTTTGAAAGAAGTGAAGTAAACGCGATTTTACACTAACTAGGGGCTAGAAAATCGAATTTCTTAACTTTTTGAAAACTCAGTATTCTTGTTATAAATGACGTGAAACATCTATTTATATGATTTTTAAGCAGTTTGAAAGAAGTGGAGTAAACGCGATTTTACACTCACTAGGGGCTAGAAAATCGAAATTCTTGACTTTCTGAAAACTCAGTATTCTTGGTATATATAGGCTTATTATGACGTGATACATCCATTTATATGATTTTTAAGCAGTTTGAAAGGAGTGAAGTAAACGCGATTTTACACTCACTAAGGGCTAGAAAATTGAATTTCTTGACTTTTTGAAAACTCAGTATTCTTTGTATATAGGTGCTTATTATGAGGTGATACATTTATTTATATGACTTTTAAGCTGTTTGAAAGAAGTGAAGTAAACGCGATTTTACACCCACTATGGCCTAGAAAATCGAATTTCTTGACTTGTTGAAAACTGAATATTCTTGGTATATAGAGGCTTGTTATGACGTGATACATCCATTTATATGATTTTTAAGCAGTTTGAAAGAAGGGAAGAAAATGCGATTTTACACTCACTAGAGGCTAGAAAATCGAATTTCATGACTTGTTTCTAAACTCAATATTCTTGGTATATAGAAGCTTATTATGATGTGATACACCCATTTATATGATTTTTAGGTAGTTTGAAAGAAGTGTGTAAAACGCCATTTTACACTCACTAGAGGCTAGAAAATCGAGTTCATGACTTGTTGAAAACTCAATATTCTTGGTAAATAGAGGCTTTTTATGACGTGATACAACCATTTATATGATTTTAAGCCGTTTGAAAGAAGTGAAGTAAACGCGATTTTACACTCACTAGGGGCTAGAAAATCGAATTTCTTGACCTGTTGAAAACTATATATTCCTGGTATATAGAAACTTATCATGAGGTGATACATCCATTTATATGATTTTTAAGCAGTTTGAAAGAAGCGAAGTAAACGCGATTTTACACTCACTAGAGGCTAGAAAATCGAATTTCATGAGTTGTTTCTAAACTCAACATTCTTGGTATATAGAAGCTTATTATGATGTGATACACCCATTTATATGATTCTTAAGCGTTTTGAAAGAAGTTTTACACTCACTAGAGGCTAGAAAATCGAATTTCATGACTTGACGAAAACTCAATACTCTTGGTATATATAGGCTTATCATGATGTGATACATCAATTTATTTGATATTTAGGCAGTTTGAAAGAAGCGTGGAAAACGCGATTTTACACTCACTAGCGGCTAGAAAATCGAATTTCATGACTTGTTTAAAATTCAATTTTCTTGGTGTATTAAGGCTTATTATTATCTGATGCATGCATTTATATAATTTTTAGGCCGTGTGAAGGAAGTGTGGAAAACGTGACTTCACACTCACTAGAGGCTAGAAAATCGAATTTCGACTTGTTCAAAACTCAATATTCTTGGTATATAGAGGCTTACAATGATATGATACATGCATTTATGTGATTTTTAGGCAGTTTGAAAGAAGTGAAGAAAACACGATTTTACAATCACTTAGAGGCTAGAAATTCGAATTTCATGACTTGTTGAAAACTCAATATTCTTGGTATATATAAGCCTATTATGATGCGATACATCCATTTATGTGATATTTAGGTAGTTTGAAAGAAGTGAAGAAAACGCGATTTTACTTTCACTAGAGGCTAGAATTTGGAATTTCATGACTTGTCGCAAACTCAATATTCTTGGTATATAGAAGCTTTTTATGATGTGATACACATATTTATATGATTTTTAGGCAGTTTGAAAGAAGTGTGGAAAACGCGATTCTACACTCACCAGAGGCTAGAAAATCCGATTTCATAACTTGTTGAAAAATCAATATTCTTGGTATATAGAGGCTTATTATAATGTGAAGCACCCATTTATATGATTTTTAAGCACTTTGAAAGAAGGGAAGAAAATGCAATTTTACACTCACTACAGACTAGAAAATCGAATGTCATTACTTGTTAAAAACTCAATATTCTTGGTATATAGAGGCTTATTATGATGTGATACTTCCATTTATATAATATTTACGCAGTTTGAAAGAAGGCAGGAAAATGCGATTTTACACTCACTAGAGGCTAGAATACCGAATTTCATGACTTGTTGAAAACTAAATATTCTTGGTATCTATAAGCCTATTATGATGTGATACATCCATATATGTGATTTTTAGGCAATGTGAAGGAAGTGTGGAAAACGCGATTTTACACTTACTACAGACTAGAAAATCGAAATTCATGACTTCTTAAAAACTCAATTATCTTGGTATATAGAGGCTTATTATGATGTGATACATCCTTTTATGTGATTTTTAGGTAGTTTGAAAAAAGTGTGGAAAACGCGATTTTACACTCACTAGAGGCTAGAAAATCGAGTTCACGACTTGTTGAAAACGCAATATTCTTGGTATATAGAGGCTTATTTTAATGTGAAGCACCCTTTTATATGATTTTTAAGCAGTTTGAAAGAAGGGAAGAAAATGCGATGTTACATTCACTACAGACTAGAAAATCGAATGTCATGACTTGTTAAAAACTCAATATTCTTGGTATATTAAGACTTATTATGATCTGATGCATGCATTTATATAATTTTTAGGCCGTGTGAAGGAAGTGTGGAAAACGCGACTTTACACTCACTAGAGGCTAGAAAATCGAATTTCGACTTGTTCAAAACTCAATATTCTTGGTATATAGAGGCTTATAATGATATGATAGTTCCATTTATATGATTTTTACGCAGTTTAAAAGAAGGGAAGAAAACGCGATTTTACACACACTAGAGGCTAAAAAATCGAATTTCATGATTTGTTGAAAACTTAATATTCTTGGTATATATAAGCCTATTATGATGAGATACATCCATTTATATGATTCTTAAGCAGTTTAAAAGAAGGAAGAAGTCGCGATTTTAGACTCAGTACAGGCTAGAAAATCGAATTTCATGACTTGTTGTAAAGTAAATACTCTTGGTATATGGAGGATTATTATGATGTGATACATCCATTTATATGATTTTTAGGCAGTTTGAAAGAAGTGTGGAAAACGTTATTTTACACTCACTAGAGGCTAGAAAATCGAATTGCATGACTTGTTGAAAACTCAATATTCTTGGTATATTAAGGCTTATTATGATGTGATGCATCCATTTATTAATATTAGGCAGTGTGAAGGAAGTGTGGAAAACGCGACTTTACACTCACTAGAGGCTAGAAAATCGAATTTCATGATGTGTTGAAAACTCAATATTCTTGGTACATATAGGCTAATTTTGATTAGATATATCCATTTATATGATTTTTCGCAGTTTAAAAGAAGTGTGGAAAACGCGACTTTACACTCACTAGAGGCTAGAAAACCGAATTTCATGACTTGTTGAAAACTCAACATTCTTGGTATATAGAAGCTTGTTATGATGTGATACATCCATTTATATGATTTTTAGGCAGTTGAAAGAAGTGTGGAAAACGCGACTTTACACTCACTAGAGGCTAGAAAATCGAATTTCGACTTGTTCAAAACTCAATATTCTTGGTATATAAAAGGCTTATTATGATATGATAGTTTATTTATATGATTTTTACGCAGTTTAAAAGAAGGGAAGAAAACGCGATTTTATACTCACTACATGCTAAAAAATCGAATTTCATGATTTGTTGAAAACTTAATATTCTTGGTATATATAAGCCTATTATGATGCGATACATCCATTTATATGATTTTTAAGCAGCTTAAAAGAAGGAAGAAATCACGATTTTAAACTCACTACAGGCTAGAAAATCGAATTTCATGACTTGTTGTAAAGTAAACACTCTTGGTATATGGAGGATTATTATGATGTGATACATCCAATTATATGATTTTTAGGCAGTTTGAAAGAAGTGTGGAAAACGTGATTTTACACTCACTAGAGGCTAGAAAATCGAATTGCATGAGTTGTTTCTAAACTCAACATTTTTGGTATATAGAAGCTTATTATGATGTGATACATCCATTTATATGATTTTTAAGCAGTTTGAAAGAAGTGAAGTAAACGCGATTTTACACTCACTAGGGGCTAGAAAATCGAATTTCTTGACTTTTTGAAAACTCAGTATTCTTGGTATATATAGGCTTATAATGACGTGAAACATGCATTTATATGATTTTTAAGCAACTTGAAAGAAGTGAAATGAACGGGATTTTACACGCACTAGGGGCTAGAAAATCGAATTTCTTGACTTTTTGAAAACTCAGTATTCTTGGTATATATAGGCTTATAATGACGTGAAACATGCATTTATATGATTTTTAAGCAGTTTGAAAGAAGTGAAATGAACGGGATTTTACACTCACTAGGGGCTAGAAAATTGAATTTCTTGACTTTTTGAAAACTCAGTATTCTTGGTATATAGAGGCTTATTATGATGTGATACACCCATGTATATGATTTTTATGCGGTTCGAAAGAAATAAAGTAAGCGCGATTTTACTCTCACTAGGGGCTAGAATATCGAATTTCTTGACTTGTTGAAAACTCAGTTTTCTTGGCATATAGATGCATATTAAGAGGTGATACATCCAATTATATGATTTTAAACAGTTTGAAAGAACTGAAGTAAACGCGAGTTTACACTCACTAGGGGCTAGAAAATCGAATTTCTTGCCTTTTTGAAAACTCAGTATTCTTGGTATATATAGGCTTATAATGACGTGAAACATGCATTTATATGATTTTTAAGCAGTTTGAAAGAAGTGAAATGAACGGGATTTTACACTCACTAGGGGCTAGAAAATTGAATTTCTTGACTTTTTGAAAACTCAGTATTCTTGGTATATAGAGGCTTATTATGATGTGATACACCCATGTATATGATTTTTATGCGGTTCGAAAGAAATAAAGTAAGCGCGATTTTACGCTCACTAGGGGCTAGAATATCGTATTTCTTGACTTGTTGAAAACTCAGTTTTCTTGGCATATAGATGCATATTAAGAGGTGATACATCCATTTGTATGATTTTTAAGCAGTTTGAAAGACGTGAAGTAAACGCGATTTTACACTCACTAGGGGCTAGAATATCGAATTTCTTGACTTGTTGAAAACTGAGGTTTCTTGGTATATAGATGCTTATTGTGAGGTGATACATACATTTATATGATTTTAAGCAGTTTGAAAGAAGTGAAGTAAACGCGATTTTACACTAACTAGGGGCTAGAAAATCGTATTTCATAACTTTTTGAAAACTCAGTATTCTTGTTATAAATGACGTGAAACAACCATTTATATGATTTTTAAGCAGTTTGTAAGAAGTGAAGTAAACGCGATTTTACACTCACTAGGGGCTAGAAAATCGAAATTCTTGACTTTATGAAAACTCAGTATTCTTGGTATATATAGGCTTATTATGACGTGATACATCCATTTATATGATTTTTATGCAGTTTGAAAGAATTGAAGTAAACGCGATTTTACGCTCACTAGGGGCTAGAAAATTGAATTTCTTGACTTGTTGAAAATTCAGTATTCTTGGTATATATAGGCTTATTATGAGGTGATACATCCATTTATATGATTTTAAGCAGTTTGAATGAAGTGAAGTAAACGCGATTTTACACTAACTAGGGGCTAGAATATCGTATTTCTTGACTTGTTGAAAACTCAGTTTTCTTGGCATATTAAGAGGTGATACATCCATTTATATGGTTTTTAAACAGTTTGATGAAGTGAAGTAAACGGGATTTTACACTCAATAGGGGCTAGAAAATCGAATTTCTTGACTTGTTGAAAACTGAATATTCTTGGTATCTATCAGCCTATTATGATGTGATACATCCATATATGTGATTTTTAAGCAATGTGAAGGAAGTGTGGAAAACGCGATTTTACACACGCTTGAGGCTACAAAATCGAATTTCATGACTTGTTGAAAACACAATATTCTTGGTATATAGAGGCTTTTTAGGATGTGATACACCGATTAATATGATTACTAAGCAGTTTGAAAGAAGTGTGTAAAAACATTTTACACTCACTACAGAGTAGAAAATTGAAATTCATGACTTGTTAAAAACTCAATTATCTTGGTATATAGAGGCTTATTATGATGTGATACACCCATTTATATGCTTTTTAGGTAGTTTGAAAGAAGTGTGGAAAACGCGATTTTACACTCACTAGAGACTAGAAAATTGAATTTCATGACTTGATTCTAAACTCAATATTCTTGGTATATAGAAGCTTATTATGATGTGATACACCCATTTATATGATTTTTAGGTAGTTTGAAAGAAGTGTGGAAAACGCGATTTTACACTCACTGGAGGCTAGAAAATCGAGTTCACGACTTGTTGAAAACTCAATATTCTTGGTATATAGAGGCTTATTTTAATGTGAAGCACCCTTTTATATGATTTTTAAGCAGTTTGAAAGAAGGGAAGAAAATGCGATGTTACATTCACTACAGACTAGAAAATCGAATGTCATGACTTGTTAAAAACTCAATATTCTTGGTATATTAAGACTTATTATGAACTGATGCATGCATTTATATGATTTTTACGCAGTTTAAAAGAAGGGAAGAAAACGCGATTTTACACTCACTGGAGGCTAAAAAATCGAATTTCATGATTTGTTGAAAACTTAATATTCTTGGTATATATAAGCCTAATATGATGCGATACATCCATTTATATGATTTTTATGCAGTTTAGAAGAAGGAAGAAATCGCGATTTTGGACTCACTACAGGCTAGAAAATCGAATTTCATGACTTGTTGTAAAGTAAATACTCTTGGTATATGGAGGATTATTATGATGTGATACATCCATTTATATGATTTTTAGGAATTTTGAAAGAAGTGTGGAAAACGTGATTTTACACTCACTAGAGGCTAGAAAATCGAATTGCATGACTTGTTGAAAACTCAATATTCTTGGTATATTAAGGCTTATTATGATGTGATGCATCCATTTATTAATATTAGGCAGTGTGAAGGAAGTGTGGAAAACGCGACTTTACACTCACTAGAGGCTAGAAAATCGAATTTCATGACTTGTTGAAAACTCAATATTCTTGGTACATATAGGCTAATTTTGATTAGATATATCCATTTATATGATTTTTCGCAGTTTAAAAGAAGTGTGGAAAACGCGACTTTACACTCACTAGAGGCTAGAAAACCGAATTTCATGACTTGTTTCTAATTTCAATATTCTTGGTATATAGAAGCTTATTATGATGTGATACACCCATTTATATGATTCTTAAGCGGTTAGAAAGAAGAGAGGAAAACGCGATTTTACACTCACTAGAGGCTAGAAAATCGAATTTCATGACTTGTTGAAAACTCAACATTCTTGGTATATAGAAGCTTGTTATGATGTGATACATCCATTTATATGATTTTTAGGCAGTTGAAAGAAGTGTGGAAAACGCGATTTTACACTCACTAGAGACTAGAAAATCGAATTTCATTACTTGTTGAAAACTCAATATTCTTGGTATATAGAGGCTTATTATAATGTGAATCACCCATTTATATGATTTTTAAGCAGGCTGAAAGAAGGGAAGAAAATGCCATTTTACACTCACTACATACTAGAAAATCGAATGTCATGACCTTTTAAAAACTCAATATTCTTGGTATATAGAGCCTTATTATGATGTGATACTTCCATTTATATAATTTTTACGCAGTTTGAAAGAACGGAAGAAAATGCGATTTTACACTCACTAGAGGCTAGAAAATCGAATTTCATGACTTCTTGAAAACTCAATATTCTTGGTATATTAAGCCTTATTATGAAGTGATACATCCTTTTATGTGATTTTTTGGCAGTTTGAAAGAAGTGAAGAAAACGCAATTTTACACTCACTAGAGGCTAGAGAATCGAATTTCATGACTTGTTTGTAAACTCAATATTCTTGGTATATAGAAGCTTATTATGATGTGATACACCCATTTATATGATTTTTAGGTAGTTTGAAAGAAGTGTGGAAAACGCGATTTTACACTCACTAGAGGCTAGAAAATCGAGTTCACGACTTGTTGAAAACTCAATATTCTTGGTATATAGAGGCTTATTTTAATGTGAAGCACCCTTTTATATGATTTTTATGCAGTTTGAAAGACGTGAAGTAAACGCGATTTTACACTCACTAGGGGCTAGAAAATCGAATTTCTTGACTTTTTGAAAACACAGTATTCTTAGTATATATAGGCTTATAATGACGTGAAACATCCATTTATATGATTTTTAAGCAGTTTGAAAGAAGTGATGTAAACGCGATTTTACACTCACTAGGGGCTAGAAAATCGAAATTCTTGACTTTTGGAAAACTTAGTATTCTTGGTATATAGAGGCTTATTATGAGGTGATACATCCATTTAAATTATTTTTATGCAGTTTGAAAGAAGTAAAGTAAACGCGATTTTACGCACACTAGGGGCTAGAATATCGAATTTCTTTGTTTGTTGAAAACTCAGTATTCTTGGTATATATAGGCTTATTATGAGGTGATACATCCATTTTTATGATTTTTAAGCAGTTTGAAAAAAATGAAGTAAACGCGATTTTACACTCACTAGGAGCTAGAATATCGAATTTCTTTGCTTGTTGAAAACTCAGTATTCTTGGTATATATAGGCTTATTATGAGGTGATACATCCATTTATATGATTTTCAGCAGTTTGAAAGAAGTGAAGTAAACGCGATTTTACACTAACTAGGGGCTAGAAAATCGAATTTCTTAACTTTTTGAAAACTCAGTATTCTTGTTATAAATGACGTGAAACATCCATTTATATGATTTTTAAGCAGTTTGAAAGAAGTGAAGTAAACGCGATTTTACACTCACTAGGGGCTAGAAAATCGAAATTCTTCACTTTTTGAAAACTCAGTATTCTTGGTATATATAGGCTTATTATGACGTGATACATCCATTTATATGATTTTTAAGCAGTTTGAAAGAAGTGAAGTAAACGCGATTTTACACTCACTAGCGGCTAGAAAATCGAATTTCTGGACTTGTTGAAAACAGAATATTCTTGGTATATAGAGGCTTATTATGACGTGATACATCCATTTATATGATTTTTAAGCAGTTTGAAAAAAGTGATGTAAACGCGACTTTACACCCACTAGGGGCTAGAAAATCGAAATTCTTGACTTTTTGAAAACTTAGTATTCTTGGTATATATAGGCTTATTATGAGGTGATACATCCATTTATATGATTTTAAGCAGTTTGAATGAAGTGAAGTAAACGCGATTTTACACTAACTAGGGGCTAGAATATCGTATTTCTTGACTTGTTGAAAATTCAGTATTCTTGGTATATATAGGCTTATTATGAGGTGATACATCCATTTATATGATTTTAAGCAGTTTGAATGAAGTGAAGTAAACGCGATTTTACACTAACTAGGGGCTAGAATATCGTATTTCTTGACTTGTTGAAAACTCAGTTTTCTTGGCATATTAAGAGGTGATACATCCATTTATATGGTTTTTAAACAGTTTGATGAAGTGAAGTAAACGGGATTTTACACTCAATAGGGGCTAGAAAATCGAATTTCTGGACTTGTTGAAAACAGAATATTCTTGGTATATAGAGGCTTATTATGACGTGATACATCCATTTATATGATTTTTAAGCAGTTTGAAAAAAGTGATGTAAACGCGACTTTACACCCACTAGGGGCTAGAAAATCGAAATTCTTGACTTTTTGAAAACTTAGTATTCTTGGTATATAGAGGCTTATTATGACGTGATACATCCATTTATATGATTTTTAAGCAGTTTGAAAGAATTGAAGTAAACGCGATTTTACGCTCACTAGGGGCTAGAAAATTGAATTTCTTGACTTGTTGAAAATTCAGTATTCTTGGTATATATAGGCTTATTATGAGGTGATACATCCATTTATATGATTTTAAGCAGTTTGAATGAAGTGAAGTAAACGCGATTTTACACTAACTAGGGGCTAGAATATCGTATTTCTTGACTTGTTGAAAACTCAGTTTTCTTGGCATATTAAGAGGTGATACATCCATTTATATGGTTTTTAAACAGTTTGATGAAGTGAAGTAAACGGGATTTTACACTCAATAGGGGCTAGAAAATCGAATTTCTTGACTTGTTGAAAACTGAATATTCTTGGTATCTATCAGCCTATTATGATGTGATACATCCATATATGTGATTTTTAAGCAATGTGAAGGAAGTGTGGAAAACGCGATTTTACACACGCTTGAGGCTACAAAATCGAATTTCATGACTTGTTGAAAACACAATATTCTTGGTATATAGAGGCTTTTTAGGATGTGATACACCGATTAATATGATTACTAAGCAGTTTGAAAGAAGTGTGTAAAAACATTTTACACTCACTACAGAGTAGAAAATTGAAATTCATGACTTGTTAAAAACTCAATTATCTTGGTATATAGAGGCTTATTATGATGTGATACACCCATTTATATGCTTTTTAGGTAGTTTGAAAGAAGTGTGGAAAACGCGATTTTACACTCACTAGAGACTAGAAAATTGAATTTCATGACTTGATTCTAAACTCAATATTCTTGGTATATAGAAGCTTATTATGATGTGATACACCCATTTATATGATTTTTAGGTAGTTTGAAAGAAGTGTGGAAAACGCGATTTTACACTCACTGGAGGCTAGAAAATCGAGTTCACGACTTGTTGAAAACTCAATATTCTTGGTATATAGAGGCTTATTTTAATGTGAAGCACCCTTTTATATGATTTTTAAGCAGTTTGAAAGAAGGGAAGAAAATGCGATGTTACATTCACTACAGACTAGAAAATCGAATGTCATGACTTGTTAAAAACTCAATATTCTTGGTATATTAAGACTTATTATGAACTGATGCATGCATTTATATGATTTTTACGCAGTTTAAAAGAAGGGAAGAAAACGCGATTTTACACTCACTGGAGGCTAAAAAATCGAATTTCATGATTTGTTGAAAACTTAATATTCTTGGTATATATAAGCCTAATATGATGCGATACATCCATTTATATGATTTTTATGCAGTTTAGAAGAAGGAAGAAATCGCGATTTTGGACTCACTACAGGCTAGAAAATCGAATTTCATGACTTGTTGTAAAGTAAATACTCTTGGTATATGGAGGATTATTATGATGTGATACATCCATTTATATGATTTTTAGGAATTTTGAAAGAAGTGTGGAAAACGTGATTTTACACTCACTAGAGGCTAGAAAATCGAATTGCATGACTTGTTGAAAACTCAATATTCTTGGTATATTAAGGCTTATTATGATGTGATGCATCCATTTATTAATATTAGGCAGTGTGAAGGAAGTGTGGAAAACGCGACTTTACACTCACTAGAGGCTAGAAAATCGAATTTCATGACTTGTTGAAAACTCAATATTCTTGGTACATATAGGCTAATTTTGATTAGATATATCCATTTATATGATTTTTCGCAGTTTAAAAGAAGTGTGGAAAACGCGACTTTACACTCACTAGAGGCTAGAAAACCGAATTTCATGACTTGTTTCTAATTTCAATATTCTTGGTATATAGAAGCTTATTATGATGTGATACACCCATTTATATGATTCTTAAGCGGTTAGAAAGAAGAGAGGAAAACGCGATTTTACACTCACTAGAGGCTAGAAAATCGAATTTCATGACTTGTTGAAAACTCAACATTCTTGGTATATAGAAGCTTGTTATGATGTGATACATCCATTTATATGATTTTTAGGCAGTTGAAAGAAGTGTGGAAAACGCGATTTTACACTCACTAGAGACTAGAAAATCGAATTTCATTACTTGTTGAAAACTCAATAT
Organism: Deroplatys truncata; assembly: GCA_030765065.1. Lineage (NCBI taxonomy): Eukaryota > Metazoa > Arthropoda > Insecta > Mantodea > Mantidae > Deroplatys > Deroplatys truncata. The sequence continues at coordinate 476,597 of CM060980.1, forward strand.
TCTTGGTATATAGAGGCTTATTATAATGTGAATCACCCATTTATATGATTTTTAAGCAGGCTGAAAGAAGGGAAGAAAATGCCATTTTACACTCACTACATACTAGAAAATCGAATGTCATGACCTTTTAAAAACTCAATATTCTTGGTATATAGAGCCTTATTATGATGTGATACTTCCATTTATATAATTTTTACGCAGTTTGAAAGAACGGAAGAAAATGCGATTTTACACTCACTAGAGGCTAGAAAATCGAATTTCATGACTTCTTGAAAACTCAATATTCTTGGTATATTAAGCCTTATTATGAAGTGATACATCCTTTTATGTGATTTTTTGGCAGTTTGAAAGAAGTGAAGAAAACGCAATTTTACACTCACTAGAGGCTAGAGAATCGAATTTCATGACTTGTTTGTAAACTCAATATTCTTGGTATATAGAAGCTTATTATGATGTGATACACCCATTTATATGATTTTTAGGTAGTTTGAAAGAAGTGTGGAAAACGCGATTTTACACTCACTAGAGGCTAGAAAATCGAGTTCACGACTTGTTGAAAACTCAATATTCTTGGTATATAGAGGCTTATTTTAATGTGAAGCACCCTTTTATATGATTTTTATGCAGTTTGAAAGACGTGAAGTAAACGCGATTTTACACTCACTAGGGGCTAGAAAATCGAATTTCTTGACTTTTTGAAAACACAGTATTCTTAGTATATATAGGCTTATAATGACGTGAAACATCCATTTATATGATTTTTAAGCAGTTTGAAAGAAGTGATGTAAACGCGATTTTACACTCACTAGGGGCTAGAAAATCGAAATTCTTGACTTTTGGAAAACTTAGTATTCTTGGTATATAGAGGCTTATTATGAGGTGATACATCCATTTAAATTATTTTTATGCAGTTTGAAAGAAGTAAAGTAAACGCGATTTTACGCACACTAGGGGCTAGAATATCGAATTTCTTTGTTTGTTGAAAACTCAGTATTCTTGGTATATATAGGCTTATTATGAGGTGATACATCCATTTTTATGATTTTTAAGCAGTTTGAAAAAAATGAAGTAAACGCGATTTTACACTCACTAGGAGCTAGAATATCGAATTTCTTTGCTTGTTGAAAACTCAGTATTCTTGGTATATATAGGCTTATTATGAGGTGATACATCCATTTATATGATTTTCAGCAGTTTGAAAGAAGTGAAGTAAACGCGATTTTACACTAACTAGGGGCTAGAAAATCGAATTTCTTAACTTTTTGAAAACTCAGTATTCTTGTTATAAATGACGTGAAACATCCATTTATATGATTTTTAAGCAGTTTGAAAGAAGTGAAGTAAACGCGATTTTACACTCACTAGGGGCTAGAAAATCGAAATTCTTCACTTTTTGAAAACTCAGTATTCTTGGTATATATAGGCTTATTATGACGTGATACATCCATTTATATGATTTTTAAGCAGTTTGAAAGAAGTGAAGTAAACGCGATTTTACACTCACTAGCGGCTAGAAAATCGAATTTCTGGACTTGTTGAAAACAGAATATTCTTGGTATATAGAGGCTTATTATGACGTGATACATCCATTTATATGATTTTTAAGCAGTTTGAAAAAAGTGATGTAAACGCGACTTTACACCCACTAGGGGCTAGAAAATCGAAATTCTTGACTTTTTGAAAACTTAGTATTCTTGGTACATAGAGGCTTATTATGAGGTGATACATCAAATTTATATGATTTTTAAGCAGTTTGAAAGAAGTGAAGTAAACGCGATTTTACACTCACTAGGGGCTAGAAAATCGAATTTCTTGACTTTTTGAAAACTCAGTATTCTTGGTATATATAGGCTTATAATGACGTGAAACATGCATTTATATGATTTTTAAGCAGTTTGAAAGAAGTGAAATGAACGGGATTTTACACTCACTAGGGGCTAGAAAATCGAATTTCTTGACTTTTTGAAAACTCAGTATTCTTGGTATATATAGGCTTATAATGACGTGAAACATGCATATATATGATTTTTAAGCAGTTTGAAAGAAGTGAAATGAACGGGATTTTACACTCACTAGGGGCTAGAAAATTGAATTTCTTGACTTTTTGAAAACTCAGTATTCTTGGTATATAGAAGCTTGTTATGATGTGATACATCCATTTATATGATTTTTAGGCAGTTGAAAGAAGTGTGGAAAACGCGATTTTACACTCACTAGAGACTAGAAAATCGAATTTCATTACTTGTTGAAAACTCAATATTCTTGGTATATAGAGGCTTATTATAATGTGAATCACCCATTTATATGATTTTTAAGCAGGCTGAAAGAAGGGAAGAAAATGCCATTTTACACTCACTACATACTAGAAAATCGAATGTCATGACCTTTTAAAAACTCAATATTCTTGGTATATAGAGCCTTATTATGATGTGATACTTCCATTTATATAATTTTTACGCAGTTTGAAAGAACGGAAGAAAATGCGATTTTACACTCACTAGAGGCTAGAAAATCGAATTTCATGACTTCTTGAAAACTCAATATTCTTGGTATATTAAGCCTTATTATGAAGTGATACATCCTTTTATGTGATTTTTTGGCAGTTTGAAAGAAGTGAAGAAAACGCAATTTTACACTCACTAGAGGCTAGAGAATCGAATTTCATGACTTGTTTGTAAACTCAATATTCTTGGTATATAGAAGCTTATTATGATGTGATACACCCATTTATATGATTTTTAGGTAGTTTGAAAGAAGTGTGGAAAACGCGATTTTACACTCACTAGAGGCTAGAAAATCGAGTTCACGACTTGTTGAAAACTCAATATTCTTGGTATATAGAGGCTTATTTTAATGTGAAGCACCCTTTTATATGATTTTTATGCAGTTTGAAAGACGTGAAGTAAACGCGATTTTACACTCACTAGGGGCTAGAAAATCGAATTTCTTGACTTTTTGAAAACACAGTATTCTTAGTATATATAGGCTTATAATGACGTGAAACATCCATTTATATGATTTTTAAGCAGTTTGAAAGAAGTGATGTAAACGCGATTTTACACTCACTAGGGGCTAGAAAATCGAAATTCTTGACTTTTGGAAAACTTAGTATTCTTGGTATATAGAGGCTTATTATGAGGTGATACATCCATTTAAATTATTTTTATGCAGTTTGAAAGAAGTAAAGTAAACGCGATTTTACGCACACTAGGGGCTAGAATATCGAATTTCTTTGTTTGTTGAAAACTCAGTATTCTTGGTATATATAGGCTTATTATGAGGTGATACATCCATTTTTATGATTTTTAAGCAGTTTGAAAAAAATGAAGTAAACGCGATTTTACACTCACTAGGAGCTAGAATATCGAATTTCTTTGCTTGTTGAAAACTCAGTATTCTTGGTATATATAGGCTTATTATGAGGTGATACATCCATTTATATGATTTTCAGCAGTTTGAAAGAAGTGAAGTAAACGCGATTTTACACTAACTAGGGGCTAGAAAATCGAATTTCTTAACTTTTTGAAAACTCAGTATTCTTGTTATAAATGACGTGAAACATCCATTTATATGATTTTTAAGCAGTTTGAAAGAAGTGAAGTAAACGCGATTTTACACTCACTAGGGGCTAGAAAATCGAAATTCTTCACTTTTTGAAAACTCAGTATTCTTGGTATATATAGGCTTATTATGACGTGATACATCCATTTATATGATTTTTAAGCAGTTTGAAAGAAGTGAAGTAAACGCGATTTTACACTCACTAGGGGCTAGAAAATCGAATTTCTGGACTTGTTGAAAACAGAATATTCTTGGTATATAGAGGCTTATTATGACGTGATACATCCATTTATATGATTTTTAAGCAGTTTGAAAAAAGTGATGTAAACGCGACTTTACACCCACTAGGGGCTAGAAAATCGAAATTCTTGACTTTTTGAAAACTTAGTATTCTTGGTACATAGAGGCTTATTATGAGGTGATACATCAAATTTATATGATTTTTAAGCAGTTTGAAAGAAGTGAAGTAAACGCGATTTTACACTCACTAGGGGCTAGAAAATCGAATTTCTTGACTTTTTGAAAAACTCACTATTCTTGGTATATATAGGCTTATAATGACGTGAAACATGCATTTATATGATTTTTAAGCAGTTTGAAAGAAGTGAAATGAACGGGATTTTACACTCACTAGGGGCTAGAAAAATGAATTTCTTGAATTTTTGAAAACTCAGTATTCTTGGTATATAGTGGCTTATTATGATGTGATACACCCATGTATATGATTTTTATGCGGTTCGAAAGAAATAAAGTAAGCGGGATTTTACGCTCACTAGGGGCTAGAATATCGTATTTCTTGACTTGTTGAAAACTCAGTTTTCTTGGCATATAGATGCATATTAAGAGGTGATACATCCAATTATATGATTTTAAACAGTTTGAAAGAACTGAAGTAAACGCGAGTTTACACTCACTAGGGGCTAGAAAATCGAATTTCTTGCCTTTTTGAAAACTCAGTATTCTTGGTATATATAGGCTTATTATGACGTGAAACATCCATTTATATGATTTTTATGCAGTTTGAAAGAAGTGAAGTAAACGCGATTTTACACTCACTAGGGGCTAGAAAATCGAATTTCTTGACTTTTTGAGAACTCAGTATTCTTGGTATATATAGGCTTATAATGACGTGAAACATCCATTTATATGATTTTTAAGCAGTTTGAAAGAAGTGAAGTAAACGCGATTTTACACTCACTAGGGGCTAGAAAATCGAAATTCTTGACTTTTTGAAAACTCAGTATTCTTGGTATATATAGGCTTATTATGAGGTGATACATCCATTTGTATGATTTTTAAGCAGTTTGAAAGACGTGAAGTAAACGCGATTTTACACTCACTAGGGGCTAGAATATCGAATTTCTTGACTTGTTGAAAACTGAGGTTTCTTGGTATATAGATGCTTATTATGAGGTGATACATACATTTATATGATTTTAAGCAGTTTGAAAGAAGTGAAGTAAACGCGATTTTACACTAACTAGGGGCTAGAAAATCGTATTTCATAACTTTTTGAAAACTCAGTATTCTTGTTATAAATGACGTGAAAACAACCATTTATATGATTTTTAAGCAGTTTGTAAGAAGTGAAGTAAACGCGATTTTACACTCACTAGGGGCTAGAAAATCGAAATTCTTGACTTTATGAAAACTCAGTATTCTTGGTATATATAGGCTTATTATGACGTGATACATCCATTTATATGATTTTTATGCAGTTTGAAAGAATTGAAGTAAACGCGATTTTACGCTCACAAGGGGCTAGAAAATTGAATTTCTTGACTTGTTGAAAATTCAATATTCTTGGAATATGTAGGCTCATTATGATGTGATACATCATTTATATGATTTATAAGCATGTTGAAAGAAGTGAAGTAAACGCGATTTTACACTCACTAGGGGCTAGAAAATCGAATTTCTGGACTTGTTGAAAACAGAATATTCTTGGTATATAGAGGCTTATTATGACGTGATACATCCATTTATATGATTTTTAAGCAGTTTGAAAAAAGTGATGTAAACGCGACTTTACACCCACTAGGGGCTAGAAAATCGAAATTCTTGACTTTTTGAAAACTTAGTATTCTTGGTACATAGAGGCTTATTATGAGGTGATACATCAAATTTATATGATTTTTAAGCAGTTTGAAAGAAGTGAAGTAAACGCGATTTTACACTCACTAGGGGCTAGAAAATCGAATTTCTTGACTTTTTGAAAACTCAGTATTCTTGGTATATATAGGCTTATAATGACGTGAAACATGCATTTATATGATTTTTAAGCAGTTTGAAAGAAGTGAAATGAACGGGATTTTACACTCACTAGGGGCTAGAAAATCGAATTTCTTGACTTTTTGAAAACTCAGTATTCTTGGTATATATAGGCTTATAATGACGTGAAACATGCATTTATATGATTTTTAAGCAGTTTGAAAGAAGTGAAATGAACGGGATTTTACACTCACTAGGGGCTAGAAAATTGAATTTCTTGACTTTTTGAAAACTCAGTATTCTTGGTATATAGAGGCTTATTATGATGTGATACACCCATGTATATGATTTTTATGCGGTTCGAAAGAAATAAAGTAAGCGCGATTTTACGCTCACTAGGGGCTAGAATATCGTATTTCTTGACTTGTTGAAAACTCAGTTTTCTTGGCATATAGATACATATTAAGAGGTGATACATCCAATTATATGATTTTAAACAGTTTGAAAGAACTGAAGTAAACGCGAGTTTACACTCACTAGGGGCTAGAAAATCGAATTTCTTGCCTTTTTGAAAACTCAGTATTCTTGGTATTTATAGGCTTATAATGACGTGAAACATGCATTTATATGATTTTTAAGCAGTTTGAAAGAAGTGAAATGAACGGGATTTTACACTCACTAGGGGCTAGAAAATTGAATTTCTTGACTTTTTGAAAACTCAGTATTCTTGGTATATAGAGGCTTATTATGATGTGATACACCCATGTATATGATTTTTATGAGGTTCGAAAGAAATAAAGTAAGCGCGATTTTACGCTCACTAGGGGCTAGAATATCGTATTTCTTGACTTGTTGAAAACTCAGTTTTCTTGGCATATAGATGCATATTAAGAAGTGATACATCCAATTATATGATTTTAAACAGTTTGAAAGAACTGAAGTAAACGCGAGTTTACACTCACTAGGGGCTAGAAAATTGAATTTCTTGACTTGTTGAAAACTGAATATTCTTGGTATATAGAGGCTTATTATGAGCTGATACAGCCATTTATATGATTTTTAAGGAGTTTGATGAAGTGAAGTAAACGCGATTTTACACTCAATAGGGGCTAGAAAATCGAATTTCTTGACTTTTTGAATACTCAGTATTCTTGGTATATATAGGCTTATAATGACGTGAAACATGCATTTATATGATTTTTAAGCAGTTTGAAATAAGTGATGTAAACGCGATTTTACACTCACTAGGGGCTAGAAAATCGAATTTCTGGACTTGTTGAAAACAGAATATTCTTGGTATATAGAGGCTTATTATGACGTGATACATCCATTTATATGATTTTTAAGCAGTTTGAAAAAAGTGATGTAAACGCGACTTTACACCCACTAGGGGCTAGAAAATCGAAATTCTTGACTTTTTGAAAACTGAGGTTTCTTGTTATATATAGGCTTATAATGACGTGAAACATGCATTTATATGATTTTTAAGCAGTTTGAAAGAAGTGAAATGAACGGGATTTTACACTCACTAGGGGCTAGAAAATCGAATTTCTTGACTTTTTGAAAACTCACTATTCTTGGTATATATAGGCTTATAATGACGTGAAACATGCATTTATATGATTTTTAAGCAGTTTGAAAGAAGTGAAATGAACGGGATTTTACACTCACTAGGGGCTAGAAAAATGAATTTCTTGAATTTTTGAAAACTCAGTATTCTTGGTATATAGTGGCTTATTATGATGTGATACACCCATGTATATGATTTTTATGCGGTTCGAAAGAAATAAAGTAAGCGGGATTTTACGCTCACTAGGGGCTAGAATATCGTATTTCTTGACTTGTTGAAAACTCAGTTTTCTTGGCATATAGAGGCATATTAAGAGGTGATACATCCAATTATATGATTTTAAACAGTTTGAAAAGAACTGAAGTAAACGCGAGTTTACACTCACTAGGGGCTAGAAAATCGAATTTCTTGCCTTTTTGAAAACTCAGTATTCTTGGTATATATAGGCTTATTATGACGTGAAACATCCATTTATATGATTTTTAAGCGGTTTGAAAGAAGTGAAGTAAACGCGATTTTACGCTCACTAGGGCTAGAATATCGTATTTCTTGACTTGTTGAAAACTCAGTATTCTTGGTATATATAGGCTTATTATGACGTGATACATCCATTTATATGATTTTTAAGCAGTTTGAAAGAAGTGAAGTAAACGCGATTTTACACTCACTAGGGGCTAGAAAATCGAAATTCTTGACTTTTGAAAACTCAGTATTCTTGGTATATATAGGCTTATTATGAGGTGATACATCCATTTGTATGATTTTTAAGCAGTTGAAAGACGTGAAGTAAACGCGATTTTACACTCACTAGGGGCTAGAATATCGAATTTCTTGACTTGTTGAAAACTGAGGTTTCTTGTATATAGATGCTTATTATGAGGTGATACATACATTTATATGATTTTAAGCAGTTTGAAAGAAGTGAAGTAAACGCGATTTACACTAACTAGGGGCTAGAAAATCGTATTTCATAACTTTTTGAAACTCAGTATTCTTGTTATAAATGACGTGAAACAACCATTTATATGATTTTTAAGCAGTTTGTAAGAAGTGAAGTAAACGCGATTTTACACTCACTAGGGGCTAGAAAATCGAAATTCTTGACTTTATGAAAACTCAGTATTCTTGGTATATATAGGCTTATTATGACGTGATACATCCATTTATATGATTTTTATGCAGTTTGAAAGAATTGAAGGTAAACGCGATTTTACGCTCACTAGGGGCTAGAAAATTGAATTTCTTGACTTGTTGAAAATTCAATATTCTTGGAATATGTAGGCTCATTATGATGTGATACATCATTTATATGATTTATAAGCATGTTGAAAGAAGTGAAGTAACGCGATTTTACACTCACTAGGGGCTAGAAAATCGAATTTCTTGACTTTTTGAAAACTCAGTATTCTTGGTATATATAGGCTTATAATGACGTGAAACATCCATTTATATGATTTTTAAGCGGTTTGAAAGAAGTGAAGTAAACGCGATTTTACACTCACTAGGGGCTAGAAAATCGAAATTCTTGACTATTTGAAAACTCAGTATTCTTGGTATATATAGGCTTATTATGAGGTGATACATCCATTTATATGATTTTAAGCAGTTTGAATGAAGTGAAGTAAACGCGATTTTACACTCACTAGGGGCTAGAATATCGAATTTCTTGACTTGTTTAAAACTGAGCTTTCTTGGTATATAGATGCTTATTATGAGGTGATACATACATTTATATGATTTTAAGCAGTTTGAAAGAAGTGAAGTAAACGCGATTTTACACTAACTAGGGGCTAGAAAATCGAATTTCTTAACTTTTTGAAAACTCAGTATTCTTGTTACAAATGACGTGAAACATCTATTTATATGATTTTTAAGCAGTTTGAAAGAAGTGGAGTAAACGCGATTTTACACTCACTAGGGGCTAGAAAATCGAAATTCTTGAATTTTTGAAAACTCAATATTCTTGGTATATATAGGCTTATTATGACGTGATACATCCATTTATATGATTTTTAAGCAGTTGAAAGGAGTGAAGTAAACGCGATTTTACACTCACTAAGGGCTAGAAAATTGAATTTCTTGACTTGTTGAAAACGGAATATATTTGGTATATAAAGGCTTATTATGAGGTGATAAGCCATTTATATGACTTTTAAGCTGTTTGAAAGAAGTGAAGTAAACGCGATTTTACACCCACTATGGCCTAGAAAATCGAATTTCTTGACTTGTTGAAAACTGAATATTCTTGGTATATAGAGGCTTGTAATGACGTGATACATCCATTTATATGATTTAGCATAAGCAGTTTGAAATAAGTGATATAAACGCGATTTTACACTCACTAGGGGCTAGAAAATCGAAATTCTTGACTTTTTGAAAACTTAGTATTCTTGGTGCATAGAGGCCTATTATGAGGTGATACGTCCATTTATATGATTTTTAAGCAGTTTTGAAAGAAGTGAAGTTAAACGCGATTTTACACTCACTAGGGGCTAGAACATCGAATTTCTTGACTTTTTGAGTACTCAGTATTCTTGGTATATATAGGCTTATAATGACGTGAAACATGCATTTATATGATTTTTAAGCAGTTTGAAAGAAGTGAAATAAACGCGATTTTACACTCACTAGGGGCTAGAAAATTGAATTTCTTGACTTTTGAAAACTCAGTATTCTTGGTATATAGAGGCTTATTATGATGTGATACACCCATGTATATGATTTTTATGCAGTTTGAAAGAAATAAAGTAAGCGCGATTTTACGCTCACTAAGGGCTAGAATATCGTATTTCTTGTCTTGTTGAAAACTCAGCTTTCTTGGCATATAGATGCTTATTAAGAGGTGATACAGCCATTTATATGATCTTTAAACAGTTTGAAAGAAGTGAAGTAAACGCGAGTTTACACTCACTAGGGGCTAGAAAATCGAAATTCTTGACTTTTTGAAAACTTAGTATTCTTGGTACATAGAGGCTTATTATGAGGTTATACATCCATTTATATGATTTTTAAACAGTTTGATGAAGTGAAGTAAACGCGATTTTACACTCAATAGGGGCTAGAAAATCGAATTTCTTGACTTGTTGAAAACTGAATATTCTTGGTATCTATCAGCCTATTATGATGTGATACATCCATATATGTGATTTTTAAGCAATGTGAAGGAAGTGTGGAAAACGCGATTTTACACAAAATCGAATTTCATGACTTGTTGAAAACACAATATTCTTGGTATATAGAGGCTTTTTAGGATGTGATACACCGATTAATATGATTACTAAGCAGTTTGAAAGAAGTGTGTAAAAACATTTTACACTCACTACAGAGTAGAAAATTGAAATTCATGACTTGTTAAAAACTCAATTATCTTGGTATATAGAGGCTTATTATGATGTGATACATCCTTTATGTGATCTTTAGGCAGTTTGAAAGAAGTGTGGAAAACGCGATTTTACACTCACTAGAGACTAGAAAATTGAATTTCATGACTTGTTTCTAAACTCAATATTCTTGGTATATAGAAGCTTATTATGATGTGATACACCCATTTATATGATTTTTAGGTAGTTTGAAAGAAGTGTGGAAAACGCGATTTTACACTCACTAGAGGCTAGAAAATCGAGTTCACGACTTGTTGAAAACTCAATATTCTTGGTATATAGAGGCTTATTTTAATGTGAAGCACCCTTTTATATGATTTTTAAGCAGTTTGAAAGAAGGGAAGAAAATGCGATGTTACATTCACTACAGACTAGAAAATCGAATGTCATGACTTGTTAAAAACTCAATATTCTTGGTATATTAAGACTTATTATGAACTGATGCATTCATTTATATGATTTTTACGCAGTTTAAAAGAAGGGAAGAAAACGCGATTTTACACTCACTAGAGGCTAGAAAATCGAATTTCTTGCCTTTTTGAAAACTCAGTATTCTTGGTATATATAGGCTTATAATGACGTGAAACATGCATTTATATGATTTTTAAGCGGTTTGAAAGAAGTGAAGTAAACGCGATTTTACACTCACTAGGGGCTAGAAAATCGAAATTCTTGACTATTTGAAAACTCAGTATTCTTGGTATATATAGGCTTATTATGAGGTGATACATCCATTTATATGATTTTAAGCAGTTTGAATGAAGTGAAGTAAACGCGATTTTACACTCACTAGGGGCTAGAATATCGAATTTCTTGACTTGTTTAAAACTGAGCTTTCTTGGTATATAGATGCTTATTATGAGGTGATACATACATTTATATGACTTTTAAGCTGTTTGAAAGAAGTGAAGTAAACGCGATTTTACACTCACTAGGGGCTAGAACATCGAATTTCTTGACTTTTTGAGTACTCAGTATTCTTGGTATATATAGGCTTATAATGACGTGAAACATGCATTTATATGATTTTTAAGCAGTTTGAAAGAAGTGAAATAAACGCGATTTTACACTCACTAGGGGCTAGAAAATTGAATTTCTTGACTTTTTGAAAACTCAGTATTCTTGGTATATAGAGGCTTATTATGAGGTGATACATCCATTTATATGATTTTAAGCAGTTTGAATGAAGTGAAGTAAACGCGATTTTACACTCACTAGGGGCTAGAATATCGAATTTCTTAACTTTTTGAAAACTCAGTATTCTTGTTATAAATGACGTGAAACATCTATTTATATGATTTTTAAGCAGTTTGAAAGAAGTGGAGTAAACGCGATTTTACACTCACTAGGGGCTAGAAAATCGAAATTCTTGAATTTTTGAAAACTCAGTATTCTTGGTATATATAGGCTTATTATGACGTGATACATCCATTTATATGATTTTTAAGCAGTTTGAAAGGAGTGAAGTAAACGCGATTTTACACTCACTAAGGGCTAGAAAATTGAATTTCTTGACTTGTTGAAAACGGAATATATTTGGTATATAAAGGCTTATTATGAGGTGATAAGCCATTTATATGATTTTTAAGCAGTTTGATGAAGTGAAGTAAACGCGATTTTACACTCAATAGGGGCTAGAAAATCGAATTTCTTGACTTTTTAAAAACTCAGTATTCTTGGTATATAGGTGCTTATTATGAGGTGATACATTTATTTATATGACTTTTAAGCTGTTTGAAAGAAGTGAAGTAAACGCGATTTTACACCCACTATGGCCTAGAAAATCGAATTTCTTGACTTGTTGAAAACTGAATATTCTTGGTATATAGAGGCTTGTAATGACGTGATACATCCATTTATATGATTTTTAAGCAGTTTGAAATAAGTGATATAAACGCGATTTTACACTCACTAGGGGCTAGAAAATCGAAATTCTTGACTTTTCGAAAACTTAGTATTCTTGGTGCATAGAGGCCTATTATGAGGTGATACGTCCATTTATATGATTTTTAAGCAGTTTGAAAGAAGTGAAGTAAACGCGATTTTACACTCACTAGGGGCTAGAACATCGAATTTCTTGACTTTTTGAGTACTCAGTATTCTTGGTATATATAGGCTTATAATGACGTGAAACATGCATTTATATGATTTTTAAGCAGTTTGAAAGAAGTGAAATAAACGCGATTTTACACTCACTAGGGGCTAGAAAATTGAATTTCTTGACTTTTTGAAAACTCAGTATTCTTGGTATATAGAGGCTTATTATGATGTGATACATCCATATATGTGATTTTTAAGCAATGTGAAGGAAGTGTGGAAAACGCGATTTTACACACGCTTGAGGCTACAAAATCGAATTTCATGACTTGTTGAAAACACAATATTCTTGGTATATAGAGGCTTTTTAGGATGTGATACACCGATTAATATGATTACTAAGCAGTTTGAAAGAAGTGTGTAAAAACATTTTACACTCACTACAGAGTAGAAAATTGAAATTCATGACTTGTTAAAAACTCAATTATCTTGGTATATAGAGGCTTATTATGATGTGATACATCCTTTATGTGATCTTTAGGCAGTTTGAAAGAAGTGTGGAAAACGCGATTTTACACTCACTAGAGACTAGAAAATTGAATTTCATGACTTGTTTCTAAACTCAATATTCTTGGTATATAGAAGCTTATTATGATGTGATACACCCATTTATATGATTTTTAGGTAGTTTGAAAGAAGTGTGGAAAACGCGATTTTACACTCACTAGAGGCTAGAAAATCGAGTTCACGACTTGTTGAAAACTCAATATTCTTGGTATATAGAGGCTTATTTTAATGTGAAGCACCCTTTTATATGATTTTTAAGCAGTTTGAAAGAAGGGAAGAAAATGCGATGTTACATTCACTACAGACTAGAAAATCGAATGTCATGACTTGTTAAAAACTCAATATTCTTGGTATATTAAGACTTATTATGAACTGATGCATGCATTTATATGATTTTTACGGAGTTTAAAAGAAGGGAAGAAAACGCGATTTTACACTCACTAGAGGCTAGAAAATCGAATTTCTTGCCTTTTTGAAAACTCAGTATTCTTGGTATATATAGGCTTATAATGACGTGAAACATGCATTTATATGATTTTTAAGCAGTTTGAAAGAAGTGAAATGAACGGGATTTTACACTCACTAGGGGCTAGAAAATTGAATTTCTTGACTTTTTGAAAACTCAGTATTCTTGGTATATAGAGGCTTATTATGATGTGATACACCCATGTATATGATTTTTATGCGGTTCGAAAGAAATATACTAAGCGCGATTTTACGCTCACTAGGGGCTAGAATATCGTATTTCTTGACTTGTTGAAAACTCAGTTTTCTTGGCATATAGATGCATATTAAGAGGTGATACATCCAATTATATGATTTTAAACAGTTTGAAAGAACTGAAGTAAACGCGAGTTTACACTCACTAGGGGCTAGAAAATTGAATTTCTTGACTTGTTGAAAACTGAATATTCTTGGTATATAGAGGCTTATTATGAGCTGATACAGCCATTTAATGATTTTTAAGGAGTTTGATGAAGTGAAGTAAACGCGATTTTACACTCAATAGGGGCTAGAAAATCGAATTTCTTGACTTTTTGAATACTCAGTATTCTTGGTATATATAGGCTTATAATGACGTGAAACATGCATTTATATGATTTTTAAGCAGTTTGAAATAAGTGATGTAAACGCGATTTTACACTCACTAGGGGCTAGAAAATCGAATTTCTGGACTTGTTGAAAACAGAATATTCTTGGTATATAGAGGCTTATTATGACGTGATACATCCATTTATATGATTTTTAAGCAGTTTGAAAAAAGTGATGTAAACGCGACTTTACACCCACTAGGGGCTAGAAAATCGAAATTCTTGACTTTTTGAAAACTTAGTATTCTTGGTACATAGAGGCTTATTATGAGGTGATACATCCATTTATATGATTTTTAAGCAGTTTGAAAGAAGTGAAGTAAACGCGATTTTACACTCACTAGGGGCTAGAAAATCGAATTTCTTGACTTTTTGAAAACTCAGTATTCTTGGTATATATAGGCTTATACTGACGTGAAACATGCATTTATATGATTTTTAAGCAGTTTGAAAGAAGTGAAATGAACGGGATTTTACACTCACTAGGGACTAGAAAATTGAATTTCTTAAATTTTTGAAAACTCAGTATTCTTGGTATATAGTGGCTTATTATGATGTGATACACCCATGTATATGATTTTTATGCGGTTCCAAAGAAATAAAGTAAGCGGGATTTTACGCTCACTAGGGGCTAGAATATCGTATTTCTTGACTTGTTGAAAACTCAGTTTTCTTGGCATATAGATGCATATTAAGAGGTGATACATCCAATTATAGGATTTTAAACAGTTTGAAAGAACTGAAGTAAACGCGAGTTTACACTCACTAGGGGCTAGAAAATCGAATTTCGTGCCTTTTTGAAAACTCAGTATTCTTGGTATATATAGGCTTATTATGACGTGAAACATCCATTTATATGATTTTTATGCAGTTTGAAAGAAGTGAAGTAAACGCGATTTTACACTCACTAGGGGCTAGAAAATCGAATTTCTTGACTTTTTGAGAACTCAGTATTCTTGGTATATATAGGCTTATAATGACGTGAAACATCCATTTACATGATTTTTAAGCAGTTTGAAAGAAGTGAAGTAAACGCGATTTTACACTCACTAGGGGCTAGAAAATCGAAATTCTTGACTTTTTGAAAACTCAGTATTCTTGGTATATATAGGCTTATTATGAGGTGATACATCCATTTGTATGATTTTTAAGCAGTTTGAAAGACGTGAAGTAAACGCGATTTTACACTCACTAGGGGCTAGAATATCGAATTTCTTGACTTGTTGAAAACTGAGGTTTCTTGGTATATAGATGCTTATTATGAGGTGATACATACATTTATATGATTTTAAGCAGTTTGAAAGAAGTGAAGTAAACGCGATTTTACACTAACTAGGGGCTAGAAAATCGTATTTCATAACTTTTTGAAAACTCAGTATTCTTGTTATAAATGACGTGAAACAACCATTTATATGATTTTTAAGCAGTTTGTAAGAAGTGAAGTAAACGCGATTTTACACTCACTAGGGGCTAGAAAATCGAAATTCTTGACTTTATGAAAACTCAGTATTCTTGGTATATATAGGCTTATTATGACGTGATACATCCATTTATATGATTTTTATGCAGTTTGAAAGAATTGAAGTAAACGCGATTTTACGCTCACTAGGGGCTAGAAAATTGAATTTCTTGACTTGTTGAAAATTCAATATTCTTGGAATATGTAGGCTCATTATGATGTGATACATCATTTATATGATTTATAAGCATGTTGAAAGAAGTGAAGTAAACGCGATTTTACACTCACTAGGGGCTAGAAAATCGAATTTCTTGACT
This sequence comes from Deroplatys truncata, assembly GCA_030765065.1. Classification (NCBI taxonomy): domain Eukaryota; kingdom Metazoa; phylum Arthropoda; class Insecta; order Mantodea; family Mantidae; genus Deroplatys; species Deroplatys truncata. The sequence continues at coordinate 492,790 of CM060980.1, forward strand.
TTTTGAAAACTCAGTATTCTTGGTATATATAGGCTTATAATGACGTGAAACATCCATTTATATGATTTTTAAGCGGTTTGAAAGAAGTGAAGTAAACGCGATTTTACACTAACTAGGGGCTAGAAAATCGAATTTCTTAACTTTTTGAAAACTCAGTATTCTTGTTATAAATGACGTGAAACATCTATTTATATGATTTTTAAGCAGTTTGAAAGAAGTGGAGTAAACGCGATTTTACACTCACTAGGGGCTAGAAAATCGAAATTCTTGAATTTTTGAAAACTCAGTATTCTTGGTATATATAGGCTTATTATGACGTGATACATCCATTTATATGATTTTTAAGCAGTTTGAAAGGAGTGAAGTAAACGCGATTTTACACTCACTAAGGGCTAGAAAATTGAATTTCTTGACTTGTTGAAAACGGAATATATTTGGTATATAAAGGCTTATTATGAGGTGATAAGCCATTTATATGATTTTTAAGCAGTTTGATGAAGTGAAGTAAACGCGATTTTACACTCAATAGGGGCTAGAAAATCGAATTTCTTGACTTTTTAAAAACTCAGTATCCTTGGTATATAGGTGCTTATTATGAGGTGATACATTTATTTATATGACTTTTAAGCTGTTTGAAAGAAGTGAAGTAAACGCGATTTTACACCCACTATGGCCTAGAAAATCGAATTTCTTGACTTGTTGAAAACTGAATATTCTTGGTATATAGAGGCTTGTTATGACGTGATACATCCATTTATATGATTTTTAAGCAGTTTGAAATAAGTGATATAAACGCGATTTTACACTCACTAGGGGCTAGAAAATCGAAATTCTTGACTTTTTGAAAACTTAGTATTCTTGGTACACAGAGGCCTATTATGAGGTGATACGTCCATTTATATGATTTTTAAGCAGTTTGAAAGAAGTGAAGTAAACGCGATTTTACACTCACTAGGGGCTAGAACATCGAATTTCTTGACTTTTTGAGTACTCAGTATTCTTGGTATATATAGGCTTATAATGACGTGAAACATGCATTTATATGATTTTTAAGCAGTTTGAAAGAAGTGAAATAAACGCGATTTTACACTCACTAGGGGCTAGAAAATTGAATTTCTTGATTTTTTGAAAACTCAGTATTCTTGGTATATAGAGGCTTATTATGATGTGATACACCCATGTATATGATTTTTATGCAGTTTGAAAGAAATAAAGTAAGCGCGATTTTACGCTCACTAAGGGCTAGAATATCGTATTTCTTGTCTTGTTGAAAACTCAGCTTTCTTGGCATATAGATGCTTATTAAAAGGTGATACAGCCATTTATATGATCTTTAAACAGTTTGAAAGAAGTGAAGTAAACGCGAGTTTACACTCACTAGGGGCTAGAAAATCGAAATTCTTGACTTTTTGAAAACTTAGTATTCTTGGTACATAGAGGCTTTTTATGAGGTGATACATCCATTTATATGATTTTTAAGCGGTTTGAAACAAGTGAAGTAAACGCGATTTTACGCTCACTAGGGGCTAGAATATCGTATTTCTTGACTTGTTGAAAACTCAGTTTTCTTGGCATATAGATGCCTATTAAGAGGTGATACATCCATTTATATGATTTTTAAACAGTTTGATGAAGTGAAGTAAACGCGATTTTACACTCAATAGGGGCTAGAAAATCGAATTTCTTGACTTGTTGAAAACTGAATATTCTTGGTATCTATTAGCCTATTATGATGTGATACATCCATATATGTGATTTTTAAGCAATGTGAAGGAAGTGTGGAAAACGCGATTTTACACACGCTTGAGGCTAGAAAATCGAATTTCATGACTTGTTGAAAACACAATATTCTTGGTATATAGAGGCTTTTAGGATGTGATACACCGATTAATATGATTACTAAGCAGTTTGAAAGAAGTGTGTAAAAACATTTTACACTCACTACAGAGTAGAAAATTGAAATTCATGACTTGTTAAAAACTCAATTATCTTGGGTATAGAGGCTTATTATGATGTGATACATCCTTTATGTGATCTTTAGGCAGTTTGAAAGAAGTGTGGAAAACGCGATTTTACACTCACTAGAGACTAGAAAATTGAATTTCATGACTTGTTTCTAAACTCAATATTCTTGGTATATAGAAGCTTATTATGATGTGATACACCCATTTATATGATTTTTAGGTAGTTTGAAAGAAGTGTGGAAAACGCGATTTTACACTCACTAGAGGCTAGAAAATCGAGTTCACGACTTGTTGAAAACTCAATATTCTTGGTATATAGAGGCTTATTTTAATGTGAAGCACCCTTTTATATGATTTTTAAGCAGTTTGAAAGAAGGGAAGAAAATGCGATGTTACATTCACTACAGACTAGAAAATCGAATGTCATGACTTGTTAAAACCTCAATATTCTTGGTATATTAAGACTTATTATGAACTGATGCATGCATTTATATGATTTTTACGCAGTTTAAAAGAAGGGAAGAAAACGCGATTTTACACTCACTAGAGGCTAAAAAATCGAATTTCATGATTTGTTGAAAACTTAATATTCTTGGTATATATATATATAAGCCTAATATGATGCGATACATCCATTTATATGATTTTTATGCAGTTTAGAAGAAGGAAGAAATCGCGATTTTGGACTCACTACAGGCTAGAAAATCGAATTTCATGACTTGTTGTAAAGTAAATACTCTTGGTATATGGAGGATTATTATGATGTGATACATCCATTTATATGATTTTTAGGAATTTTGAAAGAAGTGTGGAAAACGTGATTTTACACTCACTAGAGGCTAGAAAATCGAATTGCATGACATGTTGAAAGCTCAATATTCTTGGTATATTAAGGCTTATTATGATGTGATGCATCCATTTATTAATATTAGGCAGTGTGAAGGAAGTGTGGAAAACGCGACTTTACACTCACTAGCGGCTAGAAAATCGAATTTCATGACTTGTTGAAAACTCAATATTCTTGATACATATAGGCTTATTTTGATTAGATATATCCATTTATATGATTTTTCGCAGTTTAAAAGAAGTGTGGAAAACGAGACTTTACACTCACTAGAGGATAGAAAATCGAATTTCATGACTTGTTTCTAAACTCAGTATTCTTGGTATATAGAAGCTTATTATGATGTGACACACCCATTTATTAGATTCTTAAGCGGTTAGAAAGAAGTGAGGAAAACGCGATTTAACACTCACTAGAGGCTAGAAAATCGAATTTCATGACTTGTTGAAAACTCAATATTCTCGGTATATAGAAGCTTGTTATGATGTGATACATCCATTTATATGATTTTTAGGCAGTTGAAAGAAGTGTGGAAAACGCGATATTACACTCACTAGAGGCTAGAAATCGAATTTCATTACTTGTTGAAAACTCAATATTCTTGGTATATAGAGGCTTATTATAATGTGAATCACCCATTTATATGATTTTAAGCAGGTTGAAAGAAGGGAAGAAAATGTCATTTTACACTCACTACATACTAGAAAATCGAATGTCATGACCTTTTAAAAACTGAATATTCTTGGTATATAGAGGCTTATTATGATGTGATACTTCCATTTATATAATTTTTACGCAGTTTGAAAGAAGGGAAGAAAATGCGATTTTACACTCACTAGAGGCTAGAATATGGAATTTCATTACTTGTTGAAAACTCAATATTCTTGGTATATAGAGGCCTTTTATGAGGTGATACATCCATTTATATGATTTTTAAGCAGTTTGAAAGAAGCGAAGTAAACGCGATTTTACACTCACTAGAGGCTAGAAAATCGAATTTCATGACTTGTGAAAACTCAGTATTCTTGGTATATATAGGCTTATTATGACGTGATACACCCGTTTATATGATTTTTAAGCGGTTTGTAAGCAGTTAAGAAAACGCGAATTTACCTTCGCTAGAGGCAAGAAAATCGAATTTCATGACTTGTAGAAAACTCAATACTCTTGGTATATATAGGCTTATCATGATGTGATACATCAATTTATATGATATTTAGGCAGTTTGAAAGAAGTGTGAAAAACGCGATTTTACACTCACTAGATGCTAGAAAATCGAATTTCATGACTTGTTAAAAAGTCGATATTCTTGGTATACAAAAGCTTACTATGTTGCCATACACCCATTTATAGTATTTTTAAGCACTTTGAAAGACGTGTGGAAAACGCGATTATACACACACTAGAGGCTAAAAAATCTAATTTCATGGCTTGTTAAATAGCTAATATTCTTGGTGTATATATAAGCTTATTATGATGTGGTACATCCTTTTATGTGATTTCTAGGCAGTTTGAAAGAAGTGAAGAAAACGCAATTTTACACTCACTAGAGGCTAGAAAATCGAATTTCATGACTTGTTGAAAACTCAATATTCTTGGTATATATAGGCTTATTATGATGTGATACATCCTTTTATGTGATTTTTAGGCAGGTTTAAAGAAGTGTGGAAAACGCAATTTTACACTCACTAGAGGCTACAAAATCGAATTTCATGAGTTGTTTCTAAACTCAATATTCTTGGTATATAGAAGCGTAATATGATGTGATACACCCATTTATATGATTTTTAAGCAGTTTGAAATAAGTGAAGAAAACGCGATTTTACACTCACGAGAGGCTAGAAAATCGAATTTCATGACTTGTGAAAACTCAGTATTCTTCGTATATATAGGTATATTATGACGTGATACACCCATTTATATGATTTTAATCGGTTTGAAAGAAGTCAATAAAACGCGACTTTTCATTCACTAGAGGCTAGAAAATCGAATTTCATGACTTGTTTATAACTCCATATTCCTGGTATATTAAGGCTTATTATGATCTGATGCATGCATTTATATAATTTTAAGGCCGTGTGAAGGTAGTGAGGAAAACGCGACTTTACACTCACTAGAGGCTAGAAAATCGAATTTCATGACTTGTTGAAAACTCAATATTATTGGTACATATAGGCCTACTTTGATTTCATACATCCATTTATATGATTTTTTCGCAGTTTAAAAGAAGTGTGGAAAACGCGGTTATACACACACTAGAGGCTAGAAAATCGAATTTCATGACTTGTTGAATAGTCAATATTCTTGAAGTCTGTATAAGCTTATTATGATGTGGTACATCTTTTATTTGATTTTTAGGCAGTTTGAAAGAAGCGTGGAAAACGCGATTTTATACTCACTACCGGCTAGAAAATCGAATTTCATGACTTGTTTAAAATTCAATATTCTTTGGTATATTAAGGCTTATTATGATCTGTTGCATGCATTTATATAATTTTTAGGCCGTGTGAAGGAAGTTTGGAAAACGCGACTTTACACTCACTAGAGGCTAGAAAATCGAATTTCGACTTGTTCAAAACTTAATATTCTTGGTATATAGAGGCTTGTTATGACGTGATACATCCATTTATATGATTTTTAAGCAGTTTGAAATAAGTGATATAAACGCGATTTTACACTCACTAGGGGCTAGAAAATCGAAATTCTTGACTTTTTGAAAACTTAGTATTCTTGGTACATAGAGGCCTATTATGAGGTGATACATCCATTTATATGATTTTTAAGCAGTTTGAAAGAAGTGAAGTAAACGCGATTTTACACTCACTAGGGGCTAGAACATCGAATTTCTTGACTTTTTGAGTACTCAGTATTCTTGGTATATATAGGCTTATAATGACGTGAAACATGCATTTATATGATTTTTAAGCAGTTTGAAAGAAGTGAAATAAACGCGATTTTACACTCACTAGGGGCTAAAAAATTGAATTTCTTGACTTTTTGAAAACTCAGTATTCTTGGTATATAGAGGCTTATTATGATGTGATACACCCATGTATATGATTTTTATGCAGTTTGAAAGAAATAAAGTAAGCGCGATTTTACGCTCACTAAGGGCTAGAATATCGTATTTCTTGACTTGTTGAAAACTCAGCTTTCTTGGCATATAGATGCTTATTAAGAGGTGATACAGCCATTTATATGATCTTTAAACAGTTTGAAAGAAGTGAAGTAAACGCGAGTTTACACTCACTAGGGGCTAGAAAATCGAAATTCTTGACTTTTTGAAAACTTAGTATTCTTGGTACATAGAGGCTTATTATGAGGTGATACATCCATTTATATGATTTTTAAGCGGTTTGAAAGAAGTGAAGTAAACGCGATTTTACGCTCACTAGGGGCTAGAATGTCGTATTTCTTGACTTGTTGAAAACTCAGTTTTCTTGCATATAGATGCCTATTAAGAGGTGATACATCCATTTATATGATTTTTAAACAGTTTGATGAAGTGAAGTAAACGCGATTTTACACTCAATAGGGGCTAGAAAATCGAATTTCTTGACTTGTTGAAAACTGAATATTCTTGGTATCTATCAGCCTATTATGATGTGATACATCCATATATGTGATTTTTAAGCAATGTGAAGGAAGTGTGGAAAACGCGATTTTACACACGCTTGAGGCTAGAAAATCCAATTTCATGACTTGTTGAAAACACAATATTCTTGGTATATAGAGGCTTTTTAGGATGTGATACACCGATTAATATGATTACTAAGCAGTTTGAAAGAAGTGTGTAAAAACATTTTACACTCACTACAGAGTAGAAAATTTAAATTCATGACTTGTTAAAAACTCAATTATCTTGGTATATAGAGGCTTATTATGATGTGATACATCCTTTATGTGATCTTTAGGCAGTTTGAAAGAAGTGTGGAAAACGCGATTTTACACTCACTAGAGACTAGAAAATTGAATTTCATGACTTGTTTCTAAACTCAATATTCTTGGTATATAGAAGCTTATTATGATGTGATACACCCATTTATATGATTTTTAGGTAGTTTGAAAGAAGTGTGGAAAACGCGATTTTACACTCACTAGAGGCTAGAAAATCGAGTTCACGACTTGTTGAAAACTCAATATTCTTGGTATATAGAGGCTTATTTTAATGTGAAGCACCCTTTTATATGATTTTTAAGCAGTTTGAAAGAAGGGAAGAAAATGCGATGTTACATTCACTACAGACTAGAAAATCGAATGTCGTGACTTGTTAAAAACTCAATATTCTTGGTATATTAAGACTTATTATGAACTGATGCATGCATTTATATGATTTTTACGCAGTTTAAAAGAAGGGAAGAAAACGCGATTTTACACTCACTAGAGGCTAAAAAATCGAATTTCATGATTTGTTGAAAACTTAATATTCTTGGTATATATAAGCCTAATATGATGCGATACATCCATTTATATGATTTTTATGCAGTTTAGAAGAAGGAAGAAATCGCGATTTTGGACTCACTACAGGCTAGAAAATCGAATTTCATGACTTGTTGTAAAGTAAATACTCTTGGTATATGGAGGATTATTATGATGTGATACATCCATTTATATGATTTTTAGGAATTTTGAAAGATGTGTGGAAAACGTTATTTTACACTCACTAGAGGCTAGAAAATCGAATTGCATGACTTGTTGAAAGCTCAATATTCTTGGTATATTAAGGCTTATTATGATGTGATGCATCCATTTATTAATATTAGGCAGTGTGAAGGAAGTGTGGAAAACGCGACTTTACACTCACTAGCGGCTAGAAAATCGAATTTCATGACTTGCTGAAAACTCAATATTCTTGATACATATAGGCTTATTTTGATTAGATATATCCATTTATATGATTTTTCGCAGTTTAAAAGAAGTGTGGAAAACGAGACTTTACACTCACTAGAGGCTAGAAAATCGAATTTCATGACTTGTTTCTAAACTCAGTATTCTTGGTATATAGAAGCTTATTATGATGTGACACACCCATTTATATGATTCTTAAGCGGTTAGAAAGAAGTGAGGAAAACGCGATTTAACACTCACTAGAGGCTAGAAAATCGAATTTCATGACTTGTTGAAAACTCAATATTCTCGGTATATAGAAGCTTGTTATGATGTGATACATCCATTTATATGATTTTTAGGCAGTTGAAAGAAGTGTGGAAAACGCGATATTACACTCACTAGAGGCTAGAAATCGAATTTCATTACTTGTTGAAAACTCAATATTCTTGGTATATAGAGGCTTATTATAATGTGAATCACCCATTTATATGATTTTAAGCAGGTTGAAAGAAGGGAAGAAAATGTCATTTTACACTCACTACATACTAGAAAATCGAATGTCATGACCTTTTAAAAACTGAATATTCTTGGTGTATAGAGGCTTATTATGATGTGATACTTCCATTTATATAATTTTTACGCAGTTTGAAAGAAGGGAAGAAAATGCGATTTTACACTCACTAGAGGCTAGAATATGGAATTTCATTACTTGTTGAAAACTCAATATTCTTGGTATATAGAGGCCTTTTATGAGGTGATACATCCATTTATATGATTTTTAAGCAGTTTGAATGAAGCGAAGTAAACGCGATTTTACACTCACTAGAGGCTAGAAAATCGAATTTCATGACTTGTGAAAACTCAGTATTCTTGGTATATATAGGCTTATTATGACGTGATACACCCGTTTATATGATTTTTAAGCGGTTTGTAAGCAGTTAAGAAAACGCGAACTTACCTTCGCTAGAGGCAAGAAAATCGAATTTCATGACTTGTAGAAAACTCAATACTCTTGGTATATATAGGCTTATCATGATGTGATACATCAATTTATATGATATTAAGCAGTTTGAAAGAAGTGTGGAAAACGCGATTTTACACTCACTAGATGCTAGAAAATCGAATTTCATGACTTGTTAAAAAGTCAATATTCTTGGTATACAAAAGCTTACTATGTTGCCATACACCCATTTATAGGATTTTTAAGCACTTTGAAAGACGTGTGGAAAACGCGATTATACACACACTAGAGGCTAAAAAATCTAATTTCATGGCTTGTTAAATAGCTAATATTCTTGGTGTATATATAAGCTTATTATGATGTGGTACATCCTTTTATGTGATTTCTAGGCAGTTTGAAAGAAGTGAAGAAAACGCAATTTTACACTCACTAGAGGCTAGAAAATCGAATTTCATGACTTGTTGAAAACTCAATATTCTTGGTATATATAGGCTTATTATGATGTGATACATCCTTTTATGTGATTTTTAGGCAGGTTTAAAGAAGTGTGGAAAACGCAATTTTACACTCACTAGAGGCTACAAAATCGAATTTCATGAGTTGTTTCTAAACTCAATATTCTTGGTATATAGAAGCGTATTATGATGTGATACACCCATTTATATGATTTTTAAGCAGTTTGAAATAAGTGAAGAAAACGCGATTTTACACTCACGAGAGGCTAGAAAATCGAATTTCATGACTTGTGAAAACTCAGTATTCTTCGTATATATAGGTATATTATGACGTGATACACCCATTTATATGATTTTAATCGGTTTGAAAGAAGTCAATAAAACGCGACTTTTCATTCACTAGAGGCTAGAAAATCGAATTTCATGACTTGTTTATAACTCCATATTCCTGGTATATTAAGGCTTATTATGATCTGATGCATGCATTTATATAATTTTAAGGCCGTGTGAAGGTAGTGAGGAAAACGCGACTTTACACTCACTAGAGGCTAGAAAATCGAATTTCATGACTTGTTGAAAACTCAATATTATTGGTACATATAGGCCTACTTTGATTTCATACATCCATTTATATGATTTTTTCGCAGTTTAAAAGAAGTGTGGAAAACGCGATTATACACACACTAGAGGCTAGAAAATCGAATTTCATGACTTGTTGAATAGTCAATATTCTTGAAGTCTGTATAAGCTTATTATGATGTGGTACATCTTTTATTTGATTTTTAGGCAGTTTGAAAGAAGCGTGGAAAACGCGATTTTATACTCACTACCGGCTAGAAAATCGAATTTCATGACTTGTTTAAAATTCAATATTCTTTGGTATATTAAGGCTTATTATGATCTGTTGCATGCATTTATATAATTTTTAGGCCGTGTGAAGGAAGTTTGGAAAACGCGACTTTACACTCACTAGAGGCTAGAAAATCGAATTTCGACTTGTTCAAAACTCAATATTCTTGGTATATAGAGGCTTGTTATGACGTGATACATCCATTTATATGATTTTTAAGCAGTTTGAAATAAGTGATATAAACGCGATTTTACACTCACTAGGGGCTAGAACATCGAATTTCTTGACTTTTTGAGTACTCAGTATTCTTGGTATATATAGGCTTATAATGACGTGAAACATGCATTTATATGATTTTTAAGCAGTTTGAAAGAAGTGAAATAAACGCGATTTTACACTCACTAGGGGCTAGAAAATTGAATTTCTTGACTTTTTGAAAACTCAGTATTCTTGGTATATAGAGGCTTATTATGATGTGATACACCCATGTATATGATTTTTATGCAGTTTGAAAGAAATAAAGTAAGCGCGATTTTACGCTCACTAAGGGCTAGAATATCGTATTTCTTGACTTGTTGAAAACTCAGCTTTCTTGGCATATAGATGCTTATTAAGAGGTGATACAGCCATTTATATGATCTTTAAACAGTTTGAAAGAAGTGAAGTAAACGCGAGTTTACACTCACTAGGGGCTAGAAAATCGAAATTCTTGACTTTTTGAAAACTTAGTATTCTTGGTACATAGAGGCTTATTATGAGGTGATACATCCATTTATATGATTTTTAAGCGGTTTGAAAGAAGTGAAGTAAACGCGATTTTACGCTCACTAGGGGCTAGAATATCGTATTTCTTGACTTGTTGAAAACTCAGTTTTCTTGGCATATAGATGCCTATTAAGAGGTGATACATCCATTTATATGATTTTTAAACAGTTTGATGAAGTGAAGTAAACGCGATTTTACACTCAATAGGGGCTAGAAAATCGAATTTCTTGACTTGTTGAAAACTGAATATTCTTGGTATCTATCAGCCTATTATGATGTGATACATCCATATATGTGATTTTTAAGCAATGTGAAGGAAGTGTGGAAAACGCGATTTTACACACGCTTGAGGCTAGAAAATCCAATTTCATGACTTGTTGAAAACACAATATTCTTGGTATATAGAGGCTTTTTAGGATGTGATACACCGATTAATATGATTACTAAGCAGTTTGAAAGAAGTGTGTAAAAACATTTTACACTCACTACAGAGTAGAAAATTTAAATTCATGACTTGTTAAAAACTCAATTATCTTGGTATATAGAGGCTTATTATGATGTGATACATCCTTTATGTGATCTTTAGGCAGTTTGAAAGAAGTGTGGAAAACGCGATTTTACATTCACTTAGAGGCTAGAAATTCGAAATTCATGACTTGTTAAAATCTCAATATTCTTGGTATATAGAGGCTTATTATAATGTGAAGCACCCAATTATATGAATTTTAAGCAGTTTGAAAGAAGGGAAGAAAATGCGATTTTACACTCACTAGAGGCTAGAATACCGAATTTCATGACTTGTTGAAAACTAAATATTCTTGGTATCTATAAACCTATTATGATGTGATACATCCATATATGTGATTTTTAGGCAATATGAAGGAAGTGTGGAAAACGCGATTTTACACTCGCTTGAGGCTAGAAAATCGAATTTCATGACTTGTTGAAAACTTAATATTCTTTGTATATAGAGGCTTTTTAGGATGTGATACACCGATTAATATGATTACTAAGCAGTTTGAAAGAAGTATGGAAAAACATTTTACACTCACTACAGACTAGAAAATCGAAATTCATGACTTTTTAAAAACTCAAATATCTTGGTATATAGAGGCTTATTATGATGTGATACATCCTTTTATGTCATCTTTAGGCAGTTTGAAAGAAGTGTGGAAAACGCGATTTTACACTCACTAGAGACTAGAAAATTGAATTTCACGACTTGTTTCTAAACTCAATATTCTTGGTATATAGAAGCTTATTAAGATGTGATACACCCATTTATATGATTTTTAGGTAGTTTGAAAGAAGTGTGGAAAACGCGATTTTACACTCTCTAGAGGCTAGAAAATCGAGTTCTCAAATTGTTGAAAACTCAATTCTCTTGGTATATAGAGGCTTATTTTAATGTGAAGCACCCTTTTATATGATTTTTAAGCAGTTTGAAAGAAGGGAAGAAAATGCGATGTTACATTCACTACAGACTAGAAAATCGAATGTCATGACTTGTTAAAAACTCAATAATCTTGGCATATTAAGACTTATTATGGTCTGATGCATGCATTTATATAATTTTTAGGCCGTGTGAAGGAAGTGTGGAAAACGCGACTTTACACTCACTAGAGGCTAGAAAATCGAATTTCGACTTGTTCAAAACTCAATATTCTTGGTATATAGAGGCTTATTATGATATGATAGTTTATTTATATGATTTTTACGCAGTTTAAAAGAAGGGAAGAAAACGCGATTTTAGACTCACCACATGCTAAAAAATCGAATTTCATGATTTGTTGAAAACTTAATATTCTTGGTATATATAAGCCTATTATGATGCGATACATCCATTTATATGATTTTTAAGCAGCTTAAAAGAAGGAAGAAATCACGATTTTAGACTCACTACAGGCTAGAAAATCGAATTTCATGGCTTGTTGTAAAGTAAACACTCTTGGTATATGGAGGATTATTATGATGTGATACATCCATTTATATGATTTTTAGGCAGTTTGAAAGAAGTGTGGAAAACGTGATTTTACACTCACTAGAGGCTAGAAAATCGAATTGCATGACTTGTTTCTAAACTCAATATTCTTGGTATATAGAAGCTGATTATGATGCGATACACCCATTTATATGGTTCTTAAGCGGTTAGAAAGAAGTGAGGAAAACGCCATTTTACACTCACTAGAGGCTAGAAAATCGAATTTCATAACTTGTTGAAAACCAAAAATTCTTGGTATTTATAAGCCTATTATGATGTGATACATCCATATATGTGATTTTTATGCACTTTGAAGGAAGTGAAGAAAACGCGATTTTAAATTCACGTAGAGGCTAGAAGTTCGAATTTCATGACTTGTTAAATTCTCAATATTCTTGGTATATTGAGGCTTATTATAATGTGAAGCACCCAATTATATGATTTTTGGCAGTTTGAAAGAAGGGAAGAAAATGCGATTTTACACTCACTACAGACTAGAAAATCGAATATCATGACTCAATATTCTTGGTATATAGAGGCTTATTATGATGTGATACTTCCATTTATATAATATTTACGCAGTTTGAAAGAAGGGAAGAAAATGCGATTTTACACTCACTAGAGGCTAGAATAACGAATTTCATGACTTGTTGAAAACTAAATATTCTTGGTATCTATAATCCTATTATGATGTGATACATCCATATATGTGATTTTTAGGCAATGTGAAGGAAGTGTGGAAAACGCGATTTTACACACGCTTGAGCCTAGAAAATCGAATTTCATGAGTTGTTGAAAACTCAATATTCTTGGTATATAGAGGCTTTTTAGGATGTGATACACCGATTAATATGATTACTAAGCAGTTTGAAAGAAGTGTGTAAAAACATTTTACACTCACTACAGACTAGAAAATTGAAATTCATGACTTGTTAAAAACTCAATTATCTTGGTATATAGAGGCTTCTTATGATGTGATACATCCTTTATGTGATCTTTAGGCAGTTTGAAAGAAGTGTGGAAAACGCGATTTTACACTCACTAGCGGCTTAGAAAATCGAATTTCATGACTTGTTTAAAATTCCATTTTCTTGGTGTATTAAGGCTTATTATTATCTGATGCATGCATTTATATAATTTTTAGGCCGTGTGAAGGAAGTGTGGAAAAGGTGACCTCACACTCACTAGAGGCTAGAAAATCGAATTTCGACTCGTTCAAAACTCAATATTCTTGGTATATAGAGGCTTACAATGATATGATACATGCATTTATGTGATTTTTAGGCAGTTTGAAAGAAGTGAAGAAAACGCGATTTTACATTCACTTAGAGGCTAGAAATTCGAATTTCATGACTTGTTGAAAACTCAATATTCTTGGTATATATAAGCCTATTATGATGCGATACATCCATTTATGTGATATTTAGGTAGTTTGAAAGAAGTGAAGAAAACGCGATTTTACTTTCACTAGAGGCTAGAAAATGGAATTTCATGACTTGTCGTAAACTCAATATTCTTGGTATATAGAAGCTTTTTATGATGTGATACACATATTTATATGATTTTTAGGCAGTTTGAAAGAAGTGTGGAAAACGCGATTCTACACTCACCAGAGGCTAGAAAATCCAATTTCATAACTTGTTGAAAAATCAATATTCTTGGTATATAGAGGCTTATTATAATGTTAAGCACCCATTTATATGATTTTTAAGCACTTTGAAAGAAGGGAAGAAAATGCAATTTTACACTCACTACAGACTAGAAAATCGAATGTCATTACTTGTTAAAAACTCAATATTCTTGGTATATAGAGGCTTATTATGATGTGATACTTCCATTTATATAATATTTACGCAGTTTGAAAGAAGGCAGGAAAATGCGATTTTACAACCACTAGAGGCTAGAATACCGAATTTTATGACTTGTTGAAAACTAAATATTCTTGGTATCTATAAGCCTATTATGATGTGATACATCCATATATGTGATTTTTAGGCAATGTGAAGGAAGTGTGGAAAACGCGATTTTACACTCACTACAGACTAGAAAATCGAAATTCATGACTTGTTAAAAACTCAATTATCTTGGTATATAGAGGCTTATTATGATGTGATACATCCATTTATGTGATTTTTAGGTAGTTTGAAAAAAGTGTGGAAAACGCGATTTTACACTCACTAGAGGCTAGAAAATCGAGTTCACGACTTGTTGAAAACTCAATACTCTTGGTATATAGAGGCTTATTTTAATGTGAAGCACCGTTTTATATGATTTTTAAGCAGTTAGAAAGAAGGGAAGGAAATGCGATGTTACATTCACTACACACTAGAAAATCGAATGTCATGACTTGTTAAAAACTCAATATTCTTGGTATATTAAGACTTATTATGATCTGATGCATGCATTTATATAATTTTTAGGCCGTGTGAAGGAAGTGTGGAAAACGCGACTTTACACTCACTAGAGGCTAGAAAATCGAATTTCGACTTGTTCAAAACTCAATATTCTTGGTATATATAGGCTTATTATGATGTGATACATCCTTTTATGTGATTTTTAGGCAGGTGTAAAGAAGTGTGGAAAACGCAATTTTACACTCACTAGAGGCTACAAAATCGAAATTCATGAGTTGTTTCTAAACTCAATATTCTTGGTATATAGAAGCTTATTATGATGTGATACACCCATTTATATGATTTTTAAGCGGTTTGAAATAAGTAAAGAAAACGCGATTTTACACTCACGAGAGGCTAGAAAATCGAATTTCATGACTTGTGAAAACTCAGTATTCTTGGTATATATAGGTATATTATGACGTGATACACCCATTTATATGATTTTAAGCGGTTTGAAAGAAGTTAATAAAACGCGACTTTACCTTCAATAGAGGCAAGAAAATCGAATTTCATGACTTGTCGAAAACTCAATACTCTTTTGGTACATATAGGCTTATCATAATGTGATACATCAATTTATATGATATTTTGGCAGTTTGTAAGAAGTGTGGAAAACGCGATTTTACACTCACTAGAGGCTAGAAAATCGAATTTCATGACACGTTAAAAAGTCAATAGTCTTGGTATATAAAAGCTTATTGTGATCTGATACACCCATTTATATGATTTTTAAACAGTTTGAAAGAAGTGTGATAAAAAGATTTTACACTCACTACAGACTAGAAAATCGAAATTCATGACTTGTTTATAACTCAATATTCTTGGTATATTAAGGCTTATTATGATCTGATGCATGCATTTATATAATTTTAAGGCCGTGTGAAGGTAGTGAGGAAAACGCGACTTTACACTCACTAGAGGCTAGAAAATCGAAATTCATGACTTGTTAAAAACTCAATTATCTTGGTATATAGAGGCTTATTATGATGTGATACTTCCATTTATATAATATTTACGCAGTTTGAAAGAAGGGAAGAAAATGCGATTTTACACTCACTAGAGGCTAGAATAACGAATTTCATGACTTGTTGAAAACTAAATATTCTTGGTATCTATAATCCTATTATGATGTGATACATCCATATATGTGATTTTTAGGCAATGTGAAGGAAGTGTGGAAAACGCGATTTTACACACGCTTGAGCCTAGAAAATCGAATTTCATGAGTTGTTGAAAACTCAATATTCTTGGTATATAGAGGCTTTTTAGGATGTGATACACCGATTAATATGATTACTAAGCAGTTTGAAAGAAGTGTGTAAAAACATTTTACACTATCTACAGACTAGAAAATTGAAATTTATGACTTGTTAAAAACTCAATTATCTTGGTATATAGAGGCTTCTTATGATGTGATACATCCTTTATGTGATCTTTAGGCAGTTTGAAAGAAGTGTGGAAAACGCGATTATACACACACTAGAGGCTAGAAAATCGAATTTCATGACTTGTTGAATAGTCAATATTCTTGAGGTCTATATAAGCTTATTATGATGTAGTACATCCTTTTATGTGAATTCTAGGCAGTTTAAAAGAAGTGTGGAAAACGCAATTTTACACTCACTTGAGGCTAGAAAATCGAATTTCATGAGTTGTTTCAGGACTCAATATTCTTGGTATATAGAAGCTTATTATGATGTGATACACCCATTTATATGATTCTTAAGCGGTTTGAAAGAAGTGAAGAAAACGCGATTTTACACTCACTAGAGGCTAGAAAATCGAATTTCATGACTTGTCGAAAACTCAATACTCTTGGTATATATAGGCTTATCATGATGTGATACATCAATTTATTTGATATTTAGGCAGTTTGAAAGAAGTGTGAAAACCGCGATTTTACACTCTTTAGAGTCTAGAAAATCGAAATTCATGACTTGTTAAAAACTCAATATTCTTGGTATATAGAGGCTTACTATGATGTGATACATTGTTTTATGTGATTTTTAGGCAGTTTGAAAGAAGCGTGGAAAACGCGATTTTACACTCACTAGCGGGTAGAAAATCGAATTTCGAATTGTTCAAAACTCAATATTCTTGGTATATAGAGGCTTACTATGATATTATACATCCATTTATGTGATTTTTAGGCAGTTTGAAAGAAGTGAAGAAAACGCGACTTTACATTCACTTAGAGGCTTGAAATTCGAATTTCATGACTTGTTAAAATCTCAAAATTCTTGGTATATAGAGGCTTATTATAATGTGAAGCACCCAATTATATGATTTTTAAGCGGTTTGAAAGAAGCGAAGAAAATGCGATTTTACACTCACTACAGACTAGAAAATCGAATGTCATGACTTGTTAAAAACTCAATATTCTTGGTATATAGAGGCTTATTATGATGTGATACTTCCATTTATATAATATTTACGCAGTTTGAAAGAAGGGAAGAAAATGCGATTTTACACTCACTAGAGGCTAGAATACCGAATTTCATAACTTGTTGAAAACCAAAAATTCTTGGTATTTATAAGCCTATTATGATGTGATACATCCATATATGTGATTTTTAGGCAATGTGAAGGAAGTGTGGAAAACGCGATTTTACACTCGCTTGAGGCTAGAAAATCGAATTTCATGACTTGTTGAAAACTCAATATTCTTGGTATATAGAGGCTTTTTAGGATGTGATACACCGATTAATATGATTACTAAGCAGTTTGAAAGAAGTGTGGAAAAACATTTTACACTCACTACAGACTAGAAAATCGAAATTCATGACTTGTTAAAAACTCAATGATCTTGGTATATAGAGGCTTATTATGATGTGATACATCCTTTTATGTGATCTTTAGGCAGCTTGAAAGAAGTGTGGAAAACGCGATTTCACACTCACTAGAGACTAGAAAATCGAATTTCATGACTTGTTTCTAAACTCAATATTCTTGGTATATAGAAGCTTATTATGATGTGATACAACCATTTATATGATTTTAAGCCGTTTGAAAAAAGTGAAGTAAACGCGATTTTACACTCACTAGGGGCTATAATATCGAATTTCTTGACCTCTTGAAAACTGATTATTCTTGGTATATATAGGCTTATCATGATGTGATACATCAATTTATTTGATATTTAGGCAGTTTGAGAGAAGTGTGAAAATCGCGATTTGACACTCACTAGAGGCTAGAAAATCGAAATTCATGACTGGTTAAAAACTCAATATTCTTGGTATATAGAAGCTTACTATGATGTGATACATTGTTTTATGTGATTTTTAGGCAGTTTGAAAGAAGAGTGGAAAACGCGAATTTACACTCACTAGCGGCTAGAAAATCGAATTTCATGACTTGTTTAAAATTCAATATTCTTGGTATATTAAGGCTTATTATGATCTGTTGCATGCATTACATAATTTTTAGGCCGTGTGAAGGAAGTGTGGAAAACGCGACTTTGCACTCACTAGAGGCTTGAAAATCGAATTTCGACTTGTTCAAAACTCAATATTCTTGGTATATAGAGGCTTACTATGATATGATACATCCATTTATGTGATTTTTATGCACTTTGAAGGAAGTGAAGAAAACGCGATTTTAAATTCACTTAGAGGCTAGAAGTTCGAATTTCATGACTTGTTAAATTCTCAATATTCTTGGTATATAGAGGCTTATTATAATGTGAAGCACCCAATTATATGATTTTTAGCAGTTTGAAAGAAGGGAAGAAAATGCGATTTTACACTCACTACAGACTAGAAAATCGAATATCATGACTCAATATTCTTGGTATATAGAGGCTTATTATGATGTGATACTTCCATTTATATAATATTTACGCAGTTTGAAAGAAGGGAAGAAAATGCGATTTTACACTCACTAGAGGCTAGAATAACGAATTTCATGACTTGTTGAAAACTAAATATTCTTGGTATCTATAATCCTATTATGATGTGTTACATCCATATATGTGATTTTTAGGCAATGTGAAGGAAGTGTGGAAAACGCGATTTTACACTCACTACAGACTAGAAAATCGAAATTCATGACTTGTTAAAAACTCAATTATCTTGGTATATAGAGGCTTATTATGATGTGATACATCCATATATGTGATTTTTAGGTAGTTTGAAAAAAGTGTGGAAAACGCCATTTTACACTCACTAGAGGCTAGAAAATCGAGTTCACGACTTGTTGAAAACTCAATACTCTTGGTATATAGAGGCTTATTTTAATGTGAAGCACCCTTTTATATGATTTTTAAGCAGTTAGAAAGAAGGGAAGGAAATGCGATGTTACATTCACTACACACTAGAAAATCGAATGTCATGACTTGTTAAAAACTCAATATTCTTGGTATATTAAGACTTATTATGATCTGATGCATGCATTTATATAATTTTTAGGCCGTGTGAACGAAGTGTGGAAAACGCGACTTTACACTCACTAGAGGCTAGAAAATCGAATTTCGACTTGTTCAAAACTCAATATTCTTGGTATATAGAGGCTTATAATGATATGATAGTTCCATTTATATGATTTTTACGCAGTTTAAAAGAAGGGAAGAAAACGCGATTTTACACGCACTAGAGGCTAAAAAATCGAATTTCATGATTTGTTGAAAACTTAATATTCTTGGTATATATAAGCCTATTATGATGAGATACATCCATTTATATGATTCTTAAGCAGTTTAAAAGAAGGAAGAAGTCGCGATTTTAGACTCACTACAGGCTAGAAAATCGAATTTCATGACTTGTTGTAAAGTAAATACTCTTGGTATATGGAGGATTATTATGATGTGATACATCCATTTATATGATTTTTAGGCAGTTTGAAAGAAGTGTGGAAAACGTTATTTTACACTCACTAGAGGCTAGAAAATCGAATTGCATGACTTGTTGAAAACTCAATATTCTTGGTATAATAAGGCTTATTATGATGTGATGCATTCATTTATTAATATTAGGCAGTGTGAAGGAAGTGTGGAAAACGCGACTTTACACTCACTAGAGGCTAGAAAATCGAATTTCATGACTTGTTGAAAACTCAATATTCTTGGTACATATAGGCTAATTTTGATTAGATATATCCATTTATATGATTTTTCGCAGTTTAAAAGAAGTGTGGAAAACGCGACTTTACACTCACTAGAGGCTAGAAAACCGAATTTCATGACTTGTTTCTAAACTCAATATTCTTGGTATATAGAAGGTTATTATGATGTGATACACCCATTTATATGATTCTTAAGCGGTTAGAAAGAAGTGAGGAAAACGCGATTTTACACTCACTAGAGGCTAGAAAATCGAATTTCATGACTTGTTGAAAACTCAACATTCTTGGTATATAGAAGCTTGTTATGATGTGATACATCCATTTATATGATTTTTAGGCAGTTGAAAGAAGTGTGGAAAACGCGATTTTACACTCACTAGAGACTAGAAAATCGAATTTCATTACTTGTTGAAAACTCAATATTCTTGGTATATAGAGGCTTATTATAATGTGAATCACCCATTTATATGATTTTTAAGCAGGCTGAAAGAAGGGAAGAAAATGCCATTTTACACTCACTACATACTAGAAAATCGAATGTAATGACCTTTTAAAAACTCAATATTCTTGGTATATAGAGCCTTATTATGATGTGATACTTCCATTTATATAATTTTTACGCAGTTTGAAAGAACGGAAGAAAATGCGATTTTACACTCACTAGAGGCTAGAAAATCGAATTTCATGACTTCTTGAAAACTCAATATTCTTGGTATATTAAGCCTTATTATGAAGTGATACATCCTTTTATGTGATTTTTTCGCAGTTTGAAAGAAGTGAAGAAAACGCAATTTTACACTCACTAGAGGCTAGAAAATCGAATTTCATGACTTGTTGAAAACTCAATATTCTTGGTATATATAGGCTTATTATGATGTGATGCATCCTTTTATGTGATTTTTAGGCAGTTTGAAAGAAGTGTGGAAAACGCAATTTTACACTCACTAGAGGCTACAAAATCGAATTTCATGAGCTGTTTCTAAACTCAATATTCTTGGTATATAGAAGCTTATTATGATGTGATACACCCATTTATATGATTCATAAGCGGTTTGAAATAAGTGAAGAAAACGCGATTTTACACTCACTAGAGGCTAGAAAATCGAATTTCATGACTTGTTGAAAACTCAATATTTTTGGTACATATAGGCCTATTTTGATTTCATACATTCATTTATGTGATTTTTTCGCAGTTTAAAAGAAGTGTGGAAAACGCGATTATACACACACTAGAGGCTAGAAAATCGAATTTCATGACTTGTTTAAAACTCAATATTCTTGGTATGTATAGATTTATTATGATTTGATACATCCATTTATATGATTTTTTCAAAGTTTAAAAGAACTGTGAAAAACACTATTTTACACTCACTAGAGCCTAGAAAATCGTATTTCATGACATTGTTGAAAACTTAATATTCTTGGTATATATAAGTTTATTATGATGTGATACATCTATTTATGTGATTTTTAGGCAGTTTCAAAGAAGTGAAAAAAACGCGATTTTTTACTCACTAGGGGCTATAGAATCGAATTTCTTGACCTGTTGAAAGCTGAATATTCTTGGTATATAGAGGCCTATTATGAGGTGATACATCCATTTATATGATTTTTAAGCAGTTTGAAAGAAGCGAAGTAAACGCGATTTTACACTCACTAGAGGCTAGAAAATCGAATTTCATGACTTGTTGTAAACTCAATACTCTTGGTATATAGAAGCTTATTATGATGTGATACTTCCATTTACATAATTTTTACGCAGTTTGAAAGAAGGCAGAAAATGCAATTTTACACTCACTAGAGGCTAGAATATGGAATTTCATGACTTGTTGAAAACTCAATATTCTTGGTATATAGAGGCTTTTTATGATGTGATACATCCATTTATATGATTTTAAGCCGTTTGAAAGAAGTGAAGTAAACGCGATTTTTTACTCACTAGGGGCTATAGAATCGAATTTCTTAACCTGTTTAAGGCTGAATATTCTTGGTATATAGAGGCCTATTATGAGGTGATACATCCATTTATATGATTTTTAAGCAGTTTGAAAGAAGCGAAGTAAACGCGATTTTACACTCACTAGAGGCTAGAAAATCGAATTTCATGACTTGTCGAAAACTCAATACTCTTGGTATATATAGGCTTATCATGATGTAATACATCAATTTATATGATATTTAGGCAGTTTGAAAGAAGTGTGGAAAACGCGATTTTAAACTCACTAGATGCTAGAAAATCGAATTTCATGACTTGTTAAAAAGTCAATATTCTTGGTATATAAAAGCTTACTATGCTGTCATACACCCATTTATAGGATTTTTAAGCACTTTGAAAGAAGTGTGGAAAACGCAATTTTACACTCACTAGAGGCTAGAAAATCGAATTTCATGACTTGTTGAAAACTCAATACTCTTGGTATATATAGGCTTATTATGATGTGATACATCCTTTTATATGATTTTAAGCCGTTTGAAAGAAGTGAAGTAAACGCGATTTTTTACTCACTAGGGGCTATAGAATCGAATTTCTTGACCTGTTGAAAGCTGAATATTCTTGGTATATAGAGGCCTATTATGAGGTGATACATCCATTTATATGATTTTTAAGCAGTTTGAAAGAAGCGAAGTAAACGCGATTTTACACTCACTAGAGGCTAGAAAATCGAATTTCATGACTTGTCGAAAACTCAATACTCTTGGTATATACAGGCTTATCATGATGTAATACATCAATTTATATGATATTTAGGCAGTTTGAAAGAAGTGTGGAAAACGCGATTTTACACTCACTAGATGCTAGAAAATCGAATTTCATGACTTGTTAAAAAGTCAATATTCTTGGTATATAAAAGCTTACTATGCTGTCATACACCCATTTATAGGATTTTTAAGCACTTTGAAAGAAGTGTGGAAAACGCAATTTTACACTCACTAGAGGCTAGAAAATCGAATTTCATGACTTGTTGAAAACTCAATACTCTTGGTATATATAGGCTTATTATGATGTGATACATCCTTTTATGTGATTTTTAGGCAGGTGTAAAGAAGTGTGGAAAACGCAATTTTACACTCACTAGAGGCTACAAAATCGAAATTCATGAGTTGTTTCTAAACTCAATATTCTTGGTATATAGAAGCTTATTATGATGTGATACACCCATTTATATGATTTTTAAGCGGTTTGAAATAAGTAAAGAAAACGCGATTTTACACTCACGAGAGGCTAGAAAATCGAATTTCATGACTTGTGAAAACTCAGTATTCTTGGTATATATAGGTATATTATGACGTGATACACCCATTTATATGATTTTAAGCGGTTTGAAAGAAGTTAATAAAACGCGACTTTACCTTCAATAGAGGCAAGAAAACCGAATTTCATGACTTGTCGAAAACTCAATACTCTTTTGGTACATATAGGCTTATCATAATGTGATACATCAATTTATATGATATTTAGGCAGTTTGAAAGAAGTGTGGAAAACGCGATTTTACACTCACTAGAGGCTAGAAAATCGAATTTCATGACACGTTAAAAAGTCAATAGTCTTGGTATATAAAAGCTTATTGTGATCTGATAAACCCATTTATATGATTTTTAAACAGTTTGAAAGAAGTGTGATAAAAAGGTTTTACACTCACTACAGACTAGAAAATCGAAATTCATGACTTGATAATAACTCAATTATCTTGGTATATAGAGGCTTATTATGATGTGATACATCCTTTTATGTGATCTTTAGGCAGTTTGAAAGAAGTGTGGAAAACGCGATTTTACACTCACTAGAGGCTAGAAAATCGAATTTCATGACTTATTTCTAAACTCAATATTCTTGGTATATAGAAGCTTATTATGATGTGATACGCACATTTATATGATTCTTAAGCGGTTAGAAAGAAGTGAGGAAAACGCGATTTTACACTCACTAGAGGCTTGAAATTCGAATTTCATGACTTGTTAAAATCTCAAAATTCTTGGTATATAGAGGCTTATTATGATGTGATACATCCTTTTATGTGATTTTTATGCAGTTTGAAAGAAGTGTGGAAAACGCAATTTTACACTCACTAGAGGCTACAAAATAGAATTTCATGAGCTGTTTCTTAACTCAATATTCTTGGTATATAGAAGCTTATTATGATGTGATACACCCATTTATGATTCATAAGCGGTTTGAAATAAGTGAAGAAAACGCGATTTTACACTCACTAGAGGCTAGAAAATCGAATTTCATGACTTGTTGAAAACTCAATATTCTTGGTACATAAAGGCCTATTTTGATTTCATACATCCATTTATATGATTTCTTCGCAGTTTAAAAGAAGTGTGGAAAACGCGATTATACACACACTAGAGGCTAGAAAATCGAATTTAATGACTTGTTGAATAGTCAATTTACTTGAGGTATATATAAGCTTATTATGATGTGGTACATCCTTTTATGTGATTTCTAGGCAGTGTGAAAGAAGTGTGGAAAACGCAATTTTACACTCACTAGAGGCTACAAAATCAATTTCATGAGCTGTTTCTAAACTCTATATTCTTGGTATATAGAAGCTTATTATGATGTGATACACCCATTTATTTGATTTTTAGGTAGTTTGAAAGAAGTGTGTAAAACGCCATTTTACACTCACTAGAGGCTAGAAAATCGAGTTCATGACTTGTTGAAAACTCAATATTCTTGGTATATAGAGGCTTTTTATGATGTGATACATCCATTTATATGATTTTAATCCGTTTGAAAGAAGTGAAGTATACGCGATTTTACACTCACTAGGGGCTAGAAAATCGAATTTCTTGACCTGTTGAAAACTATATATTCTTGGTATATAGAGGCTTATTATGAGGTGATACATCCATTTGTATGATTTTTAAGCAGTTTGAAAGAAGCGAAGTAAACGCGATTTTACACTCACTACAGGCTAGAAAATCGAATTTCATGACTTGTTGTAAAGTAAATACTCTTGGTATATGGAGGATTATTATGATGTGATACATCCATTTATATGATTTTTAGGCAGTTTGAAAGAAGTGTGGAAAACGTGATTTTACACGCACTAGAGGTTAGAAAATCGAATTGCATAACTTGTTGAAAACTCAATATTCTTGGTATATTAAGGCTTATTATGATGTGATGCATCCATTTATTAATATTAGGCAGTGTGAAGGAAGTGTGGAAAACGCGACTTTACACTCACTAGAGGCTAGAAAATCGAATTTCATGACTTGTTTAAAACTCAATATTCTTGGTACATATAGGCTAATTTTGAATAGATATATCCATTTATATGATTTTTCGCAATTTAAAAGAAGTGTGGAAAACGCGACTTTACACTCACTAGAGGCTAGAAAATCGAATTTCATGACTTGTTTCTAAACTCAATATTCTTGGTATATAGAAGCTTATTATGATGTGATACACCCATTTATATGATTCTTAAGCGGTTAGAAAGAAGTGAGGAAAACGCGATTTTACACTCACTAGAGGCTAGAAAATCGAATTTCATGACTTGTTGAAAACTCAATATTCTTGGTATATAGAAGCTTGTTATGATGTGATACATCCATTTATATGATTTTTAGGTAGTTGAAAGAAGTGTGGAAAACGCGATTTTACACTCACTAGAGGCTAGAAAATCGAATTTCATTACTTGTTGAAAACTCAATATTCTTGGTATATAGAGGCTCATTATAATGTGAATCACCCATTTATATGATTTTTAAGCAGGTTGAAAGAAGGGAAGAAAATGCCATTTTACAGTCACTACATACTAGAAAATCGAATTTCAAGACCTTTTAAAAACTCAATTTTCTTGGTATATAGAGGCTTATTATGATGTGATACTTCCATTTATATAATTTTTACGCAGTTTGAAAGAAGGGAAGAAAATGCGATTTTACACTCACTAGAGGCTAGAAAATCAAATTTCATGACTTCTTGAAAACTCAATATTCTTGGTATATTAAGGCTTATTATGAAGTGATACATCCTTTTATGTGATTTTTTGGCAGATTGAAAGAAGTGAAAAAAACGCAATTTTACACTCACTAGGGGCTAAAAAATCGAATTTCTTGACCTGTTGAAAACTATATATTCTTGGTATATAGAGGCTTATTATGAGGTGATACATCCATTTTTATGTGATTTTTAAGCAGTTTGATAGATGCGATGTAAACGCGATTTTACACTCACTAGAGGCTAGAAAATCGAATTTCATGACTTGTGAAAACGCAGTATTATTGGTATATATAGGCTTATTATGACGTGATACACCCATTTATATGATTTTTAAGCGGTTTGTAAGAAGTTAAGAAAACGCGAGTTTACGTTCACTAGAGGCAACAAAATCGAATTTCATGACTTGTCGAAAACTCAATACTCTTGGTATATATAGGCTTATATTGATGTGATACGACAATTTATATGATTTTTAGGCAGTTTGAAAGAAGTGTGGAAAACGCAATTTCACACTCACTAGATGCTACAAAATCGAATTTGATGACTTGTTAAAAAGTCAATATTCTTGGTATATAAAAGCTTACTGTGTTGTGATACACCCATTTATAGGATTTTTAAGCACTTTGAAAGAAGTGTGGAAAACGCGATTATACACACACTAGAGGCTAGAAAATCGAATTTCATGACTTGTTTTTAAACTTAATATTATTGGTGTATATATAAGCTTATTATGATGTGGTACATCCTTTTATGTGATTTCTAGGCAGTTTGAAAGAAGTGAAGAAAACGCAATTTTACACTCACTAGAGGCTAGAAAATCGAATTTCATGAGCTGTTTCTTAACTCAATATTCTTGGTATATAGAAGCTTATTATGATGTGATACACCCATTTATATGATTCATAAGCGGTTTGAAATAAGTGAAGAAAACGCGATTTTACACTTACTAGAGGCTAGAAAATCGAATTTCATGACTTGTTGAAAACTCAATATTCTTGGTACATAAAGGCCTATTTTGATTTCATACATCCATTTATATGATTTTTTCGCAGTTTAAAAGAAGTGTGGAAAACGCGATTATACACACACTAGAGGCTAGAAAATCGAATTTAATGACTTGTTGAATAGTCAATATACTTGAGGTATATATAAGCTTATTATGATGTGGTACATCCTTTTATGTGATTTTTCGCAGTTTAAAAGATGTGTGGAAAACGCGACCTTACACTTACTAGAGGCTAGAAAATCGAATTTCATGACTTGTTTCTAAACTCAATATTCTTGGTATATAGAAGCTTATTATGATGTGATACGCCCATTTATATGATTCTTAAGCGGTTAGAAAGAAGTGAGGAAAACGCGATTTTACACTCACTAGAGGCTAGAAAATCGAATTTCATGATTGTTGAAAACTCAATATTCTTGGTATATAGAAGCTTGTTATGATGTGATACATCCATTTATATGATTTTTAGGCAGTTGAAAGAAGTGTGGAAAACGCGATTTTACACTCACTAGAGGCTAGAAAATCGAATTTCATTACTTGTTGAATACTCAATATTCTTGGTATATAGAGGCTTATTATAATGTGAATCACCCATTTATATGATTTTAAGCAGGTTAAAGAAGGGAAGAAAATGCCATTTTACACTCACTAGGGGCTATAATATCGAATTTCTTGACCTGTTGAAAACTGATTATTCTTGGTATATATAGGCTTATCATGATGTGATACATCAATTTATTTGATATTTAGGCAGTTTGAAAGAAGTGTGAAAATCGCGATTTGACACTCACTAGAGGCTAGAAAATCGAAATTCATGACTGGTTAAAAACTCAATATTCTTGGTATATAGAAGCTTACTATGATGTGATACATTGTTTTATGTGATTTTTAGGCAGTTTGAAAGAAGCGTGGAAAACGCGAATTTACACTCACTAGCGGCTAGAAAATCGAATTTCATGACTTGTTTAAAATTCAATATTCTTGGTATATTAAGGCTTATTATGATCTGTTGCATGCATTACATAATTTTTAGGCCGTGTGAAGGAAGTGTGGAAAACGCGACTTTACACTCACTAGAGGCTTGAAAATCGAATTTCGACTTGTTCAAAACTCAATATTCTTGGTATATAGAGGCTTACTATGATATGATACATCCATTTATGTGATTTTTATGCACTTTGAAGGAAGTGAAGAAAACGCGATTTTAAATTCACTTAGAGGCTAGAAGTTCGAATTTCATGACTTGTTAAATTCTCAATATTCTTGGTATATAGAGGCTTATTATAATGTGAAGCACCCAATTATATGATTTTTAGCAGTTTGAAAGAAGGGAAGAAAATGCGATTTTACACTCACTACAGACTAGAAAATCGAATATCATGACTCAATATTCTTGGTATATAGAGGCTTATTATGATGTGATACTTCCATTTATATAATATTTACGCAGTTTGAAAGAAGGGAAGAAAATGCGATTTTACACTCACTAGAGGCTAGAATAACGAATTTCATGACTTGTTGAAAACTAAATATTCTTGGTATGTATAATCCTATTATGATGTGATACATCCATATATGTGATTTTTAGGCAATGTGAAGGAAGTGTGGAAAACGCGATTTTACACTCACTAGAGGCTAGAAAATCGAGTTCACGACTTGTTGAAAACTCAATACTCTTGATATATAGAGGCTTATTTTAATATGAAGCACCCTTTTATATGATTTTTAAGCAGTTTGAAAGAGGGGAAGAAAATGCGATGTTACATTCACTACAGACTACAAAATCGAATGTCATGACTTGTTAAAAACTCGATATTCTTGGTATATTAAGACTTATTATGAACTGATGCATGCATTTATATGATTTTTACGCAGTTTAAAAGAAGGGAAGAAAACGCGATTTTACACTCACTAGAGGCTAAAAAATCGAATTTCATGATTTGTTTAAAACTTAATATTCTTGGTATATATAAACCTAATATGATGCGATACATACATTTATATGATTTTTAAGCAGTTTAGAAGAAGGAAGAAATCGCGATTTTAGACTCACTACAGGCTAGAGAATCGAATTTCATGACTTGTTGTAAAGTAAATACTCTTGGTATATGGAGGATTATTATGATGTGATACATCCATTTATATGATTTTTAGGCAGTTTGAAAGAAGTGTGGAAAACGTGATTTTACACTCACTAGAGGCTAGAAAATCGAATTCCATGACTTGTTGAAAACTCAATATTCTTGGTATATTAAGGCTTATTATGATGTGATGCATCCATTTATTAATATTAGGCAGTGTGAAGAAAGTGTGGAAAACGCGACTTTACACTAACTAGCGGCTAGAAAATCGAGTTTCATGACTTGTTGAAAACTCAATATTCTTGGTACATATAGGCTTATTTTGATTAGATATATCCATTTATATGATTTATCGCAGTTTAAAAGAAGTGTGGAAAACGCGACTTTACACTCACTAGAGGCTAGAAAATCGAATTTCATGACTTGTTTCTAAATTCAGTATTCTTGGTATATAGAAGCTTATTATGATGTGATACACCCATTTATATGATTCTTAAGCGGTTAGAAAGAGGTGAGGAAAACGCGATTTTACACTCACTAGAGGCTAGAAAATCAAATTACATGACTTGTGAAAACGCAGTATTATTGGTATATATAGGCTTATTATGACGTGATACACCCATTTATATGATTTTTAAGCGGTTTGTAAGAAGTTAAGAAAACGCGACTTTACCTTCACTAGAGGCAACAAAATCGAATTTCATGACTTGTCGAAAACTCAATACTCTTGGTATATATAGGCTTATATTGATGTGATACGACCATTTATATGATATTTAGGCAGTTTGAAAGAAGTGTGGAAAACGCGGTTTTACACTCACTAGATGCTAGAAAATCGAATTTCATGACTTGTTAAAAAGTCAATATTCTTGGTATATAAAAGCTTATTGTGTTGTGATACACCCATTTATAGGATTTTTAAGCACTCTGAAAGAAGTGTGGAAAACGCGATTATACACACACTAGAGGCTAGAAAATCGAATTTCATGACTTGTTTTTAAACTCAATATTATTGGTGTATATATAAGCTTATTATGCTGTGGTACATCCTTTTATGTGAATTCAAGGCAGTTTGCAAGAAGTGAAGAAAACGCAATTTTACACTCACTGGAGGCTAGAAAATCGAATTTCATGACTTGTTGAAAACTCAATATTCTTGGTATATATAGGCTTATTATGATGTGATACATCCTTTTATGTGATTTTTATGCAGTTTGAAAGAAGTGTGGAAAACGCAATTTTACACTCACTAGAGGCTACAAAATAGAATTTCATGAGCTGTTTCTTAACTCAATATTCTTGGTATATAGAAGCTTATTATGATGTGATACACCCATTTATATGATTCATAAGCGGTTTGAAATAAGTGAAGAAAACGCGATTTTACACTCACTAGAGGCTAGAAAATCGAATTTCATGACTTGTTGAAAACTCAATATTCTTGGTACATAAAGGCCTATTTTGATTTCATACATCCATTTATATGATTTCTTCGCAGTTTAAAAGAAGTGTGGAAAACGCGATTATACACACACTAGAGGCTAGAAAATCGAATTTAATGACTTGTTGAATAGTCAATTTACTTGAGGTATATATAAGCTTATTATGATGTGGTACATCCTTTTATGTGATTTCTAGGCAGTGTGAAAGAAGTGTGGAAAACGCAATTTTACACTCACTAGAGGCTACAAAATCAATTTCATGAGCTGTTTCTAAACTCTATATTCTTGGTATATAGAAGCTTATTATGATGTGATACACCCATTTATTTGATTTTTAGGTAGTTTGAAAGAAGTGTGTAAAACGCCATTTTACACTCACTAGAGGCTAGAAAATCGAGTTCATGACTTGTTGAAAACTCAATATTCTTGGTATATAGAGGCTTTTTATGATGTGATACATCCATTTATATGATTTTAATCCGTTTGAAAGAAGTGAAGTATACGCGATTTTACACTCACTAGGGGCTAGAAAATCGAATTTCTTGACCTGTTGAAAACTATATATTCTTGGTATATAGAGGCTTATTATGAGGTGATACATCCATTTGTATGATTTTTAAGCAGTTTGAAAGAAGCGAAGTAAACGCGATTTTACACTCACTACAGGCTAGAAAATCGAATTTCATGACTTGTTGTAAAGTAAATACTCTTGGTATATGGAGGAGTACTATGATGTGATACATCCATTTATATGATTTTTAGGCAGTTTGAAAGAAGTGTAGAAAACGTGATTTTACACGCACTAGAGGTTAGAAAATCGAATTGCATAACTTGTTGAAAACTCAATATTCTTGGTATATTAAGGCTTATTATGATGTGATGCATCCATTTATTAATATTAGGCAGTGTGAAGGAAGTGTGGAAAACGCGACTTTACACTCACTAGAGGCTAGAAAATCGAATTTCATGACTTGTTTAAAACTCAATATTCTTGGTACATATAGGCTAATTTTGAATAGATATATCCATTTATATGATTTTTCGCAATTTAAAAGAAGTGTGGAAAACGCGACTTTACACTCACTAGAGGCTAGAAAATCGAATTTCATGACTTGTTTCTAAACTCAATATTCTTGGTATATAGAAGCTTATTATGATGTGATACACCCATTTATATGATTCTTAAGCGGTTAGAAAGAAGTGAGGAAAACGCGATTTTACACTCACTAGAGGCTAGAAATACGAATTTCATGACTTGTTGAAAACTCAATATTCTTGGTATATAGAAGCTTGTTATGATGTGATACATCCATTTATATGATTTTTAGGTAGTTGAAAGAAGTGTGGAAAACGCGATTTTACACTCACTAGAGGCTAGAAAATCGAATTTCATTACTTGTTGAAAACTCAATATTCTTGGTATATAGAGGCTCATTATAATGTGAATCACCCATTTATATGATTTTTAAGCAGGTTGAAAGAAGGGAAGAAAATGCCATTTTACAGTCACTACATACTAGAAAATCGAATTTCAAGACCTTTTAAAAACTCAATTTTCTTGGTATATAGAGGCTTATTATGATGTGATACTTCCATTTATATAATTTTTACGCAGTTTGAAAGAAGGGAAGAAAATGCGATTTTACACTCACTAGAGGCTAGAAAATCGAATTTCATGACTTCTTGAAAACTCAATATTCTTGGTATATTAAGGCTTATTATGAAGTGATACATCCTTTTATGTGATTTTTTGGCAGATTGAAAGAAGTGAAAAAAACGCAATTTTACACTCACTAGGGGCTAAAAAATCGAATTTCTTGACCTGTTGAAAACTATATATTCTTGGTATATAGAGGCTTATTATGAGGTGATACATCCATTTTTATGTGATTTTTAAGCAGTTTGAAAGATGCGATGTAAACGCGATTTTACACTCACTAGAGGCTAGAAAATCGAATTTCATGACTTGTGAAAACGCAGTATTATTGGTATATATAGGCTTATTGTGACGTGATACACCCATTTATATGATTTTTAAGCGGTTTGTAAGAAGTTAAGAAAACGCGAGTTTACGTTCACTAGAGGCAACAAAATCGAATTTCATGACTTGTCGAAAACTCAATACTCTTGGTATATATAGGCTTATATTGATGTGATACGACAATTTATATGATTTTTAGGCAGTTTGAAAGAAGTGTGGAAAACGCAATTTCACACTCACTAGATGCTACAAAATCGAATTTGATGACTTGTTAAAAAGTCAATATTCTTGGTATATAAAAGCTTACTGTGTTGTGATACGCCCATTTATAGGATTTTTAAGCACTTTGAAAGAAGTGTGGAAAACGCGATTATACACACACTAGAGGCTAGAAAATCGAATTTCATGACTTGTTTTTAAACTTAATATTATTGGTGTATATATAAGCTTATTATGATGTGGTACATCCTTTTATGTGATTTCTAGGCAGTTTGAAAGAAGTGAAGAAAACGCAATTTTACACTCACTAGAGGCTAGAAAATCGAATTTCATGAGCTGTTTCTTAACTCAATATTCTTGGTATATAGAAGCTTATTATGATGTGATACACCCATTTATATGATTCATAAGCGGTTTGAAATAAGTGAAGAAAACGCGATTTTACACTTACTAGAGGCTAGAAAATCGAATTTCATGACTTGTTGAAAACTCAATATTCTTGGTACATAAAGGCCTATTTTGATTTCATACATCCATTTATATGATTTTTTCGCAGTTTAAAAGAAGTGTGGAAAACGCGATTATACACACACTAGAGGCTAGAAAATCGAATTTAATGACTTGTTGAATAGTCAATATACTTGAGGTATATATAAGCTTATTATGATGTGGTACATCCTTTTATGTGATTTTTCGCAGTTTAAAAGATGTGTGGAAAACGCGACCTTACACTTACTAGAGGCTAGAAAATCGAATTTCATGACTTGTTTCTAAACTCAATATTCTTGGTATATAGAAGCTTATTATGATGTGATACGCCCATTTATATGATTCTTAAGCGGTTAGAAAGAAGTGAGGAAAACGCGATTTTACACTCACTAGAGGCTAGAAAATCGAATTTCATGACTTGTTGAAAACTCAATATTCTTGGTATATAGAAGCTTGTTATGATGTGATACATCCATTTATATGATTTTTAGGCAGTTGAAAGAAGTGTGGAAAACGCGATTTTACACTCACTAGAGGCTAGAAAATCGAATTTCATTACTTGTTGAATACTCAATATTCTTGGTATATAGAGGCTTATTATAATGTGAATCACCCAATTATATGATTTTAAGCAGGTTAAAGAAGGGAAGAAAATGCCATTTTACAATCACTACATACTAGATAATCGAATGTCATGACCTTTTAAAAACTCAATATTCTTGGTATATAGAGGCTTATTATGATGTGATACTTCCATTTATATAATTTTTACGCAGTTTGAAAGAAGGGAAGAAAATGCAATTTTACACTCACTAGAGGCTAGAAAATCGAATTTCATGACTTGTTGAAAACTCAATATTCTTGGTATATATAGGCTTATTATGATGTGATACATCCTTTTATGTGATTTTTAGGCAGTTTGAAAGAAGTGTGGAAAACGCAATTTTACAGTCACTAGAGGCTACAAAATCAATTTCATGAGCTGTTTCTAAACTCTATATTCTTGGTATATAGAAGCTTATTATGATGTGATGCACCCATTTATATGATTTTTAGGTAGTTTGAAAGCAGTGTGTAAAACGCTATTTTACACTCACTAGAGGCTAGCAAATCGAGTTCATGACTTGTTGAAAACTCAATACTCTTGGTATATATAGGCTTATCATCATGAGATACGTCAATTTATATGATATTTAGGCAGTTTGAAAGAAGTGTGGAAAACGCGATTTTACACTCACTAGATGCTAGAAAATCGAATTTCATGACTTGTTAAAAATTCAATATTCTTGGTATATAAAAGTTTACTGTGTGGAGATACACCCATTTATAGGATTTTTAAGCACTTTGAAAGAAGTGTGGAAAACGCGATTATACACACACTAGAGGCTAGAAAATCGAATTTCATGACTTGTTTTTAAACTCAATATTATTGGTGTATATATAAGCTTATTATGATGTGGTACATGCCTTTATGTGATTTCTAGGCACTTTGAAAGAAGTGAAGAAAACGCAATTTTACACTCACTAGAGGCTAGAAAATCGAATTTCATGACTTGTTGAAAACTCAATATTCTTCGTATATATAGGCCTATTTTGATTTCATACATCCATTTATATGATTTTTTCGCAGTTTAAAAGAAGTGTGGAAAATGCGATTATACACACACTAGAGGCTAGAAAATCGAATTTACTGACTTGTTGAACAGTCAATATTCTTGAGGTATATATAAGCTTATTATGATGCGGTACATCCTTTTATGTGATTTCAAGGCACTTTGAAAGAAGTGTGGAAAACGCCATTTTACACTCACTAGAGGCTAGAAAATCGAATTTCATGAGGTGTTTCTAAACTCAATATTCTTGGTATATAGAAGCTTATTATGATGTGATACACCCATTTATAAGATTCTTAAGCGGTTTGAAAGAAGTGAAGAAAACGCGATTTTACACTCACTAGAGGCTAGAAAATTGAATTTCATGACTTGTCGAAAACTCAATACTCTTGGTATATATAGGCTTATCGTGATGTGATACATCAATTTATTTGATATTTAGGCAGTTTGAAAGAAGCGTGAAAAACGCGATTTTACACTCACTAGCGGCTAGAAAATCGAATTTCATGACTTGTTTAAAATTCAATATTCTTGGTATATTAAGACTTATTATGATCTGATGCATGCATTTATATAATTTTTAAGCCGTGTGAAGGAAGTGTGGAAAACGCGACTTTACACTCACTAGAGGCTAGAAAATCGAATTTCGACTTGTTCAAAACTCAATATTCTTGGTATATAGAGGCTTATTATGATATGATAGTTCCACTTATATGATTTTTACGCAGTTTAAAAGAAGGGAAGAAAACGCGATTTTACACTCACTAGAGGCTAAAAAATCGAATTTCGTGATTTGTTGAAAACTTAATATTCTTGATATATATAAGCCTATTATGATGCGCTACATCCATATATATGATTTTTAAACAGTTTAAAAGTAAGAAATCGCGATTTTAGACTCACTACAGGCTAGAAAATCGAATTTCATGACTTGTTATAAAGTAAATACTCTTGGTATATGGAGGATTATTATGATGTGATACATCCATTTATATGATTTTTAGTCAGTTTGAAAGAAGTGTGGAAAACGTGATTTTAAACACATTAGAGGCTAGAAAATCGAATTGCAAGACTTGTTGAAAACTCAATATTCTTGGTATATTAAGGCTCATTATGTTGTGATGCATCCATTTATTAATATTAGGCAGTGTGAAGGAAGTGTGGAAAACGCGACTTAACACTCACTAGAGGCTAGAAAATCGAATTTCATGACTTGTTGAAATCTCAATATTCTTGGTACATATAGGCTAATTTTGATTAGATATATCCATTTATATGATTTTTCGCAGAGTAAAAGAAGTGTGGAAAACGCGACTTTACACTCACTAGAGGCTAGAAAATCGAATTTCATGACTTGTTTCTAAACTCAATATTCTTGGTATATTGAAGCTTATTATGATGTGATTCACCCATTTATATGATTCTTAGGCAGTAGAAAGAAGTGTGGAAAACGCGATTTTACACTCACCAGAGGCTAGAAAATCGAATTTCATGACTTGTTGAAAACTCAATATTCTTGGTATATAGAGGCTTATTATAATGTGAATCACCCATTTGTATGATTTTTAAGCAGGTTGAAAGAAGGGAAGAAAATGCCATTTTACACTCACTACATACTAGAAAATCGAATGTTATGACCTTTTAAAAACTCAATATTCTTGGTATATAGAGGCTTATTATGATGTGATACTTCCATTTATATAATTTTTACGCAGTTTGAAAGAAGGGAAGAAAATGCGATTTTACACTCACTAGAGGCTAGAAAATAGAACTTCATGACCTGTCGTAAACTCAATATTCTTGGTATATAGAAGCCTTTTATGATGTGATACACATATTTATATGATTTTTAGGCAGTTTAAAAGAAGTGTGGAAAACGCGATTTTACACTCACCAGAGGCTAGAAAATGGAATTTCATGACATGTTGAAAAATAAATATTCTTGGTATATAGAGGCTTATTATAATGTGAAGCACCCATTTATATGATTATTAAGCAGTTTGAAAGAAGGGAAGAAAATGCGATTTTACATTCACTACAGACTAGAAAATCGAATGTCATGACTTGTTGAAAAATCAATATTCTTGGTATATAGAGGCTTATTTTAATGTGAAGCACCCATTTATATTATTTTTAAGCAGTTTGAAAGAAGGGAAGAAAATGCGAATTTACACTCACTAGAGGCTAGAATACCGAATTTCATGACTTGTTGAAAATTAAATATTCTTGGTATCTATAAGCCTATTATGATGTGATACATCCATATATGTAATTTTTAGGCAATGTGAAGGAAGTGTGGAAAACGCCATTTTACACTCGCTTGAGGCTAGAAAATCGAATTTCATGACCTGTTGAAAACTCAATATTCTTGGTATATAGAGGCTTTTTAGGATGTGATACACCGATTAATATGATTACTAAGCAGTTTGAAAGAAGTGTGGAAAAACATTTTACACTCACTACAGACTAGAAAATCGAAATTCATGACTTGATAATAACTCAATTATCTTGGTATATAGAGGCTTATTTTAATGTGAAGCACCCTTTTATATGATTTTTAAGCAGTTTGAAACAAGGGAAGAAAATGCGATGTTACATTCACTACAGACTAGAAAATCGAATGTCATGACTTGTTAAAAACTCAATATTCTTGGTATATTAAGACTTATTATGATCTGATGCATGCATTTATATAATTTTTAAGCCGTGTGAAGGAAGTGTGGAAAACGCGACTTTACACTCACCAGAGGCTAGAAAATCGAATTTCGACTTGTACAAAACTCAATATTCTTGTTATATAGAGGCTTATTATGATATGATAGTTCCATTTATATCATTTTTACGCAGTTTAAAAGAAGGGAAGAAAACGCGATTTTACACTCACTAGAGGCTAAAAAATCGAATTTCATGATTTGTTGAAAACTTAATATTCTTGGTATATATAAGCCTATTATGATGCGATACATCCATTTTTATGATTTTTAAACAGTTTAAAAGAAGGAAGAAATCGCGATTTTACACTCACTACACGCTAGAAAATCGAATTTCATGACTTGTTGTAAAGTAAATACTCTTGGTATATGGAGGATTATTATGATGTGATACATCCATTTATATGATTTTTAGGCCGTTTGAAAGAAGTTTGGAAAACGTGATTTTAAGCTCACTAGAGGCTAGAAAATCGAATTGCATGACTTGTTGAAAACTCAATATTCTTGGTATATTATGGCTTATTATGATGTGATGCATCCATTTATTAATATTAGGCAGTGTGAAGGAAGTGTGGAAAACGCGACTTTACACTCACTAGAGGCTAGAAAATCGAATTTCATGACTTGTTGAAAACTCAATATTCTTGGTACATATAGGCTAATTTTGATTAGATGTATCCATTTATATGATTTTCGCAGTTTAAAAGAAGTGTGGAAAACGCGACCTTACGCTTACTAGAGGCTAGAAAATCGAATTTCATGACTTGTTTCTAAACTCAATATTCTTGGTATATAGAAGCTTATTATGATGTGATACGCACATTTATATGATTCTTAAGCGGTTAGAAAGAAGTGAGGAAAACGCGATTTTACACTCACTAGAGGCTAGAAAATCGAATGTCATGACTTGTTGAAAAATCAGTATTCTTGGTATATAGAGGCTTATTATAATGTGAAGCACCCATTTATATGATTTTTAAGCAGTATAAAAAAGGGAAGAAAATGCGATTTTACACTCACTACAGGCTAGAAAATCGAATGTCATGACTTGTTAAAAACTCAATATTCCTGGTATATACAGGCTTATTATGATGTGATACTTCCATTTATATAATATTTACGCAGTTTGAAAGAAGGGAAGAAAATGCGATTTTACACTCACTAGAGGCTAGAATACCGAATTTCATGACTTGTTGAAAATTAAATATTCTGGGTATCTATAAGCCTATTATGATGTGATACATCCATATATGTGATTTTTAGGCAATGTGAAGGAAGTGTGGAAAACGCCATTTTACACTCGCTTGAGGCTAGAAAATCGAATTTCATGACTTGTTGAAAACTCAATATTCTTGGTATATAGAGGCTTTTTAGGATGTGATACACCGATTAATATGATTACTAAGCAGTTTGAAAGAAGTGTGGAAAAACATTTTACACTCACTACAGACTAGAAAATCGAAATTCATGACTTGTTAATAACTCAATTATCTTGGTATATAGAGGCTTATTATGATGTGATACATCCTTTTATGTGATCTTTAGGCAGTTTGAAAGAAGTGTGGAAAACGCGATTTTACACTCACTAGAGACTAGAAAATTGAATTTCATGACCTGTTTCTAAACTCAATATTCTTGGTATATAGAAGCTTATTATGATGTGATACACCCATTTATATGATTTTTAGGTAGTTAGAAAGAAGTGTGGAAAACGCGATTTTACATTCACTAGAGGCTAGAAAATCGAGTTCACGACTTGTTGAAAACTCAATACTCTTGGTATATAGAGGCTTATTTTAATGTGAAGCACCCTTTTATATGATTTTTAAGCATTTTGAAAGAAGGGAAGAAAATGCGCTGTTACATTCACTACAGACTAGAAAATCGAATGTCATGACTTGTTAAAAACTCAATATTCTTGGTATATTAAGACTTATTACGATCTGATGCATGCATTTATATAATTTTTAAGCCGTGTAAAGGAAGTGTGGAAAACGCGACTTTACACTCACTAGAGGCTAGAAAATCGAATTTCGACTTGTTCAAAACTCAATATTCTTGGTATATAGAGGCTTATTATGATATGATAGTTCCATGTATATGATTTTTACGCAGTTTAAAAGAAGGGAAGAAAACGCGATTTTACACTCACTAGAGGCTAAAAAACCGAATTTCGTGATTTGTTGAAAACTTAATATTCTTGGTATATATAAGCCTATTATGATGCGATACATCCATTTATATGATTTTTAAGCAGTTTAAAAGAAGTAAGAAATCGCGATTTTAGACTCACTACAGGCTAGAAAATCGAATTTCATGACTTGTTGTAAAGTAAATACTCTTGGTATATGGAGGATTATTATGATGTGATACATCCATTTATATGATTTTTAGGCAGTTTGAAAGAAGTGTGGAAACGTGATTTTAAACACATTAGAGGCTAGAAAATCGAATTGCAAGACTTTGTTGAAAACTCAATATTCTTTGTATATTAAGGCTTATTATGTTGTGATGCATCCATTTATTAATATTAGGCAGTGTGAAGGAAGTGTGGAAAACGCGACTTAACACTCACTAGAGGCTAGAAAATCGAATTTCATGACTTGTTGAAATCTCAATATTCTTGGTACATATTGGCTAATTTTGATTAGATATATCCATTTATATGATTTCTCGCAGATTAAAAGAAGTGTGGAAAACGCGACTTTACACTCACTAGAGACTAGAAAATCGAATTTCATGACTTGTTTCTAAACTCAATATTCTTGGTATATTGAAGCTTATTATGATGTGATTCACCCATTTATATGATTCTTAAGCGGTTAGAAAGAAGTGAGGAAAATGCGATTTTACACTCACTAGAGGCTAGAAAATCGAATTTCATGACTTGCTGAAAACTCAATATTCTTGGTATATAGAAGCTTGTTATGATGTGATACATCCATTTATATGATTTTTAGGCAGTAGAAAGAAGTGTGGAAAACGCGATTTTACACTCACTAGAGGCTAGAAAATCGAATTTCATGACTTGTTGAAAACTCAATATTCTTGGTATATAGAGGCTTATTATAATGTGAAGCACCCATTTATATGATTATTAAGCAGTTTGAAAGAAGGGAAGAAAATGCGATTTTACACTCACTACAGACTAGAAAATCGAATGTCATGACTTGTTGAAAAATCAATATTCTTGGTATATAGAGGCTTATTATAATGTGAATCACCCATTTGTATGATTTTTAAGCAGGTTGAAAGAAGGGAAGAAAATGCCATTTTACACTCACTACATACTAGAAAATCGAATGTCATGACCTTTTAAAAACTCAATATTCTTGGTATATAGAGGCTTATTATGATGTGATACTTCCATTTATAT
Source organism: Deroplatys truncata (assembly GCA_030765065.1). Lineage (NCBI taxonomy): Eukaryota > Metazoa > Arthropoda > Insecta > Mantodea > Mantidae > Deroplatys > Deroplatys truncata. Next base: position 533,775 of record CM060980.1, read on the forward strand.
AATTTTTACGCAGTTTGAAAGAAGGGAAGAAAATGCGATTTTACACTCACTAGAGGCTAGAAAATAGAACTTCATGACTTGTCGTAAACTCAATATTCTTGGTATATAGAAGCCTTTTATGATGTGATACACATATTTATATGATTTTTAGGCAGTTTAAAAGAAGTGTGGAAAACGCGATTTTACACTCACCAGAAGCTAGAAAATCGAATTTCATGACATGTTGAAAAATAAATATTCTTGGTATATAGAGGCTTATTATAATGTGAAGCACCCATTTATATGATTATTAAGCAGTTTGAAAGAAGGGAAGAAAATGCGATTTTACACTCACTACAGACTAGAAAATCGAATGTCATGACTTGTTGAAAAATCAATATTCTTGGTATATAGAAGCTTATTATAATGTGAAGCACCCATTTATATTATTTTTAAGCAGTTTGAAAGAAGGGAAGAAAATGCGAACTTACACTCACTACAGGCTAGAATACCGAATTTCATGACTTGTTGAAAATTAAATATTCTTGGTATCTATAAGCCTATTATGATGTGATACATCCATATATGTGATTTTTAGGCAATGTGAAGGAAGTGTGGAAAACGCCATTTTACACTCGCTTGAGGCTAGAAAATCGAATTTCATGACTTGTTGAAAACTCAATATTCTTGGTATATAGAGGCTTTTTAGGATGTGATACACCGATTAATATGATTACTAAGCAGTTTGAAAGAAGTGTGGAAAAACATTTTACACTTACTACAGACTAAAAAATCGAAATTCATGACTTGATAATAACTCAATTATCTTGGTATATAGAGGCTTATTATGATGTGATACATCCTTTTATGTGATCTTTAGGCAGTTTGAAAGAAGTGTGGAAAACGCGATTTTACACTCACTAGAGGCTAGAAAATCGAATTTCATGACTTGTTTCTAAACTCAATAATCTTGGTATATAGAAGCTTATTATGATGTGATACGCAAATTTATATGATTCTTAAGCGGTTAGAAAGAAGTGAGGAAAACGCGATTTTACACTCACTAGAGGCTAGAAAATCGAATGTCATGACTTGTTGAAAAATCAATATTCTTGGTATATAGAGGCTTATTATAATGTGAAGCACCCATTTATATGATTTTTAAGCAGTTTGAAAGAAGGGAAGAAAATGCGATTTTACACTCACTACAGGCTAGAAAATCGAATGTCATGACTTGTTAAAAACTCAATATTCCTGGTATATACAGGCTTATTATGATGTGATACTTCCATTTATATAATATTTACGCAGTTTGAAAGAAGGGAAGAAAATGCGATTTTACACTCACTAGAGGCTAGAATACCGAATTTCATGACTTGTTGAAAATTAAATATTCTGGGTATCTATAAGCCTATTATGATGTGATACATCCATATATGTGATTTTTAGGCAATGTGAAGGAAGTGTGGAAAACGCCATTTTACACTCGCTTGAGGCTAGAAAATCGAATTTCATGACTTGTTGAAAACTCAAAATTCTTGGTATATAGAGGATTTTTGGAATGTGATACACCGATTAATATGATTACTAAGCAGTTTGAAAGAAGTGTGGAAAAACATTTTACACTCACTACAGACTAGAAAATCGAAATTCATGACTTGTTAATAACTCAATTATCTTGGTATATAGAGGCTTATTATGATCTGATACATCCTTTTATGTGATCTTTAGGCAGTTTGAAAGAAGTGTGGAAAACGCGATTTTACACTCACTAGAGACTAGAAAATTGAATTTCATGATTTGTTTCTAAACTCAATATTCTTGGTATATAGAAGCTTATTATGATGTGATACACCCATTTATATGATTTTTAGGTAGTTTGAAAGAAGTGTGGAAAACGCGATTTTACACTCACTAGAGGCTAGAAAATCGAGTTCACGACTTGTTGATAACTCAATACTCTTGGTATATAGAGGCTTATTTTAATGTTAAGCACCCTTTTATATGATTTTTAAGCAGTTTTAAACAAGGGAAGAAAATGCGCTGTTACATTCACTACAGACTAGAAAATCGAATGTCATGACTTGTTAAAAACTCAATATTCTTGGTATATTAAGACTTATTATGATCTGATGCATGCATTTATATAATTTTTAAGCCGTGTAAAGGAAGTGTGGAAAACGCGACTTTACACTCACTAGAGGCTAGAAAATCGAATTTCGACTTGTTCAAAACTCAATATTCTTGGTATATAGAGGCTTATTATGATATGATAGTTCCATTTATATGATTTTTACGCAGTTTAAAAGAAGGGAAGAAAACGCGATTTTACACTCACTAGAGGCTAAAAAATCGAATTTCGTGATTTGTTGAATACTTAATATTCTTGGTATATATAAGCCTATTATGATGCGATACATCCATTTATATGATTTTTAAGCAGTTTAAAAGAAGTAAGAAATCGCGATTTTAGACTCACTACAGGCTAGAAAATCGAATTTCATGACTTGTTGTAAAGTAAATACTCTTGGTATATGGAGGATTATTATGATGTGATACATCCATTTATATGATTTTTAGGCAGTTTGAAAGAAGTGTGGAAAACGTGATTTTAAACACATTAGAGGCTAGAAAATCGAATTGCAAGACTTGTTGAAAACTCAATATTCTTGGTATATTAAGGCTTATTATGTTGTGATGCATCCATTTATTAATATTAGGCAGTGTGAAGGAAGTGTGGAAAACGCGACTTAACACTCACTAGAGGCTAGAAAATCGAATTTCATGACTTGTTGAAATCTCAATATTCCTGGTACATATTGGCTAATTTTGATTAGATATATCCGTTTATATGATTTTTCGCAGAGTAAGAGAAGTGTGGAAAACGCGACTTTACACTCACTAGAGGCTAGAAAATCGAATTTCATGACTTGTTTCTAAACTCAATATTCTTGGTATATTGAAGCTTATTATGATGTGATTCACCCATTTATATGATTCTTAAGCGGTTAGAAAGAAGTGAGGAAAATGCGATTTTACACTCACTAGAGGCTAGAAAATCGAATTTCATGACTTGTTGAAAACTCAATATTCTTGGTATATAGAAGCTTGTTATGATGTGATACATCCATTTATATGATTTTTAGGCAGTAGAAAGAAGTGTGGAAAACGCGATTTTACACTCACTAGAGGCTAGAAAATCGAATTTCATTACTTGTTGAAAACTCAATATTCTTGGTATATAGAGGCTTATTATAATGTGAAGCACCCATTTATATGATTTTTAAGCAGTTTGAAAGAAGGGAAGAAAATGCGATTTTACACTCACTACAGGCTAGAAAATCGAATGTCATGACTTGTTAAAAACTCAATATTCCTGGTATATACAGGCTTATTATGATGTGATACTTCCATTTATATAATATTTACGCAGTTTGAAAGAAGGGAAGAAAATGCGATTTTACACTCACTAGAGGCTAGAATACCGAATTTCATGACTTGTTGAAAATTAAATATTCTGGGTATCTATAAGCCTATTATGATGTGATACATCCATATATGTGATTTTTAGGCAATGTGAAGGAAGTGTGGAAAACGCCATTTTACACTCGCTTGAGGATAGAAAATCGAATTTCATGACTTGTTGAAAACTCAATATTCTTGGTATATAGAGGCTTTTTAGGATGTGATACACCGATTAATATGATTACTAAGCAGTTTGAAAGAAGTGTGGAAAAACATTTTACACTCACTACAGACTAGAAAATCGAAATTCATGACTTGTTAATAACTCAATTATCTTGGTATATAGAGGCTTATTATGATGTGATACATCCTTTTATGTGATCTTTAGGCAGTTTGAAAGAAGTGTGGAAAACGCGATTTTACACTCACTAGAGACTAGAAAATTGAATTTCATGACCTGTTTCTAAACTCAATATTCTTGGTATATAGAAGCTTATTATGATGTGATACATCCTTTTATGTGATCTTTAGGCAGTTTGAAAGAAGTGTGGAAAACGCGATTTTACACTCACTAGAGACTAGAAAATTGAATTTCATGATTTGTTTCTAAACTCAATATTCTTGGTATATAGAAGCTTATTATGATGTGATACACCCATTTATATGATTTCTAGGTAGTTTGAAAGAAGTCTGGAAAACGCGATTTTACACTCACTAGAGGCTAGAAAATCGAGTTCACGACTTGTTGATAACTCAATACTCTTGGTATATTGAGGCTTATTTTAATGTGAAGCACCCTTTTATATGATTTTTAAGCAGTTTGAAACAAGGGAAGAAAATGCGATGTTACATTCACTACAGACTAGAAAATCGAATGTTATGACTTGTTAAAAACTCAATATTCTTGGTATATTAAGACTTATTATGATCTGATGCATGCATTTATATAATTTTTAAGCCGTGTGAAGGAAGTGTGGAAAACGCGACTTTACACTCACCAGAGGCTAGAAAATCGAATTTCGACTTGTACAAAACTCAATATTCTTGGTATATAGAGGCTTATTATGATATGATAGTTCCATTTATATGATTTTTACGCAGTTTAAAAGAAGGGAAGAAAACGCGATTTTACACTCACTAGAGGCTAAAAAATCGAATTTCATGATTTGTTGAAAACTTAATATTCTTGGTATATATAAGCCTATTATGATGCGATACATCCATTTTTATGATTTTTAAACAGTTTAAAAGAACGAAGAAATCGCGATTTTACACTCACTACAGGCTAGAAAATCGTATTTCATGACTTGTTGTAAAGTAAATACTCTTGGTATATGGAGGATTATTATGATGTGATACATCCATTTATATGATTTTTAGGCCGTTTGAAAGAAGTTTGGAAAACGTGATTTTAAACTCACTAGAGGCTAGAAAATCGAATTGCATGACTTGTTGAAAACTCAATATTCTTGGTATATTAAGGCTTATTATGATGTGATGCATCCATTTATTAATATTAGGCAGTGTGAAGGAAGTGTGGAAAACGCGACTTTACACTCACTAGAGGCTAGAAAATCGAATTTCATGACTTGTTGAAAACTCAATATTCTTGGTACATATAGGCTAATTTTGATTAGATGTATCCATTTATATGATTTTCGCAGTTTAAAAGAAGTGTGGAAAACGCGAACTTACGCGTACTAGAGGCTAGAAAATCGAATTTCATGACTTGTTTCTAAACTCAATATTCTTGGTATATAGAAGCTTATTATGATGTGATACGCACATTTATATGATTCTTAAGCGGTTAGAAAGAAGTGAGGAAAACGCGATTTTACACTCACTAGAGGCTAGAAAATCGAATGTCATGACTTGTAGAAAAATCAATATTCTTGGTATATAGAGGCTTATTATAATGTGAAGCACCCATTTATATGATTTTTAAGCAGTTTGAAAGAAGGGAAGAAAATGCGATTTTACACTCACTACAGGCTAGAAAATCGAATGTCATGACTTGTTAAAAACTCAATATTCCTGGTATATAAAGGCTTATTATGATGTGATACTTCCATTTATATAATATTTACGCAGTTTGAAAGAAGGGAAGAAAATGCGATTTTACACTCACTAGAGGCTAGAATACCGAATTTCATGACTTGTTGAAAATTAAATATTCTGGGTATCTATAAGCCTATTATGATGTGATACATCCATATATGTGATTTTTAGGCAATGTGAAGGAAGTGTGGAAAACGCCATTTTACACTCGCTTGAGGCTAGAATATCGAATTTCATGACTTGTTGAAAACTCAATATTCTTGGTATATAGAGGCTTTTTAGGATGTGATACACCGATTAATATGATTACTAAGCAGTTTGAAAGAAGTGTGGAAAAACATTTTACACTCACTACAGACTAGAAAATCGAAATTCATGACTTGTTAATAACTCAATTATCTTGGTATATAGAGGCTTCTTATGATGTGATACATCCTTTTATGTGATCTTTAGGCAGTTTGAAAGAAGTGTGGAAAACGCGATTTTACACTCACTAGAGACTAGAAAATTGAATTTCATGACCTGTTTCTAAACTCAGTATTCTTGGTATATAGAAGCTTATTATGATGTGATACACCCATTTATATGATTTTTAGGTAGTTTGAAAGAAGTGTGGAAAACGCGATTTTACACTCACTAGAGGCTAGAAAACCGAGTTCACGACTTGTTGAAAACTCAATACTCTTGGTATATAGAGGCTTATTTTAATGTGAAGCACCCTTTTATATGATTTTTAAGCAGTTTGAAACAAGGGAAGAAAATGCGCTGTTACATTCACTACAGACTAGAAAATCGAATGTCATGACTTGTTAAAAACTCAATATTCTTGGTATATTAAGACTTATTATGATCTGATGCATGCATTTATATAATTTTTAAGCCGTGTAAAGGAAGTGTGGAAAACGCGACTTTACACTCACTAGAGGCTAGAAAATCGAACTTCGACTTGTTCAAAACTCAATATTCTTGGTATATAGAGGCTTATTATGATATGATAGTTCCATTTATATGATTTTTACGCAGTTTAAAAGAAGGGAAGAAAACGCGATTTTACACTCACTAGAGGCTAAAAAATCGAATTTCGTGATTTGTTGAAAACTTAATATTCTTGGTATATATAAGCCTATTATGATGCGATACATCCATTTATATGATTTTTAAGCAGTTTAAAAGAAGTAAGAAATCGCGATTTTAGACTCACTACAGGCTAGAAAATCGAATTTCATGACTTGTTGTAAAGTAAATACTCTTGGTATATGGAGGATTATTATGATGTGATACATCCATTTATATGATTTTTAGGCAGTTTGAAAGAAGTGTGGAAAACGTGATTTTAAACACATTAGAGGCTAGAAAATCGAATTGCAAGACTTGTTGAAAACTCAATATTCTTGGTATATTAAGGCTTATTATGTTGTGATGCATCCATTTATTAATATTAGGCAGTGTGAAGGAAGTGTGGAAAACGCGACTTAACACTCACTAGAGGCTAGAAAATTGAATTTCATGACTTGTTGAAATCTCAATATTCCTGGTACATATTGGCTAATTTTGATTAGATATATCCATTTATATGATTTTTCGCAAAGTAAAAGAAGTGTGGAAAACGCGACTTTACACTCACTAGAGGCTAGAAAATCGAATTTCATGACTTGTTTCTAAACTCAATATTCTTGGTATATTGAAGCTTATTATGATGTGATTCACCCATTTATATGATTCTTAAGCGGTTAGAAAGAAGTGAGGAAAATGCGATTTTACACTCACTAGAGGCTAGAAAATCGAATTTCATGACTTGTTGAAAACTCAATATTCTTGGTATATAGAAGCTTGTTATGATGTGATACATCCATTTATATGATTTTTAGGCAGTAGAAAGAAGTGTGGAAAACGCGATTTTACACTCACTAGAGGCTAGAAAATCGAATTTCATTACTTGTTGAAAACTCAATATTCTTGGTATATAGAGGCTTATTATAATGTGAATCACCCATTTGTATGATTTTTATGCAGGTTGAAAGCAGGGAAGAAAATGCCATTTTACACTCACTACATACTAGAAAATCGAATGTCATGACCTTTTAAAAACTCAATATTCTTGGTATATAGAGGCTTATTATGATGTGATACTTCCATTTATATAATTTTTACGCAGTTTGAAAGAAGGGAAGAAAATGCGATTTTACACTCACCAGAGGCTAGAAAATAGAACTTCATGACTTGTCGTAAACTCAATATTCTTGGTATATAGAAGCCTTTTATGATATGATACACATATTTATATGATTTTCAGGCAGTTTAAAAGAAGTGTGGAAAACGCGATTTTACACTCACCAGAGGCTAGAAAATCGAATTTCATGACATGTTGAAAAATAAATATTCTTGGTATATAGAGGCTTATTATAATGTGAAGCACTCATTTATATGATTATTAAGCGGTTTGAAAGAAGGGAAGGAAATGCGATTTTACACTCACTACAGACTAGAAAATCGAATGTCATGACTTGTTGAAAAATCAATATTCTTGGTATATAGATGCTTATTATAATGTGAAGCACCCATTTATATTATTTTTAAGCAGTTTGAAAGAACGGAAGAAAATGCGAATTTACACTCACTACAGGCTAGAAAATCGAATGTCATGACTTGTTAAAAACTCAATATTCCTGGTATATAGAGGCTTATTATGATGTGATACTTCCATTTATATAATATTTACGCAGTTTGAAAGAACGGAAGAAAATGCGATTTTACACTCACTAGAGGCTAGAATACTGAATTTCATGACTTGTTGAAAATTAAATATTCTTGGTATCTATAAGCCTATTATGATGTGATACATCCATATATGTGATTTTTAGGCAATGTGAAGGAAGTGTGGAAAACGCCATTTTACACTCGCTTGAGGCTAGAAAATCGAATTTCATGACTTGTTGAAAACTCAATATTCTTGGTATATAGAGGCTTTTTAGGATGTGATACACCGATTAATATGATTACTAAGCAGTTTGAAAGAAGTGTGGAAAAACATTTTACACTCACTACAGACTAGAAAATCGAAATTCATGACTTGTTAATAACTCAATTATCTTGGTATATAGAGGCTTATTATGATGTGATACATCCTTTTATGTGATCTTTAGGCAGTTTGAAAGAAGTGTGGAAAACGCGATTTTACACTCACTAGAGACTAGAAAATTGAATTTCATGACCTGTTTCTAAACTCAATATTCTTGGTATATAGAAGCTTATTATGATGTGATACATCCTTTTATGTGATCTTTAGGCAGTTTGAAAGAAGTGTGGAAAACGCGATTTTACACTCACTAGAGACTAGAAAATTGAATTTCATGATTTGTTTCTAAACTCAATATTCTTGGTATATAGAAGCTTATTATGATGTGATACATCCTTTTATGTGATCTTTAGGCAGTTTGAAAGAAGTGTGGAAAACGCGATTTTACACTCACTAGAGGCTAGAAAATCGAGTTCACGACTTGTTGATAACTCAATACTCTTGGTATATAGAGGCTTATTTTAATGTGAAGCACCCTTTTATATGATTTTTAAGCAGTTTGAAACAAGGGAAGAAAATGCGATGTTACATTCACTACAGACTCGAAAATCGAATGTCATGACTTGTTAAAAACTCAATATTCTTGGTATATTAAGACTTATTATGATCTGATGCATGCATTTATATAATTTTTAAGCCGTGTGAAGGAAGTGTGGAAAACGCGACTTTACACTCACCAGAGGCTAGAAAATCGAATTTCGACTTGTACAAAACTCAATATTCTTGGTATATAGAGGCTTATTATGATATGATAGTTCCATTTATATGATTTTTACGCAGTTTAAAAGAAGGGAAGAAAACGCGATTTTACACTCACTAGAGGCTAAAAAATCGAATTTCATGATTTGTTGAAAACTTAATATTCTTGGTATATATAAGCCTATTATGATGCGATACATCCATTTTTATGATTTTTAAACAGTTTAAAAGAACGAAGAAATCGCGATTTTACACTCACTACAGGCTAGAAAATCGTATTTCATGACTTGTTGTAAAGTAAATACTCTTGGTATATGGAGGATTATTATGATGTGATACATCCATTTATATGATTTTTAGGCCGTTTGAAAGAAGTTTGGAAAACGTGATTTTAAACTCACTAGAGGCTAGAAAATCGAATTGCATGACTTGTTGAAAACTCAATATTCTTGGTATATTAAGGCTTATTATGATGTGATGCATCCATTTATTAATATTAGGCAGTGTGAAGGAAGTGTGGAAAACGCGACTTTACACTCACTAGAGGCTAGAAAATCGAATTTCATGACTTGTTGAAAACTCAATATTCTTGGTACATATAGGCTAATTTTGATTAGATGTATCCATTTATATGATTTTCGCAGTTTAAAAGAAGTGTGGAAAACGCGACCTTACGCGTACTAGAGGCTAGAAAATCGAATTTCATGACTTGTTTCTAAACTCAATATTCTTGGTATATAGAAGCTTATTATGATGTGATACGCACATTTATATGATTCTTAAGCGGTTAGAAAGAAGTGAGGAAAACGCGATTTTACACTCACTAGAGGCTAGAAAATCGAATGTCATGACTTGTAGAAAAATCAATATTCTTGGTATATAGAGGCTTATTATAATGTGAAGCACCCATTTATATGATTTTTAAGCAGTTTGAAAGAAGGGAAGAAAATGCGATTTTACACTCACTACAGGCTAGAAAATCGAATGTCATGACTTGTTAAAAACTCAATATTCCTGGTATATAAAGGCTTATTATGATGTGATACTTCCATTTATATAATATTTACGCAGTTTGAAAGAAGGGAAGAAAATGCGATTTTACACTCACTAGAGGCTAGAATACCGAATTTCATGACTTGTTGAAAATTAAATATTCTGGGTATCTATAAGCCTATTATGATGTGATACATCCATATATGTGATTTTTAGGCAATGTGAAGGAAGTGTGGAAAACGCCATTTTACACTCGCTTGAGGCTAGAAAATCGAATTTCATGACTTGTTGAAAACTCAATATTCTTGGTATATAGAGGCTTTTTAGGATGTGATACACCGATTAATATGATTACTAAGCAGTTTGAAAGAAGTGTGGAAAAACATTTTACACTCACTACAGACTAGAAAATCGAAATTCATGACTTGTTAATAACTCAATTATCTTGGTATATAGAGGCTTATTATGATGTGATACATCCTTTTAAGTGATCTTTAGGCAGTTTGAAAGAAGTGTGGAAAACGCGATTTTACACTCACTAGAGACTAGAAAATTGAATTTCATGACCTGTTTCTAAACTCAGTATTCTTGATATATAGAAGCTTATTATGATGTGATACACCCATTTATATGATTTTTAGGTAGTTTGAAAGAAGTGTGGAAAACGCGATTTTACACTCACTAGAGGCTAGAAAATCGAATTTCATGACTTGTTGAAATCTCAATATTCTTGGTACATATTGGCTAATTTTGATTAGATATATCAATTTATATGATTTTTCGCAGAGTTAAAGAAGTGTGGAAAACGCGACTTTACACTCACTAGAGGCTAGAAAATCGAATTTCATGACTTGTTTCTAAACTCAATATTCTTGGTATATTGAAGCTTATTATGTTGTGATTCACCCATTTATATGATTCTTAAGCGGTTAGAAAGAAGTGAGGAAAATGCGAATTTACACTCACTAGAGGCTAGAAAATCGAATTTCATGACTTGTTGAAAACTCAATATTCTTGGTATATAGAAGCTTGTTATGATGTGATACATCCATTTATATGATTTTTTAGGCAGTAGAAAGAAGTGTGGAAAACGCGATTTTACACTCACCAGAGGCTAGAAAATCGAATTTCATGACATGTTGAAAAATAAATATTCTTGGTATATAGAGGCTTATTATAATGTGAAGCACCCATTTATATGATTATTAAGCAGTTTGAAAGAAGGGAAGAAAATGCGATTTTACACTCACTACAGACTAGAAAATCGAATGTCATGACTTGTTGAAAAATCAATATTCTTGGTATATAGAGGCTTATTATAATGTGAAGCACCCATTTATATTATTTTTAAGCAGTTTGAAAGAACGGAAGAAAATGCGAATTTACACTCACTACAGGCTAGAAAATCGAATGTCATGACTTGTTAAAAACTCAATATTCCTGGTATATAGAGGCTTATTATGATGTGATACTTCCATTTATATAATACTTACGCAGTTTGAAAGAACGGAAGAAAATGCGATTTTACACTCACTAGAGGCTAGAATACCGAATTTCATGACTTGTTGAAAATTAAATATTCTTGGTATCTATAAGCCTATTATGATGTGATACATCCATATATGTGATTTTTAAGCAATGTGAAGGAAGTGTGGAAAACGCCATTTTACACTCGCTTGAGGCTAGAAAATCGAATTTCATGACTTGTTGAAAACTCAATAATCTTGGTATATAGAGGCTTTTTAGGATGTGATACACCGATTAATATGATTACTAAGCAGTTTGAAAGAAGTGTGGAAAAACATTTTACACTCACCACAGACTAGAAAATCGAAATTCATGACTTGATAATAACTCAATTATCTTGGTATATAGAGGCTTATTATGATTTGATACATCCTTTTATGTGATCTTTAGGCAGTTTGAAAGAAGTGTGGAAAACGCGATTTTACACTCACTAGAGACTAGAAAATTGAATTTCATGATTTGTTTCTAAACTCAATATTCTTGGTATATAGAAGCTTATTATGATGTGAAACACCCATTTATATGATTTTTAGGTAGTTTGAAAGAAGTGTGGAAAACGCGATTTTACACTCACTAGAGGCTAGAAAATCGAGTTCACGACTTGTTGAAAACTGAATACTCTTGGTATATAGAGGCTTATTTTAATGTGAAGCACCCTTTTATATGATTTTTAAGCAGTTTGAAACAAGGGAAGAAAATGCGATGTTACATTCACTACAGACTAGAAAATCGAATGTCATGACTTGTTAAAAACTCAATATTCTTGGTATATTAAGACTTATTATGATCTGATGCATGCATTTATATAATTTTTAAGCCGTGTGAAGGAAGTGTGGAAAACGCGACTTTACACTCACTAGAGGCTAGAAAATCGAATTTCGACTTGTTCAGAACTCAATATTCTTGGTATATAGAGGCTTATTATGATATGATAGTTCCATTTATATGATTTTTACGCAGTTTAAAAGAAGGGAAGAAAACGCGATTTTACACTCACTAGAGGCTAAAAAATCGAATTTCATGATTTGTTGAAAACTTAATATTCTTGGTATATATAAGCCTATTATGATGCGATACATCCATTTTTATTATTTTTAAACAGTTTAAAAGAAGGAAGAAATCGCGATTTTACACTCACTACAGGCTAGAAAATCGAATTTCATGACTTGTTGTAAAGTAAATACTCTTGGTATATGGAGGATTATTATGATGTGATACATCCATTTATATGATTTTTAGGCAGTTTGAAAGAAGTGTGGAAAACGTGATTTTAAACACACTAGAGGCTAGAAAATCGAATTGCATGACTTGTTGAAAACTCAATATTCTTGGTATATTAAGGCTTATTATGATGTGATGCATCCATTTATTAATATTAGGCAGTGTGAAGGAAGTGTGGAAAACGCGACTTTACACTCACTAGAGGCTAGAAAATCGAATTTCATGACTTGTTGAAAACTCAATATTCTTGGTACATATAGGCTAATTTTGGCTTGATATATCCATTTATATGATTTTTCTCAGTTTAAAAGAAGTGTGGAAAACGCGACCTTACGCTCACTAGAGGTTAGAAAATCGAATTTCATGACTTGTTTCTAAACCCAATATTCTTGGTATATAGAAGCTTATTATGATGTGATACACCCATTTATATGATTCTTAAGCGGTTAGAAAGAAGTGAGGAAAACTCACTAGAGGCTAGAAAATCGAATGTCATGACTTGTTGAAAAATCAATATTCTTGGTATATAGAGGCTTATTATAATGTGAAGCACCCATTTATATGAGTTTTAAGCAGTTTGAAAGAAGGGAAGAAAATGCGAATTTACACTCACTACAGGCTAGAAAATCGAATGTCATGACTTGTTAAAAACTCAATATTCCTGGTATATAGAGGCTTATTATGATGTGATACTTCCATTTATATAATATTTACGCAGTTTGAAAGAAGGGAAGAAAATGCGATTTTACACTCACTAGAGGCTAGAATACCGAATTTCATGACTTGTTGAAGATTAAATATTCTGGGTATCTATAAGCCTATTATGATGTGATACATCCATATATGTGATTTTTAGGCAATGTGAAGGAAGTGTGGAAAACGCCATTTTACACTCGCTTGAGGCTAGAAAATCGAATTTCATGACTTGTTGAAAACTCAATATTCTTGGTATATAGAGGCTTTTTAGGATGTGATACACCGATTAATATGATTACTAAGCAGTTTGAAAGAAGTGTGGAAAAACATTTTACACTCACTACAGACTAGAAAATCGAAATTCATGACTTGTTAATAACTCAATTATCTTGGTATATAGAGGCTTATTATGATGTGATACATCCTTTTATGTGATCTTTAGGCAGTTTGAAAGAAGTGTGGAAAACCCGATTTTACACTCACTAGAGACTAGAAAATTGAATTTCATGACCTGTTTCTAAACTCAGTATTCTTGGTATATAGAAGCTTATTATGATGTGATACACCCATTTATATGATTTTTAGGTAGTTTGAAAGAAGTGTGGAAAACGCGATTTTACACTCACTAGAGGCTAGAAAATCGAGTTCACGACTTGTTGAAAACTCAATACTCTTGGTATATAGAGGCTTATTTTAATGTGAAGCACCCTTTTATATGATTTTTAAGCAGTTTGAAACAAGGGAAGAAAATGCGATGTTACATTCACTACAGACTAGAAAATCGAATGTCATGACTTGTTAAAAACTCAATATTCTTGGTATATTAAGACTTATTATGATCTGATGCATGCATTTATATAATTTTTAAGCCGTGTGAAGGAAGTGTGGAAAACGCGACTTTACACTCACCAGAGGCTAGAAAATCGAATTTCGACTTGTACAAAACTCAATATTCTTGGTATATAGAGGCTTATTATGATATGATAGTTCCATTTATATGATTTTTAGGCAGTTTAAAAGAAGGGAAGAAAACGCGATTTTACACTCACTAGAGGCTAAAAAATCGAATTTCATGATTTGTTGAAAACTTAATATTCTTGGTATATATAAGCCTATTATGATGCGATACATCCATTTTTATGATTTTTAAACAGTTTAAAAGAACGAAGAAATCGCGATTTTACACTCACTACAGGCTAGAAAATCGTATTTCATGACTTGTTGTAAAGTAAATACTCTTGGTATATGGAGGATTATTATGATGTGATACATCCATTTATATGATTTTTAGGCCGTTTGAAAGAAGTTTGGAAAACGTGATTTTAAACTCACTAGAGGCTAGAAAATCGAATTGCATGACTTGTTGAAAACTCAATATTCTTGGTATATTAAGGCTTATTATGATGTGATGCATCCATTTATTAATATTAGGCAGTGTGAAGGAAGTGTGGAAAACGCGACTTTACACTCACTAGAGGCTAGAAAATCGAATTTCATGACTTGTTGAAAACTCAATATTCTTGGTACATATAGGCTAATTTTGATTAGATGTATCCATTTATATGATTTTCGCAGTTTAAAAGAAGTGTGGAAAACGCGACCTTACGCGTACTAGAGGCTAGAAAATCGAATTTCATGACTTGTTTCTAAACTCAATATTCTTGGTATATAGAAGCTTATTATGATGTGATACGCACATTTATATGATTCTTAAGCGGTTAGAAAGAAGTGAGGAAAACGCGATTTTACACTCACTAGAGGCTAGAAAATCGAATGTCATGACTTGTAGAAAAATCAATATTCTTGGTATATAGAGGCTTATTATAATGTGAAGCACCCATTTATATGATTTTTAAGCAGTTTGAAAGAAGGGAAGAAAATGCGATTTTACACTCACTACAGGCTAGAAAATCGAATGTCATGACTTGTTAAAAACTCAATATTCCTGGTATATAAAGGCTTATTATGATGTGATACTTCCATTTATATAATATTTACGCAGTTTGAAAGAAGGGAAGAAAATGCGATTTTACACTCACTAGAGGCTAGAATACCGAATTTCATGACTTGTTGAAAATTAAATATTCTGGGTATCTATAAGCCTATTATGATGTGATACATCCATATATGTGATTTTTAGGCAATGTGAAGGAAGTGTGGAAAACGCCATTTTACACTCGCTTGAGGCTAGAAAATCGAATTTCATGACTTGTTGAAAACTCAATATTCTTGGTATATAGAGGCTTTTTAGGATGTGATACACCGATTAATATGATTACTAAGCAGTTTGAAAGAAGTGTGGAAAAACATTTTACACTCACTACAGACTAGAAAATCGAAATTCATGACTTGTTAATAACTCAATTATCTTGGTATATAGAGGCTTATTATGATGTGATACATCCTTTTATGTGATCTTTAGGCAGTTTGAAAGAAGTGTGGAAAACGCGATTTTACACTCACTAGAGACTAGAAAATTGAATTTCATGACCTGTTTCTAAACTCAGTATTCTTGGTATATAGAAGCTTATTATGATGTGATACACCCATTTATATGATTTTTAGGTAGTTTGAAAGAAGTGTGGAAAACGCGATTTTACACTCACTAGAGGCTAGAAAATCGAATTTCATGACTTGTTGAAATCTCAATATTCTTGGTACATATTGGCTAATTTTGATTAGATATATCAATTTATATGATTTTTCGCAGAGTTAAAGAAGTGTGGAAAACGCGACTTTACACTCACTAGAGGCTAGAAAATCGAATTTCATGACTTGTTTCTAAACTCAATATTCTTGGTATATTGAAGCTTATTATGTTGTGATTCACCCATTTATATGATTCTTAAGCGGTTAGAAAGAAGTGAGGAAAATGCGAATTTACACTCACTAGAGGCTAGAAAATCGAATTTCATGACTTGTTGAAAACTCAATATTCTTGGTATATAGAAGCTTGTTATGATGTGATACATCCATTTATATGATTTTTAGGCAGTAGAAAGAAGTGTGGAAAACGCGATTTTACACTCACCAGAGGCTAGAAAATCGAATTTCATGACATGTTGAAAAATAAATATTCTTGGTATATAGAGGCTTATTATAATGTGAAGCACCCATTTATATGATTATTAAGCAGTTTGAAAGAAGGGAAGAAAATGCGATTTTACACTCACTACAGACTAGAAAATCGAATGTCATGACTTGTTGAAAAATCAATATTCTTGGTATATAGAGGCTTATTATAATGTGAAGCACCCATTTATATTATTTTTAAGCAGTTTGAAAGAACGGAAGAAAATGCGAATTTACACTCACTACAGGCTAGAAAATCGAATGTCATGACTTGTTAAAAACTCAATATTCCTGGTATATAGAGGCTTATTATGATGTGATACTTCCATTTATATAATACTTACGCAGTTTGAAAGAACGGAAGAAAATGCGATTTTACACTCACTAGAGGCTAGAATACCGAATTTCATGACTTGTTGAAAATTAAATATTCTTGGTATCTATAAGCCTATTATGATGTGATACATCCATATATGTGATTTTTAGGCAATGTGAAGGAAGTGTGGAAAACGCCATTTTACACTCGCTTGAGGCAAGAAAATCGAATTTCATGACTTGTTGAAAACTCAATAATCTTGGTATATAGAGGCTTTTTAGGATGTGATACACCGATTAATATGATTACTAAGCAGTTTGAAAGAAGTGTGGAAAAACATTTTACACTCACTACAGACTAGAAAATCGAAATTCATGACTTGATAATAACTCAATTATCTTGGTATATAGAGGCTTATTATGATTTGATACATCCTTTTATGTGATCTTTAGGCAGTTTGAAAGAAGTGTGGAAAACGCGATTTTACACTCACTAGAGACTAGAAAATTGAATTTCATGATTTGTTTCTAAACTCAATATTCTTGGTATATAGAAGCTTATTATGATGTGAAACACCCATTTATATGATTTTTAGGTAGTTTGAAAGAACTGTGGAAAACGCGATTTTACACTCACTAGAGGCTAGAAAATCGAGTTCACGACTTGTTGAAAACTCAATACTCTTGGTATATAGAGGCTTATTTTAATGTGAAGCACCCTTTTATATGATTTTTAAGCAGTTTGAAACAAGGGAAGAAAATGCGATGTTACATTCACTACAGACTAGAAAATCGAATGTCATGACTTGTTAAAAACTCAATATTCTTGGTATATTAAGACTTATTATGATCTGATGCATGCATTTATATAATTTTTAAGCCGTGTGAAGGAAGTGTGGAAAACGCGACTTTACACTCACTAGAGGCTAGAAAATCGAATTTCGACTTGTTCAGAACTCAATATTCTTGGTATATAGAGGCTTATTATGATATGATAGTTCCATTTATATGATTTTTACGCAGTTTAAAAGAAGGGAAGAAAACGCGATTTTACACTCACTAGAGGCTAAAAAATCGAATTTCATGATTTGTTGAAAACTTAATATTCTTGGTATATATAAGCCTATTATGATGCGATACATCCATTTTTATTATTTTTAAACAGTTTAAAAGAAGGAAGAAATCGCGATTTTACACTCACTACAGGCTAGAAAATCGAATTTCATGACTTGTTGTAAAGTAAATACTCTTGGTATATGGAGGATTATTATGATGTGATACATCCATTTATATGATTTTTAGGCAGTTTGAAAGAAGTGTGGAAAACGTGATTTTAAACACACTAGAGGCTAGAAAATCGAATTGCATGACTTGTTGAAAACTCAATATTCTTGGTATATTAAGGCTTATTATGAAGTGATGCATCCATTTATTAATATTAGGCAGTGTGAAGGAAGTGTGGAAAACGCGACTTTACACTCACTAGAGGCTAGAAAATCGAATTTCATGACTTGTTGAAAACTCAATATTCTTGGTACATATAGGCTAATTTTGGCTTGATATATCCATTTATATGATTTTTCTCAGTTTAAAAGAAGTGTGGAAAACGCGACCTTACGCTCACTAGAAGTTAGAAAATCGAATTTCATGACTTGTTTCTAAACCCAATATTCTTGGTATATAGAAGCTTATTATGATGTGATACACCCATTTATATGATTCTTAAGCGGTTAGAAAGAAGTGAGGAAAACTCACTAGAGGCTAGAAAATCGAATGTCATGACTTGTTGAAAAATCAATATTCTTGGTATATAGAGGCTTATTATAATGTGAAGCACCCATTTATATGAGTTTTAAGCAGTTTGAAAGAAGGGAAGAAAATGCGAATTTACACTCACTACAGGCTAGAAAATCGAATGTCATGACTTGTTAAAAACTCAATATTCCTGGTATATAAAGGCTTATTATGATGTGATACTTCCATTTATATAATATTTACGCAGTTTGAAAGAAGGGAAGAAAATGCGATTTTACACTCACTAGAGGCTAGAATACCGAATTTCATGACTTGTTGAAGATTAAATATTCTGGGTATCTATAAGCCTATTATGATGTGATACATCCATATATGTGATTTTTAGGCAATGTGAAGGAAGTGTGGAAAACGCCATTTTACACTCGCTTGAGGCTAGAAAATCGAATTTCATGACTTGTTGAAAACTCAATATTCTTGGTATATAGAGGCTTTTTAGGATGTGATACACCGATTAATATGATTACTAAGCAGTTTGAAAGAAGTGTGGAAAAACATTTTACACTCACTACAGACTAGAAAATCGAAATTCATGACTTGTTAATAACTCAATTATCTTGGTATATAGAGGCTTATTATGATGTGATACATCCTTTTATGTGATCTTTAGGCAGTTTGAAAGAAGTGTGGAAAACCCGATTTTACACTCACTAGAGACTAGAAAATTGAATTTCATGACCTGTTTCTAAACTCAGTATTCTTGGTATATAGAAGCTTATTATGATGTGATACACCCATTTATATGATTTTTAGGTAGTTTGAAAGAAGTGTGGAAAACGCGATTTTACACTCACTAGAGGCTAGAAAATCGAATTTCATGACTTGTTGAAATCTCAATATTCTTGGTACATATTGGCTAATTTTGATTAGATATATCAATTTATATGATTTTTCGCAGAGTTAAAGAAGTGTGGAAAACGCGACTTTACACTCACTAGAGGCTAGAAAATCGAATTTTATGACTTGTTTCTAAACTCAATATTCTTGGTATATTGAAGCTTATTATGTTGTGATTCACCCATTTATATGATTCTTAAGCGGTTAGAAAGAAGTGAGGAAAATGCGAATTTACACTCACTAGAGGCTAGAAAATCGAATTTCATGACTTGTTGAAAACTCAATATTCTTGGTATATAGAAGCTTGTTATGATGTGATACATCCATTTATATGATTTTTAGGCAGTAGAAAGAAGTGTGGAAAACGCGATTTTACACTCACCAGAGGCTAGAAAATCGAATTTCATGACATGTTGAAAAATAAATATTCTTGGTATATAGAGGCTTATTATAATGTGAAGCACCCATTTATATGATTATTAAGCAGTTTGAAAGAAGGGAAGAAAATGCGATTTTACACTCACTACAGACTAGAAAATCGAATGTCATGACTTGTTGAAAAATCAATATTCTTGGTATATAGAGGCTTATTATAATGTGAAGCACCCATTTATATTATTTAAAGCAGTTTGAAAGAACGGAAGAAAATGCGAATTTACACTCACTACAGGCTAGAAAATCGAATGTCATGACTTGTTAAAAACTCAATATTCCTGGTATATAGAGGCTTATTATGTTGTGATACTTCCATTTATATAATACTTACGCAGTTTGAAAGAACGGAAGAAAATGCGATTTTACACTCACTAGAGGCTAGAATACCGAATTTCATGACTTGTTGAAAATTAAATATTCTTGGTATCTATAAGCCTATTATGATGTGATACATCCATATATGTGATTTTTAGGCAATGTGAAGGAAGTGTGGAAAACGCCATTTTACACTCGCTTGAGGCTAGAAAATCGAATTTCATGACTTGTTGAAAACTCAATAATCTTGGTATATAGAGGCTTTTTAGGATGTGATACACCGATTAATATGATTACTAAGCAGTTTGAAAGAAGTGTGGAAAAACATTTTACACTCACTACAGACTAGAAAATCGAAATTCATGACTTGATAATAACTCAATTATCTTGGTATATAGAGGCTTATTATGATTTGATACATCCTTTTATGTGATCTTTAGGCAGTTTGAAAGAAGTGTGGAAAACGCGATTTTACACTCACTAGAGACTAGAAAATTGAATTTCATGATTTGTTTCTAAACTCAATATTCTTGGTATATAGAAGCTTATTATGATGTGAAACACCCATTTATATGATTTTTAGGTAGTTTGAAAGAAGTGTGGAAAACGCGATTTTACACTCACTAGAGGCTAGAAAATCGAGTTCACGACTTGTTGAAAACTCAATACTCTTGGTATATAGAGGCTTATTTTAATGTGAAGCACCCTTTTATATGATTTTTAAGCAGTTTGAAACAAGGGAAGACAATGCGATGTTACATTCACTACAGACTAGAAAATCGAATGTCATGACTTGTTAAAAACTCAATATTCTTGGTATATTAAGACTTATTATGATCTGATGCATGCATTTATATAATTTTTAAGCCGTGTGAAGGAAGTGTGGAAAACGCGACTTTACACTCACTAGAGGCTAGAAAATCGAATTTCGACTTGTTCAGAACTCGATATTCTTGGTATATAGAGGCTTATTATGATATGATAGTTCCATTTATATGATTTTTACGCAGTTTAAAAGAAGGGAAGAAAACGCGATTTTACACTCACTAGAGGCTAAAAAATCGAATTTCATGATTTGTTGAAAACTTAATATTCTTGGTATATATAAGCCTATTATGATGCGATACATCCATTTTTATTATTTTTAAACAGTTTAAAAGAAGGAAGAAATCGCGATTTTACACTCACTACAGGCTAGAAAATCGAATTTCATGACTTGTTGTAAAGTAAATACTCTTGGTATATGGAGGATTATTATGATGTGATACATCCATTTATATGATTTTTAGGCAGTTTGAAAGAAGTGTGGAAAACGTGATTTTAAACACACTAGAGGCTAGAAAATCGAATTGCATGACTTGTTGAAAACTCAATATTCTTGGTATATTAAGGCTTATTATGATGTGATGCATCCATTTATTAATATTAGGCAGTGTGAAGGAAGTGTGGAAAACGCGACTTTACACTCACTAGAGGCTAGAAAATCGAATTTCATGACTTGTTGAAAACTCAATATTCTTGGTACATATAGGCTAATTTTGGCTTGATATATCCATTTATATGATTTTTCTCAGTTTAAAAGAAGTGTGGAAAACGCGACCTTACGCTCACTAGAGGTTAGAAAATCGAATTTCATGACTTGTTTCTAAACTCAATATTCTTGGTATATAGAAGCTTATTATGATGTGATACACCCATTTATATGATTCTTAAGCTGTTAGAAAGAAGTGAGGAAAACTCACTAGAGGCTAGAAAATCGAATGTCATGACTTGTTGAAAAATCAATATTCTTGGTATATAGAGGCTTATTATAATGTGAAGCACCCATTTATATGATTTTTAAGCAGTTTGAAAGAAGGGAAGAAAATGCGATTTTACACTCACTACAGGCTAGAAAATCGAATGTCATGACTTGTTAAAAACTCAATATTCCTGGTATATAAAGGCTTATTATGATGTGATACTTCCATTTATATAATATTTACGCAGTTTGAAAGAAGGGAAGAAAATGCGATTTTACACTCACTAGAGGCTAGAATACCGAATTTCATGACTTGTTGAAAATTAAATATTCTGGGTATCTATAAGCCTATTATGATGTGATACATCCATATATGTGATTTTTAGGCAATGTGAAGGAAGTGTGGAAAACGCCATTTTACACTCGCTTGAGGCTAGAAAATCGAATTTCATGACTTGTTGAAAACTCAATATTCTTGGTATATAGAGGCTTTTTAGGATGTGATACACCGATTATTGATTACTAAGCAGTTTGAAAGAAGTGTGGAAAAACATTTTACACTCACTACAGACTAGAAAATCGAAATTCATGACTTGTTAATAACTCAATTATCTTGGTATATAGAGGCTTATTATGATGTGATACATCCTTTTATGTGATCTTTAGGCAGTTTGAAAGAAGTGTGGAAAACGCGATTTTACACTCACTAGAGACTAGAAAATTGAATTTCATGACCTGTTTCTAAACTCAGTATTCTTGGTATATAGAAGCTTATTATGATGTGATACACCCATTTATATGATTTTTAGGTAGTTTGAAAGAAGTGTGGAAAACGCGATTTTACACTCACTAGAGGCTAGAAAATCGAATTTCATGACTTGTTGAAATCTCAATATTCTTGGTACATATTGGCTAATTTTGATTAGATATATCAATTTATATGATTTTTCGCAGAGTTAAAGAAGTGTGGAAAACGCGACTTTACACTCACTAGAGGCTAGAAAATCGAATTTCATGACTTGTTTCTAAACTCAATATTCTTGGTATATTGAAGCTTATTATGTTGTGATTCACCCATTTATATGATTCTTAAGCGGTTAGAAAGAAGTGAGGAAAATGCGAATTTACACTCACTAGAGGCTAGAAAATCGAATTTCATGACTTGTTGAAAACTCAATATTCTTGGTATATAGAAGCTTGTTATGATGTGATACATCC
This sequence comes from Deroplatys truncata, assembly GCA_030765065.1. Classification (NCBI taxonomy): domain Eukaryota; kingdom Metazoa; phylum Arthropoda; class Insecta; order Mantodea; family Mantidae; genus Deroplatys; species Deroplatys truncata. The sequence continues at coordinate 557,234 of CM060980.1, forward strand.
ATTTATATGATTTTTAGGCAGTAGAAAGAAGTGTGGAAAACGCGATTTTACACTCACCAGAGGCTAGAAAATCGAATTTCATGACATGTTGAAAAATAAATATTCTTGGTATATAGAGGCTTATTATAATGTGAAGCACCCATTTATATGATTATTAAGCAGTTTGAAAGAAGGGAAGAAAATGCGATTTTACACTCACTACAGACTAGAAAATCGAATGTCATGACTTGTTGAAAAATCAATATTCTTGGTATATAGAGGCTTATTATAATGTGAAGCACCCATTTATATTATTTTTAAGCAGTTTGAAAGAACGGAAGAAAATGCGAATTTACACTCACTACAGGCTAGAAAATCGAATGTCATGACTTGTTAAAAACTCAATATTCCTGGTATGTAGAGGCTTATTATGATGTGATACTTCCATTTATATAATACTTACGCAGTTTGAAAGAACGGAAGAAAATGCGATTTTACACTCACTAGAGGCTAGAATACCGAATTTCATGACTTGTTGAAAATTAAATATTCTTGGTATCTATAAGCCTATTATGATGTGATACATCCATATATGTGATTTTTAGGCAATGTGAAGGAAGTGTGGAAAACGCCATTTTACACTCGCTTGAGGCTAGAAAATCGAATTTCATGACTTGTTGAAAACTCAATAATCTTGGTATATAGAGGCTTTTTAGGATGTGATACACCGATTAATATGATTACTAAGCAGTTTGAAAGAAGTGTGGAAAAACATTTTACACTCACTACAGACTAGAAAATCGAAATTCATGACTTGATAATAACTCAATTATCTTGGTATATAGAGGCTTATTATGATTTGATACATCCTTTTATGTGATCTTTAGGCAGTTTGAAAGAAGTGTGGAAAACGCGATTTTACACTCACTAGAGACTAGAAAATTGAATTTCATGATTTGTTTCTAAACTCAATATTCTTGGTATATAGAAGCTTATTATGATGTGAAACACCCATTTATATGATTTTTAGGTAGTTTGAAAGAAGTGTGGAAAACGCGATTTTACACTCACTAGAGCCTAGAAAATCGAGTTCACGACTTGTTGAAAACTCAATACTCTTGGTATATAGAGGCTTATTTTAATGTGAAGCACCCTTTTATATGATTTTTAAGCAGTTTGAAACAAGGGAAGACAATGCGATGTTACATTCACTACAGACTAGAAAATCGAATGTCATGACTTGTTAAAAACTCAATATTCTTGGTATATTAAGACTTATTATGATCTGATGCATGCATTTATATAATTTTTAAGCCGTGTGAAGGAAGTGTGGAAAACGCGACTTTACACTCACTAGAGGCTAGAAAATCGAATTTCGACTTGTTCAGAACTCAATATTCTTGGTATATAGAGGCTTATTATGATATGATAGTTCCATTTATATGATTTTTACGCAGTTTAAAAGAAGGGAAGAAAACGCGATTTTACACTCACTAGAGGCTAAAAAATCGAATTTCATGATTTGTTGAAAACTTAATATTCTTGGTATATATAAGCCTATTATGATGCGATACATCCATTTTTATTATTTTTAAACAGTTTAAAAGAAGGAAGAAATCGCGATTTTACACTCACTACAGGCTAGAAAATCGAATTTCATGACTTGTTGTAAAGTAAATACTCTTGGTATATGGAGGATTATTATGATGTGATACATCCATTTATATGATTTTTAGGCAGTTTGAAAGAAGTGTGGAAAACGTGATTTTAAACACACTAGAGGCTAGAAAATCGAATTGCATGACTTGTTGAAAACTCAATATTCTTGGTATATTAAGGCTTATTATGATGTGATGCATCCATTTATTAATATTAGGCAGTGTGAAGGAAGTGTGGAAAACGCGACTTTACACTCACTAGAGGCTAGAAAATCGAATTTCATGACTTGTTGAAAACTCAATATTCTTGGTACATATAGGCTAATTTTGGCTTTATATATCCATTTATATGATTTTTCTCAGTTTAAAAGAAGTGTGGAAAACGCGACCTTACGCTCACTAGAGGTTAGAAAATCGAATTTCATGACTTGTTTCTAAACTCAATATTCTTGGTATATAGAAGCTTATTATGATGTGATACACCCATTTATATGATTCTTAAGCGGTTAGAAAGAAGTGAGGAAAACTCACTAGAGGCTAGAAAATCGAATGTCATGACTTGTTGAAAAATCAATATTCTTGGTATATAGAGGCTTATTATAATGTGAAGCACCCATTTATATGAGTTTTAAGCAGTTTGAAAGAAGGGAAGAAAATGCGAATTTACACTCACTACAGGCTAGAAAATCGAATGTCATGACTTGTTAAAAACTCAATATTCCTGGTATATAGAGGCTTATTATGATGTGATACTTCCATTTATATAATATTTACGCAGTTTGAAAGAAGGGAAGAAAATGCGATTTTACACTCACTAGAGGCTAGAATACCGAATTTCATGACTTGTTGAAAATTAAATATTCTGGGTATCTATAAGCCTATTATGATGTGATACATCCATATATGTGATTTTTAGGCAATGTGAAGGAAGTGTGGAAAACGCCATTTTACACTCGCTTGAGGCTAGAAAATCGAATTTCATGACTTGTTGAAAACTCAATATTCTTGGTATATAGAGGCTTTTTAGGATGTGATACACCGATTAATATGATTACTAAGCAGTTTGAAAGAAGTGTAGAAAAACATTTTACACTCACTACAGACTAGAAAATCGAAATTCATGACTTGTTAATAACTCAATTATCTTGGTATATAGAGGCTTATTATGATGTGATACATCCTTTTATGTGATCTTTAGGCAGTTTGAAAGAAGTGTGGAAAACCCGATTTTACACTCACTAGAGACTAGAAAATTGAATTTCATGACCTGTTTCTAAACTCAGTATTCTTGGTATATAGAAGCTTATTATGATGTGATACACCCATTTATATGATTTTTAGGTAGTTTGAAAGAAGTGTGGAAAACGCGATTTTACACTCACTAGAGGCTAGAAAATCGAGTTCACGACTTGTTGAAAACTCAATACTCTTGGTATATAGAGGCTTATTTTAATGTGAAGCACCCTTTTATATGATTTTTAAGCAGTTTGAAACAAGGGAAGAAAATGCGATGTTACATTCACTACAGACTAGAAAATCGAATGTCATGACTTGTTAAAAACTCAATATTCTTGGTATATTAAGACTTATTATGATCTGATGCATGCATTTATATATTTTTTAAGCCGTGTGAAGGAAGTGTGGAAAACGCGACTTTACACTCACTAGAGGCTAGAAAATCGAATTTCGACTTGTTCAAAACTCAATTATCTTGGTATATAGAGGCTTATTATGATATGATAGTTCCATTTATATGATTTTTACGCAGTTTAAAAGAAGGGAAGAAAACGCGATTTTACACTCACTAGAGGCTAATAAATCGAATTTCGTGATTTGTTGAAAACTTAATATTCTTGGTATATATAAGCCTATTATGATGCGATACATCCATTTATATGATTTTTAAGCAGTTTAAAAGAAGTAAGAAATCGCGATTTTAGACTCACTACAGGCTAGAAAATCGAATTTCATGACTTGTTGTAAAGTAAATACTCTTGGTATATGGAGGATTATTATGATGTGATACATCCATTTATATGATTTTTAGGCAGTTTGAAAGAAGTGTGGAAAACGTGATTTTAAACACATTAGAGGCTAGAAAATCGAATTGCAAGACTTGTTGAAAACTCAATATTCTTGGTATATTAAGGCTTATTATGTTGTGATGCATCCATTTATTAATATTAGGCAGTGTGAAGGAAGTGTGGAAAACGCGACTTAACACTCACTAGAGGCTAGAAAATCGAATTTCATGACTTGTTGAAATCTCAATATTCTTGGTACATATTGGCTAATTTTGATTAGATATATCCATTTATATGATTTTTCGCAGAGTAAAAGAAGTGTGGAAAACGCGACTTTACACTCACTAGAGGCTAGAAAATCGAATTTCATGACTTGTTTCTAAACTCAATATTCTTGGTATATTGAAGCTTATTATGTTGTGATTCACCCATTTATATGATTCTTAAGCGGTTAGAAAGAAGTGAGGAAAATGCGAATTTACACTCACTAGAGGCTAGAAAATCGAATTTCATGACTTGTTGAAAACTCAATATTCTTGGTATATAGAAGCTTGTTATGATGTGATACATCCATTTATATGATTTTTAGGCAGTAGAAAGAAGTGTGGAAAACGCGATTTTACACTCACTAGAGGCTAGAAAATCGAATTTCATTACTTGTTGAAAACTCAATATTCTTGGTATATAGAGGCTTATTATAATGTGAATCACCCATTTGTATGATTTTTAAGCAGTTTGAAAGAAGGGAAGAAAATGCGATTTTACACTCACCAGAGGCTAGAAAATAGAACTTCATGACTTGTCGTAAACTCAATATTCTTGGTATATAGAAGCCTTTTATGATGTGATACACATATTTATATGATTTTTAGGCAGTTTAAAAGAAGTGTGGAAAACGCGATTTTACACTCACCAGAGGCTAGAAAATCGAATTTCATGACATGTTGAAAAATAAATATTCTTGGTATATAGAGGCTTATTATAATGTGAAGCACCCATTTATATGATTATTAAGCAGTTTGAAAGAAGGGAAGAAAATGCGATTTTACACTCACTACAGACTAGAAAATCGAATGTCATGACTTGTTGAAAAATCAATATTCTTGGTATATAGAGGCTTATTATAATGTGAAGCACCCATTTATATTATTTTTAAGCAGTTTGAAAGAACGGAAGAAAATGCGAATTTACACTCACTACAGGCTAGAAAATCGAATGTCATGACTTGTTAAAAACTCAATATTCCTGGTATATAGAGGCTTATTATGATGTGATACTTCCATTTATATAATATTTACGCAGTTTGAAAGAAGGGAAGAAAATGCGATTTTACACTCACTAGAGGCTAGAATACCGAATTTCATGACTTGTTGAAAATTAAATATTCTTGGTATCTATAAGCCTATTATGATGTGATACATCCATATATGTGATTTTTAGGCAATGTGAAGGAAGTGTGGAAAACGCCATTTTACACTCGCTTGAGGCTAGAAAATCGAATTTCATGACTTGTTGAAAACTCAATATTCTTGGTTAATAGAGGCTTTTTAGGATGTGATACACCGATTAATATGATTACTAAGCAGTTTGAAAGAAGTGTGGAAAAACATTTTACACTCACTACAGACTAGAAAATCGAAATTCATGACTTGATAATAACTCAATTATCTTGGTATATAGAGGCTTATTATGATTTGATACATCCTTTTATGTGATCTTTAGGCAGTTTGAAAGAAGTGTGGAAAACGCGATTTTACACTCACTAGAGACTAGAAAATTGAATTTCATGATTTGTTTCTAAACTCAATATTCTTGGTATATAGAAGCTTATTATGATGTGATACACCCATTTATATGATTTTTAGGTAGTTTGAAAGAAGTGTGGAAAACGTGATTTTACACTCACTAGAGGCTAGAAAATCGAGTTCACGACTTGTTGAAAACTCAATACTCTTGGTATATAGAGGCTTATTTTAATGTGAAGCACCCTTTTATATGATTTTTAAGCAGTTTGAAACAAGGGAAGAAAATGCGATGTTACATTCACTACAGACTAGAAAATCGAATGTCATGACTTGTTAAAAACTCAATATTCTTGGTATATTAAGACTTATTATGATCTGATGCATGCATTTATATAATTTTTAAGCCGTGTGAAGGAAGTGTGGAAAACGCGACTTTACACTCACTAGAGGCTAGAAAATCGAATTTCGACTTGTTCAGAACTCAATATTCTTGGTATATAGAGGCTTATTATGATATGATAGTTCCATTTATATGATTTTTTCGCAGTTTAAAAGAAGGGAAGAAAACGCGATTTTACACTCACTAGAGGCTAAAAAATCGAATTTCATGATTTGTTGAAAACTTAATATTCTTGGTATATATAAGCCTATTATGATGCGATACATCCATTTTTATTATTTTTAAACAGTTTAAAAGAAGGAAGAAATCGCGATTTTACACTCACTACAGGCTAGAAAATCGAATTTCATGACTTGTTGTAAAGTAAATACTCTTGGTATATGGAGGATTATTATGATGTGATACATCCATTTATATGATTTTTAGGCAGTTTGAAAGAAGTGTGGAAAACGTGATTTTAAACACACTAGAGGCTAGAAAATCGAATTGCATGACTTGTTGAAAACTCAATATTCTTGGTATATTAAGGCTTATTATGATGTGATGCATCCATTTATTAATATTAGGCAGTGTGAAGGAAGTGTGGAAAACGCGACTTTACACTCACTAGAGGCTAGAAAATCGAATTTCATGACTTGTTGAAAACTCAATATTCTTGGTACATATAGGCTAATTTTGGCTTGATATATCCATTTATATGATTTTTCTCAGTTTAAAAGAAGTGTGGAAAACGCGACCTTACGCTCACTAGAGGTTAGAAAATCGAATTTCATGACTTGTTTCTAAACTCAATATTCTTGGTATATAGAAGCTTATTATGATGTGATACACCCATTTATATGATTCTTAAGCGGTTAGAAAGAAGTGAGGAAAACTCACTAGAGGCTAGAAAATCGAATGTCATGACTTGTTGAAAAATCAATATTCTTGGTATATAGAGGCTTATTATAATGTGAAGCACCCATTTATATGAGTTTTAAGCAGTTTGAAAGAAGGGAAGAAAATGCGAATTTACACTCACTACAGGCTAGAAAATCGAATGTCATGACTTGTTAAAAACTCAATATTCCTGGTATATAGAGGCTTATTATGATGTGATACTTCCATTTATATAATATTTACGCAGTTTGAAAGAAGGGAAGAAAATGCGATTTTACACTCACTAGAGGCTAGAATACCGAATTTCATGACTTGTTGAAAATTAAATATTCTGGGTATCTATAAGCCTATTATGATGTGATACATCCATATATGTGATTTTTAGGCAATGTGAAGGAAGTGTGGAAAACGCCATTTTACACTCGCTTGAGGCTAGAAAATCGAATTTCATGACTTGTTGAAAACTCAATATTCTTGGTATATAGAGGCTTTTTAGGATGTGATACACCGATTAATATGATTACTAAGCAGTTTGAAAGAAGTGTGGAAAAACATTTTACACTCACTACAGACTAGAAAATCGAAATTCATGACTTGTTAATAACTCAATTATCTTGGTATATAGAGGCTTATTATGATGTGATACATCCTTTTATGTGATCTTTAGGCAGTTTGAAAGAAGTGTGGAAAACGCGATTTTACACTCACTAGAGACTAGAAAATTGAATTTCATGACCTGTTTCTAAACTCAGTATTCTTGGTATATAGAAGCTTATTATGATGTGATACACCCATTTATATGATTTTTAGGTAGTTTGAAAGAAGTGTGGAAAACGCGATTTTACACTCACTAGAGGCTAGAAAATCGAATTTCATGACTTGTTGAAATCTCAATATTCTTGGTACATATTGGCTAATTTTGATTAGATATATCAATTTATATGATTTTTCGCAGAGTTAAAGAAGTGTGGAAAACGCGACTTTACACTCACTAGAGGCTAGATAATCGAATTTCATGACTTGTTTCTAAACTCAATATTCCTGGTATATTGAAGCTTATTATGTTGTGATTCACCCATTTATATGATTCTTAAGCGGTTAGAAAGAAGTGAGGAAAATGCGAATTTACACTCACTAGAGGCTAGAAAATCGAATTTCATGACCTGTTTCTAAACTCAGTATTCTTGGTATATAGAAGCTTATTATGATGTGATACACCCATTTATATGATTTTTAGGTAGTTTGAAAGAAGTGTGGAAAACGCGATTTTACACTCACTAGAGGCTAGAAAATCGAGTTCACGACTTGTTGAAAACTCAATACTCTTGGTATATAGAGGCTTATTTTAATGTGAAGCACCCTTTTATATGATTTTTAAGCAGTTTGAAACAAGGGAAGAAAATGCGATGTTACATTCACTACAGACTAGAAAATCGAATGTCATGACTTGTTAAAAACTCAATATTCTTGGTATATTAAGACTTATTATGATCTGATGCATGCATTTATATAATTTTTAAGCCGTGTGAAGGAAGTGTGGAAAACGCGACTTTACACTCACTAGAGGCTAGAAAATCGAATTTCGACTTGTTCAAAACTCAATATTCTTGGTATATAGAGGCTTATTATGATATGAAAGTTCCATTTATATGATTTTTACGCAGTTTAAAAGAAGGGAAGAAAACGCGATTTTACACTCACTAGAGGCTAATAAATCGAATTTCGTGATTTGTTGAAAACTTATTATTCTTGGTATATATAAGCCTATTATGATGCGATACATCCTTTTATATGATTTTTAAGCAGTTTAAAAGAAGTAAGAAATCGCGATTTTAGACTCACTACAGGCTAGAAAATCGAATTTCATGACTTGTTGTAAAGTAAATACTCTTGGTATATGGAGGATTATTATGATGTGATACATCCATTTATATGATTTTTAGGCAGTTTGAAAGAAGTGTGGAAAACGTGATTTTAAACACATTAGAGGCTAGAAAATCGAATTGCAAGACTTGTTGAAAACTCAATATTCTTGGTATATTAAGGCTTATTATGTTGTGATGCATCCATTTATTAATATTGTAGCGGACCAGGTTGCACATATTTCGTATACCAGGAAGTGTGAAGTTCAGGTTAGCAGAATTCGTCCACGCTGCCTACGCCGAGTCAGCGCTTATGGATGTATTTATACTACAGGGCTTTGACTCGGTCGGTAGTTGCTGTGGGAGTTGCTATCAGGAAGTTGCTACGCGAGAGTTGCCACGAGAAAGTAATCAGAGATCAGTTATCACATTCGCCAACAGTTAACCAGGTAAGCATGCGACTCATCTAAGTTCTCTTGACTTGTCGGGGCTTCACCCCTAACTTCTATTGACTTGTCGGGGCTTCACTCCGATCTAATTGTTCGCACATTTAAAGCAACAATATAATTTATTGGGACAATGCATCCCCTGTGCTTTATTTAAATACCCCTATCCTAGAACGCTACCCTGGCCTGCCTACCATTCCAGTACCAACGCATCCCCTACCTCTGAGCTACCAACCCCCCTGTGTAATCACCTACTGCGGGGGTAACCACCCCCGTGGGGTGTTACAACTTGGTGGAGCGCCGGGCACATGTAGGAGGCACCGACTACAATGTGACGGAGTCTCCGGTTATAATTGGGGAAAACATCCTTACCTCTTCCAGCCAGGGGATGTAATCAAATTTTTTTTCTCTCTTCTCTCTTTTCTTTTTGCAAGGTGTAAAACACGCCTCATTTTGGGATAACCTTTTACCTGAGGTTATCTGGTGAAGACCCACCCTCCCACCCTTTGCATCATGAGTTACCTACACAGAATATAGCTTATTTTTTTTTAACTTTTCTCAAGTTATGTATATTGTGTTAGTGTAGTACATTTAAGTTATTATGCATGGCTGAACCTGCTCAAAACTCTACTAGTCCTACTACTAAAGAGATTAGAAATCTGTGCGCAGAATTAGCAGCTATACAGGGGGAACAATTTAAATTCCAAGAATTTCTAGTCACAGATTTGAAAGGAATTTCAAACGAGATCGCGGCACACGCTGAGACGGCAAATCAAATACGTCTCCGCTCCGGCAAGATCGTCAACACTTCTAGCCCAAGCACAAGTAGGGTAGAAAAACAGTTAGCCATGAATAAGGGAGACGAACACACAAATACAATGAGTAAAATGGACTCACCTGTTTTAAGTAGAAGGGTAACTGAAGCACCTCAACCCATGCACATTAGTAGTCCACCATTGGATCCGGGTAGCTTCGCGGGGAAACCAGGAGAAAGTGTAAGGGACTATCTCCATAAGTTTGAGTTGATAGCGCGTGCCAATAATTGGGACGACCAGCATAAGGCGCAGTATTTACCATGCTACCTTAATAGTACCGCACTAAACTGGTACAAAACCTTTGCCCATAGAAATAGGGACGCCCAATGGGAAACATTGAAGCAGGGGTTATTAAAAGCCTTCATTCACGCGGCAGAGGAGGAAATGATGGAGGTCAGACTAAGGCAAAGGGTGCAGGACCTTAGTGAGCCCACAGAGCAGTACGCTTATGACATTATAGCTCTGTGTGATCTAGTCAACCCCGAAATGACAGAGAAGGAACGGGTAAAACACATCATCAGGGGCCTTAAACCATCACTAATAGAACAGGTACTGCCCTACAACCCACAAACAGTGGACGCTCTCATACAGTTCGTCCGCAGGGTAGAATCAGCCCGCTACCTAGCAGGAAAAAGGGTAGACCTAATCGATGCACAGGGAATTCCCCCTAGTATGCCAGACGATACCCTCCAGAAGCAGGTATCAGATATGTCAAAGATGGTGGGTGAGTTAGCAAAACAGGTGCAAAACCTGACAATGAACCCCCGCCCTCCACCCCAGAATTACAATCCTCAGCATCAATCCGTTAGGAATTACGGACAGGCCCCCAGCGGCTATAGGACCACATATAGTCAAAGAAGAACGGTGTCCGCGAACCCTGTGTGCGCCTACTGTAAACGGGTAGGCCACGTAATCGCTAATTGCCAGACACGGAGGAATGCAAATTTTCACGCGCAGCCTCGAGCCAATCACCCCCCATAAGGGCCGCGGTAGCAAGCATAACAGAAAACATCAACCCTGGGAGCACATTAAAAACTATAGGAACATTAGCAGGGACAAGGATAGACATTCTCATAGACACGGGCAGCTCAGTAAGCATAATCAATGACGACCTGGTAGGTACAAGCAAGCAACCAGCACCTCTAAATATGATTTTGCGAACTGCAAATAACAATTTACTTGCTGCACAATACCAAACTAACACTAACTTCCAAATGGGTGATGTGGAATTCAAAGAACAACTTATAGTAGTAAAACACTTCCCGCATAGTTTATTGCTGGGCATGGACTTCCTTCAGAAACACCAAGCCGTTATAGATCTAGGGAACAACACAATTACACTAACACTGCAAAATTCGAAGGAGGTCACGGTAAGCTGCCAGCGAAAGCAAGAATGTCCTCTCATGCAAATTACACTTGAAGCAGATGCTGAAGAGACAAAAATGAAAGCAACATGTCAGCATGACGTAGAAATCCTTCCATTTGCAACCACACAGATAGACGTCAGAATACCCTCACTCCCTACAAACACATTATTGCTGGAACCATGCATTAACACTATGCAGAAAAAACACGTTAACATTATACCGGGCCTGTGCAATAATAATCAAAATCAAAAGATACAAGTCCACAATAATACCGCCGCCCCTCAGAGAATATTTAAAGGGACAACACTAGCACTCGTACACGAAGTTGCATTAGTCCAGGCAGACACTTTCACACGTGAGACAACAAAACAAATAGACATCAAAGACGCCAAATTTAATATTAATTCACGACTAGAACCAGGACAACACGAACAGCTACGAAATTTACTCGACAGGTACAGACATACCTTCGCCACTAGCCTACAAGAGTTAGGGACAACAGACATTGCGGAGTTCAAAATAGAGTTGACAAACACGACACCAATTAGACAGAAGCCATACAGGGTGTCCCATAAACAGCGGGAAATAATAAACCAACAAGTGGAAGAAATGAAAGAGGCTGGGATAATAAAAGACTCGCAGAGTAGCTGGTGCTCACCAGTAATTTTGGTCAAAAAGAAATCAGGAGAATATCGGTTTTGTGTAGATTACAGAAAACTCAATGCACAAACAGCTGCATCCGCCTATCCCTTACCACTGATTGACGACCTACTTAGCTATTTAGGAGGTTCAAAATTTTACTGTACGCTTGACCTGCTAAGTGCATACTTCCAAGTACCGCTAGCTCAAGAAAGTAAGAAATATTCGGCCTTTTGTACGTCGGACGGAGAGTACGAATTCCAGACCTTGAGCTTCGGGCTCTCGAATGCCCCTAGAGCATTCACAGAGATCGGAAATAAACTGTTAGGCGACCTGCGATACGAAAAAGCACTCATATATCTAGACGATATAATAGTGTTCGCAAATACATTTCAGGACTTATTGGCAAACCTGGAAGCAGTATTTAAGAAATTAGAACAACATACGTTTAAGCTAAAACCCCAAAAATGTTTTTTCGGTATGGACAAAATAAAACTCCTAGGATACGAAGTATCGGCAGCAGGCATAGAACCTGATAAAGACAAAATCCAAGCTATTACACAGCTCAGAACGCCTAGGAACGTCAAAGAAGTAAGGCAGGTCTTAGGTTTATTTTCTTTCTACAGGAGGTTCATTAATAACTTTGCAGCAATCGCGAGGCCTCTAAACGAACTAACAAAGGCAGACCAAAAGTTTGTATGGGGCCAAGAACAGCAAGAAACCTTCCAGAAGCTGAAGGATTTAATGGTTAGGGCTCCGGTGTTGGCACATTTTATGCCGGGAGCCAAAACCCAAATGAACTGCGACGCCAGCATGCACGGCATAGCCAGTTGCCTCCTCCAAGAACGAGATGGAAAAATGCACCCAGTAGGCTTTGTGTCTAGAAGTCTAAGCAAAGCTGAAAAGAACTATAGCGTTTCGGAACAAGAGCTGTTAGCAGTTATGTACGGTTTTTCGAAGTTCCGCCAGTACATATATGGTTACCCTGTAACTGTAGTTACAGACCATGCTTGCCTGTGCCACCTAAATAGGTTGAGAGATCTAACAGGGAGACTGGCACGTTACAGCTTAATGCTGCAAGAATTTGACTACACAATTCAGCATAAATCAGGGATTAAACATAAGGACGCAGATTGTTTGTCTAGAATGCCAATAGACCCCCCTGAACCCGAAACAGCACAAGAGCAGGAAGACAGAATTACCTGTCTCATAGAACCCATAGAATTAGCTAAAAAACAAGAGGAGGATCCCCAGCTAAAACCCCTAATACAAGCCGTAAGACAGCCGGGTACAGCGAATGCTAAACTAGCACGACAAGCTGCAACATACGTGATGAAATCGAATGTCCTGTACCGAAAAAATGCTGGTACTACAGGGAACATGCACTTGTTAGTAGTACCTGATAGTTTAAAGCAGGAAATACTATATAATAGTCATGACGATCCGCTAGGAGGACACTTCGGGTTTTCAAAAACTTTTCACAAAATTAATTCACATTACTATTGGATTGGAATGAAGAGGGACATACAAAATTATGTAAGAAGATGCACTTCCTGTCAGCAACGAAAAGGTCCAGTTAATCAGCGACCCGCAGGTTTAATGCAACCCATAAAGGTCAACTATATAGGAGAAAGGTTCTCCATAGATATCCTGGGGCCTTTCCCAAAGTCCTCTAGAGGTAACAGATACATAATTGCGGCTAGTGATTACTTTTCAAAATATTTGGAATTAAGGGCAATCCCAAAAGCTTCTGTTGAGCATGTCACTGAATTTATCTTGGACGACGTCATCTGTCGTCACGGCGCACCAAAATATATTCTGTCGGACAGAGGGTCCGTATTTATGAGCGAAGTGACACAAGAACTGCTTAAGATGATGGGAACAATTCCGACTTTCACAACAGCCTACAGACCCCAAACTAATGGCCTAATAGAAAGGGCGAATAGAACTATCGCGCAAGTAATCAGTAACTACGTAAACACACAGCACACAGACTGGGATAATAATTTACATCAAATTCGGTTTGCCATAAACACAAGCAAACAGGGAAGTACTAAGTTCACACCCTTCGAATTACTGTATGCACGGAAACCAGTATCACCCCCAGACGTTCAATTACAGGGCACCTCACAAAACCTATTTGTGCAGCAAACACGGGAAGCAATAATAAAAGCAAGGGCGTTAGCCTCCCAAAACATAGTAAAGAGCCAGAGAAAAAATAAAAAGTTATATGATTCAAAGAGGAGGCACGTCGAGTATAAAGTCGGCGATTTGGTGAAGCTATATACCCCTAAAAGGAGGGTAGGTAGAGCCACAAAGCTTTTAATGAACTACACCGGACCCTATAGGATAATGAAAAAACTTAGCCCCCTGAATTACGTAATTAAGGCCAGAAATTCCGTGAAACGCCAGAATGTCCACGTTAGTAGAATTTCGCCTTATTATGCATAATGAGCATACAACACACTTGCGACACTTGCACAGCGGGTAAACACAATTGCCACATATAATTGAAACAAAAAAAATCGCCTACGTATCACTCAATGTCCATCAATACAAAAGTGCTGAGATTATTACACGACGGAATGCGGAACCACAAATTCGTCCGCGCTGCAGTAAGGCTCGGCATAAGAACAAACAAACAGGAAACAGAAGGAGGTTAAAACATTAAACATCAGCAATAGTTCTCAAATAGGTTAAGTAGTAAGTGATAATGCAAGACGTAGTATATCTTCGGACCTCCAGCTTAAGTTAGGCTAAAAGTGATAATCCACGCGATTCACGTTTACCTTTTTAATTTTTTTTTTTGCTCTCTCTTTCTCGTGATGAAGAGAAAATATATCTGGAAGTGAAAATATAATGGGAAATCCGAGACGCGACCCTGTTATTCGCTTAATACAGATATCTTTGTTCAGATACAGAAACTTGAACGATATACATTATATCCCCCCCAGGAGTTCAGAGTAGGGCCGAGGGACACATCAGAGAGCAAATATGACGAAGTATTCTTGAGGTCGGGAGCAGAGTTGAATAAATAGGAAATAAGATTTAGTGGAGGTCGAAAAGTTATTTCATAAGTACTGTTATTCATATAATTGTTAGTATAAGATTAATTTAAGATAGGTATATGATAATGTGTTTTGAGAACTATAGGTTGATGTCAGGAATTCTTTTCTCTCCGCACCTTACACATGCGTTAGCGCATATAGAATAAATAATAGTAGAAAAAAAATCGAATAACGTACTCTGGTACGACAACCAAGCGCTATTATATAAATAAATGTAAGCAAATCATCGTGCAGAATAGATAAATGTAAGGTGGCAAATAAGCAAGTGTAACTAAATAAAACAAAATTCTCTCACGACCAGGGCAGATAATATACGAGATGGAGCAGGGACATAGAAATTTTGAAACTCGCATCCTATTTCAGTCGTCGAAATTATAGAACTAGTATTTATGACTGCATAGTAGTCCTGGCCTTGTTAGCATACAGAATATTGAAGAAATTTTGTAAGGAAAGGTCGAACTCTTCAAACTCGACCACGGCGGAACCGCAGCACACGTCACCTCAGGGAATTATAATTCTGGCAACACCAACCGATGGCCCCTCAGAATCAACAGTAACATAACGGAGAAATAAATAAGGGAGATAAATAAAATAAAATTAATCAAAGGCTCAAACTACACAAGGGGATGAAGGCAGGAAAGGCACAGGTATCCACCACGAATTACGCAACACAAGATACTAACACATTCCACACACGCGGAAGGGTACCGCAATTTTGGTTCACAAACTTAGAAACACAGATATCGCTTTCATAAACATACGATTCTGCATGGACGGTAAGTGTCGAAAGCAAAAGTCTGTCATGAAATCCGCTGACGCAAGTATTCGTCGCCTCACGCACGCAGCTTGACTTTGCACTTCTCAGTGGCGTGTAGCACTGCGACAAGTAGATGAATGGAAAATGGAGTGTAAATATGGTTGTTGTTTTTTTGTGTTTGTTGTGTTTCATGGGTCACAACATCTGCAATATTCATATTTCGGTGTACTAATTTCGAAAACTAAGTATGTTTTAGAGGATGCCCTCCAGCAGGCAAGAGAAACCACTGTCTTCAGCAGCCTCAGCGACCCTCTTCCCCGGGTAACAGAAGCGAGGTATCAGCAAAATGCCAAAAACGGACATCTAACCACCGCTGACATACAATGCAACACCCACACAAAAAAAGTGTTATACAGTTACAGACGAAAAAACATCATTGTATAATGTACAAATGTAATTTTTTTTTGTTCGAACGAACATACCTAGTCAAGCAGAACTTATGAGTAGTCGCATCACACCTGGATAACAGAACTTAATGTTTTTTTTCTTCTGTTCTCTTTTTCTTTTTTTTTTTCTTCTCAAAATTTGGAGGGGCAAGGAATCGGCAGGGGTACCGACTCACTTTCTAAAGTTACCTTTTCTCTGCTGTGTTTAGTCTCATCCCGTAAATTTTAAACCGCAATATACTCCTTCCAACCTTATCCAAAGTGACATCCATCTTTGTACAACAACCCTGTTGCTGCGCACCATTAAACCACCAAGAAGAGAAGCACCCGACGAGAAAGCCCAGGTCGAACGATGCCCACCAGTATGAGCACGTCGATAACTCACCACGGGAGTTGCGCCAGAACACGCAGAATTAGTGCACTCCGAAGGAACGCCAATGCTTGGCCACAGCAATGCAGCAGGCGCGGAACTCAATACTACGTTTCCGAGAAAATCGCTAAGTATGCAGTCACTCAGCAGCTCTGTCCCAGCACCTTATTCATTCACGGCAGAGTTCACCGGGGAGATCCGAAGCTACAGGGTACCTCCACGAGCTCAGTCTCAGCTAAACTACACTTCACGTTAAAGCAACGATGAGAATACAGAAAAGATTGCGCATACTGCAACACTGGGCCACGGCGCCCCAGCTTGGCAAGATTGCAGTGCGCGGCCGCTACCACCCCTTACGTACTCACCTACCCTTACAGAAAAATTTTCCCTGGTATCCGAGTCTTGGACAGCAGAGGACATCGGAGCATTTTCAATTGTATAAGGCTCCAACCATATTTTTTTTTCTCTCTTTCTCTCAACCCTCGTCTAAGTAGACGGTTGTAGTACCCCCTAAGATATTTGTCCTCCTTTTCAATTTTAAATTCCGGGTCGGAATTTGGCGAACCTGGGACCGATGTAGCGGACCAGGTTGCACATATTTCGTATACCAGGAAGTGTGAAGTTCAGGTTAGCAGAATTCGTCCACGCTGCCTACGCCGAGTCAGCGCTTATGGATGTATTTATACTACAGGGCTTTGACTCGGTCGGTAGTTGCTGTGGGAGTTGCTATCAGGAAGTTGCTACGCGAGAGTTGCCACGAGAAAGTAATCAGAGATCAGTTATCACATTCGCCAACAGTTAACCAGGTAAGCATGCGACTCATCTAAGTTCTCTTGACTTGTCGGGGCTTCACCCCTAACTTCTATTGACTTGTCGGGGCTTCACTCCGATCTAATTGTTCGCACATTTAAAGCAACAATATAATTTATTGGGACAATGCATCCCCTGTGCTTTATTTAAATACCCCTATCCTAGAACGCTACCCTGGCCTGCCTACCATTCCAGTACCAACGCATCCCCTACCTCTGAGCTACCAACCCCCCTGTGTAATCACCTACTGCGGGGGTAACCACCCCCGTGGGGTGTTACAATATTAGGCAGTGTGAAGGAAGTGTGGAAAACGCGACTTAACACTCACTAGAGGCTAGAAAATCGAATTTCATGACTTGTTGAAATCTCAATATTCTTGGTACATATTGGCTAATTTTGATTAGATATATCCATTTATATGATTTTTCGCAGAGTAAAAGAAGTGTGGAAAACGCGACTTTACACTCACTAGAGGCTAGAAAATCGAATTTCATGACTTGTTTCTAAACTCAATATTCTTGGTATATTGAAGCTTATTATGTTGTGATTCACCCATTTATATGATTCTTAAGCGGTTAGAAAGAAGTGAGGAAAATGCGAATTTACACTCACTAGAGGCTAGAAAATCGAATTTCATGACTTGTTGAAAACTCAATATTCTTGGTATATAGAAGCTTGTTATGATGTGATACATCCATTTATATGATTTTTAGGCAGTAGAAAGAAGTGTGGAAAACGCGATTTTACACTCACTAGAGGCTAGAAAATCGAATTTCATGACTTGTTGAAAACTCAATATTCTTGGTATATAGAGGCTTATTATAATGTGAATCACCCATTTGTATGATTTTTAAGCAGTTTGAAAGAAGGGAAGAAAATGCGATTTTACACTCACCAGAGGCTAGAAAATAGAACTTCATGACTTGTCGTAAACTCAATATTCTTGGTATATAGAAGCCTTTTATGATGTGATACACATATTTATATGATTTTAGGCAGTTTAAAAGAAGTGTGGAAAACGCGATTTTACACTCACCAGAGGCTAGAAAATCGAATTTCATGACATGTTGAAAAATAAATATTCTTGGTATATAGAGGCTTATTATAATGTGAAGCACCCATTTATATGATTATTAAGCAGTTTGGAAGAAGGGAAGAAAATGCGATTTTACACTCACTACAGACTAGAAAATCGAATGTCATGACTTGTTGAAAAATCAATATTCTTGGTATATAGAGGCTTATTATAATGTGAAGCACCCATTTATATTATTTTTAAGCAGTTTGAAAGAACGGAAGAAAATGCGAATTTACACTCACTACAGGCTAGAAAATCGAATGTCATGACTTGTTAAAAACTCAATATTCCTGGTATATAGAGGCTTATTATGATGTGATACTTCCATTTATATAATATTTACGCAGTTTGAAAGAACGGAAGAAAATGCGATTTTACACTCACTAGAGGCTAGAATACCGAATTTCATGACTTGTTGAAAATTAAATATTCTTGGTATCTATAAGCCTATTATGATGTGATACATCCATATATGTGATTTTTAGGCAATGTGAAGGAAGTGTGGAAAACGCCATTTTACACTCGCTTGAGGCTAGAAAATCGAATTTCATGACTTGTTGAAAACTCAATATTCTTGGTATATAGAGGCTTTTTAGGATGTGATACACCGATTAATATGATTACTAAGCAGTTTGAAAGAAGTGTGGAAAAACATTTTACACTCACTACAGACTAGAAAATCGAAATTCATGACTTGATAATAACTCAATTATCTTGGTATATAGAGGCTTATTATGATTTGATACATCCTTTTATGTGATCTTTAGGCAGTTTGAAAGAAGTGTGGAAAACGCGATTTTACACTCACTAGAGACTAGAAAATTGAATTTCATGATTTGTTTCTAAACTCAATATTCTTGGTATATAGAAGCTTATTATGATGTGATACACCCATTTATATGATTTTTAGGTAGTTTGAAAGAAGTGTGGAAAACGCGATTTTACACTCACTAGAGGCTAGAAAATCGAGTTCACGACTTGTTGAAAACTCAATACTCTTGGTATATAGAGGCTTATTTTAATGTGAAGCACCCTTTTATATGATTTTTAAGCAGTTTGAAACAAGGGAAGAAAATGCGATGTTACATTCACTACAGACTAGAAAATCGAATGTCATGACTTGTTAAAAACTCAATATTCTTGGTATATTAAGACTTATTATGATCTGATGCATGCATTTATATAATTTTTAAGCCGTGTGAAGGAAGTGTGGAAAACGCGACTTTACACTCACTAGAGGCTAGAAAATCGAATTTCGACTTGTTCAAAACTCAATATTCTTGGTATATAGAGGCTTATTATGATATGATAGTTCCATTTATAAGATTTTTACGCAGTTTAAAAGAAGGGAAGAAAACCCGATTTTACACTCACTAGAGGCTAAAAAATCGAATTTCATGATTTGTTGAAAACTTAATATTCTTGGTATATATAAGCCTATTATGATGCGATACATCCATTTTTATTATTTTTAAACAGTTTAAAAGAAGGAAGAAATCGCGATTTTACACTCACTACAGGCTAGAAAATCGAATTTCATGACTTGTTGTAAAGTAAATACTCTTGGTATATGGAGGATTATTATGATGTGATACATCCATTTATATGATTTTTAGGCAGTTTGAAAGAAGTGTGGAAAACGTGATTTTAAACACACTAGAGGCTAGAAAATCGAATTGCATGACTTGTTGAAAACTCAATATTCTTGGTATATTAAGGCTTATTATGATGTGATGCATCCATTTATTAATATTAGGCAGTGTGAAGGAAGTGTGGAAAACGCGACTTTACACTCACTAGAGGCTAGAAAATCGAATTTCATGACTTGTTGAAAACTCAATATTCTTGGTACATATAGGCTAATTTTGGCTTGATATATCCATTTATATGATTTTTCTCAGTTTAAAAGAAGTGTGGAAAACGCGACCTTACGCTCACTAGAGGTTAGAAAATCGAATTTCATGACTTGTTTCTAAACTCAATATTCTTGGTATATAGAAGCTTATTATGATGTGATACACCCATTTATATGATTCTTAAGCGGTTAGAAAGAAGTGAGGAAAACTCACTAGAGGCTAGAAAATCGAATGTCATGACTTGTTGAAAAATCAATATTCTTGGTATATAGAGGCTTATTATAATGTGAAGCACCCATTTATATGAGTTTTAAGCAGTTTGAAAGAAGGGAAGAAAATGCGAATTTACACTCACTACAGGCTAGAAAATCGAATGTCATGACTTGTTAAAAACTCAATATTCCTGGTATATAGAGGCTTATTATGATGTGATACTTCCATTTATATAATATTTACGCAGTTTGAAAGAAGGGAAGAAAATGCGATTTTACACTCACTAGAGGCTAGAATACCGAATTTCATGACTTGTTGAAAATTAAATATTCTGGGTATCTATAAGCCTATTATGATGTGATAAATCCATATATGTGATTTTTAGGCAATGTGAAGGAAGTGTGGAAAACGCCATTTTACACTCGCTTGAGGCAAGAAAATCGAATTTCATGACTTGTTGAAAACTCAATATTCTTGGTATATAGAGGCTTTTTAGGATGTGATACACCGATTAATATGATTACTAAGCAGTTTGAAAGAAGTGTGGAAAAACATTTTACACTCACTACAGACTAGAAAATCGAAATTCATGACTTGATAATAACTCAATTATCTTGGTATATAGAGGCTTATTATGATTTGATACATCCTTTTATGTGATCTTTAGGCAGTTTGAAAGAAGTGTGGAAAACGCGATTTTACACTCACTAGAGACTAGAAAATTGAATTTCATGATTTGTTTCTAAACTCAATATTCTTGGTATATAGAAGCTTATTATGATGTGATACACCCATTTATATGATTTTTAGGTAGTTTGAAAGAAGTGTGGAAAACGCGATTTTACACTCACTAGAGGCTAGAAAATCGAGTTCACGACTTGTTGAAAACTCAATACTCTTGGTATATAGAGGCTTATTTTAATGTGAAGCACCCTTTTATATGATTTTTAAGCAGTTTGAAACAAGGGAAGAAAATGCGATGTTACATTCACTACAGACTAGAAAATCGAATGTCATGACTTGTTAAAAACTCAATATTCTTGGTATATTAAGACTTATTATGATCTGATGCATGCATTTATATAATTTTTAAGCCGTGTGAAGGAAGTGTGGAAAACGCGACTTTACACTCACTAGAGGCTAGAAAATCGAATTTCGACTTGTTCAAAACTCAATATTCTTGGTATATAGAGGCTTATTATGATATGATAGTTCCATTTATAAGATTTTTACGCAGTTTAAAAGAAGGGAAGAAAACCCGATTTTACACTCACTAGAGGCTAAAAAATCGAATTTCATGATTTGTTGAAAACTTAATATTCTTGGTATATATAAGCCTATTATGATGCGATACATCCATTTTTATTATTTTTAAACAGTTTAAAAGAAGGAAGAAATCGCGATTTTACACTCACTACAGGCTAGAAAATCGAATTTCATGACTTGTTGTAAAGTAAATACTCTTGGTATATGGAGGATTATTATGATGTGATACATCCATTTATATGATTTTTAGGCAGTTTGAAAGAAGTGTGGAAAACGTGATTTTAAACACATTAGAGGCTAGAAAATCGAATTGCAAGACTTGTTGAAAACTCAATATTCTTGGCATATTAAGGCTTATTATGTTGTGATGCATCCATTTATTAATATTAGGCAGTGTGAAGGAAGTGTGGAAAACGCGACTTAACACTCACTAGGGGCTAGAAAATCGAATTTCATGACTTGTTGAAATCTCAATATTCTTGGTACATATTGGCTAATTTTGATCAGATATATCCATTTATATGATTTTTCGCAGAGTAAAAGAAGTGTGGAAAACGCGACTTTACACTCACTAGAGGCTAGAAAATCGAATTTCATGACTTGTTTCTAAACTCAATATTCTTAGTATATTGAAGCTTATTATGTTGTGATTCACCCATTTATATGATTCTTAAGCGGTTAGAAAGAAGTGAGGAAAATGCGAATTTACACTCACTAGAGGCTAGAAAATCGAATTTCATGACTTGTTGAAAACTCAATATTCTTGGTATATAGAAGCTTGTTATGATGTGATACATCCATTTATATGATTTTTAGGCAGTAGAAAGAAGTGTGGAAAACGCGATTTTACACTCACTAGAGGCTAGAAAATCGAATTTCATTACTTGTTGAAAACTAAATATTCTTGGTATATAGAGGCTTATTATTATGTGAATCACCCATTTGTATGATTTTTAAGCAGTTTGAAAGAAGGGAAGAAAATGCGATTTTACACTCACCAGAGGCTAGAAAATAGAACTTCATGACTTGTCGTAAACTCAATATTCTTGGTATATAGAAGCCTTTTATGATGTGATACACATATTTATATGATTTTTAGGCAGTTTAAAAGAAGTGTGGAAAACGCGATTTTACACTCACCAGAGGCTAGAAAATCGAATTTCATGACATGTTGAAAAATAAATATTCTTGGTATATAGAGGCTTATTATAATGTGAAGCACCCATTTATATGATTATTAAGCAGTTTGAAAGAAGGGAAGAAAATGCGATTTTACACTCACTACAGACTAGAAAATCGAATGTCATGACTTGTTGAAAAATCAATATTCTTGGTATATAGAGGCTTATTATAATGTGAAGCACCCATTTATACTATTTTTAAGCAGTTTGAAAGAACGGAAGAAAATGCGAATTTACACTCACTACAGGCTAGAAAATCGAATGTCATGACTTGTTAAAAACTCAATATTCCTGGTATATAGAGGCTTATTATGATGTGATACTTCCATTTATATAATATTTACGCAGTTTGAAAGAACGGAAGAAAATGCGATTTTACACTCACTAGAGGCTAGAATACCGAATTTCATGACTTGTTGAAAATTAAATATTCTTGGTATCTATAAGCCTATTATGATGTGATACATCCATATATGTGATTTTTAGGCAATGTGAAGGAAGTGTGGAAAACGCCATTTTACACTCGCTTGAGGCTAGAAAATCGAATTTCATGACTTGTTGAAAACTCAATATTCTTGGTATATAGAGGCTTTTTAGGATGTGATACACCGATTAATATGATTACTAAGCAGTTTGAAAGAAGTGTGGAAAAACATTTTACACTCACTACAGACTAGAAAATCGAAATTCATGACTTGATAATAACTCAATTATCTTGGTATATAGAGGCTTATTATGATTTGATACATCCTTTTATGTGATCTTTAGGCAGTTTGAAAGAAGTGTGGAAAACGCGATTTTACACTCACTAGAGACTAGAAAATTGAATTTCATGATTTGTTTCTAAACTCAATATTCTTGGTATATAGAAGCTTATTATGATGTGATACACCCATTTATATGATTTTTAGGTAGTTTGAAAGAAGTGTGGAAAACGCGATTTTACACTCACTAGAGGCTAGAAAATCGAGTTCACGACTTGTTGAAAACTCAATACTCTTGGTATATAGAGGCTTATTTTAATGTGAAGCACCCTTTTATATGATTTTTAAGCAGTTTGAAACAAGGGAAGAAAATGCGATGTTACATTCACTACAGACTAGAAAATCGAATGTCATGACTTGTTAAAAACTCAATATTCCTGGTATATTAAGACTTATTATGATCTGATGCATGCATTTATATAATTTTTAAGCCGTGTGAAGGAAGTGTGGAAAACGCGACTTTACACTCACTATAGGCTAGAAAATCGAATTTCGACTTGTTCAAAACTCAATATTCTTGGTATATAGAGGCTTATTATGATATGATAGTTCCATTTATATGATTTCTACGCAGTTTAAAAGAAGGGAAGAAAACGCGATTTTACACTCACTAGAGGCTAAAAAATCGAATTTCATGCTTTGTTGAAAACTTAATATTCTTGGTATATATAAGCCTATTATGATGCGATACATCCATTTTTTTTATTTTTAAACAGTTTAAAAGAAGGAAGAAATCGCGATTTTACACTCACTACAGGCTAGAAAATCGAATTTCATGACTTGTTGTAAAGTAAATACTCTTGGTATATGGAGGATTATTATGATGTGATACATCCATTTATATGATTTTTAGGCAGTTTGAAAGAAGTGTGGAAAACGTGATTTTAAACACACTAGAGGCTAGAAAATCGAATTGCATGACTTGTTGAAAACTCAATATTCTTGGTATATTAAGGCTTATTATGATGTGATGCATCCATTTATTAATATTAGGCAGTGTGAAGGAAGTGTGGAAAACGCGACTTTACACTCACTAGAGGCTAGAAAATCGAATTTCATGACTTGTTGAAAACTCAATATTCTTGGTACATATAGGCTAATTTTGGCTTGATATATCCATTTATATGATTTTTCTCAGTTTAAAAGAAGTGTGGAAAACGCGACCTTACGCTCACTAGAGGTTAGAAAATCGAATTTCATGACTTGTTTCTAAACTCAATATTCTTGGTATATAGAAGCTTATTATGATGTGATACACCCATTTATATGATTCTTAAGCGGTTAGAAAGAAGTGAGGAAAACTCACTAGAGGCTAGAAAATCGAATGTCATGACTTGTTGAAAAATCAATATTCTTGGTATATAGAGGCTTATTATAATGTGAAGCACCCATTTATATGAGTTTTAAGCAGTTTGAAAGAAGGGAAGAAAATGCGAATTTACACTCACTACAGGCTAGAAAATCGAATGTCATGACTTGTTAAAAACTCAATATTCCTGGTATATAGAGGCTTATTATGATGTGATACTTCCATTTATATAATATTTACGCAGTTTGAAAGAAGGGAAGAAAATGCGATTTTACACTCACTAGAGGCTAGAATACCGAATTTCATGACTTGTTGAAAATTAAATATTCTTGGTATCTATAAGCCTATTATGATGTGATACATCCATATATGTGATTTTTAGGCAATGTGAAGGAAGTGTGGAAAACGCCATTTTACACTCGCTTGAGGCTAGAAAATCGAATTTCATGACTTGTTGAAAACTCAATATTCTTGGTATATAGAGGCTTTTTAGGATGTGATACACCGATTAAAATGATTACTAAGCAGTTTGAAAGAAGTGTGGAAAAACATTTTACACTCACTACAGACTAGAAAATCGAAATTCATGACTTGTTAATAACTCAATTATCTTGGTATATAGAGGCTTATTATGATGTGATACATCCTTTTATGTGATCTTTAGGCAGTTTGAAAGAAGTGTGGAAAACGCGATTTTACACTCACTACAGACTAGAAAATTGAATTTCATGACCTGTTTCTAAACTCAATATTCTTGGTATATAGAAGCTTATTATGATGTGATACACCCATTTATATGATTTTTAGGTAGTTAGAAAGAAGTGTGGAAAACGCGATTTTACACTTACTAGAGGCTAGAAAATCGAGTTCACGACTTGTTGAAAACTCAATACTCTTGGTATATAGAGGCTTATTTTAATGTGAAGCACCCTTTTATATGATTTTTAAGCAGTTTGAAACAAGGGAAGAAAATGCGATGTTACATTCACTACAGACTAGAAATTCGAATGTCATGACTTGTTAAAAACTCAATATTCTTGGTATATTAAGACTTATTATGATCTGATGCATGCATTTATATAATTTTTAAGCCGTGTGAAGGAAGTGTGGAAAACGCGACTTTACACTCACTAGAGGCTAGAAAATCGAATTTCGACTTGTTCAAAACTCAATATTCTTGGTATATAGAGGCTTATTATGATATGATAGTTCCATTTATATGATTTTTACGCAGTTTAAAAGAAGGGAAGAAAACGCGATTTTACACTCACTAGAGGCTAAAAAATCGAATTTCGTGATTTGTTGAAAACTTAATATTCTTGGTATATATAAGCCTATTATGATGCGATACATCCATTTATATGATTTTTAAGCAGTTTAAAAGAAGTAAGATATCGCGATTTTAGACTCACTACAGGCTAGAAAATCGAATTTCATGACTTGTTGTAAAGTAAATACTCTTGGTATATGGAGGATTATTATGATGTGATACATCCATTTATATGATTTTTAGGCAGTTTGAAAGAAGTGTGGAAAACGTGATTTTAAACACATTAGAGGCTAGAAAATCGAATTGCAAGACTTGTTGAAAACTCAATATTCTTGGCATATTAAGGCTTATTATGTTGTGATGCATCCATTTATTAATATTAGGCAGTGTGAAGGAAGTGTGGAAAACGCGACTTAACACTCACTAGAGGCTAGAAAATCGAATTTCATGACTTGTTGAAATCTCAATATTCTTGGTACATATTGGCTAATTTTGATCAGATATATCCATTTATATGATTTTTCGCAGAGTAAAAGAAGTGTGGAAAACGCGACTTTACACTCACTAGAGGCTAGAAAATCGAATTTCATGACTTGTTTCTAAACTCAATATTCTTAGTATATTGAAGCTTATTATGTTGTGATTCACCCATTTATATGATTCTTAAGCGGTTAGAAAGAAGTGAGGAAAATGCGAATTTACACTCACTAGAGGCTAGAAAATCGAATTTCATGACTTGTTGAAAACTCAATATTCTTGGTATATAGAAGCTTGTTATGATGTGATACATCCATTTATATGATTTTTAGGCAGTAGAAAGAAGTGTGGAAAACGCGATTTTACACTCACTAGAGGCTAGAAAATCGAAATTCATGACTTGTTAATAACTCAATTATCTTGGTATATAGAGGCTTATTATGATGTGATACATCCTTTTATGTGATCTTTAGGCAGTTTGAAAGAAGTGTGGAAAACGCGATTTTACACTCACTAGAGACTAGAAAATTGAATTTCAAGACCTGTTTCTAAACTCAGTATTCTTGGTATATAGAAGCTTATTATGATGTGATACACCCATTTATATGATTTTTAGGTAGTTTGAAGGAAGTGTGGAAAACGCGATTTTACACTCACTAGAGGCTAGAAAATCGAGTTCACGACTTGTTGAAAACTCAATACTCTTGGTATATAGAGGCTTATTTTAATGTGAAGCACCCTTTTATATGATTTTTAAGCAGTTTGAAACAAGGAAGAAAATGCGCTGTTACATTCACTACAGACTAAAAAATCGAATGTCATGACTTGTTAAAAACTCAATATTCTTGGTATATTAAGACTTATTATGATCTGATGCATGCAATTATATAATTTTTAAGCCGTGTAAAGGAAGTGTGGAAAACGCGACTTTACACTCACTAGAGGCTAGAAAATCGAATTTCGACTTGTTCAAAACTCAATATTCTTGGTATATAGAGGCTTATTATGATATGATAGTTCCATTTATATGATTTTTACGCAGTTTAAAAGAAGGGAAGAAAACGCGATTTTACACTCACTAGAGGCTAAAAAATCGAATTTCGTGATTTGTTGAAAACTTAATATTCTTGGTATATATAAGCCTATTATGATGCGATACATCCATTTATATGATTTTTAAGCAGTTTAAAAGAAGTAAGATATCGCGATTTTAGACTCACTACAGGCTAGAAAATCGAATTTCATGACTTGTTGTAAAGTAAATACTCTTGGTATATGGAGGATTATTATGATGTGATACATCCATTTATATGATTTTTAGGCAGTTTGAAAGAAGTGTGGAAAACGTGATTTTAAACACATTAGAGGCTAGAAAATCGAATTGCAAGACTTGTTGAAAACTCAATATTCTTGGCATATTAAGGCTTATTATGTTGTGATGCATCCATTTATTAATATTAGGCAGTGTGAAGGAAGTGTGGAAAACGCGACTTAACACTCACTAGAGGCTAGAAAATCGAATTTCATGACTTGTTGAAATCTCAATATTCTTGGTACATATTGGCTAATTTTGATCAGATATATCCATTTATATGATTTTTCGCAGAGTAAAAGAAGTGTGGAAAACGCGACTTAACACTCACTAGAGGCTAGAAAATCGAATTTCATTACTTGTTGAAAACTCAATATTCTTGGTATATAGAGGCTTATTATTATGTGAATCACCCATTTGTATGATTTTTAAGCAGTTTGAAAGAAGGGAAGAAAATGCGATTTTACACTCACCAGAGGCTAGAAAATAGAACTTCATGACTTGTCGTAAACTCAATATTCTTGGTATATAGAAGCCTTTTATGATGTGATACACATATTTATATGATTTTTAGGCAGTTTAAAAGAAGTGTGGAAAACGCGATTTTACACTCACCAGAGGCTAGAAAATCGAATTTCATGACATGTTGAAAAATAAATATTCTTGGTATATAGAGGCTTATTATAATGTGAAGCACCCATTTATATGATTATTAAGCAGTTTGAAAGAAGGGAAGAAAATGCGATTTTACACTCACTACAGACTAGAAAATCGAATGTCATGACTTGTTGAAAAATCAATATTCTTGGTATATAGAGGCTTATTATAATGTGAAGCACCCATTTATACTATTTTTAAGCAGTTTGAAAGAACGGAAGAAAATGCGAATTTACACTCACTACAGGCTAGAAAATCGAATGTCATGACTTGTTAAAAACTCAATATTCCTGGTATATAGAGGCTTATTATGATGTGATACTTCCATTTATATAATATTTACGCAGTTTGAAAGAACGGAAGAAAATGCGATTTTACACTCACTAGAGGCTAGAATACCGAATTTCATGACTTGTTGAAAATTAAATATTCTTGGTATCTATAAGCCTATTATGATGTGATACATCCATATATGTGATTTTTAGGCAATGTGAAGGAAGTGTGGAAAACGCCATTTTACACTCGCTTGAGGCTAGAAAATCGAATTTCATGACTTGTTGAAAACTCAATATTCTTGGTATATAGAGGCTTTTTAGGATGTGATACACCGATTAATATGATTACTAAGCAGTTTGAAAGAAGTGTGGAAAAACATTTTACACTCACTACAGACTAGAAAATCGAAATTCATGACTTGATAATAACTCAATTATCTTGGTATATAGAGGCTTATTATGATTTGATACATCCTTTTATGTGATCTTTAGGCAGTTTGAAAGAAGTGTGGAAAACGCGATTTTACACTCACTAGAGACTAGAAAATTGAATTTCATGATTTGTTTCTAAACTCAATATTCTTGGTATATAGAAGCTTATTATGATGTGATACACCCATTTATATGATTTTTAGGTAGTTTGAAAGAAGTGTGGAAAACGCGATTTTACACTCACTAGAGGCTAGAAAATCGAGTTCACGACTTGTTGAAAACTCAATACTCTTGGTATATAGAGGCTTATTTTAATGTGAAGCACCCTTTTATATGATTTTTAAGCAGTTTGAAACAAGGGAAGAAAATGCGATGTTACATTCACTACAGACTAGAAAATCGAATGTCATGACTTGTTAAAAACTCAATATTCCTGGTATATTAAGACTTATTATGATCTGATGCATGCATTTATATAATTTTTAAGCCGTGTGAAGGAAGTGTGGAAAACGCGACTTTACACTCACTATAGGCTAGAAAATCGAATTTCGACTTGTTCAAAACTCAATATTCTTGGTATATAGAGGCTTATTATGATATGATAGTTCCATTTATATGATTTCTACGCAGTTTAAAAGAAGGGAAGAAAACGCGATTTTACACTCACTAGAGGCTAAAAAATCGAATTTCATGCTTTGTTGAAAACTTAATATTCTTGGTATATATAAGCCTATTATGATGCGATACATCCATTTTTTTTATTTTTAAACAGTTTAAAAGAAGGAAGAAATCGCGATTTTACACTCACTACAGGCTAGAAAATCGAATTTCATGACTTGTTGTAAAGTAAATACTCTTGGTATATGGAGGATTATTATGATGTGATACATCCATTTATATGATTTTTAGGCAGTTTGAAAGAAGTGTGGAAAACGTGATTTTAAACACACTAGAGGCTAGAAAATCGAATTGCATGACTTGTTGAAAACTCAATATTCTTGGTATATTAAGGCTTATTATGATGTGATGCATCCATTTATTAATATTAGGCAGTGTGAAGGAAGTGTGGAAAACGCGACTTTACACTCACTAGAGGCTAGAAAATCGAATTTCATGACTTGTTGAAAACTCAATATTCTTGGTACATATAGGCTAATTTTGGCTTGATATATCCATTTATATGATTTTTCTCAGTTTAAAAGAAGTGTGGAAAACGCGACCTTACGCTCACTAGAGGTTAGAAAATCGAATTTCATGACTTGTTTCTAAACTCAATTATCTTGGTATATAGAAGCTTATTATGATGTGATACACCCATTTATATGATTCTTAAGCGGTTAGAAAGAAGTGAGGAAAACTCACTAGAGGCTAGAAAATCGAATGTCATGACTTGTTGAAAAATCAATATTCTTGGTATATAGAGGCTTATTATAATGTGAAGCACCCATTTATATGAGTTTTAAGCAGTTTGAAAGAAGGGAAGAAAATGCGAATTTACACTCACTACAGGCTAGAAAATCGAATGTCATGACTTGTTAAAAACTCAATATTCCTGGTATATAGAGGCTTATTATGATGTGATACTTCCATTTATATAATATTTACGCAGTTTGAAAGAAGGGAAGAAAATGCGATTTTACACTCACTAGAGGCTAGAATACCGAATTTCATGACTTGTTGAAAATTAAATATTCTTGGTATCTATAAGCCTATTATGATGTGATACATCCATATATGTGATTTTTAGGCAATGTGAAGGAAGTGTGGAAAACGCCATTTTACACTCGCTTGAGGCTAGAAAATCGAATTTCATGACTTGTTGAAAACTCAATATTCTTGGTATATAGAGGCTTTTTAGGATGTGATACACCGATTAAAATGATTACTAAGCAGTTTGAAAGAAGTGTGGAAAAACATTTTACACTCACTACAGACTAGAAAATCGAAATTCATGACTTGTTAATAACTCAATTATCTTGGTATATAGAGGCTTATTATGATGTGATACATCCTTTTATGTGATCTTTAGGCAGTTTGAAAGAAGTGTGGAAAACGCGATTTTACACTCACTACAGACTAGAAAATTGAATTTCATGACCTGTTTCTAAACTCAATATTCTTGGTATATAGAAGCTTATTATGATGTGATACACCCATTTATATGATTTTTAGGTAGTTAGAAAGAAGTGTGGAAAACGCGATTTTACACTTACTAGAGGCTAGAAAATCGAGTTCACGACTTGTTGAAAACTCAATACTCTTGGTATATAGAGGCTTATTTTAATGTGAAGCACCCTTTTATATGATTTTTAAGCAGTTTGAAACAAGGGAAGAAAATGCGATGTTACATTCACTACAGACTAGAAATTCGAATGTCATGACTTGTTAAAAACTCAATATTCTTGGTATATTAAGACTTATTATGATCTGATGCATGCATTTATATAATTTTTAAGCCGTGTGAAGGAAGTGTGGAAAACGCGACTTTACACTCACTAGAGGCTAGAAAATCGAATTTCGACTTGTTCAAAACTCAATATTCTTGGTATATAGAGGCTTATTATGATATGATAGTTCCATTTATATGATTTTTACGCAGTTTAAAAGAAGGGAAGAAAACGCGATTTTACACTCACTAGAGGCTAAAAAATCGAATTTCGTGATTTGTTGAAAACTTAATATTCTTGGTATATATAAGCCTATTATGATGCGATACATCCATTTATATGATTTTTAAGCAGTTTAAAAGAAGTAAGATATCGCGATTTTAGACTCACTACAGGCTAGAAAATCGAATTTCATGACTTGTTGTAAAGTAAATACTCTTGGTATATGGAGGATTATTATGATGTGATACATCCATTTATATGATTTTTAGGCAGTTTGAAAGAAGTGTGGAAAACGTGATTTTAAACACATTAGAGGCTAGAAAATCGAATTGCAAGACTTGTTGAAAACTCAATATTCTTGGCATATTAAGGCTTATTATGTTGTGATGCATCCATTTATTAATATTAGGCAGTGTGAAGGAAGTGTGGAAAACGCGACTTAACACTCACTAGAGGCTAGAAAATCGAATTTCAAGACTTGTTGAAATCTCAATATTCTTGGTACATATTGGCTAATTTTGATCAGATATATCCATTTATATGATTTTTCGCAGAGTAAAAGAAGTGTGGAAAACGCGACTTTACACTCACTAGAGGCTAGAAAATCGAATTTCATGACTTGTTTCTAAACTCAATATTCTTAGTATATTGAAGCTTATTATGTTGTGATTCACCCATTTATATGATTCTTAAGCGGTTAGAAAGAAGTGAGGAAAATGCGAATTTACACTCACTAGAGGCTAGAAAATCGAATTTCATGACTTGTTGAAAACTCAATATTCTTGGTATATAGAAGCTTGTTATGATGTGATACATCCATTTATATGATTTTTAGGCAGTAGAAAGAAGTGTGGAAAACGCGATTTTACACTCACTAGAGGCTAGAAAATCGAATTTCATTACTTGTTGAAAACTAAATATTCTTGGTATATAGAGGCTTATTATAATGTGAATCACCCATTTGTATGATTTTTAAGCAGTTTGAAAGAAGGGAAGAAAATGCGATTTTACACTCACCAGAGGCTAGAAAATAGAACTTCATGACTTGTCGTAAACTCAATATTCTTGGTATATAGAAGCCTTTTATGATGTGATACACATATTTATATGATTTTTAGGCAGTTTAAAAGAAGTGTGGAAAACGCGATTTTACACTCACCAGAGGCTAGAAAATCGAATTTCATGACATGTTGAAAAATCAATATTCTTGTTATATAGAGGCTTATTATAATGTGAAGCACCCATTTATATGATTATTAAGCAGTTTGAAAGAAGGGAAGAAAATGCGATTTTACACTCACTACAGACTAGAAAATCGAATGTCATGACTTGTTGAGAAATCAATATTCTTGGTATATAGAGGCTTATTATATTGTGAAGCACCCATTTATATTATTTTTAAGCAGTTTGAAAGAAGGGAAGAAAATGCGAATTTACACTCTCTACAGGCTAGAAAATCGAATGTCATGACATGTTAAAAACTCAATATTCCTGGTATATAGAGGCTTATTATGATGTGATACTTCCATTTATATAATATTTACGCAGTTTGAAAGAAGGGAAGAAAATGCGATTTTACACTCACTAGAGGCTAGAATACCGAATTTCATGACTTGTTGAGAATTAAATATTCTTGGCATCTATAAGCCTATTATGATGTGATACATCCGTATATGTGATTTTTAAGCAATGTGAAGGAAGTGTGGAAAACGCCATTTAAACTCGCTTGAGGCTAGAAAATCGAATTTCATGACTTGTTGAAAACTCAATATTCTTGGTATATAGAGGCTTTTTAGGGTGTGATACACCGATTAATATGATTACTAAGCAGTTTGAAAGAAGTGTGGAAAAACATTTTACACTCACTACAGACTAGAAAATCGAAATTCATGACTTGTTAATAACTCAATTATCTTGGTATATAGAGGCTTATTATGATGTGATACATCCTTTTATGTGATCTTTAGGCAGTTTCAAAGAAGTGTGGAAAACGCGATTTTACACTCACTAGAGACTAGAAAATTGAATTTCATGACTTGTTTCTAAACTCAATATTCTTGGTATATAGAAGCTTATTATGATATGATACACCCATTTATATGATTTTTAGGTAGTTTGAAAGAAGTGTGGAAAACGCGATTTTACACTCACTAGAGGCTAGAAAATCGAGTTCACGACTTGTTGAAAACTCAATACTCTTGGTATATAGAGGCTTATTTTAATGTGAAGCACCCTTTTATATGATTTTTAAGCAGTTTGAAACAAGGGAAGAAAATGCGATGTTACATTCACTACAGACTAGAAAATCGAATGTCATGACTTGTTAAAAACTCAATATTCTTGGTATATTAAGACTTATTATGATCTGATGCATGCATTTATATAATTTTTAAGCCGTGTGAAGGAAGTGTGGAAAACGCGACTTTACACTCACTAGAGGCTAGAAAATCGAATTTCGACTTGTTCAAAACTCAATATTCTTGGTATATAGAGGCTTATTATGATATGATAGTTCCATTTATATGATTTTTACGCAGTTTAAAAGAAGGGAAGAAAACGCGATTTTACACTCACTAGAGGCTAAAAAATCGAATTTCGTGATTTGTTGAAAACTTAATATTCTTGGTATATATAAGCCTATTATGATGCGATACATCCATTTATATGATTTTTAAGCAGTTTAAAAGAAGTAAGATATCGCGATTTTAGACTCACTACAGGCTAGAAAATCGAATTTCATGACTTGTTGTAAAGTAAATACTCTTGGTATATGGAGGATTATTATGATGTGATACATCCATTTATATGATTTTTAGGCAGTTTGAAAGAAGTGTGGAAAACGTGATTTTAAACACATTAGAGGCTAGAAAATCGAATTGCAAGACTTGTTGAAAACTCAATATTCTTGGCATATTAAGGCTTATTATGTTGTGATGCATCCATTTATTAATATTAGGCAGTGTGAAGGAAGTGTGGAAAACGCGACTTAACACTCACTAGAGGCTAGAAAATCGAATTTCAAGACTTGTTGAAATCTCAATATTCTTGGTACATATTGGCTAATTTTGATCAGATATATCCATTTATATGATTTTTCGCAGAGTAAAAGAAGTGTGGAAAACGCGACTTTACACTCACTAGAGGCTAGAAAATCGAATTTCATGACTTGTTTCTAAACTCAATATTCTTAGTATATTGAAGCTTATTATGTTGTGATTCACCCATTTATATGATTCTTAAGCGGTTAGAAAGAAGTGAGGAAAATGCGAATTTACACTCACTAGAGGCTAGAAAATCGAATTTCATGACTTGTTGAAAACTCAATATTCTTGGTATATAGAAGCTTGTTATGATGTGATACATCCATTTATATGATTTTTAGGCAGTAGAAAGAAGTGTGGAAAACGCGATTTTACACTCACTAGAGGCTAGAAAATCGAATTTCATTACTTGTTGAAAACTAAATATTCTTGGTATATAGAGGCTTATTATAATGTGAATCACCCATTTGTATGATTTTTAAGCAGTTTGAAAGAAGGGAAGAAAATGCGATTTTACACTCACCAGAGGCTAGAAAATAGAACTTCATGACTTGTCGTAAACTCAATATTCTTGGTATATAGAAGCCTTTTATGATGTGATACACATATTTATATGATTTTTAGGCAGTTTAAAAGAAGTGTGGAAAACGCGATTTTACACTCACCAGAGGCTAGAAAATCGAATTTCATGACATGTTGAAAAATCAATATTCTTGTTATATAGAGGCTTATTATAATGTGAAGCACCCATTTATATGATTATTAAGCAGTTTGAAAGAAGGGAAGAAAATGCGATTTTACACTCACTACAGACTAGAAAATCGAATGTCATGACTTGTTGAGAAATCAATATTCTTGGTATATAGAGGCTTATTATATTGTGAAGCACCCATTTATATTATTTTTAAGCAGTTTGAAAGAAGGGAAGAAAATGCGAATTTACACTCTCTACAGGCTAGAAAATCGAATGTCATGACATGTTAAAAACTCAATATTCCTGGTATATAGAGGCTTATTATGATGTGATACTTCCATTTATATAATATTTACGCAGTTTGAAAGAAGGGAAGAAAATGCGATTTTACACTCACTAGAGGCTAGAATACCGAATTTCATGACTTGTTGAGAATTAAATATTCTTGGCATCTATAAGCCTATTATGATGTGATACATCCGTATATGTGATTTTTAAGCAATGTGAAGGAAGTGTGGAAAACGCCATTTAAACTCGCTTGAGGCTAGAAAATCGAATTTCATGACTTGTTGAAAACTCAATATTCTTGGTATATAGAGGCTTTTTAGGGTGTGATACACCGATTAATATGATTACTAAGCAGTTTGAAAGAAGTGTGGAAAAACATTTTACACTCACTACAGACTAGAAAATCGAAATTCATGACTTGTTAATAACTCAATTATCTTGGTATATAGAGGCTTATTATGATGTGATACATCCTTTTATGTGATCTTTAGGCAGTTTCAAAGAAGTGTGGAAAACGCGATTTTACACTCACTAGAGACTAGAAAATTGAATTTCATGACTTGTTTCTAAACTCAATATTCTTGGTATATAGAAGCTTATTATGATATGATACACCCATTTATATGATTTTTAGGTAGTTTGAAAGAAGTGTGGAAAACGCGATTTTACACTCACTAGAGGCTAGAAAATCGAGTTCACGACTTGTTGAAAACTCAATACTCTTGGTATATAGAGGCTTATTTTAATGTGAAGCACCCTTTTATATGATTTTTAAGCAGTTTGAAACAAGGGAAGAAAATGCGATGTTACATTCACTACAGACTAGAAAATCGAATGTCATGACTTGTTAAAAACTCAATATTCTTGGTATATTAAGACTTATTATGATCTGATGCATGCATTTATATAATTTTTAAGCCGTGTGAAGGAAGTGTGGAAAACGCGACTTTACACTCACTAGAGGCTAGAAAATCGAATTTCGACTTGTTCAAAACTCAATATTCTTGGTATATAGAGGCTTATTATGATATGATAGTTCCATTTATATGATTTTTACGCAGTTTAAAAGAAGGGAAGAAAACGCGATTTTACACTCACTAGAGGCTAAAAAATCGAATTTCGTGATTTGTTGAAAACTTAATATTCTTGGTATATATAAGCCTATTATGATGCGATACATCCATTTATATGATTTTTAAGCAGTTTAAAAGAAGTAAGAAATCGCGATTTTAGACTCACTACAGGCTAGAAAATCGAATTTCATGACTTGTTGTAAAGTAAATACTCTTGGTATATGGAGGATTATTATGATGTGATACATCCATTTATATGATTTTTAGGCAGTTTGAAAGAAGTGTGGAAAACGTGATTTTAAACACACTAGAGGCTAGAAAATCGAATTGCATGACTTGTTGAAAACTCAATATTCTTGGTATATTAAGGCTTATTATGATGTGATGCATCCATTTATTAATATTAGGCAGTGTGAAGGAAGTGTGGAAAACGCGACTTTACACTCACTAGAGGCTAGAAAATCGAATTTCATGACTTGTTGAAAACTCAATATTCTTGGTACATATAGGCTAATTTTGGCTTGATATATCCATTTATATGATTTTTCTCAGTTTAAAAGAAGTGTGGAAAACGCGACCTTACGCTCACTAGAGGTTAGAAAATCGAATTTCATGACTTGTTTCTAAACTCAATATTCTTGGTATATAGAAGCTTATTATGATGTGATACACCCATTTATATGATTCTTAAGCGGTTAGAAAGAAGTGAGGAAAACTCACTAGAGGCTAGAAAATCGAATGTCATGACTTGTTGTAAAGTAAATACTCTTGGTATATGGAGGATTATTATGATGTGATACATCCATTTATATGATTTTTAGGCAGTTTGAAAGAAGTGTGGAAAACGTGATTTTAAACACATTAGAGGCTAGAAAATCGAATTGCAAGACTTGTTGAAAACTCAATATTCTTGGTATATTAAGGCTTATTATGTTGTGATGCATCCATTTATTAATATTAGGCAGTGTGAAGGAAGTGTGGAAAACGCGACTTAACACTCACTAGAGGCTAGAAAATCGAATTTCATGTCTTGTTGAAATCTCAATATTCTTGGTACATATTGGCTAATTTTGATTAGATATATCCATTTATATGATTTTTCGCAGAGTAAAAGAAGTGTGGAAAACGCGACTTTACACTCACTAGAGGCTAGAAAATCGAATTTCATGACTTGTTTCTAAACTCAATATTCTTGGTATATTGAAGCTTATTATGTTGTGATTCACCCATTTATATGATTCTTAAGCGGTTAGAAAGAAGTGTGGAAAATGCGAATTTACACTCACTAGAGGCTAGAAAATCGAATTTCATGACTTGTTGAAAACTCAATATTCTTGGTATATAGAAGCTTGTTATGATGTGATACATCCATTTATATGATTTTTAGGCAGTAGAAAGAAGTGTGGAAAACGCGATTTTACACTCACTAGAGGCTAGAAAATCGAATTTCATTACTTGTTGAAAACTCAATATTCTTGGTATATAGAGGCTTATTATAATGTGAATCACCCATTTGTATGATTTTTAAGCAGTTTGAAAGAAGGGAAGAAAATGCGATTTTACACTCACCAGAGGCTAGAAAATAGAACTTCATGACTTGTCGTAAACTCAATATTCTTGGTATATAGAAGCCTTTTATGATGTGATACACATATTTATATGATTTTTAGGCAGTTTAAAAGAAGTGTGGAAAACGCGATTTTACACTCACCAGAGGCTAGAATATCGAATTTCATGACATGTTGAAAAATAAATATTCTTGGTATATAGAGGCTTATTATAATGTGATGCACCCATTTATATGATTATTAAGCAGTTTGAAAGAAGGGAAGAAAATGCGATTTTACACTCACTACAGACTAGAAAATCGAATGTCATGACTTGTTGAAAAATCAATATTCTTGGTATATAGAGGCTTATTATAATGTGAAGCACCCATTTATATTATTTTTAAGCAGTTTGAAAGAACGGAAGAAAATGCGAATTTACACTCACTACAGGCTAGAAAATCGAATGTCATGACTTGTTAAAAACTCAATATTCCTGGTATATAGAGGCTTATTATGATGTGATACTTCCATTTATATAATATTTACGCAGTTTGAAAGAACGGAAGAAAATGCGATTTTACACTCACTAGAGGCTAGAATACCGAATTTCAAGACTTGTTGAAAATTAAATATTCTTGGTATCTATAAGCCTATTATGATGTGATACATCCATATATGTGATTTTTAGGCAATGTGAAGGAAGTGTGGAAAACGCCATTTTACACTCGCTTGAGGCTAGAAAATCGAATTTCATGACTTGTTGAAAACTCAATATTCTTGGTATATAGAGGCTTTTTGGGATGTGATACACCGATTAATATGATTACTAAGCAGTTTGAAAGAAGTGTGGAAAAACATTTTACACTCACTACAGACTAGAAAATCGAAATTCATGACTTGATAATAACTCAATTATCTTGGTATATAGAGGCTTATTATGATTTGATACATCCTTTTATGTGATCTTTAGGCAGTTTGAAAGAAGTGTGGAAAACGCGATTTTACACTCACTAGAGACTAGAAAATTGAATTTCATGATTTGTTTCTAAACTCAATATTCTTGGTATATAGAAGCTTATTATGATGTGATACACCCATTTATATGATTTTTAGGTAGTTTGAAAGAAGTGTGGAAAACGCGATTTTACACTCACTAGAGGCTAGAAAATCGAGTTCACGACTTGTTGAAAACTCAATACTCTTGGTATATAGAGGCTTATTTTAATGTGAAGCACCCTTTTATATGATTTTTAAGCAGTTTGAAACAAGGGAAGAAAATGCGATGTTACATTCACTACAGACTAGAAAATCGAATGTCATGACTTGTTAAAAACTCAATATTCTTGGTATATTAAGACTTATTATGATCTGATGCATGCATTTATATAATTTTTAAGCCGTGTGAAGGAAGTGTGGAAAACGCGACTTTACACTCACTAGAGGCTAGAAAATCGAATTTCGACTTGTTCAAAACTCAATATTCTTGGTATATAGAGGCTTATTATGATATGATAGTTCCATTTATATGATTTCTACGCAGTTTAAAAGAAGGGAAGAAAACGCGATTTTACACTCACTAGAGGCTAAAAAATCGAATTTCATGATTTGTTGAAAACTTAATATTCTTGGTATATATAAGCCTATTATGATGCGATACATCCATTTTTATTATTTTTAAACAGTTTAAAAGAAGGAAGAAATCGCGATTTTACACTCACTACAGGCTAGAAAATCGAATTTCATGACTTGTTGTAAAGTAAATACTATTGGTATATGGAGGATTATTATGATGTGATACATCCATTTATATGATTTTTAGGCAGTTTGAAAGAAGTGTGGAAAACGTGATTTTAAACACACTAGAGGCTAGAAAATCGAATTGCATGACTTGTTGAAAACTCAATATTCTTGGTATATTAAGGCTTATTATGATGTGATGCATCCATTTATTAATATTAGGCAGTGTGAAGGAAGTGTGGAAAACGCGACTTTACACTCACTAGAGGCTAGAAAATCGAATTTCATGACTTGTTGAAAACGCAATATTCTTGGTACATATAGGCTAATTTTGGCTTGATATATCCATTTATATGATTTTTCTCAGTTTAAAAGAAGTGTGGAAAACGCGACCTTACGCTCACTAGAGGTTAGAAAATCGAATTTCATGACTTGTTTCTAAACTCAATATTCTTGGTATATAGAAGCTTATTATGATGTGATACACCCATTTATATGATTCTTAAGCGGTTAGAAAGAAGTGAGGAAAACTACACTCACTAGAGGCTAGAAAATCGAATGTCATGACTTGTTGAAAAATCAATATTCTTGGTATATAGAGGCTTATTATAATGTGAAGCACCTATTTATATGATTTTTAAGCAGTTTGAAAGAAGGGAAGAAAATGCGATTTTACACTCACTACAGGCTAGAAAATCGAATGTCATGACTTGTTAAAAACTCAATATTCCTGGTATATAGAGGCTTATTATGATGTGATACTTCCATTTATATAATATTTACGCAGTTTGAAAGAAGGGAAGAAAATGCGATTTTACACTCACTAGAGGCTAGAATACCGAATTTCATGACTTGATGAAAATTAAATATTCTTGGTATCTATAAGCCTATTATGATGTGATACACCCATTTATATGATTCTTAAGCGGTTAGAAAGAATTGAGGAAAACGCCATTTTACACTCGCTTGAGGCTAGAAAATCGAATTTCATGACTTGTTGAAAACTCAATATTCTTGGTATATAGAGGCTTTTTAGGATGTGATACACCGATTAATATGATTACTAAGCAGTTTGAAAGAAGTGTGGAAAAACATTTTACACTCACTACAGACTAGAAAATCGAAATTCATGACTTGTTAATAACTGAATTATCTTGGTATATAGAGGCTTATTATGATGTGATACATCCTTTTATGTGATCTTTAGGCAGCTTCAAAGAAGTGTGGAAAACGCGATTTTACACTCACTAGAGACTAGAAAATTGAATTTCATGACTTGTTTCTAAACTCAATATTCTTGGTATATAGAAGCTTATTATGATGTGATACACCCATTTATATGATTTTTAGGTAGTTTGAAAGAAGTGTGGAAAACGCGATTTTACACTCACTAGAGGCTAGAAAATCGAGTTCACGACTTGTTGAAAACTCAATACTCTTGGTATATAGAGGCTTATTTTAATGTGAAGCACCCATTTATATGATTTTTAAGCAGTTTGAAACAAGGGAAGAAAATGCGATGTTACATTCACTACAGACTAGAAAATCGAATGTCATGACTTGTTAAAAACTCAATATTCTTGGTATATTAAGACTTATTATGATCTGATGCATGCATTTATATAATTTTTAAGCCGTGTGAAGGAAGTGTGGAAAACGCGACTTTACACTCACTAGAGGCTAGAAAATCGAATTTCGACTTGTTCAAAACTCAATATTCTTGGTATATAGAGGCTTATTTTGATATGATAGTTCCATTTATATGATTTTTACGCAGTTTAAAAGAAGGGAAGAAAACGCGATTTTACACTCACTAGAGGCTAAAAAATCGAATTTCATGATTTGTTGAAAACTTAATATTCTTGGTATATATAAGCCTATTATGATGCGATACATCCATTTTTATGATTTTTAAACAGTTTAAAGAAGGAAGAAATCGCGATTTTAGACTCACTACAGGCTAGAAAATCGAATTTCATGACTTGTAAAGTAAATACTCTTGGTATATGGAGGATTATTATGATGTGATACATCCATTTATATGATTTTTAGGCAGTTTGAAAGAAGTGTGGAAAACGTGATTTTAAACACACTAGAGGCTAGAAAATCGAATTGCATGACTTGTTGAAAACTCAATATTCTTGGTATATTAAGGCTTATTATGATGTGATGCATCCATTTATCAATATTAGGCAGTGTGAAGGAAGTGTGGAATACGCGACTTTACACTCACTAGAGGCTACAAAATCGAATTTCATGACTTGTTGATAACTCAATATTCTTGGTACATATAGGCTAATTTTGATTAGATATATCCATTTATATGATTTTTCGCAGAGTAAAAGAAGTGTGGAAAACGCGACTTTACACTCACTAGAGGCTAGAAAATCGAATTTCATGACTTGTTTCTAAACTCAATATTCTTGGTATATTGAAGCTTATTATGATGTGATACACCCATTTATATGATTCTTAAGCGGTTAGAAAGAAGTGATGAAAATGCGATTTTACACTCACTAGAGGCTAGAAAATCGAATTTCATGACTTGTTGAAAACTCAATATTCTTGGTATATAGAAGCTTGTTCTGATGTGATACATCCATTTATATGATTTTTAGGCAGTTGAAAGAAGTGTGGAAAACGCGATTTTACACTCACTAGAGGCTAGAAAATCGAATTTCATTACTTGTTGAAAACTCAATATTCTTGGTATATAGAGGCTTATTATAATGTGAATCACCCATTTATATGATTTTTAAGCAGGTTGAAAGAAGGGAAGAAAATGCCATTTTACACTCACTACATACTAGAAAATCGAATGTCATGACCTTTTAAAAACTCAATATTCTTGGTATATTGAGGCTTATTATGATATGATACTTCCATTTATATAATTTTTACGCAGTTTGAAACAAGGGAAGAAAATGCGATTTTACACTCACTAGAGGCTAGAAAATCGAATTTCATGACTTCTTGAAAACTCAATATTCTTGGTATATTAAGGCTTATTATGAAGTGATACATCCTTTAATGTGATTTCTTGGCAGTTTGAAAGAAGTGAAGAAAACGCAATTTTACACTCACTAGAGGCTAGAAAATCGAATTTCATGACTTGTTTCTAAACTCAATATTCTTGGTATATAGAATCTTATTATGTTGTGATACCCCCATTTATATGATTTTTAGGTAGTTTGAAAGAAGTGTGTAAAACGCTATTTTACACTCACTAGAGGCTAGAAAATCGAGTTCATGACTTGTTGAAAACCCAATATTCTTGGTATATAGAGGCTTTTTATGATGTGATACATCCATTTATATGATTTTAAGCCGTTTGAAAGAAGTGAAGTAAACGCGATTTTACACTCACTAGGGGCGAGAAAATCGAATTTCTTGACCTGTTGAAAACTATATATTCTTGGTATATAGAGGCTTATTATGAGGTGATACATCCATTTATATGATTTTTAAGCAGTTTGAAAGAAACGAAGTAAACGCGATTTTACACTCACTAGAGGCTAGAAAATCGAATTTCATGACTTGTTTTTAAACTCAATATTCTTGGTGTATACATAAGCTTATTATGATGTGGTACATCCTT
Organism: Deroplatys truncata; assembly: GCA_030765065.1. NCBI lineage: Eukaryota > Metazoa > Arthropoda > Insecta > Mantodea > Mantidae > Deroplatys > Deroplatys truncata. Next base: position 601,179 of record CM060980.1, read on the forward strand.
TTATGTGATTTCTAGGCAGTTTGAAAGAAGTGAAGAAAACGCAATTTTACACTCACTAGAGGCTACAAAATCGAATTTCATGAGCTGTTTCTAAACTCAATATTCTTGGTATATAGAAGCTTATTATGATGTGATACACCCATTTATATGATTCATAAGCGGTTTGAAATAAGTGAAGAAAACGCGATTTTACACTCACTAGAGGCTATAAAATCGAATTTCATTACTTGTTGAAAACTCAATATTCTTGGTATAAAGAGGCTTATTATAATGTGAATCACCCATTTATATGATTTTTAAGTAGGTTGAAAAAAGGGAAGAAAATGCGATTTTACACTCACTACAGGCTAGAAAATCGAATGTCATGACTTGTTAAAAACTCAATATTCTTGGTATATAGAGGCTTATTATGATGTGATACTTCCATTTATATAATATTTACGCAGTTTGAAAGCAGGGAAGAAAATGCGATTTTACACTCACTAGAGGCTGGAATATCGAATTTCATGACCTGTTGAAAACTAAATATTCTTGGTATCTATAGGCCTATTATGATGTATTACACCGATTTAGGTGATTGTAGGCAATGTGAAGGAAGTGTGGAAAACGCGATTTTACACTCACTTGAGGCTAGAAAATCGAATTTCATGACTTGTTGAAAACTCAATATTCTTGGTATATTAAGGCTTATTATGATGTGATGCATCCATTTATATAATTTTTAGGCAGTGTGAAGGAAGTGTTGAAAACGCGACTTTACTTTCACTAGAGTCTAGAAAAACGAATTTCCTGACTTACTGAAAACTCAATATTCTTGGAATATAAAGGCTTATAATGATGTGATACTTCCATTTATATGCTTTTACGCAGTTTAAAAGATGGGAATAAAACACGATTTTACAATCATAGAGGCTAGATAATCGAATTTCATGACTTGAAAACTCAAAATTCTTGGTATATAGAAGCTTATTATTATGTGATACCTCCATTTATATGATTTTTAAGCAGTTTAAAACAAAGGAAGAAAACGCAATTTTACACTCACTAGAGGCTAGAAAATCGAATTTCATGACTTGTTGAATAGTAAATACTCTTGGTATATGGTGGAATATTATGATGTGATACATCCGTTTATATGATCTTTCAGGCAGTTTGAAAGAAGTGTGGAAAACGCGATTTTACACTCACTGGAAACCAGAAAATGGAATTTCATGACTTGTTGAAAACTCAATATTCTTAGTATATAGAAGCTTATTATGATGTGATACTTCCACTTATATGATTCTTATTCAGTTTAAAAGAAGGGAAGAAAACGCGATTTTACACTCACTAGAGGCTAGAAAAAAGAATTTCATGACTTGTTGAAAAGTAAATACTCTTGGTATATAGAGGGATATTATGATGTGATACATCCATTTATATGATTTTTAGGCAGTTTGAAAGAAGTGTGGAAAACGCGATTTTACGCTCACTAGAGGCTAGAAAATCGAATTTCATGACGTGTTGAAAACTCAATATTCTTTGTATATAGAGGCTTATTATAATGTGAAGCACCCATTTATATGATTTTTAAGCAGTTTGAAAGAAGGGAACAAAATGCGATTTTACACTCCCTAGAGGCTGGAATATCGAATTTCATTACCGGTTGAAAACTAAATACTCTTGGTATATAGAGGCTTATTATCATATGATACATCCATTTATATGATTTTTAGGCAGTTTGAAAGAAGTGAAGAAAACGCGATTAAGGGATAGAAAATCGAATTTCATGACTTGTTGAAAGCTAAATATTCCTGTTGTCTATAAGCCTATTATGATATGATTTATCCATTTACGTGATTTTTAGGCAGTGTGAAGGAAGTGTGGAAAACGCGATTTTACACTCACTTGAGGCTAGAAAATCTAATTTCATGACTTGTTGAAAACTCAATATTCTTGGTATATAGAGGCTTATTATGATGTGATACACCCATTTATATGGTTCTTAAGCGGTTTGAAGGAAGTGAAGAAAACGCGATTTTACACTAACTGGAGGCTAGAAAATCGAATTTCATGACTTGTTGAAAACTCAATATTCTTGGTATATTAAGGCTTATTAAGATGTGATGTATCCATTTATATAATTTTTAGGCAGTGTGAAGGAAGTGTTGAAAACGCGACTTTACACTCACTAGAGTCTAGAAAAACGAATTTCCTGACTTATTGTAAACTCAATATTCTTGGAATATAAAGGCTTATAATGATGTGATACTTCCATTTATATGCTTTTACGCAGTTTAAAAATGGGAAGAAAACACGATTTTACAATCATAGAGGCTAGATAGTCGAATTTCATGACTTGTTTAAAACTCAATATTCTTGGTATATATAGATTTATTATGATTTGATACATCCATATATATGATTTTTTCAAAGTTTAAAGGAACTGTGGAATACACTATTTTACACTCACTAGAGCCTAGAAAATCGTATTTCATGACATTGTTGAAAACATAATATTCTTGGTATATGTAAGCTTATTATGATGTGATACATCTATTTATGTGATTTTTAGGCAGTTTCAAAGAAGTGAGAAAACGCGATTTTACACTCACTAGAGGCTAGAAAATCGAATTTCATGACTTGTTGTAAACTCAATACTCTTGGTATATAGAAGCTTATTATGATGTGATACTTCCATTTATATAATTTTTACGCAGTTTGAAAGAAGGAAGAAAATGCAATTTTACACTCACTAGAGGCTAGAATATGGAATTTCATGACTTGTTGAAAACTCAATATTCTTGGTATATAGAGGCTTATAAGGATGTGATACATCCATTTATATGATTTTTAGGCAGTTTGAAAGAAGTGTGGAACACGCGATTTTACACTCAGTAGAGGCTAGAAAATCGAATTTCATGACTTGTTGAAAACTCAATATTCTTGGTATATTAAGGCCTATTATGATGTGATGCGTCCATTTATATAATTTTTAGGCAGTGTGAAGGAAGTGTTGAAAACGCGACTTCTCACTCACTAGAGGCTAGAAAACTGAATTTCATGACTTGTTGAAAACACAATATTCTTGGTATATAGAGGCTTATTATATGATAGTTCCATTTATATAATTTTACGCAGTTTAAAAGAAGGGAAGAAAACGCGATTTTACACTCACTAGAATCTAGAATATCGAATTTCATGACTTGTTAAAAAATAAATACTCTTGGTATATAGAGGCTTATTATGATGTGATATATCAGTAGGTTATTTAGGAGAGAGTTGGCGCAGTTTTTTGGGCATATATGGGAAAGGATTGGGAAAACGAGGCTGGACGGGGCGGTTCAAGGAGGAAAATGGGTTTATATGGGAGAGATAGCGAATACGACGACCGATACTACGCTACACACGGTTGAAGGAGGGAAATACGTTTATATGGAAGAGATAGTAGAGAGGTGTTAGACTAGACAGAGGACGAGGAGTAGAGTATGGATTATATGAACGGTATAGGAAAACGAGGACGGGTGTTAGGCTAGACAGAGGTTTTGGATTAGAGTGTGGTTTATATGAGATGTATAGGAAAATGAGGAGAGGTGTTAGGCTAGACAGAAGTCGAGGAGTAGGGTATGGGTTATATGAGAGATATAGGAAAACGAGGAGAGGTATTAGGCTAAGGTGGTTGAGTATGCGTTTATAAGGAGAGACGAGAAAACGTAGAGATCCTATAATAGGATAGACAGGTGTTAAAGGTAGAATGTGTTTTATATGAGCGGTATAGGAAACCAAAGAGAGATACTCAGCTAGACAGCGGGGTCAGGAGGAGAATGCGCTTTATGAGAGTTAGGGTTAAGAGGAGAAATGCTAGACCAGACAGAGATTGAGGAGTAGAGTGTGGTTTATATGAGAGTCATAGGAAAACGAGGAGAGGTGTTAGACTAGACAGAGGTCGAGGAGTAGAGTATGGTTTATATGAGAGTCATAGGAAAACGAGAGACGTGTTAGGCTAGACAGAGCTGGAGGAGTAGAGTATGGTTATATGAGAGGTATAGGAACAGGAGGAGAGGTGTTAGGTTAGACAGATACTAAAGGAGTAGCAATATGGGTTTATATACAGGAGAGATAGGGAGTGGGTGGTGCTAGACCTTGAAAGCGATTTTAGACGCGAACTTAGTGGAAAAACTGTTTCATGTCAATGTTCTAAACATGCCCATCACGTAACCCATTCAGGGAAAAGGTGACTCGCTCAGAGAAAGAAAGGTGACTGCTCAGGGAAAAGGTGACCTGCAACGGGAAAAAGGTGACCAGCAAAAGGGAAAAAGCTGACCCGCTAAGCGAAAAAGATTACCCTTAAAGGGAAAAAAGGTGACCAGCAAAGGGAAAGCGGTGACCAGCAAAGGCAAAAAGGTGACCCATAAAGGGAAAATGTGACATGCAACGGGAAAAAGGCGACCAGCAAAGGGAAAAAGGTTACTAGCAAAGGGAATAGGTGACCTGCAAAGGGAAAAAGGTGACCAGCAAAGGGAAAAAGGTGACCAGCAAAGGAAAAAGGTGACCCACAATAGGAAAAGGGTGGGGAAAAGGTGACCCTCTCACGGGAAAAGCTAACCCACTCACACTAACAGGTAAGTAATTAAGCTAGTATTGCAAGAGGCTGACTGCATCATAGCAGTGTATGATTTCACAGGTAATTCAGTTAGTATCGTAGGTATTTAGCATAATTCAAGTATCATATGTGTTTAGAGTAATTAAGCTAGCATTACAGGAGGGTAGGTTTCAGGGGTCGGTTATAACGTAGTTTCGTATTTCACAGATAGTACAGGTAATATCGTATGTATTTGGGTAATCAGCATAGTTTCACAGATACTCGTGATAATTTCGATCAGAGATTTGTATCACTATTTATGGTAAATGCAGGTGATTCAGATTGTATCAATGGTATTTGACTCATTTTATCAGGTAATTCATCTAGTATCATTGATATTTAGGGCAAACCAGATAGTATCACAGGTGCTCGTGCTAATTTAGAGCAGGAATTCGTATCAGAGCTAGCTAAGGTAATTTTACATGATTAGGGTAGTATCACAGGTATTTAAGTCATAGCAGCAGCAGCCTCATTACACAACAGCTGTAGCAGAAACAGCAACAAATACAACAACTGTAGATTCAGCATCCTCAGAAACAGGAAGCATCACAACAGCAAATACGACAGATGTAGTAGCAGATACAGCATCTATAGCAACAGCAGCTACAACGATAGCAGCAATAGATCCAACAGCTACAGAAACATCAGCTGCAGCCTGTACAATAACCGTAGCAGAAGCAAATACAACAGCTACCGTAGCAGATACAGCAGCTATACAGCAATAGATGTAACAGATCCTACAGCTGTAGCAACATCTGCTACAATAATAGCAGTGACAACAACCGGTTACATAACAGCTGTAGCAGCAGCAGTCATCACAGCAGCTGTAACATAAAAAATACGAGAGCTGTAGTAGTAGATACAAGGCTGTAACATCAGCTACAAAAAATAACAGTATCAGATCAGGTAGCTGTAGCAGCATTAGACACAGTCAGCACAATAGCTATAGCAGAAGCAAATACAGCAGTTTTCGCAGCAGATACAGAGACTGTACGACGATGACTATCAGATCCTACAGCAGCAGCGTCTGCTACAACAGTAGCAGCAGCAGTCGCATTACATAACAGCTGTAGATTCAGTATCCTCAGCAACAGCAAGCATCACAACAACAGGAACAGCAAATACGACAGATGTAGTAGCAGATACAGCATCTATAGCAACAACAGCTACAACGATAGCAGCAATAGATCCCACAGCTACAGAAACAGCGTACAGCCTACAGCGTGCACAATAGCCGTAACAGAAGCAAATACAACAGCTGCCGCAGCAGATACAGCAGCTGTACAACAATAGATGTAACAGATCTTACAGCTGTAGCAACATCTGCTACAATAATAGCAGAGACAACCGGTTTGTTCAGCAACAGCAAATACGGCAGATGTAGTAACAGATACAGCATCTATAGAAACAGCAGCTACAATGATAGCGGCAATACATCCTACAGCTACAGAAACATCAGCCGCAGCCAGCACAATAGCCGTAGCAGAAGCAAATACAACAGCTACCGTAGCAGATACAGTAGCTGTACAACAATAGATGTAACAGATCTTACAGCTGTTGCAACTTCTGCTACAATAATAGCAGCAAAAACAACCAATTTCATAACAGCTGCAGCAGCAGCAGCAGCAGCTAATCTAACAGCTATAGATTTAGCACTCTTAGCAATAGCGAGCATCACAGCAATGATATTCCAGCTGTAGATTCACCCACCACAGCAACAGCAGTCATCAAATACGGGAGCTGTAGTAGTGGATACAATGCTGTAACATCGACTACAACTATAACAGCAATAGATCCTGCAGCATTAGACACAGTCAGCACAATAGCTGTAGCAGAAGCAAATACAGCAGCTGTAGTAGCAGATACAGAGCCTGTACAACAATAGCTGTAACAGATCCTACAACTGTAGGATCTGCTACAACAATAACAGCAGCAGTTGCATTACATAATAGCTGTAGCAGCAGCAACAGCAAGCATCACAACAACAGCTAATACGACAGATGTAGCAACAGATACAACATCTATAGCAACAGCAGCTACAATGATAGCAGCAATAGATCCTGCAGCTACAGAAACATCAGCGGCAGCCTGCACAATAGCTGTAACAGAAGCAAATACAATAGCTATCGTGGCAGATACAGCAGCTGTACAACAATAGATGTAACAGATCTTACAGCGTAGCAACATCTGCTACAATAATAGCAGCAACAACAACCAGTTACATAACAGCTGTAGGAGCAGCAGCTAATCCAGCAGCTATAGATTTAGCACTCTTAGCAATAACAGGCATCACAGCAATGATATTCCAGCTGTTAGTTCAGCAACGGCAGCCATCATGACAGCTGTAACATCAAATATGAGAGCTGAAGTAGTAGATGCAACACTGTAACATCAGCTACAACAATAACAGTATCACATCAGGTAGCTGTAACAGCATTAGACATAGTCAGCACAATAGCTGTAGCAGAAGCAAATACAGCAGCTATCGTAGCAGATACAGAGTCTGTACAACAATAGCTGTAACAGATCCTACAGCTGTAGCAGCATCTGCTATAACATTAGCTATAACCTGTGAAGTCATCAAAACGCCTATGAATCTAACCTTATCACGAAAGCACGCTGTTACTACTGTGCAAGTGAATAAAATTACATTGAATCCCTTTTGATGATCTCTGAGAGTCTGCAATGTTAAAAAAATTAAAGTTTACTCATGTGCTGTGTATGCACATAGCAGACAAATGGTGAAGAAAGGAGAAGATGGAAGGGGAGGCGGTAACCATTGTCAATAGGAGCAAATACTAGTCCTAGTCTCAGGCCTATATAAAGGGAAGAGACGTCTACCCTTACAATCCTTGTTTAATGAAGCAATGATTTAACTGATAAAGCTGCCACATTTGAGCAAACAAATGGATTAGCTGCTGCTAGAGCTGTAATGTAACCGGTTGTTGTCGCTACTATTATTGTATCAGATGTTACAGCTGTAGGATCTGTTACGTCTATTGTTGAACAGCTGCTGTATCTGCTTCGATAGCAATTGTATTTGCTTTTGCTGCAGCTATTGTGCTGACTGTGTCTAATGCTGCTAGAGCTGCAGGATCTATTGCTGCTATCGTTGTAGCTGCTGTTGCTATAGATGCTGTATCTGCTACTACATCTGTCGTATTTACTGTTGATGTTGTTGTGATGACTGCTGTTGCTGTGGTAGGTGAATCTACAGCTGGAATATCATTGCTGTGATGCTTGCTATTGCTAACACTGCTAAATCTCTAGCTGCTGCTGCTGCAGATGTTCTGTAATGTGACTGCTGCTGCTATTGTTATAGCAGATGCTGCTACAGCTGTAGGATCTGTTACAGCTATTGTTGTACAGTCTGTGTATCTGCTACGATAGCTGCTGTATTTGCTTCTGCTACAGCTATTGTGCTGACTATGTCTAATGCTGTTACAGCTACCTGATCTGATACTGTTATTGTTGTAGCTGATGTTACAGTGTTGCATCTACTACTTCAGCTCTCGTATTTGATGTTACAGCTGCTGTAATGACTGCTGCTGCTACAGCTGTTATGTAACCGGTTGTTGTCACTGCTATTATTGTAGCAGATGTTGCTACAGCTGTAGGATCTGTTACATCTATTGCTGTATAGCTGCTGTATCTGCTACGGTAGCTGTTGTATTTGCTTCTGCTACGGTTATTGTACAGGCTGCGGCTGATGTTTCTGTAGCTGTAGGATCTATTGCTGCTATCATTGTAGCTGCTGTTGCTATAGATGCTGTATCTGCTACTACATCTGTCGTATTTGCTGTTGTGATGCTTCCTGTTTCTGAAGATGCTGAATCTACAGTTGCTGGATTTGCTGTTGTTTCTGCTACAGCTGTTATGTAATGAGGCTGCTGCTGCTATAACTTAAATAACTGTGATACTACCCTAATCATGTAAAATTACCTTAGCTAGCTCTGATACGAATTCCTGCTCTAAATTAGCACGAGCACCTGTGATACTATCTGGTTTGCCCTAAATATCAATGATACTAGATGAATTACCTGATAAAATGACTCAAATACCATTGATACAATCTGAATCACCTGCATTTACCATAAATAGTGATACAAATCTCTGATCGAAATTATCACGAGTATCTGTGAAACTATGCTGATTACCCAAATACTTACGATATTACCTGTACTATCTGTGAAATACGAAACTACGTTATAACCGACCCCTGAAACCTACCCTCCTGTAATGCTAGCTTAATTACTCTAAAAACCTATGATACTTGAATTATGCTAAATACCTACGATACTAGCTGAATTACCTGTGAAATACGAAAATATGCTATACCCAACCCCTGAAATCTATCCTCCTGTGATACTAGATGTATTAGCCTAAATACCTACGATACTAACTGAATTACCTGTGAAATCATACACTGCTATGATGCAGTCAGCCTCTTGCAATACTAGCTTAATTACTTACCTGTTAGTGTGAGTGGGTTAGCTTTTCCCGTGAGAGGGTCACCTTTTCCCCACCCTTTTCCTATTGTGGGTCACCTTTTTCCTTTGCTGGTCACCTTTTTCCCTTTGCTGGTCACCTTTTTCCCTTTTTTCCCTGAGCAGTCACCTTTCTTTCCCTGAGCGAGTCACCTTTTCCCTGAATGGGTTACGTGATGGGCATGTCTAGAACATTGACATGAAACAGTTTTTCCACTAAGTTCGCGTCTAAAATCGCTTTCAAGGTCTAGCACCACCCACTCCCTATCTCTCCTGTATATAAACCCATATTGCTACTCCTTTAGTATCAGTCTAACCTAACACCTCTCCTCCTGTTCCTATACCTCTCATATAACCATACTCTACTCTTCTAGCTCTGTCTAGCCTAACACCTCTCTCGTTTTCCTATGACTCTCATATAAACCATACTCTACTCCTCGACCTCTGTCTAGTCTAACACTTCTCCTCGTTTTCCTATGACTCTCATATAAACCACACTCTACTCCTCAATCTCTGTCTAGCCTAACACTTCTCCTCCCGTTCCTATACCTCTCATACATACAAACGCCTACTCTACTCCCAGCCACTTTCTAGTTTAGCATCTTCCCTATCTTCCCCCTATAAACACATTATTTTCTCCTCAACATCTGTATGGTCTAGCATTTTTCCTCGTATCCCTACCTCTCATAAAGCGCATTCTCCTCCTGCCCCCCGCTGTGTAGCTGAGTATCTCTCTTTGGTTTCCTATACCGCTCATATAAAACACATTCTACCTTTAACACATGTCTATCCTATTATAGGATCTCTACGTTTCCTCGTCTCTCCTTATAAACGCATACTCAACCACCTTAGCCTAATACCTCTCCTCGTTTTCCTATACCTCTCATATAACCCATACCCTACTCCTCGACTTCTGTCTAGCCTAACACCTCTCCTCATTTTCCTATACCTCCCATATAAACCACACTCTACTCCACAAGCTGTCTAGCCTAACACCCGTCCTCGTTTTTCCATACCTTTCATATAAACCATACTCTACTCCTCGACCTCTGTCTAGTCTAACACCTCTCTACTATCTCTTCCATATAAACGTATTTCCCTCCGTCAACCTTGTGTTGCGTAGTATCGGTCGTCGTATTCCCTATCTCTCCCATATAAGCCCATTTTCCTCCTTGAACCGCCCCATCCAGCCTCATTTTCCCTATCCTTTCCCATATATGTCCAAAACACTGCGCCAGCTCTCTCCTAAATAACCTACTTATATCCCTTTATATGATTTTTAGGCAGTTTGAAAAAGTGTGGAAAATGCGATTTTACACTCACTAGAGGCTAGAAATTCGAATTTGATGACTTGAAAACTCAATATTCCTGGTATATAGTCTTATTATGATGTGATACACCCATTTATATGACTTTTAAGCGGTTTGAAAGAAGTGAAGAAAACGCCATTTTACCTTCACTACAGGCTAGAAAATCGAACTTTATGACTTGTTGAAAAATCAATATTCTTGGTATATATAAGCCTATTATGATGTGATACATCCATTTATGTGATTTTTAGGCAGTTTGAAAGAAGTGAAGAAAACGCGATTTTACACTCACTAGAGGCTAGAAAAACGAATTTCATGACTTGTTGAAAACCCAATATTCTTGGTATATAGAGTCTTATTATGATGTGATACACCCATTTATATGATTCTTAAACGGTTTGAAAGAAGTGAGGAAAACGCGATTTTACACTCAGTAGAGGCTAGAAAATCGAATTTCATGACTTGTTGAAAACTCAATATTCTTGGTATATAGAGGCTTATTATGATGTGATACTTCCATTTATATGATTTTAAGCAGTTTAAAAGAAGGGAACAAAACGGGATTTTACACTCACTAGAGGCTAGAAAATAGAATTTCATGACTTATTGAAAAGTAAATACTCTTGGTATAGGAGGCTTATTATGATGTGATACATCCATTTATATGATTTTTAGGCAGTTTGAAAGAACTGTGGAAAACGCGATTTTACACTCGCTAGAGGCTAGAAAATCGAATTTCATAACTTGTTGAAAACTCTATATTCTTGGTATATATAGGCTTATGATGTGATACATCCATTTATATGATTTTTAGGCAGTTTGAAAGAAGTGTGGAAAACGCGATTTTACACTCACTAGAGGCTAGAAAATCGAATTTCATGACTTGCTAAAAACTCAATATTCTTGGTATATAGAGGCTTATTATGATGTGATACTTCCATTTATATAATTTTTACGCAGTTTGAAAGAAGAGAAGAAAATGCGATTTTACACTCAGTAGAGGCTAGAAAATCGAATTTCATGACTTGTTGAATACTAAATATTCTTGGTATATAGACGCTTATTAATGATGTGATACACCCATTTATATGATTTTTATGCGGTTTGAAAGAAGTGAAGAAAACGCGATTGTACACTCAGTAGAGGCTAGAAAATCGAATTTCATGACTTGTTGAAAACTCAATATTCTTGGTACATATAGGCTTATTATGATGTGATACATCCTTTTATATGATTTTTACGCAGTTTGAAAGAAGTGTGGAAAACGCGAGTTTACACTTACTAGAGGCTAGAAAATCGAATTTCATGACTTGTCGAAAACTGAATATTCTTAGTATATATAGGCTTATCATGATGTGATACATCCATTTATATGATTTTTGGGCAGTTTGAAAGAAGTGTGGAAAACGCGATTTTACACTTACTAGAGGCTAGAAAATCGAATTTCATGACTTGTCGAAAACTCAATATTCTTGGTATATATAGGCTTATCATGGTGTGATACATCCATTTATATGATTTGTAGGCAGTTAGTCATATATGATTATAAGATGTGTTGTACAACGCCTTTAAATAGGGTTCCCAGAATGAACTCGAGACAGGGCCGAGGAACAAGCAACGGGCCATCATGAAATTGTTGACCAATTTTTGTGTATTACTAAGGTCACAATGTTTACTAACACAATAAAATCAACTACACTATTGTGACTACTAATCATCTACTAATGTACCATTTCCATTAACCGAACCTATACCAAACCAACCAAATAGAAGTAGTAAAAACTTACTGTTATAAGCGCGTACCTTATAATTAGTATTTTTTGAGGTGTCGCTGCTTTCAGAGGAGTTTTGTTTTTAGGAGCCACGCTGTAGAAATCTTCACATGTTATTTTAAAATACATCTGAACACAAATCTCGGCGTTCACAAGTTCCGTTGACATTCTGTTTCTAGTATCGGACCATAAATCACTCATTTCAGTAAACACTTGTTCAACATGCGCGTTACTGACAGGAATTGCGAAGACATGCTGCATTAGTTTAAGATTTAGTGCATTCTGTGGTTTCCAGAAACTTTCTCAACATTTTCAATTATCATTCCTATCAAAATTTGATACTACCGATTTCAAAACAGAAAGCTCACGATACAGTTAGTTTCCATCGAAACTAATTTTCAATTGCTTTCCCACTTCGCCAAGTCATTAAATGCAAATAGTTTTGGTTGACAAATCTAGCACAGACACAATTTTATACACATTGTCATTCCCACTAAGGTTGTGCCATTTATTAAGACAGTTTAATAATCTGTCGTAAACAAGTATGCACTTCTTTACTATAATATACTTTTCTTCTTCTGTAAGGTGTTCCAAAGACATATTAACTTCAAGTCCATAAAACTTATCCTCCTTATGACCCTCTTTTTGATTCTTCACTTCCAACATAATCTTGTAAACATCTGTGGAAAGGGTGTTCTCTTTTTCCGAAAGTCTAATTGCTTTAGAAAATATAGGTAATGTTGCATTTAAGAAATACAGAAAACACACTGGTAGTGTCAGTGGATACTCGTTTATTTCATCTTGTTGTGAACTAATGCATTTCCAAATTAGGGGGTGTGTTTTTTTTCCTTGCCCGTGCTACATAATACATTTTTAAAACTTGCCTCATCTTAAAAGACGCTCCACAGCTGACTTCAAAGACAACCATAACACAACAATGTGTCGCAATATTTCACAATAGTCATGCTGAGCAAACTCGCAAAATGTTTTTAGTTCCTCGGAATTTTTTGATGAAGAGAAGTCTGAATATATTTTAAGAACCACACTTTCTACATCATATTTTAGAAGCCTGAATCCAAATTTAGCCCAATTATCTAATATATGACAACAATTGTCTTTAATGGAATTAATTGTTCTGTCACACAAGGCGTGTGTTGGACAGGGTTGGAAAGGTAGAATTGAATTTTTCAGTCATCTGATTCTACCTTTTCAATTGTCTTTAAGTTTGCGTTTTCTTCTTTTAATCCAGTAAAGACAGAATTATGTTTACCAAAATTAACTGAAGCATTTTCAAGAGAATAAGAAACTACATTGTTTAGTGTTATACCATGTTTCAATACAAAATATTTTAGTTTCTTTGAAATGTTTCTAGACATTCGTTTACATCTTCATACAAATCAAGAAATTTGTTATATTTTCCCTTATCTTTGGAGAAGTACGTTACAAGAAAATCGGTATTTGTTAAAAGGGCAGTAGTCACATTTTTTTCAAAATCCATTTTTGTTTAAATATATGTCCTCCTACCATAGACACATTGTTTTATCTTAAAATGACTTTAAGAATTCCAGTACAATTCTTTAAAGTATGAACAGGACATATTTCTACAAAGTCTAATAGACACTGAGGATGTGAAAAGAAGAAGACCACGAAATGATCCGGGAAGGCAAAGCAGAAAGAATTCATTCAAGTATCACTTAATGATAGGCACAAAAAGAACAGAGGTATGCTTAACTGCATTTCTTTCTATCCTAGCTGTGAGTGAGAAGTGCATTACAAGACTGAGTACTCCAAGGTGAAAGTCCTGTGGAGAAACATACCAGTTTCACATTACCCCCTGACACTAAAATGAAGTTTCACAAACATATCCAGTCATTTCCAGTTCAGGAGAGCCATTATTTGGATGTAAAGATAATGTATAGGCTCTTCAAAGAGACGTTTCCAGATACCAAAGTGAGCTATTCTTTCTATTTCAAATATTTTAAAGATAAATTTAATCTGAAATTTGGACAACCACAAGTAGACTGCTGCTGTGTCTGCGAAGAGCTAAAATTAAAGTTAAAATCCCCACACCTAAATGACACTGCAAAGCATGTTGCAGCTGCGGACCTGGCTGTTCACATGAGAAGAAATAAAAACTTTTACAGTGCCTTGCAACAAGATAGATCAGATGAAAAAACAAAAACATTCTCTCCATTGCTTGTGATTATAAGCAAAACATACCAATGCCTTAAGTCCCTGTCTAGGATCTATTTTCTTTGAGGCAACTGATGTTAACATTTCTTTGTATATATATATATATATATATATATATATATATATATATCAGGTGAGTCAGCTGCCCCTAGGTTTTCGTATCTATGCAACCCGCAGTTTATAGTCTAATGTGAAAACATTGACCCTTTTAAAAACAAACTGTTATTGTAGCTCTGCCCTTCTATTTGGTACTATACGCAATCCACATTAATGATTAAAGACCTGAATAAGAACCGAAGAGCTGCGAAGGCCTTAAAAACGGCTTTTCATGGATATAATGCTTGCAAGCAGATAGAGGAATGTTTTCCCGAAAAGCGGGATAGACTATGTGGGTTCTGGCCGAGTGGTTTAGCTGCCGGAATGTGGTAAAGCAAAAGTTAACTTCAGAGGTTCGAATCTGATACAAACATAAAATTGTTTTGGTTCCTTTTTTCTCTCCTTATGTTTATTTTCTGTATTTTAGTGTACTAATTTATTTATTTTTGTTACTGGCTCTCCTGTGAGACAAAGACATAAGAATTACAATCAGATAATTGTGTATCATGTTTACCCTAATAAGCTGTACTGTATCTGCTGTTATAAACTGTGTTACATAGTTAGCTTTCATTCTCTTGGGCGCATATCGACGATATTAAGTATAACAGTTTTTGTTTCATGTTTAAACCTTATGTTTCACTTCTTCTATTGACAAAGGAGTGGTGAATGTGCTAAGTTCACAGGTAAACAGAATAATAAATTGTTAAAGAGTGTGGATTTCATCAAGGAAGTAAATGTTCAAAATGACGACCTCCTTCATCAATGCACGTTTTTGTACATTGCCAGAGAGACCTTCTTACATGCTGTAACATGCACGGTGAGTAGTTATAGTCCCGGATTAGCCAATTGGATTAACGATAATCCTGCCGCTAATGGCGCTAGTGTCGCTGTTAATCCGCGGATTAAGGTGGATTAAGAGCGACGGCGGTAAGTTTGAAAAGCGCCATGAGCGGAAGGATTATCGTGATCGCAATTGGCTAATCCGGGACTGTTTTCTTTATTTATAATTTGAATACAGTACATTGGATAAACATATGAATACATAGTTGAGATTAACATGATGTATTATATGCTTAACATATGAATACATAGTTTGAGAATAACATAATGGATTATTTGATTACAGGAGATTAACATATGAATACAATAAATGAACAATATAAGAAATACTAGGAGAAAAAAAGCACATTAAAATTCATAGTTTGTTGAGGCACTAGAACACACAGATTTCGCGCACAACAATGATTTTAAAGTACGTGGTGCACTTTGAGTCCTCGTCATCGCTGCTGCTGCTGCTATCGACGGTAAATTGGTGGATAGGTTTGGTGATGCAGGTGACGAGCAGGTGAGAGAAACTGTCGTTGACGAACTCGGTGAAGGTTGGTATATAGATGGGGATGGTAAATTCGTTGTAATGGCTGGTTGAGAAGCATCCTGTGGATGTGACTTTGTTGGTTAGAGCAGGAATATTGCTGTTGCCGAGGTATATGATGCATAGTGCGTGTTGTTGATGCTGGTGCACTTTGGTAGGTACGCATTTGACGTGGACGGCGTGAGCCCCTTGGACGTCGAGTGTGATGGTGATAACTCTGCTGTTGCGGAAATAGGAGTTGGAGATGCAGAGGATACGGATAGGTGATGCTGCGTTGAGAATGAGTTGTAGGTTAAGATTGTTCCCCACGGGGACGGGATAGGTTTCGTGGGACATTATTTAGGGTTATATGGGGAGAACGTGACGATGTGACGTTTGAAACCGCTGCGTAGTTTTTCCTCGCCTGCGTATATGATGCAGAATGAGGTAGAGTTGAGTTTGCTGATGAGTTCTGGAGAGGCTTTTGCAAATCTTGTTGGTAGGAAAACTTCTGTGTCGTTGTCGAGTTTCGCGACGAGCTTTGTACCGTGAACGGTGCCGAGTGTTTTGACGCCGACGACACGATACGGTACGTGCTGTTCAAGCCTAGATACGCTGAGAGTGTCGGCGCTGCGGGAAAGTTCTTCTAGCTCTTTAAGGGCGTCCTGTGACATTATGACGGTACAGATGGCAGTTTTTGATAAACGCGGGAGGACCGTCTATATGAGTGGTTTGATGAGGAAGGTTGTAGTGTTGTTTACACCTGCGATAAGGTGCGCAAACTACCTGTGCGTTTCTGGGAAGTTGCTTCCACACAAGGTCGACGTCGCTTGGGGGATAACGTTCAAAGATGTATATGCCGTTCTGCAGCAGCACTTGGCGTACCCTGGGCAGTAGCAGGTGGATTCTTCGTCCGTTATCGAGATACCGAAAGAGCACGATGAAGCAGTTCATGTGGTGTTTCTAGCGGAGTACCTTCGAAGGAATTGTGGAATTTGCTTGTTGAGTTGATCGAGATCTTCGTAGAAACCGAGTTGACACTGCGTGCACAGGCGGGTGAGACGGTGCCTAAGTTCGATGCTGCACGTTTGGTGAAAGCAAAACGAGCAGTGGAACTCTTTACACGTCGGTTCTGGCATCCCCCCACTGCTGGCTAGCACCGAATGAAGGGGAAAAGAATGCGCGTGCATAAATATAACAACTGCCGGAAGCAGGAAATCACTGGTGGGGGAAAAGTTCGTTGGAGATTTACCACATCAGGGGGAAGCACTGGTTGGGGAAAAGTTCGTTGGAGAATTACTACATCCGGCGGAAGCACTGGTGTGGGAAAAGTTCGTTGGAGGTTCACTACATCCGCCGGAAGCGCTTAGCGATTATTGCACAACATCCGCAGGAAAAACACTGTGTCCGTTGATTTAACGGTTTTCCTCTTAGAGGAGAACTCTGTTTTGAACAGTGCTGAACATGCAAACGCCGTGAATGTGATCGGGTATGATATAGGATGGTTCGCGACCCAAATGCGCCGCTAAGCACGTGCCGTAGCACATGGGGTTTTCGTTTAACATTTGCTGCATTTTGTCTGTGGAAATGTATTGCTGTTCGTAGAAAACGATGTATAAAACTCTTGCGGGCACAAATTGGAACCACTGATGCTGTGCGTCTTCTTTATCTGCTTTGAAATGGATATCGTTGAAGCACATGTTAGATAGCACAAAATGAATTTTGGTTTCGCAGCTGTGAACTCTGGCGGAGACGGATTTTCCGTCGTAGGTGCTGTCGACGAAGCGAAGTGCATAAGGTGTATTTTTATGGGGGTGACCGTCCACCTCGTAGTTTTTAAACACCTTACTGTCATGGTAGTACACCGACAGGTAATTTCTGTAACCCATGATGCGGGAGCGAAGAGCGCGAGATGATTGGGTGAGGTGCGGTTGGAACGCTGGTAGAAATACATGCGCACTAAGGACTATTTTGTGAGATGCGCAGTGCGAAATGGGTGTTGAGGAAATGATGCACCTCGAGGAATGTTCTAAAATTGGCGCACCGTATGTACTTGGTGAACTGCGTGAAATTCATGTTATGTAAGGGAACGTTGGAGGTATGGTTGTGAAGCATGTACTTGTGGTATGCCATGATTTGATTTTGCACGTCCATCTCTTCCTTCTTTTTGTGATACATGATGTCGGTAATGATGCGCTGCAGGGCATGCAAAACGTGCCATTCTTGTTGGTTGAGCGTAACGGATACGCCTTGCGGGTCTTTGAAAACGAGCTTTAGCTTTCCGAACACAAACTTAAACACGATGGTGACGCTGTCGCTGAATTGAAATTCCTGTAGACGTCCCTGTGGGTCATTCAAGCGTTTGTGAATGGTGGGGATGGCTTCGACGAGTTTGTGCCACTGCGAGGAACTCATGACGACTGCGTTTGTGCTGTCCACATTTGGCAATGGTGACGACGAGATGGTGCGGCGACTGGGGGGAGAATCCCACACTGACGAATTTAGTTTGTTGCGGGTTGAGGAAGTAGATATCCGCCAGAGGACCCACAACTGCACTGTGTTGGAACTGTGCTGGCAGAGCAGGGCTGTCGGGTTGCTGTTGGAGGTCGAAGATGGTTAGTTTCCTTTTTTTCCCGGGTTTTGAGGTGGTCGGGGTTTGAAACCCGGTTATACTGGAACACACAAAACAATAATAATAATGTGAGGGATAGAAAGATAAACGGGATAGAAAAAAGCAACCTAATACATAGGTGCGGACCTACCTGGTCGGCGTGCTGCATGGCAGCACGACTGTATCCGCGTGCTGCATGGCACACTATGAATGAGGCGAGCGGCACCGTAACGTTGCTTTTTATATGAGCAGGAGCGTGTTTTAAAAGCACGTGCAAGAGGATGGATTAGGTTAGATGTGATGAATAGTGACACACACACACACACACACGCACACACGTACTCACCTTCAAGGGTTGACAAGTTTGCTGAGCGTCAGAGCACTTTGCGCGGCATGCGTCTTTGTACGTTTTGCGAATGACGACATCATTATGCGCGTGATTGCTGACGTGAAATTTTGAGAAGAATTTATGCTTAGGTAAGCCGGAGCAGCGGTGGGTGAGGTAGTAGATGACGTAATGACCGCAAGTGGTGCTGTCGAAACCTTGCAGCCTTCTGGCATTGGTGGACCAACGCGTCCCGCAGACCGAATTTAAGAACCGGAGAAAATGGGGCGAAAGCGGTCCTATGCCGTAACTGTCAAAATATTCTCCATGCGAGTTTTTGTCCACAAAGATGCAAACCCAGTGTTGCCCGGATTTGGTGCTGGGGTCGGTGTTAGCCACTAGCGCCAAGGGAGGCGTTCGAATGCCGTGAAGTGCGGGTAGTTTATCGCAAGGGTAGACGCCTAAAAAGTGAGAGCGCGTAGAGGGGCATGTCGATAGAAACCGTTGAATTTGAAAGGTGTTCATGATACCAAAATGGATCGGTTGGCGTCGATTTCGACCGTGCGATGTATTTCCGCTAGCAGCAGAAGTATGACCGGTTCTGTCAATTTATCGGCAAACCCGATGCTTATAGAGACGGTTCCGTGGCGCTGACCCGAGATGTGAGACTCGTTAGCGCTCATGTCTGCAGTGAGATCGAAAACCATTATCGTATACCCTTGCGGGTAGGTTTCTCTGGAGATGGAGTATCCCTCGTCCTTGAAATGAATGCCTAGGCCGTCCTGCAGGGTTTGAAAGCATTACAAATAGTGTCCCATTGTAAAGTCGGGTTGCAGAGGTTGGGAGGGAACGGGTTGCCCGTTCACGTAGAGCTGAAAGAAGTTCATTTTAAAATGTTTCAAGTTGTAGGGATTTGAGTTAAAATGGCCGGAATAGGCCTTGTCGGTGACCATGGCTACTACCACTGTCCTTGGAACTTGCCCTACGTACACGTCGCTAAACGTCATTGCCCTAGACTCCTTGGGGATGCTGAGAGCGTGAAAGCTGACGTCCTTGAGATGGTACTTTGCGTTGCCATTTGCGAGCACGGCCTGGTGCGCGAGCTTTATGGTCGGCGAGGGCCGCACCGATTTTAAGCGCAGCGTGGCAGAAACGATGTCGGCGTACCCCTTAAAGGTATCTACGTCGGAAAACAGATAAAACTGGGGAGAGGCGGGAGTGAGCTTGACGGTTATGCTAACGTTGTTCAAAAACAGCTTATCCTGTCTAAACAGAGCGTTGGACAGAGGACCGATGAGCTGTACGACGTTGCTCCCTTTGGTAAACCCCTGACGCCACTAAAAACCCGCATTGGCGATAAAAGTGTCCATGATGCCTGCCGTGTCCTTTCTCCAGAGGGTGGATTCTAGTTTGGTGTTCATGGCATCTTCGGAGTAATTGAGCAGCGTCTCGAGGTAGGTTCTATAGGGGTAACCGGCTTGCGGCATGGAGACGACGTTATTGAGGGTTACCTCCACCTGTTGAAACAGGGAATTTAAGGCGTTGTTGACCAGAGTGGCGTTAGCGTCAGCGTTTAAGGCCTCTCCTTTATCATCTACAATGCGCACCATGAGTTCGAGTACGACGTAGGTCAAGTCTAGGTAATCGTCCGCATTTCCGGAATAATGAAAGGTGATGGGGGCATTTTTCATTAAAGTGTTTTGAGGGTTTAGGTATAGGAACCGTGACTCCTCGATGCTCATCTGAACCGGCACCTCTGTAAAGAGGTCCAGTTCGGAGCTCATGTGGACGGCCGCGTCTGCCATTACGAAAATACGTCTTGCACCTTACGCCTACCGCGTTTCAGCTTCGACTGCTTGCTCTTTTTGGATTTGCTCGGTTTTATTCTCTTGAGGCGCCTGGCGCCAGAACCGAGCATGGCATCGAGCTTTTCGTCGGCTTTTCGCTTTAAATTGTATCCGGACTCCTTGAGCCTCCGTTGGAGTGCTTCCTTTGGCGCTGCTCCCGCGATAGCCACATCGGACAGAACGTGAGCGCCCGCCTTTAAGGCCTCCTTTCCGACTGCTTTTGCTCCGCTCTTTAAAAACGGTAGCAACATTCTGAAGAGTCCTCCGAGGGCTGAAAAGAGACCGCTGCCTCTTTGGTAGCGCTTGCCCCTGCAGAGAATGAAATCGCGATTGTCGAACGCGCCGCCCGCCTGATTGAGGTAGTACCGCGTCACGGCGTGCACGTCCATTACGCCTGTTTCGGACGAAAAGCGAGAACTATAGTAGAGGAAAATCCGTCGGCGAAAGGCAAGAGATCGCCGTAACCGTTCCTTAAATCTATGTTGACCGTCTTGAAGTCTTGCCGAATCAAGGGTACCCAATTTTGGGGAAAAAACTTCTTTTCGTCGCTCATGTAAGTGTTGTTGCTTCTTTCGTATTCCACGGCCGCGCTCTCTATGACTTGGGCGAAGGTGTCGCCCACGACTTGCGGGGTCACTAGATTACAATAGATGAACATTTCGTAAGGAAACCCCATATAAGGATCTACGGGGTGTTTAGGAGCTTTTTCGAGAATGACGTTGATGTAGGGCTCGAAACCCAACATTTTTGCCATAGCGGGCGTTAAGAGCAAACTGTGGATGCGGTGTAGAGGTCCCGGAGGGTCCTCCGATTTTGAAACGTCTGGTTTGGGTTTTGTGGTAGATGTCGCGGTTCTGACGGGACGAGTCGCCGCAGGTTTCTGCTGCCCCGAAGCCCGGGGCTTCGGTTTCGGTTTCCGCTTGGGTCTCTGGTGGGGCGCATCGTTCAAAGCTTAGTATTCGCCGACCGCGTACGGTACAGCCGTGCGCGCGACATTTTCCACACACCCGTCGAACGGAATGTCGGGTAGTTGTTCGGGATGGGCGACGGTGGCATTCACGCCCACCGTCTTCTTGCGCTCGTCGAAGAGGAAGATGTTTTCCACGTGCAAGTGTTCGAGTAGAACGGCGTTGACGAGGTTCACCAAGTCTTTGGGATTGTGCACGATGCCTTGCGGCATTTCCAGGCTGAATTTGGAATGCGTGGGGAGGAGCGTCATTGTGTACTTGGTGCCCACCAGACGGGCATCGTCTCGCGAAAGGTTATAAAATTTCACCGGATACCTGACCTTTTGCAGGGCGACCTCCCATTCTCCCTGCAGAACGATTCTCTCGGGCAAGATGTTTGAAAATCTGGCCGTGGTGTCGTCGGTAAAGTGTTCCATGGAAGCGTTGCTCACGAGAGTGATGGAGAAGGGCTTCGTCTTAATCATGTCGAATCGATGGTCGAAGCCAGAACCCACGAGTTAAACTTTACCGGATACCCCTTCCACTTTACCAAGACCTGCTTGTTGCGCCCGCGGCCCTTGGTCTGTAAAACGCGTTCGATCTTAAAAGTCCGAGGTAGCGCGACCTTTTGTAGCTCCTCGGTGTAAAATATGCCGTCTATGGCCGGAGCCAGATCCTTCAACTTATATACCACTGGCCGACCGCGCACCACCTCGGCTATCCGAAATATTTCGTCCGTCCAATTCTGCTCGTACCCCTCGTCGAATTTCATTTTTTCTTTAGAGATGCGCACGTGATCGCCCGCGGAAAATCTGGGTTTCCCTGCGCGAGGTAGGTTCCTATTTCCGTAGAGATTGCGGTACACTCGTAAAATGTTAGATTCGTTCACGTCCTTCGGAGCCATTTTTATGGACCTGTGATGCGAGCTATTGTACGACTCGAGTAAGGCCGGAAGGACCTCCAGGTATCTGTAACTGTTTTTGTGCGTGAATTACCTCCACATCTTGGTTTTTAAGGTGCGGTTGAAGCGCTCCACGACGCTGGCTTTAACGTTATTTTTGGTTGTGTAATGTTTCACGTCGTGTTTCTTCAGAAAGTCGCGAAAAGTCTTGTTGGTAAACTCGGTTCCCTTGTCCGTTTGGAGGACCCTGGGGACGCGTTGGGAGAATATCGAGCGAAACGCTTGCGCAACCTCGGTACCCAGCTTCGATTTCAGGGGTACGGCCCAAGGATATTCGGAAAATACGTCGATAACGGTCAGAATGTACACGTAAGGTTTGTTATGTTCCCTCACGCTGTTCATGACGTTTAGATCGGCCTCCCAAAGATCGTCCATATTCGTCATGTGATAATATCTGGTGGGGAACCGCTTTCTGACCGGTTTGTGCAGAGTGTAAGTGTCCTGGGTTTGAAGGAAGGACTCGATGTTCGCCTTAGATGCACTCGTGGCCTTTCGAAGGGGCTTGACCGTACCCAAACTGGCATAGTGTTCCGGTTTGGCATAGTATCGCCTTAGCGCCTTCCATTCCTTCATGCTTTACTTGTACAGGGTTTGCCAGAGGCGTTTGCGAAAATGGTACGACGCGGAAGGCGATTTCGATTTCTTTTTCGGAGTGGCAGGGTTTGCCCTCTTCTTTTTGCGAGGCGAGAGGGGATTGACCTTTATGGTTCGGGGTTCGACCTCCTGTTTCAACGGCACGCGTTCGTACACGTCTTCGTAATCGTCGTCGTCGTCGTCGCTTTTGCTTTCGCCAAGGAAGGGCTTTCTGACTTGTGCCACGAGATCGAGGTGGTTGTCCAATTTATATTTTACGAGCCGCCACTTTTCGTCGGCACAGAGCTTTGCGCTCTGCAGGTTCTGAATTTCTTTAGCCAATCTGGATATGGTGCGGTCTATAGCGTGAAGCTTATCGACGGTCTTTGGCTGCGGTGCAACGAGGATCTGCTTGCCGTACTTCATCCTGTTAATTTCGACACTAGCGCGCCGCCAAGCGAAGCCAAGACGGGTAGGAGAAATGCCGGCAAAAAACCTCCTTTTTCAACCAAGATGCTCCTCTTCTTCTTCAGAGGAACCCGTTTATCCGTCAACTTCCTCCAAGAAGCCTTGTGCTTCTTTAGGCAACCCAAGCACTTTGCGGGAAGTTGCACGTGACCTCTGCACACGTTGAGCATACATTCGCAAATGGCCTTGATCACATCGCCATCGGCATTTTTAACAACTTTTTGCGCAGAGGGGTCTTCGCCTAGGCCAGAGCCGTCAAATTACCGTGCTGTCTCGCTATGCGAGGACTGGTCAGCGTCGCAAGCCTTAACCTACCTCTAGCCATCTCCCGTCTCGGGACAAACGATCTCCATGCAGTAGCTCTTGGGCCCCGTGGAGGCGAACCGGGCGATGTAAGAGCCCCGCCCGTACTTCTCCAGCTCGTCCGTCATGTCCCCCAGGAGGCGTCCAACGGACGGCGTCCAGTCACCCGGAGCGGCGGCGACGACGACGGAATCGGTGTCGAAGTAGCAGACCCGTTCTACCAGCCTCTTGAGGTAGGAGTAGAGCACCAGGCGCGCGTGAGCCGTGGTGTAGGCCGCCAGGACGGCGTTGGCGGTGGGGTTGACCTTGCGGCACTGCTCGCAGTACCTCCACACCGCGTACATGATCCGGTCGGTGACGGGCACGTAGGTCTGCACTTCCACGCCCGGGTCGTTGAGCAGCTCCAGGAGGCGGTCGTACCGGTCCACCAGCTCGCACGTGGGGAGGTTGTCCCTCTGCCCCAGTTTGCCCCAGAAGCTGTTGAGCATCAGCTTGGCCAGCTCCCGCCTGCCGGGGTTGGTGGCGACGGCCTGGGGATCCAGGGCGACGCCTTCGTGCTCGAAGAATTGCTCCACGTACTGCTGCTTTGCGGCAGGGTCGTCGCAATCCGAGGGCCAGCCGGAGGCTTCGGTCTTGATCTTCAAGAACTGATTCACGTAGTCCTCGAAGAGACCCTTGGTTCCGGTGGTCGGTTCGTGCCGCACCACGTCGTACTCCCAGATCTCGTGGACCCGGAAGAGGCGGTACCCCTCCTCCAGGGCGACCTTCATCTCGTCGATCACCCAGGTACCCGAAAACGCCCTCTCGCGCTCTCCGTGGTGGCACTCGTCTTGGTTCTCCGCCTCCGCACAAGCGCGGCATAGCGGGAACATGAGCTTGCCGCCGATGCGCGCCGGTAGCACCGGGTGGTACAGGTGTTGCGGCGGCAGAACCTCGCACTTCACCAAACCGCCCCCCACGTCTTCCAAGCGCGGGAATCGATCCACGTGGATCTTGGGGTGGCCCGCGGGGTAGGGCTTCGTCTTGTTCACGTACGGGTACAGGCTGCATACGTCGTAGTAGTAGATCTTGCTATCCCCCTTCGCCTCGCAGTACGTCTTGGTGCAGTTGGTGCGACCTCCGTAGAAGCCGTCTCTGGGGTTCAGAGGTTCGCGTACCGCAAAGTGCCTTGCGTGGCGTGCGAGGTCCTGGTTGGCCTTCATCGCGGCGTTGAACTCGCACTCCCACATTTCCACCACGGCGTAGCCGGCGGCCTTGATCTTGGCCATGACCTTCTCGGTGCTCTCTAACCTGGAGGTCATGGTTTCGTGTCACGAGTTATATATCGTCGCATGGCAATTGTGAAAGCACCGCCTGCAACCGTGGTAAAAGCAGCCGTGGAAAAAGTACGCGGTTTTTTCAGCCTCTCTGTATCCGTCCACCTTGTGCCCCACGATTTTAACTTCGCGTCCTCGCATGGCGTGCTGGATGACGATGCGGTTTTGCATCTCTAGCCAAGTTAGCCATATGCATGCGGCGCGAGACTGCCGGTCCGCTAGTCGTAACCCGCCCGCTGGCAAGAGGGCAATTTTTTTAAGCGGCATGGAGCGCTTTCTATACACGCACATGCACGCCTGCGCGATGGTGACGCATTCTCTGAACGGGTCTATTCCGTTCTCGTCCAAGAATTCCCTTCTGAATTTGGAAACTCCCTGACTGAGTAGAAATACGTCCATCTTGCAATACGTCACCATTTCCGCCCTCATGTCGACGACGTACCCGGGGGACGCCTTTTCTTCGTGCCACTGCTCGAAGGCTTTCCGCCCCTCCGCCGACATGCCCTCCGGACAGTAATGCCTTTTGTCGGGAATCGAACCCACGTACTGCTCATTTTCCTTCGTGTTAAACAGGTACGGGAAATAACCATTGCATTCCTTCAATCCGAAGGTCTTGGAAAAGCGGGAGAGTGGCATGGGTATGAAGTTGAGCGAGTCTAGAAATGTGACGTCACCCTACCTCATCTTGTATATCTTGCTCCCGTTCATGATGAGCTCCGGCGCCCAGTCTAAGTGCTCCACCATGTACTTTAATAAAAACTGCCCGTCGTAAGCTCTAAGGTTATGCGCCACGACGTAGACGTCCCAGGCTTCGAACCTCGCCTGCGCGATGTGCTCGAAAAGCTGCTTCACGGGCTCGTCCATAAACACCCATTCTTTGCAACCACATTCGGTACAGTATACCGTCTTGTGGCGTTCGTCGATGCAGAGCGGACAGGCTTGGTACAACACGCACAAGTTAGGTACATGCTCGTATGTGTCCTTTTTGCCGGTATATGGAATGTTTTGCGTGCATTCAAAGTCGATAAACATAAACACGTACCGGTTTATTTTGTTCTTTGTGGCATACGGCTGCATATAGCACATGTGGTTAGAATTCACGTGTGTCTTGCAATGATTGCAGTACTTTTCCCCGCACTCGTGCGCGGTTTTTCTGTACCTCGCATTCACGAGCTTATTGCAAGACGTGCACACCTTTTCTACATCGCACACCGACAGCGCCTTTGGGTAAAAAACGCCTTTTTTGCGTGGTTTGCAAAGTATGTCGGTCCTTTAAAATCTGTTGCACTCGGCGCAGCGTATGTAGGCGTCAAATCGCGCATCGCACTGCTGATGGCATTTAGCACACCTGGCGTCGCACCTATGAAATTCTTTTTTGTGTGCCGAGGGATAATGACACTGGCGGCAATACCATTTGCATTTAAAGCACTTTTGAAGGTTCACGACAGCATTAAAGTGCCCGGCGTGGAACACGACGTCGATGTATTTATCGTATTTCTTATCCGACGCGTACAGCACGTGCTTCCCCGTATGATCGCCAAACACCGTCACAGCGTAGCCCTTTAACGCAGCGTCAAAGCGTCTGACGTCATCTATCGTACAGCTGTCGTGGCCTTGACCGATGCTCGCACACAAGGCTACGGCCTTCGATTTTTGCAGATAGTCGGAGCGCGTCATCGTTTTATAGTTGACGTCGCGATCCACTTTGGCTTTAACTACAACAATGGCTCTTGCTAAACACAAGTTGTCTTTGTTGGCTATTTCGACATTCCTTTATTGCCCCTACAGGCATCGCAAGGTTGGTGGCACGAACCCGAGACCTCCTTGGTCCACACAAACGTTACATGAAGAAGTCCGCTTAGCAAGAATTGTTGGTTACTTTGAATTACTTTTTCGATGCTTCGAACAATGACATCCGCATTCAATTGCTCTACGCGCCTTACGCTCAGATTGAAGGCTTTTGACGCCTCCTTTTCGTCTGTTATGGATATGCCTAAATATCCGGGTTCGTTTTCTAACAGGTTCTCTTTCGCAAAGTTTAGAATATCGTTAAACAAATGCGATACCCATTGCTCCGGGTTAACATCTCTGGGGACCGGGTTTACGGTAATTTGCGACTCTGTAAAGCCGGAAAAAAGCCTTGGCAGCGTTCTCTGCTTGTGCCCTATAATTTCGAATGTAGGCTGCAGGGTGTCATCACGACTTCCCCCGGGTTGCGGCTCCATCTTATCGTCTAAATACACCGATCGATCTTTACCTGCAAAGTGCTGCTGCTGTGTATTTCTGCTATTTTGTTTTTATTTTAAACTATTTTTCTCGGCTTTAACACTGGGAACAACTGCTGCGGCGTATGTTCTGCTATCACTAGGGCGATGGTCAATACCGATCGATGAAGACACCCGCACATGTGCGCGTATTCCTTTAAAACTTATATCACGTCAAATAGCACGATTTTACAGCAAAATCTACTATCGCTCCCGTTTCTCACTTCGGCCGGCTGCTCTTGGCACTGGGTTTTTATAAGTTCGCTTATCGCAACCGCAGTTTCCGCATGCGCATCGAGTTAAATGCCTCATTAAAAATCCTGGCGCCTTATCTCGCCACAACTTGCCAAGTTGTAATCGCAGCCATTTCCGGTGCACTTCCGCTCACACCATCCATCCACCGCTGCACTTTTCCCTACCATCGACCATAAAGCCACATTTAAAAGATTTTCTCGCTAATGAGCATCCGTTCGCACGGCCATTTTTAAAGTTATCGCGCAGTTTGCAGCTCTTTAATCGCGGTGGCCATATTATGACGCACATCGGCTGCTTCATCAGCACCCGTTCACACGGTCATTTTTCAAGTTATCGCGCAGTTTGCAGCTCTTTAATCGCGGCGGCCAAATTGTGACGCACATCGACTGCTTCATCAGCACCCGTTCACACGGTCATTCACGTACGGCTGCTTCCGCTGCGCATGAGAATCGTTCTTTTACTGTTTTCTCCGAGACTAACGTGAGCAGAACTATAACGCTTGCTACATGTTGCTAATAGTGGTTGAGCTTGCACTCCCACTAGCGCTTTTCGCGGAAAGTTAAGTATTTCCGCACGGCTATGTGATTTATTAAGTGCGTGTGGAGTTAAAAAACAGTGCCCCGCCTCAACGTCAACATCAGTGTCAAATATTTAAAACTATCAGTGTCGTGTGTAGTGATTTTGTGTTGTGCGGTGCATAAAATCTGAGAAAAATCACGCACAAACTTTCGACGCGAGCAACAAGTGGCTGTGTGCCCTTGTTGCACGCATTGCAATACACTGTCGAATATGGCCGCCAACCGCACCATCAGTAACAACATGGTAGGAGGAAAAAGCCTGGTTAAAATGCCAGAACCCACCTCCCCCCACCACAACATGGCCGCTGGCCGAAGTTTCCAACCAACTTTGCCATCCCCTCCACTTCTGCCGCTGCACAACAGCACGGCCAGGTAGATCATTCCATGGCTACTCAAACCATGGTAGGTGGAAGTTCCGCGGAACCCAGTGTCCCCGGCCCTGTGGATCCTACTATGTACTATCTAAATGTCGGTGATCTCAGATCATTCATGAACAATGCACTCATTGTGGATCCTCATATTCCGCTGTCTAATGAAGTGGCCTGCATTTGCAGTTGAAAAAAAAGCGCCTGACTCAAATACATGAACGCCAATCTACTTCCTCAACCCGCAACAAAATTCGTCAGTGTGCGATTCCCCCCCCCCCAGTCGCCGCACCATCTCGTCGTCACCATTGCCAAATATAGACAGCACAACGCATACCCTGCAGCGCATCATTACCGCCATCATGTATCACAAAAAGAAGGAAGAGATGGACGTGCAAAATCAAATCATGGCATACCACAAGCACATGCTTCACAACCATGCCTCCAACGTTCCCTTACATAACATGAATTTCACGCAGTTCACCAAGTACATACGGTGCGCCAATTTTAGAACATTCCTCGAGGTGCATCATTTCCTCAACACCCATTTCGCACTGCGCATCTCACAAAATAGTCCTTAGTGCGCATGTATTTCTACCAGCGTTCCAACCGCACCTCACCCAATCATCTCGCGCCCTTCGCTCCCGCATCATGGGTTACAGAAATTACCTGTCGGTGTACTACCATGACAGTAAGGTGTTTAAAAACTACGAGGTGGACGGTCACCCCCATAAAAATACACCTTATGCACTTCGCATCGTCGACAGCACCTACGACGGAAAATCCGTCTCCGCCAGAGTTCACAGCTGCGAAACCAAAATTAATTTTGTGCTATCTAACATGTGCTTCAACGATATCCATTTCAAAGCAGATAAAGAAGACGCACAACATCAGTGGTTCCAATTTGAGCCCGCAAGAGGTTTATACATCGTTTTCTACGAACAGCAATACATTTCCACAGACAAAATGCAGAAAATGTTAAACGAAAACCCCATGTGCTACGGCACGTGCTTAGCTGCGCATTTGGGTCGCGAACCATCCTATATCATACCCGATCACATTCACGGCGTTTGCATGTTCAGCACCGTTCAAAACAGAGTTCTCCTTCAAGAGGAAAACCGTTAAATCAACGGACAGTGTTTTTCCTGCGGATGTTGTGCAATAATCGCTAAGCGCTTCCGGAAGATGTAGTGAACCTCCAACGAACTTTTCCCACACCAGTGCTTCCGCCGGATGTGGTAATTCTCCAACGAACTTTTCCCTCACCAGTGCTTCCCCCTGATGTGGTAAATCTCCAACGAACTTTTCCCCCACCAGTGATTTCCTGCTTCCGGCAGTTGTGTTATATTTATGCACGCGCATTCTTTTCCCCTTCATTCGGTGCTAGCCAGCCGTGGGGGAATGCCAGGACCGACGTGTAAAGACTTCCACTGCTCGTTTTGCTTTCACCAAACGTGCAGCTGCGAACTTAGGCACCGTCTCACCCGCCTGTGCACGCAGTGTCAACTCGGTTTCTACGAAGATCTCGATCAACTCAACAAGCAAATTCCACAATTCCTTCGAAGGTACTCCGCTAGAAACACCACATGAACTGCTTCATCGTGCTCTTTCGGTATCTCGATAACGGACGAAGAATCCACCTGCTACTGCCCAGGGAACGCCAAGTGCTGCTGCAGAACGGCATATACATCTTTGAACGTTATCCCCCAAGCGACGTCGCCCTTGTGTGGAACCAACTTCCCAGAGACGCACAGGTAGTTTGCGCACCTTATCGCAGGTGTAAACAACACTACAACCTTCCTCATCAAACCACTCATATAGACGGTCCTCCCCCGTTTATCAAAAACTGCCATCTGTGCCGTCATAATGTCACAGGACGCCCTTAAAGAGCTAGAAGAACTTTCCCGCAGCGCCGACACTCTCAGCGTATCTACGCTTGAACAGCACGTACCGTATCGTGTCGTCGGCGTCAAAACACTCGACGCCGTTCACGGTACAAAGCTCGTCGCGAAACTCGACAACGACACAGAAGTTTTCCTACCAACAAGATTTGCAAAAGCCTCTCCAGAACTCATCAGCAAACTCAACTCTACCTCATTCTGCATCATATACGCAGGCGAGGAAAAACTACGCAGCGGTTTCAAACGTCACATCGTCACGTTCTCCCCATATAACCCTAAATAATGTCCCACGAAACCGATCCCGTCCCCGTGGGGAACAATCTTAACCTACAACTCATTCTCAACGCAGCATCACCTATCCGTATCCTCTGCATCTCCAACTCCTATTTCCGCAACAGCAGAGTTATCACCATCACACTCGACGTCCAAGGGGCTCACGCCGTCCACGGCAAATGCGTACCTACCAAAGTGCACCAGCATCAACAAGACGCACTAAGCATCATATATCTCGGCAACAGCAACATTCCTGCTCTAACCAACAGTCACATCCACAGGATGCTTCTCAGCCAGCCATTACAACGAATTTACCATCTCCATCTATATACCAACCTTCACCGAGTTCGTCAACGAAAGTTTCTCTCACCTGCATCACCAAACCTATCCACCAATTTACCGTCGATAGCAGCAGCAGCAGCGATGACGAGGACTCAAAGTGCACCACGTACTTTAAAATCATTGTGTCCTAGTGCCTCAACAAACTATGAATTTTAATGTGCTTTTTTCTCCTAGTATTTCTTATATTGTTCATTTATTGTATTCATATGTTAATCTCCTGTAATCAAATAATCCATTATGTTATTCTCAAACTATGTATTCATATGTTAAGCAAATAATACATCATGTTAATCTCAACTATGTATTCATATGTTTATCCAATGTACTGTATTCAAATTATAAATAAAGAAAACAGTCCCGGATTAGACAATTGCGATAACGATAATCCTTCCGCTCATGGCGCTTTTCAAACTTACCGCCGTCGCTCTTAATCCACCTTAATCCGCGGATTAACAGCGACACTAGCGCCCCTAGCGGCAGGATTATCGTTAATCCAATTGGCTAATCCGGGACTATAACTACTACGGTGTAATCTGCCTGCATTCTTCACGTTATGAGTGCGTCCGTAGATGATTTGGGCTTTCCGGTTCTTCTTCTTTGCGGTGGAAAACATGATGATTATTCTATTTTGTACACACTTATGTTATTAACATGTTATTTGTATCATAATATCAAATTATAGGCGCAAAGAGATAAAACAAAAGGTAATAAAAAGTTTGAACTTAACATGAAGGATTTGAACCGAATTAAAGTGGCACAGTGTTAAAGCTACCATGATAATACAATTCGGCCAATGCTACCTTGCGAGCTGAGGTTCCTATATGAATTAGTAATCGCAGAACTAGAGCCCATCTGGAATCTTTACACGGTTTTTGCAGCATCATACAGTATTTTCACTCAGTTTGGTAGTTTTATTTCAAACAGATAAACTTTGTCAGTCATTACAATTGCTGTATGATCTGAAATACGGCATAGTTTGTGAAATAAGAGAAATTACCTATCTAATACTTTGCACATGTTTTGACAAGGCTGTATATTGTCTTAACGGCTTCAATCCAATTGGTCGCACTGCGTAGATCTGCCATTTTGTTTTCAAATGATTTTGTCAACCGATGCATGTGATAGGTTGTTCCTTCAGGAGCATTTTCAAAGGGGTGCATGGATGTATGCTAAATGAATAAAAGTTTGTAAAATTGGCTGAAATTGCTAATGCAGCTCCCAGTGTCAGAGTGGAATGGTTTATGCATCGACATACATAGCGATTGCTTTCTGTCCCATAAAACACTTATGCACTGAGTTATGTATCCCTCCTCTATAAAGTGTTGTGCAAATCAGCCATTAAAAGGCATTCAAGAAAGACATTAGTCAAATGTGTCGCTTAGCACGTTGCATAAATTAAAAAATAAATAGGTGCAGCTGACTCACCTGGTGTGTGTATGCGTGCATTCGTGTGTGTACGTGCATGCGCGAGCATGTCATATATAATAATGAAGGTCAAGCAAAAAAGGTCCCAGATGTTCTTTTCTTGTTCACTATTTGGATTCTGTCCCAGCTCAGTATGATCAAATGTATTTATTTTCTGATAACTGCAGAACAAAAACCATACAATCTCCAAATTTTTGTTAAGTCTAACAGATACAAACAGATAAAGAAAATTGTGCATTTCTTCCCAATAGGAGGCCATAGCTACTTAGACTGTGATCGAGATTTTGCTATTATCAAAGGATGCCTCTGAAAACATCACCGAATTTACACAGTTCATCAACTCGCTGAACTGATAACTTAAAGTAGTGTCTGTCTTAAATTCACAGTGCTCGAAACTGGTACAGCCAACCCTATAATATAGAATTTCAAGAGTTGGTGGCAGCAATATTATAGGAAAAATCCTGATCTGTTGGAAGTTCAAAAATGGATGGAGATAAGAAAGTATACTTTGGAATTACTAATTTTTACCATTTTGTGTATGATAATCAACATCCAGGGACAGTTGTTGCAAAACACTTCATCAATGGATTAACTGAAAACACATTCATCCTTTACCGCAATTCTCACATCAACAGTCAGCTCCCAAATTAAGTGGCATACCCTGAAGAGAAACTACCATTGAAGGAGGAAAAAGTCAACGACTTGAAAAAAATTGTCCCATACACTGAAGATAAGTTATACATACACATTTATGAAGAAATAATAAATTAACATTCCAAGGTTGTGAACATGTTTCATATATAAACTCTATTAATATTGATTGCACAATGTTTTTTTTTCTGTAAAAGTTCACAAAATCCTGTGTGTAATCATTTTCTTACGAAAAATAAGATTTTAATTTACAAATTACCTAATAATTATTTATTTATTTTTTCATTCAGTAACATGTTTTTTATATTTCATCGTGTTTCTTATGAATAAAATGTGGTTTATGTAACTTTTAAAGCAAGGATTTTTATCAAACCCCATCATTTGTTAGAAGGGCAGAAGTTCCAAGGAAAATTAAGACCATATTTTGTTACCTAAATTAATTTTACACTTTAAAAACAAAACAGCTATAATATGAAGTCTTATGCCAAAAGATATTTTTGAATACAAAAAGAAAGATCCAACGTACATAGTTTTCTGAAAAACAGCTTTTCTCCTGTAAAATAAGTATTTTTGGACTCACGCTCTTTCAACAAATGACAATTCAACTATCGGGTAATATTCTTTATTGCCATTACTGGAAGTTTCTAACCTAAAGAAAACTAAACATTTTGCTTTAATTCGCTTAGTAGCTTCTCTTTAGCATAAGGCAGAGGCACATTTTTTGTAGTAACGCCTCACTTTTAGTTCACCCGCATCTTACTTTCGTTGCTACAAAGGAGTCTCTGAAAACATATGGATATAACTTATTACCACAATCTTGAGAATTGTAAAAATGGTGGTGTTTCACATCATGATAAGTCAAAGTTAATTCCGTTGCAGTGATTTTGTCGTCCTCTGTAGAAAATTGTTTTAGCAAGAATTTAAGAAGAGATTGATTTTTCTTTTGTATAATATTCGCTTTGTGTCTTTCTAGTTGTAAATATTTATTCATGGCCTTCACGCATCATATTTGACAGTAAATGAGATACTGTATATTCTGCACTTACATATACATTCATCACTATCAACTTTTTGTAACCACTCTTTATAATTTTCGTCCTGCAACCATTCTTCAAGGAATGAACTTAATATCGCTTCTTCATTTCATTGTTATTACTCACTATTCTAAATTATGAAAGCTAGCCTATTCACACATGATTCGAGTGTTCCAACAATTGCTGGTGAACTGAAAATGAACAAACACAAAAAAGTAGACATTGCCAGTTGACACATTGCTGCGACTTGCCAATGTTTCCTTAATAATTTGTGAGCTGAATATTACAGATGCAACAATGAAAAGTTGTCAGAATAAGAATAGAAAGGTATTGTTTTGTAACAATAAGAAATTAACATTCACACAAAATTATTCAAAATGAGAGTAAGGTCACATTCAAGCCCATAGATGAACGTCATTGGCCTGTGTACCCGGAGAATTTATTCCAAACCTGGGCACCCAGAGATGTGGCAATCCTACCTCTAAAGCCAAGGTCATATATTTTATCCATCAACACACTCTTATCTACACAGTCGAAGGCTTTCGTAAAGCCTAAAAGGACTCCTGCAATATAATTACCTCGAGTCAATATTGTTTATTGTCTCTTCAATGCAATCCAATATACATTTTATGGTAGAGTTATTTTTTCACAAATCCAGATTCATGTTTGGGTAGCAGAACACACTTTACTAAATAATTTGTAATTTTTTTTATAGAGAATGCTTTCAAGTATTTTACAAAAAGCTGGATGATAGATATAGGCCGGTAATTATTTATGTGCTCTGTCTTTCCTTTTTTAAAAACAGGTATAAGTTTAGCAATTTTCCAAGTATTGGGGAAGATTCCAATTTCTATTGCTGTCCTATCTGCTTTTACAAGGGAAACAGGTGTTATATCGCTAACAACTCTGTTATGTATTTTCAAAGATTTTATTACATTTGATACCCCCTTGCGACCAGCAGGATAGAGCTACACAAATACTAAAAGAGGATTTTGATTTGCTTCGTAGGCCCATGCCACTGTATGCATTCATGATATAACTATTGTTTTTTTATATTAGCTCTCATGAATGCAAAACGTTTATCAGCTACCTGTGATGGTTGACAGTTTTATCCGATTACATCTGCTACTAGTAGGATGGAGGCACTTACTAAAAGTGCAGTTTGATTTTTTTGGTAGTACCATACCACTTATTAGTATAGTTATGTGACTGTTGTTTTTTTAGATTAGCTCTGATGGACACAAAACCATATCAGCTGCCTGTGATGGTACTTTAATGCTTTTATTTAATATATGAGAGCGAATCGAAAAGTAAGCACAATAATTTTTTACAAACACGTTTAATAGTTAAAACAAACAAAAAAAAAAATCACAAATGAACTTACACCTTTTACCTGCTTTTCGACATAGTCACCAAGTTTCTGAACACATTTCTCCCATTGTGATACCAGTTTCAATATGCCCTGTTCATAGAAGCCTGTTTCCTTGGAGTATAGCCATCTGCAGACTGCTGATTTCACTTCCGCATCTGTCACAAAGCGTTGGCCGACCAGGAATTTCTTCATTGGACCAAACAGATGAAAGTCCGACGGTGCAAGGTCCAGACAGGATGGTGGATGCTGGAGCAGCTCCCAACCAAATTTGGTGATTTTCTGACAAACAGCAGCGCAACATGGGGGCGAGCATTGTCATGAAGAATTTTGACATCGTCAGCATTCATGTTGTGGGTTTGTCACGAAGGGCATGACGCAACTTCATCAAAAGTTTTCATGTAGGCTGCAGCACTCACAGTGGTCCCATGTTCAGCAAAGTCCACCAATACAACACCATACATATCCCAGAAGCACTTTCCTAGCAGATTGAGTCAGTTTGAATTTTTTCTTCACTGGGAAACCAGCATGTTGCCTGCTTGGTTTTGGGCGTGTAGTGGTATTACCACGGCTCATCACCAGTGACGATTCCTTTCAGAAAGTCATGCCCTTCTGTGGTGTACCGCATTAGCTGATCCAAGCTTGTCATCATTCGCTGGCCCTTGTGATTGTCTGTCAGGTTCTTAGGCACTCAGCAAGCACTAACTTTACGAAATTTCAACGTGTCATGAACACTATCATACACTGCATATAGGAAATGTTGAACTGTGGCGATAAGGTTCGCAGTTGCACACGCCGGTCGTTCAAAATTGCTGCCTCAATACCTCTGACATTCTGCAGGGTTACCAGCCTCCCAGAGCGTGGCGAATCACTAAGATTCACATGGTCCTCTAGGAAGAATGCACAACACCTGGAAACATTGCTACAGTCCATACAATCATTCCCATACACGCCATGCATGTCCCTGTGAATATCACTCGATTTATGCCCTTTGGCCCACAAATATTGAACCACACTTCTCTGCTCTTCACACGTGGATGAGAGTAACATGCACGCCATTCTTGTTGCGTAGTTCACACTTCTCTCGCTAGAGCTGCACATGAAACAAAAAATATCCTCTGTATTGAAAACTTCAAACTATATCTGTGTGAAATTGCAACATTCCAGCTCCAATGCCAAGGCCCCTCGTACATACATTATAAGTGGTTGCAGGTCCTTTCCAAAATTATTTAGTTGCTGCCAGCTCATTTTGTATGCATTATTTGAGTTTAATATTTTAGTACTGATGCTATTCTGTTTAGCAGCTGCAACTAGTTGATTATAAAGGTTTTATTTGTTTATAACTAGCGGGATTGAATGTCTTATCTGTGTTATTGTGTAAGGTTGCCAATTTAAATCATGTATGTAAGTGTTTAATTTTGAGGCATTATCCATTTATCAAAGTCAGTGTTATTGAGAATACCTTTTTTCACAGGTCTGAGAGGGCAATAAAGATTGATATAATAGTATACTATCATATCAATAGTAGGTATATCATAGAAGCGATTTAATTTCACATTTGGATTATTGTTCAAAGTAACATGATCTCAGACTAACATGCTGTACATTTTTGCCTCACAAACGGCACAACAGAACTTTCTCTTGTGAATAGAAATGTATTCTCACTATAGATAAAACAATAAGTAAAAATTAAGTAATAATAAAAAAATATGTACTACAGAAACAGCAATCATATTTAAGGAGCATACTTTTATTTATTCTAGTTATGAAGTGCTTATACATTTATTTAGAAAAATTTATTACTTGAAATACGTATGCTTGTATTCTTTGTTACACAAAAACTGGATTTATCTTGTGGAGTCAATGGGTGATATTGATAAAACTGAGCAATCTCTCAGGAGAAAACTCTCGAAAGCAAAACGGAGTAAACTATTCTGCAAGAGCAAAATCTCTGTTTCATATCAATAAAAACTGTTTACGTGTGCAGAGCACAGTGCTAGCTTCTCCGCTTCTCTTATCGCCACCTCACAGCTGCATAAACAAACAACTGATGCAGCCAGAGTGACCATGCAGTGAGAAGACAAACATTTAAGTGTTAATGAGCAGTTCTGAAGAAGAACGTGAGGTTGAATCTCAAGCGGGTTTCGTCGAAATCCTAAAAGAACATCTCATGGTTTTAGAAAATCCCACTTATCGGAAATGAGCAAAAAAAGGCAATGGCTTTAAAAGAAATAATGAAAATATATATGGTGAAATTTGGTTCTGACATAAGTGAGTCACAAGTGGCTGAGGTATAATATTTGTTAACTCTTAGTGGTATTCTTGGGGACTATTTCAATACTATATACCAAAGTTTGTTTTAGAAGTGTAACAATTCAAGTCCTCCCAATGCCAATAAAGTGAAATGAAAATACTTCAACATTTTTAATGATGCATTCACAAATTTTCACCATGAAAGTATGTAGTTAAATTTCCATTTCCTACAATAAGTAGTGTACATTATATGAGTAGTTTAACTCATGAATATTCCTTTTACAATACTCCTCGTGCTACAGTTTTGATTGTTTTGGATACGGAAGCGAAAGGTGCTATTAATTTTTCTCTCAAATGCTCCATTGACTTGTGAGTTATACCTACACTTTAACGTTGTAAAAAAATAACATTTTTGTCTTAACAGAGGCAATGAATAAATGAAATGTGTGAAATAAATACTCAAACGAGCCCAGAGTCCCTAGGAGTTGCCCGACATTTGCCTTATGAGGATAAAAACCATATCTAGACAACGCACGTTACCGAGATTTGAACTTGGGTCCTCTTAAATGGGAAGTAGGCATGTTACCACCACACTAACACGGTCTTGAGAAACTTTTAAATAAAATGTATAAGCAAGTACATATGTTTGCACTATATGCAAATTTTAAATTCATTCTGGAAGAAATTGTCGCAAAGTACTTTTTTTATACAAAAAAGTGATTATTTATAAATAAGTTGTTTGAAAGCCCAGCATGGTAATATTTGACTACAAAATACACAAAAGAAATACAGCTTTTAAAGTTATTGCTATAGTAAAAGACCAAAATAATTTTAAAGCTAAAATGTACTATGTATTTACAAATCCATATATTACTCCCTTAATTTTGGAAGCCATGTAATCTCAGCTATCTCATCTCTTCTTCACTGCCCTCTTTCTCTAATACGTCCTACAGCTTCCCCTTCCCAAAAGTCTTCTTCCTGATTATTGTTTACTTCAATTTCGAAATCTTCATCCCTTAGATGTTTAGCCAGATTACGCAGGACAAAACAGCAGAAGGAATCTTTTTTGGTGCTAGTCTTATTTTGCCTTGGAGAATAGGAAAACGTTGTTTCACTTGACCAAAGCACCTTTCTATTATGACACGTTCCTTACTCAAGCACTTATTGCAAGATCTCTGTTCTGGGGTAAGTACATTGCGATAGGGCATCATGAGCCACGGAGCAATTGCAAATCCAATATCACCAAGAATTAAGGCATTTGTACGATTTCCACACACAACCCTACAGGCATCTGAATTTACCCATATACGTGAATCATGTACTGATCCAGGCCAAGTAGCATCAACACTGGTAAACGTTTCTTTAGAATCACATGTAGCCTGTACATTAATCTGGGAACGCCTTTTCGATTAATATAGTCATCTCCATGTATACTGGATTTCTTAATCACAACATGGGTGCAATTATTGGCCCCTATTGCATCAGGGAACGTGTAACGCTCCTGCCATTCAGCTTTTGCAGTTTCAAGTTCATGGGTAGTTTTAGGGAACCTTATCCAAATATGCACTTTTCTTTATATAGCATTCATAACACTTTAAATTGTAAGGGACACTGTACTCTGACTCACACCAACATCTTCAGCCACACCAGTTTGAAATCCAGGATCTCCTATATAACGCAAAAAATAACGCTCCTCCTCTTGTTTCGTTGCCATTTTATTCAAGGAAATGTTCCACTAACCATCTCACATTTTCCTTTTCAAATTGCTAAAGTTGCTTATAGTTAAATAACAATGCGTTTGTCAGGGCTTATACACTTTCATGCGACGAAAAACCATCATGTACTCAGCTATCCTACTTAAAACTTGTTGCTCTATGAAGCAGGAGTCACCTACTGAATATAGCTCCAATATTCTATAGCAACTTCACCCACAGAGGAGCAACTTGTAATTCTTATTGATACGGAAGTGGAGAATACTGCTGCCAACCCAAGGTCACGGAGCAACATCCGTTGGAGGGGAATATTGCTCGCGGAATATTGATATGAATGTGAGCAATCTCTCCAGAATTGGAGGAAAAAGCAAAGTCTCTGTTTTATTCATATCACCCAATGAATGTCCACTCTGTATTACATAGGAATATTTTGCTTCTGACATTTTTTTTAAGGAAAAACCTAGTATTTTAAGTTCTTTAAAGGAGAGTAACGCTTATTTTTACACTTTATTTATTTATTATGACAAGAAGAGCATTAGTTTAATTTTACGTCTGTAATCTACAATATTTCATTTTTGAATGATTTGGCAGAACATAGACAACTGGCACATATGAGGACTAAGCTCAGCAGCTAATATTGCCTGTTTATCAAATGATTAAACCTAGAGAAACAAAACATAACACTTTTCATTCCTTGTACCTGTTATATTAGTCATTTCCTTCTGGCTGAAGCAGTACCCTCACCATGTAGCAGACTTTGTGAACCAGTAGTTTTGCATCCATGAAGCTAAGAAAAACAACAGACAGACTGCCTATACTGTAATATCTGAATCCCCCCACCCAAAGTGAACATACC
Source organism: Deroplatys truncata (assembly GCA_030765065.1). Lineage (NCBI taxonomy): Eukaryota > Metazoa > Arthropoda > Insecta > Mantodea > Mantidae > Deroplatys > Deroplatys truncata. The sequence goes on from CM060980.1 coordinate 641,638, forward strand.
TGGATTGAAACCTGTTTCTGAGACTAACAGGAGTTGCCCAAATGTTTTTTATGCATATGCGTAATGAAAAAAGGTTTCTGCTAACTTAGCTCATGAGTAATAATGACAAACACACTAGCATTATGTATAATTATCAGTCAATCTCTTTTAACATCAGTTTATTGCTGTAACCCTAGATCAACTTTAAAGGTTATGTAAACAATACAATTTAAGTTGATAAAAACTAGGCATTACTATAGATTAGTGTGAATAAAAGTGTTGTTAATAAATGTGCTGTGATCCAAGGTTACATATATACCAGATTCCATTATGCATTCCCTTTTGTTTAGTGCATAAATCTTTAATCATCCCTATTACAGCTAATCATAAAGCACAATTTTATTTTGGTTTATTTTATTTATACGCTGTTAAAAGTTTTCATTACAACTTGAAGCTCTGAAAGATCAATATTTCCTTCAGGGCACTATCACAGAAGTGATGAAATGATTATATTGCATAAGAGCGGCTTTAATCCTAGAGGCTGTAAATAGTTCATGGAGATTTCTTACACGTGCTCCAACTTTCCCCTGACAATTATTCTGCTTTCATTCAATTGAAACTTCCATCTTTTTTTGTTTTGACCTGTCATTCAACAAAAATTGTTTAAATAAGATGTGTACTGTACTTCACAAAATGGAAAATAATGCTGCCTTCTGCATGGCATGCTCTAATATCTGATATATAAGTGGACTGGTATTAAAAACTCCTAATACAGCCAAGATCACCTATTGCAGCCATCAATGCAGCTAATATAGAATATATGGCTTGCATACATATATGCTGTGGGAGTAGCGTATCTGCCTCACATTCACAAGGTGCCAAATTTGAATCTTAGTTAGAATCATTTACCTGGATAAGGTTTTTTCTAGGATTTTCTCTTATCCTTGGAAGATTAGTGTTGGGTACCTCTAAGCTCAATGGATTCTGGCCTATTTGAGAGCATTATTTCATTCACTCATTGTCTGATATAAGTAGCATTAAAATCACAAAAAGAAAAGCTCTTAAGATGAAATTATTCAATTAAAATGATAAGTGCAGTGGGAATAGGGTGGCTCCATACAATATTATTGCAAGTGCTGCCCCTCCCTCACATTGTCATTGCTCATTCTCACACAAAGTAATCAATAAATAAAGCTCAAGAAAAGATATATGTGGTGAAACGAGATTGTTCTGAGTGAAAGATAAAACATGTTCAATACTTCCCATTCATCAGGAGATTAAAACTAAAAACACACACTTGAGTCAATTGCAGTAATATTTGGACCTGGGCTTTAGCAACAGAAGTTAATAAGTTCCCCTTATTTCATTGCAATGTTACAATTATGTAATTTGGGTGGGTGAGTGAGTGAGTCACCTACCATTTGTACTATAGTGTGTGCTTACCTATTTAGGCCATGTGGTATGGCTCATTGTCCATAACAATAACATGGGATGTTAAGGAGTAACTGAATCTAAACCACCTGTAGAAATGGTCATGGCTAATGTCTTCATGGTAATTCCCAGATCTTGAACTGAAGATGTTCCAGTAAGGGCAGTAATAAAGTCTTGTAGAATGAGTTCAATTCTGTCGTCAGTCCAGCCGGCGTTTAACCATATTTCAGCCAACTATACTATACTATCTTAAAAATAATGTTCTTAGGGCTTCAGAATCGGATCATTTGAATAGAGTTCTTCTCTTATTTATTGTCTTGAACTCAAATCAAGATCGTGGGGGACCTTGTTCAAAGAGCTAAAGCTTTCCTGAAATAGCTCTGCTTCTTTAAGTGAAGAAATAAGTTTGTGCATAGTAAAATACTCATTTCTAGTATAGCAACCATAGATTGCCTTCTTATTGCATTTAATTCCATGTTGTCCAATTGAGTTTCTCTGGAGTTAAAAGTAGAAGTTACCCGGAGTGCCCGGGTTTGGAATGAATTCTCCGGGTATACGAGCCAATGACTTTAATCTACGGGCTTGAATGTCACCTTACTCATTAATCATTTTGAATAATTTGGTTCGAATGCTAATTTCTAATTGTAACAAAACTCTATGTCTCTATTCTTATTCTGGCAACTTTTCATTGTTGCATCTGTAGTATTTGGCTCACATTATTAAAGAAACACTGGCAAGCTGCGGCAACGTCAATTTTTTGTGTTCGCTCATTCACTGTCGCTAGTTAGTTGGCAGTTTACCAGCAATTATTGGAACGATCGGATCATGAGTGGATAGACTACCACTACCTTTCATAATTTGGAATAGCCTGTTGTTCTGTGATAGTGAAATGAAGAGGCAATATGTAAGATTGTTCCGTAAAGAATGCTTGCAGGACAAAAATTATAAAGAGTGTTGATAGTGCAGTATCTCATTTACTGTTGACAACGTGAAGGCCATGAATAAACATTTACAATCAGAAAGACACAAAGCGAATATTATCACACAAAAGCAAAATCAATCTCTTCTTAAATTCTTACCAAAACAATTTTCTGCAGATGATTACAAAATCACTGCAACAGAATTAACTTTCACTTATCATGGTGTGAAACACCACCATTCTTACAATTCTCAAGATTGTGACAATAAATTATATCCACATGTTTTCAGAGACTCTTCCGTAGCAACAAAACTAAGATGCGGCTGAACTAAAAGCGAGGCCTTAGTAAAAAATGTGCTTCTCCCTTATGCTAAAGAGAAGCTACTAAACGAACTACAGCAAAGTGTTCCATTTTCATTAGGTTCAGACGCTTCAAATAAGGGCAATAAAAAACTTTACCCGGTAGTTGTAACGTACTTTTCCAAAGATAAAAGAAAATGTAACGAAGTTCTTGATTTCTATGAAGATGTAAATGAATCTGCAGAAGCCATTTAAAATAAACTAAAATCTATTTTATTGGAAAATGGTTTAACACTAAACAATGTAGTTTCTTATTCAGCTGACAATGCTTCAGTTAATTTTGGTAAACATAATTCTGTCTTTACTAAATTACAAGAAGAAAGCGCAAACTTAATCAAAGCCAATTGTTGTTGCTATATATTACATAATTGTGCTAAATTTGGTTTCAAGCTTCTAAAATATGATGTAGAAAGTCTAGTTCTTAAAATTTATTCAGACTTTTCTTCATCATCAAAAAATTCTGAGGAACTAAAAACACTTTGCGAGTTTGCTCAGCATGACTATAGTGAAAAATTGCAACACATTACTGTGCAATGGTTGTCTTTGCAGTCAGCTGTGGAGCGTCTTGTTTAGATGAGGCAAGTTTTAAAAATGTATTATGTAGAATGGGGCAAAGAAAAAACGCACCCCTAATTTGGAAATTTATTAGTTCACAACAAGATGAAATAAACGAGTATTCACTAACACTAGCAGAGTGTTTTCTGTATTTTTTTAATACAGCTCCACCCGTTTTTTCTAAAGCAATTAGACTTTTGGAAAAAGAGGACACACTTTTCTACAGATGTTCCCGAGATTGTGTTGGAAGTGAAGAAACAAATAGAGGGTCGTAAGGAGGATAATTTTAATGGGTTTGAAGTCAACATCTTACAGAAGAAGAAGAAGAAGAAAGGAATATTCTAGTAAAAGAGTGCACACTTGTTTACAACAGATCTTAATAAATGGTACAAGTTTACTGGGAATGACAATGTGTATAAAATTGTATCCGTGCTAGATTTATGTCAACCAAAACTATTTTCATTTAATGACTTGGCCGAAGTGGGAAAGAAGTTGAAAATTAGTTTTGATGGAAACGAACTGTATCATGAGTTTACTGTTTTGAAATCGGTAGTCTCAAATCTTAATAGGAAGGATAATAATTGTTGTAAAATGTGGAGCGAGTTTTTCGAAAAAGCAGATGCACCAAATCTGTTTAAAATAATGCAGCATGTTCTTGCAATTCCTGTCAGTAACGCGCACGTTGAACGAGAGTTTAGTGTAATGAATGCATTATGGTCGGATGCTAGAAACAGAATGTCAACAGAACTTGTGAAAGTCGAGATTTGTGTTCAGATGAATTTGAAAATAACATGTAAAGATTTTTACAGCACGATTCTTAAAAACAAGACACTTCTGAATGCAGTGAGATCCTAAAAAAATATCAATAATAAGGTACGCTTTTATAACAGTAATTTTTAATACTATTTTTATTTAGTTTGTACAGGTTCGACTGGTGGTGGTGGTCATGGTAAGTTAATTTTATTATGTTAGTAAAAATTGTGACCGTAATAATACAAAAAAATGTAACAATTTCTGTCTCTGGGCCTGCCTCGAGCCCAATCTGGCAACCCTAAGTTACTAACAAAGTAGGCTAACAACACAACAAGTAACTGAACACACAAACAGCGACTTCCATGATACACTAGGGCAATAACTGACCCCAGAGGTTCACGAGTTGATGAAACGCTCCTGTTTATAAAGCTGGCGTGTACAGGTTGTTTTGATAATGATCATTAATGAGGGTCACATCCAAATCAACCTGCTGCTTCATCTGTCACCAGTTACATAGCAAACAATACCCAGAAAGTCACTAGATTCTAAGCATGATTCATATTTTTGCATATCTTGTTCATGTTTTAAGATTTTGCTGCCCATAAAACCTGCTGCCCTGGGTGGTGGCACAGCTCAACTCCCCCCTCCCCAGGTCGCGGGTTCAAACCCGGCGGAGGACGATGGATTTTTTTCAGGCGTAAAAATCCTTAGCATGGCTTCCTTTGGAACGGAAGTAAAGCCGGTGGTCCTGTGTCATAGACTTACGGCATGTAAAAGAACCTCAAGCCTGATAAAGAGGGCTCTGAGCAAAATTACCGGTCTTTCACACCCGATATGGAATGGGATGCTAAGAACCATAGTAGTTAAAGGGCATCCATAAATAAAACTCAATTTAAATTTCCCTTGAGCCAGCACTGAGTGAGAAAGTAGAAAAGAAAAGAACAGGAATGCAAACTGCAACAGGGCATGGGCTAGTAGTTATTTATTTATTTAATGTTTAACTGAATTTCTTGTTCATGTTTTAAGATTTTGCTGCCCATAAAACCTGCCATCTTGGGTGGTGGCATGGCTTGACTCCCCCCCCCCCCCCATCTTGAGCCAGCCCTGAGTGGGAAAGTAGAAAAGAAAGAAACAGGAATGCAAACTGCAAAAGGGCATGAGCTAATATTTATTTAATGTTTAACTGAATTTTTTTTAATTTTTGTACACTTAACATCCTCACATACGATTACAGACTGTACTGTGAACTCCTAGAAGCCCAGAAACTAACTAATGTTGAGGCTTCCCTTGTATTGGAGAACACAACTTGCCTCAGTAATGTGGCTTATATGGAACCATAAAACAAAATCAATGACCATTAGAAATGTCTACTTTCTACAGACATCATATCACTGAACTCCATAAAGTAATTAGAACCTGACAGCAAATGAGTCATTATAGCTCTTCACTGATGATGACACTAGTAACATATTAACATTTAATGTTCCACTTTTACTCTAGCACACAATCATGGATGTCCGTGGTATGGGGAGGCCAGATGTTTAACCATTTATAATAATCAAAATACATAAGCAAAAAAGGCAATAAAAATTACAAAAATGCATGAATATTTAAATTTTATATACTCTAGACCTTCTTGGGTTTCATGCCAGGTGAGGTGATAAGTACTTGATACTTAGGCAGCTCTCCCATCTTCAGCATCCTGAACATGGGAGAGATGCACGCTCCCAAAACATTGATAACATGATTACCATCACCCGAGATTGTCTAGAGTATGTATGTTACCAGGAAAGCTTCCACTCTTATTTCAAATTTTATATGGTCATAATCATATTTGGTTTAAAAATCACACAAATTATAATTGTTGTTTCACATTACCACAAGGTACTGCTGTATGCAAATGTTCTTGTATTAATAAAAATTATAGTGGCAACACACTCCAACTTCACTCTTTCAAGATAATTACCTTGTACATGTTTCAAAGACACCTTGTCTTCATCATCAACTAAGAGCCACTAACAAGTCTGTCGGTTTCGGTGTAAAGGTCGCTGTTGGGCTTCCTGACTTGATGTATTTAAAGATGAGATCCTTTTCCAGAGGGAAACTGAAATTCATTAGATGGCTTTTGTATTTTTGTATGAGGAGTTTTTCCCATATCATCAATTCTATTGGATTTTGGATCGACTTAATTAGATTTATTTCATTACGGATGTTGTGGTTTGAATTCCAGAAATGATATGTGATGGCAGATTTTTCAGTTTCTTTGTGTCTTATATTTCTAAAATGTTCTTTCAGTCTCATCCCTATGTTCATTTTTGTTTTGCCTATATACTTAAGTTTGCAATCAATGCAATTTATCTGGTAAATGTCTGGCATTTTAGCTCTAGGAATTTTATCTTTTGTGTTTGTCCTTAATATGTTATTTAAACTATGTTTATTGATCGGTACTAGTTTGATGTTCCACTGCTTGAATATCTTTTGGAATTTTTTATGTGCCCAAGGATGAAATGTGAAGTTTTTAAAATTACTGTCTTCTGTTATTTTTGTAGTGCAGTGATTTCCATTATTTCTTTATCTTTTTTAAATTCTTGGATTTTCTTGTATACTAATTGTTTTGCAAAGCCATTTTTGTAGGCTACATCTATAATGTTTTGGAGCTCTTTCTTATATTCCTCATCTTTCAAGGGTATGTTTACCATTCTGAAGACCAAACAACAAATTGGCTAGAAATGAAATTTCAGAAACTCCCACAGTTCCACATCCTAAGTATTAAGAATACATTTGATTTGATAGAAAATATCCAAAACCTAGAACTCACAGGCTTTTTGTGTCGTTTGATGTCATTTCTTTGTTCCCTAGCATACCAACAAAAAACTGCTTACATATACCAGGCACTGGTTAAAGTCAATAGATATGGGTAATGAAAAAATAGAGGAATATCTTGCTTTGATAGAGTTATGTATCAATGAGAACTATTTTACATTTAGAGATGAATATTATTGCCAAATAAATGGACTAGCAATGGGAAATCCATTGTCCCCATTTCTAGCCAATTTGTTCATGAGCTTTCTGGAAACCCACACAACAAATGCACTCCCATCTTTATTTAAACAATGGTTCAGGTATATTGACGACATCTTTGCAGTAGTTAACATGAAACTTGCCGAAGATACCTTGAAGTTACTTAATTTGATAGACAGCTCAGTAAAACTCACTATGGAAATAGAATCAAACCACAAACTCCCTTTCTTGGATATAATAGTCATCAGCACTAACAATAAATTAGAATTCGGAATTTTCAGAAAACCTACACACATGGATAGTTACATAAAGAACAAAGGATATAACCCAAGACCACATAAACACGCAATTTTCAATAGTTTGGTCTTCAGATTGGTAAACATACCCTTGAAAGATGAGGAATATAAGAAAGAGCTCCAAAACATTATAGATGTAGCCTACACAAATGGCTTTAAAAAAGAATTAGTATACAAAAAAATCCAAGAATTTAAAAAAGATAAGGAAATAAAGGAAATCACTACACTACAAAAATAACAGAAGACAGTAATTTTAAAAATTTCACATTTCATCCTTGGGCACATAAAAAATTCCAAAAGATATTCAAGCAGTGGAACATCAAACTAGTACCGATCAATAAACATAGTTTAAATAACATATTAAGGACAAACACAAAAGATAAAATTCCTAGAAGTAAAATGCCAGGCATTTACCAGATAAATTGTAGTGATTGCAAACTTAAGTATATAGGCAAAACAAAAATGAACATAGGGGTGAGACTGAAAGAACATTTTACAAATATAAGACACAAAGAAACTGAAAAATCTGCCATCGCATAACAAAAGCCATCAAATGAATTTCAATTTCCCTCCAGAAAAGTATCTCATCTTTAAATACCTCAAGTAGTATATGACGTCAGCGACCTCTACACCAAACTCGTTAGTGGCTCTTACTTGATGATGAAGTTAGAGTGTTTATTAATATTTTAACCGCTTCACTGTGTTTCCCATAAAGTATTAAATGTTGTTGGGTTAGACTTTGTTGCCTTCAACTAAAAATGCTAATGAAAACTGTGGCACAGCTGTTGAAAGTAGTCATATTTACTTGTCACTACTCTGAAATGAGAGCAGATTTGTTTTTTGTTGTTACCATGTGTACCTTATTTTGTGATTAACTGTCTTTACACAATGAAACTGTCCCATCAGTTGATAACAGATGGGCACCAACATAACTCTGGAGTTTACTTTTCGTTGGCTGATTGAATTTAGGCTTTGTAGTTTAATTATCTTATGTGTGCTTTCGCATAACAGAAACTATTTGCTGAAATGCTTTCCCTATGATACTTCCTGGTGCTGGAGAATCCACTTTCAAAGAGAAACACTGAAGCCTTAGTAGGTAGCAAATATTACAATACAAATAATGGCAATATTCCAATGTAAAGGACCATTAAGTTCCAAGACAGAAGAGTGTTTACAGTTCCCTTAATGTAAGAGAAAAGCTATTGAAAATAAATTGAAAAAGTGTGTTAAGAAAGGTAAAAATAGGCGCATATAATCCAAACAGACAGCTAGATCTTAAAAATGCAAAATAAAAACTGATTCATCAATCCCAAATACCTCAAAACACAATTGTATTTACATAATGTTTAATTTATTACAACCTGATAAAAAAAGATATTTTGCCTAACATCCAAGCTCTATTTATTGCATTTTTTTTTCTTTCTTAGATGCATACATATTTTTATATCCATATCTGTTATGTTATTTCACTTTTTTAATACTAACACTATCAAAAGGACGAAATGAGTGTATCCTAATTTTAACAAATCAATGTTTAGTTTAAATTGTATAAATGATATGCCAAAGCATTTGGAGGTTTTCTTTTACCATTCATTAGGACCCCGCAATTAAAACAAAATACCAGGAGCACCCATGCAAACAATGTCATCTTCCAATCAGTGGAATGAATCAATTAAACGCTTTCATTGTAGGTATCCAAGGATCGTTGTTTTATGTATCAATGCTAAATTCTCATCTTTTAGTTTCAGAGTATCTTAAGAATATTTTAAAATAGCATTCTAAAAATCTAGTAGGAACAAAAAAAGTTGAAAGGTTAAAAAGAAAGGTCAGCACTGATGATAATCTTAATATCAGCTACCTTGTTAAGTAGATAGCAATTTTTATGCAATTGAACTATTAAATGTTTTGGCATTAAAACTTATATCTCATAATTTCAGTAAACAATTTGTTCTGAAGAAATCTGGTTACCTCAGATTAATTTGGAACTTAGGAAGACCAGCAAGAGGAAGTAAAAGGGCAGAAGGTTTAATTTAAATTAATCACAGGAATACAGAAATAAATACATTTGCATGGCGGAATAAAAGTCCCAAAATATGAATACAGAAACACAGGTGCCATCCTTTCATTATATTGCAACCTTCATTCTCTCAATACACAAATAAATCATGAAACAGGAAATGACAAAAAATAATGAAAGTGGAAATAAATATTAATCCTGCAAAGGTAATATAATGAATTAAACTATTCAACACATTAAAATTACTGCAAAGCAGGCACTGACTGACAATACTTCCTCTTCACAGTTAAAGACTACTGACGATACAGTCTCTTGGAACACAGAAATGTTCATAAGTTCAGCCTGTAGCATTGTTGTCATTGTTAAACAATGCTTGGTAATGTTTTACGTAAACCTCACAATGTTCACCTGAAACAAAAACACAAGAGAGTGGAGTACAGTCTTGTTAGATACATTTAATAGTTGTTCTGATAATGGAAATTGACATTTGCTTTACAGCTGAAATTCCTAGGACTAATTTCTGAATCACAGCTATAACAGGTGCTCTAACATATCTAATTGTTCCTACTTTGTATCATAATTGTTGTCCACCATTCTATAGATTTGTTCCACATGTAAAACATTAGTTGTTGCCAAAACTGTAAACAGTGGGGAAAAATGGAACTTTGTGCTTCAGTAGCTATTATTCAACTATATTCCAGGGAAAACCAAACATTGATAATTTTTGGGTGACAACCTAATTGGTACTTCACAATAACACAATTACAGAACATGATTACCAGAAAGCAAAACTTCATCACACTCAATAGTTTAAAATTGTCATCATGTAATGAAGTTATTATCATGTAAAATGGTCTGCCTATATTTTCAAAGTTTTAATATCTATTACAAGGTGTGAAACTTCAGATAATTAAGTTATTTAGTGACTAACACTGTTTAGTGATGATGTGGACTGTGAACTTGACTACTTTCTACTTGTGCTTGCTTGCAATCTAATGCTTAACTGTGTAATTTTATTAACTCAGAACAATGTAATTTGAATAAACCTATTACTTTCATTTATTGCACTTCTTAGAAAAAAGTCTAACAAAATAGGTAGCAACCTGGAAAAAAAAACTAGTAAATCAAGAACATCATCTATCAGAACAATCATTATTCGTATGCATTGGAAGAAGTTATCACGTTAGATATAGTTCCCACTGATTGTTTTCACCTTTATCACATGGACAAGGTTGTCTTACCGCTGGATAATCTTGGTCATAACTCCAAGTTTCTACATGAAAGGAGCAATACCACTGTGTCGATCCTTTTGTGTGATACTGCTCATCTCCATTTTGGCACTGTTGTAATGTGTTCAGGTAATTCAAAGACCATCTCTTCCATGCATGCTGCACAAATTTCTGGTCTTTCTTATTTTCTAAGTCTGTTTAATGGCATATCAGCATAGTTGTGTTCTGGTCATGTGGTAATTGATGAACCTATCAAGAAATGACCTGCTGTTAATGGCCGCAGATCTTCTGAGTCATCTGACATTAAAGTTATAGGCCTAGAATTCAAGTGTGCTTTAATGTGGCAAAGAATAGTACTCGGCTCTTTACATGTCAAGAGATTTAGGTAATACTTCAAAGACTTGACATTGGCTTCCAAAGTTTGGTGCATTCAGTGGGATGAAATTCCCGGTATCCATTATTGATCATTACATCTATAAAACACAGAGTAATTAATCACCTATGTTTTTCTTTTTTACATAGATCTATATAAAGTCTGAAATATTTTTATAAAATGAAATTACGTATGTAAATTATGTATGTCCAGTGTACTGATATGGTAAGCTGTGTCATGTGGCAACTTGCTAAAGCAAACAACTCCATTTGTGGTTCTTTGTATCACTATACAGTTTTCTTCTTCTACAGTGAACTTCTTAATATCCTTATTGAAAGGTTCAGGAATAAACAGATCCCGTTTTGCCTTAACAAAGTTGGTCCTGTTGTCAGAAAACAGGTTCTTCTTGACAGGAGTCTCCTTAGAGCTGCTATAAGATCCATTACCAGTTCCAAATTAACAGCTTCCATGCTCATGCAAGCAAAGAGCAAAACATAACATTTCTACATAGTCTTGCTTCTTATAAAATCAACTTTCATTAACAGAGACTCCTGAATTTGTAAAGGGTGCACACATAGTTTTGGTAACTCACCCATGAGCTGCTCTGAGACTAAAACACTTCAAGCATTTATAAATGTTTTTGCGAGAAATCCAATATGTTGTTTGCATCACCAGTCGTGCACCCTCATGGAGTAACTTTAAATGTTCTGCCATGACAATGAGATTTATAACATGGTACTTGATGTTTTGTGTGCTAAGGTAATGAACAGTGACTTCCTCCAAGAATTTGACAATATATTTGTTTTTTGAAGTTGCCTTTTATCTTTAAGAATCTCTATTTTTTGAGGATATTCATCTTACTGACCCATCTGATCAGCTTAGAAGCGCCATGTTTAATTCTTGATATGACAGGGGATCAATGTTTCTTTCAGATTTGATTTTTGTATTTTTTGCAAACCATAGACAATTAGACAATATACTATCATTTTGACTAGCTTTCTCAAACAAGAATACCTTGGCCATTTATCTTCAGGACACCTTGTTATTGCCATGTATATAGGAATTCCATGATGTTCAGGTATTTTTTCATTCGGGTAACATTTGTTAATGCCTTTCTCCTGATTCCAACCAAATAGAACCATGCCATCATACTGTTTCAACAATTTGGTTTCAATTCCTATTGATAATACATCAGCTGGATTATCTGGCAATGGTACACAATCCATTTAGCCTTATCAGTTAAATATTGGCTTTCTAACATTCAATCTGCTACATACGTTTGCCAAATTGTTGATTCATTTGAAATTAACTAAAGGTTATTGTAGAATCACTCCACAGATGAATTTCATGTATTGTTAAATTAGGGGTAGGAATAACTTTATTTAACAATCACTCCACATTATTCCAATCTTGATGAAGAAATGTGTCTGATTGGTACTGCTCTTGATTTTGAGGTTAGAAGCTTAATTGTAACATTTCCTGCTTTATTGATTAAATAGGTATATAAACATGCCCCATAAGCTGAAGCATCCAAAATATGTATCTGAATATTTTATATATCTTCAGAATTTAAAACACATTTGTCTAACCTTATACCATTTAATCCTTGTAGCTCCCTAAACAAATGGTTCCACAAGCTTTAAGCTTTTCAAGCAGTTCATCATTCCAAATAATCCTGAACTTCCACAATAGTTGCTAAAAATCTTTGCTATGGTTACCAATGGACCAAACAAACCTTGCAGATCAAATACTGATTGTATTGGTTTCGTTAATGTAGCAGAATTGGGCTTCAAATTTATATTAAACCAAAACTGATCAAAAGCAGGATATCAAATGTCTTGATCTGGTAATTTTTTTTTCTTTCTTTCTTTCTCGTAAAACAAATATTAAGGAGTTCTGAATAGTCCAAAGCTCATTTGGAATAGCTACCAGTATTGCCTTGCTATTTAAGCACCATGAAACATGATTGCCTCTTGGGCAGTTCTGCATCCAGATAAAAGGTTATCAATGTAGAACTTCCCCAATTGTGCCAGGCAGTGTATGGCGAAGACCAATAAATTTTATTATACACAACGTGAACAGGTTGATTGAATAGCTACAAAATTGTTGCCTTTTGCATAGTGAGAAGTGGAAGTGTGCACTCACACAGGTATTTCACTGAATATCCTATTATAAATGTGGTATTGCACCTCTGATGTACATGTGACGTAACTCAAGATTTAATGCTTTCATGGCTGGGGTTTGTTATTTTTGTTGTTTTCTGGAGTTGCTCCTCTGGAAACCTTGTGGATCTGGAGTTCGTGCCAGGTGGCCACGAAATCTTCAGTGAAAGATGATGTTCCTGCCAGCTGGTAAGCAAGTTGGGTTGAAATGAACTTCGAGATGTACATAGCTCTGTCTAAGGCTTTCAGGTTTTTGTGGTTTTGGTATGGCCATATTATCTCAATGGCATATGATGCCATTGGGGAGACTTTTAACTTATAGTGACATTCAGGTTCTGAGTGATGGGGCTTTGAGATTCAGGATCTATATTGTGGTTTTGTCCTTGATATAACTTGTGAATGTAAGTCCGTGAGGGTTACCCCTAGATGTTTGAACGAGTTGCCTATTTCCAAAATTTGATTTCTGCAGGTGAACGTGTCTTTTGACAACAGTTTTCCTCCTTTGCAAAATTTCATAAGGTGAGTCAAAATTAGTTACAGTAACATCACTTAACATGTTTCAGGAAACATACTCAGAAGGTGCCAGATTGTTGGACCGAGGACTGCTTCAAGTTTCTGGACAAAGATGGCTAAAAAGCTAGCAGGGTTTGTCCCACACATAATAACTGTAAGTAGCTGTTACTGAATCAGGCTGAAGATTTTCTCCAAATAATTCTTGGTACATCATGGTCATGTGGCTGTACTCTCACTTGTCAGTACATTTTAGAGATATCAGCACTTAAAATAAATGCATGAGCTCAAAACTGAGTCACAATTGAAAGAAGATCTTGTTAGATTCTGGTCCAGTCATCAAAATATTATTTAAAGAACCTACAATGCTGCTTTTTGCAGAAGCATCAAAAACAACATATGTCTTTAATGCTAAACTGTCTGGTTTGAACACAGCATGATGCAGTAAGAAGAACACTTCCATCTTTTTAGAAGCCATCTTCCATTTGACCATCACCTACAGGTTTCATGTGTGCTAACTGTAAATATTCTTCCATGAAGCTGACATGGTTATGTCACAGACTGCTACCAAGCAGGATGGCTATGTCGGGAAGTCATGGGTTTGATTCCTGACCCATGGGTTTTTTCAAGGTTTCCAGGTTGCCAGGTGAATGCTGGGAAGGATCATTACATCCCCCGAATTTCCTGTCTCTTCATTTTATCTCCATTCTCATTTCATTTCATCCTTCATCTGCTTGGTCTCCTTCAGAGTTGCAAGTGTCAGCATGTGCATGGCAGGGGAAAAGGATGCTCTATGGAAATCTTCATCCTCTGGGCTGCGAGTGGTCTCCGGATCCCAGACCCCCCTAGGGGGGGCTGCTGCACCAGCCAGTACACGGGAAGTTCAGATCGTAAAGAGTAGGGCTTTAGGGAATGCTTTAAAAATTGGATTAAGTTCAATTAAATGTATTGATTTAGGTTGAAGAAAATATTTTGGAGCGGAAAATTAGGAGATTTAAATTTATATTTAAATTAAGAGAAGAGAGTTGCCTTTGTCTCCTCTCACCTCATCCCTCCCGTCAGGGGCATAAGTCAACGTGCTAAGTCCCCCTCCTGTCCTGAAAAATGTCTGTTTGGCAATGTAAGAGGAGGATGTCTCAGTAGTTTCAAAATGTATATCACCCCTTCTTCCTTTAAACAGTGAAATGTTGCAACTTCTTCCCAAATCATTCAAACTTCCATTTCTGAGAAACAATGATGTATAAGTTCTGAGAATACATCTTACACTTGGAGTCGCAGGCTGTTTAGCCAGTAATGACGTACTTTTGATTCCATTAATAGAAATGGTCTGTTTCAACCCCAGACATTGAGCAGCTTTCTCCATCACACAACTGGATTGGGAACTGCTATCTAGGAGAGCTCAACACAAATGAAGCTTAGTTACAGCCGCTGCAAGCAATACTCTCAATCAGGCCTTGGTTCTTAAAGCTGCAATTCCTTGAGTTGACTGTACTGTTCATTCATGACAGGACCGTTTGGACAACCTTGGTATAGGTTTCTTGCTACAACTTCTATTTGTATTATGTCCTTTGTGCAAGCTAATGAAACATAGCCGGATTACAAGACAAAAGATATTTTGTAAACTGGACTGAAAAACAACCCTTCACATTTGTACAGTGCAAATGCTGTTCTGCATTTAGGGTAACAGGAATTCACAGTAGAAACCAATATGTTCATTTTATGAGACTTCCTTGGTTCTCTTCTGGTTTTGCAGTTTCTTAGGATTATGAATTGCAATGCTCTTAGTCAAAGCTAAATTTTCCAGCACTAGTCTTCTTTTATTCAAAAAGGAAGTGAAATCCTTAAAAGGTGAGGAAAAGGATATTGTTCAGCTGCAGCTCCAAGCCTTCTCCATTGAAATATCCATTTTTTGTGTCATCAAGTGTTCAAGAATAACATCACTTATGCCATTAAGCATGTTTAATACTTCTAGAGCATTCACATTGTTTGAAACTGTATTGTCTGCCAGTCCATATGCAGATTCCTTTTGAATTGCTTTCAATTCAAAAAGACATTTAATGTGAAAAGATACAATAAGTCTTTTATTTTTGTACCTCTCCGTTAGCAAACCCCATGTTATTTGATAGCAGAAGTTATGGGAATGTTGCTTACTAGGTTTTCAGCTTCCCCTTTAAAGCTGACACTTCAAAGTACTGAAATGGTTTAATTTCAGACAGTTCATCATTTTTATGCCCCAGAGGCTTGAAAGTATCACTAAAATTCATCATATGTTCCCAAAACTTCTTGTAGCTGAATTGCTGGCACTGACTTTTAGGCACCCTTTGCTTCATAACTGTCTAAGAGATGTTGCATTTACAACATTCATTCCTATCTTCATCAAGCTTAGCTGGATAATCATACAATACTTCTAATCTATCCTGTATACTGCTGTATTTTTACCACAATTCTTGTAATCAGGGAACACGTAGCTTTACTTGCAAAATATCAACCTTGTTATTGCTATACTGTGTAAGCATGTTCATCCTTATTTTACATGAAAACAGGCACTTTAAAAGCTATGTAATTTCTTGTGTCATAGCTAAATTTTTTTGTGAACTCACCAGCAGTTTCAATGCATTGCCATTTTTAACTTTATATTCAAGTATATGTATTACAATTTGAAACTTATAATTTGCCCTTATTGTACCAATGTTAAATAACTGAGATGATGATAATGACGACTACAGTATGCTTGAGTTTTCTTCCTCTTGATGTGCTTTCTTGCAGTCTAATGTATAATTAATTGCTAATTACTGACTCAGAAGCAATATGACTTGAATAAACACTTTTACTTTCATTTATTACATTCCATGCATAACAACCTAACAATATGTAGTAATCTTAAGAGAAAAAAAAATCGTGAATCATGAACAGAAATTATATTATAAACATTACTAAAAACTAAATGGAAAACACTGATAGCATGTGGCCCATTAACACTAGCTGGAAAGCAAATATAGACAATTAGATACAACCATTCAAATCAGGAAGTTTACAAAGAGTTTTCTGTGTTGAAGGGATAAATAAGACTGCTACTCTTAGAGAAAATTCATTACACCTTTGAATTCAGCAGACAAGTTATCTTCATCTCCATGTTGTCCTCTGTGGTGTAGTGGTTACTATGCTAGCCTCTAGTTACCGAGGTCATGGGTTCAAACCCGGTGGAGGGTGATGGATTTTTTCGGGTGTAAAAATCCTTAGCATGTCTTCCTTTGGAAGGGAAGTAAAAACTGGTGGTCCCGTGTTTTATGGTACGTAAAAGAGCCTCAAGCCTGATAAAGAAGCCTCTGAGCAAAATTACCAGTCTTTCACGCCCAATATAGACCACAGACCACAGCAGTTAAAGAGCGTCCATAAATAAAACTCAATTTCATTTTCATCTCCATGGCAAAATCGAATTCAACAGCTGCTAGTGCCATTTGGTATAGGGTTTAAAGAATACAATAACTGAAAACAACATTTTAGAATGTGTATCAGGCAGTCATTAATTATTTTTAATTTGTGCAATCTGCTGAGCAGCAGGTATGTCTTAGTCTATTTTGAAGACCATTAACAGCTCACTTACTTATTTAAATAGCAAAATTTCAAATTCAGTTGAAGGGACACAAGCTACTCTGGATTGAAATCCATATAAAAAAATAAGTACTCTTGTATTAAGACATATAGCAGTCTTTTAGCTAATCATATAAATTGGCTACAAAGTTGCCATTCACCTCCAAAAATTCCCATTGAACAAACCATTTATCACATTAACTGTCAAAATGAGTAAAAAACTGACGCTACATACAGAAGCAATAGGCTGTAACCAATTAGATACATATATGTATGCAGAATGGGTGTTCTACAGTCACATCAAACAAAAGATCCTAAGATTATAATCTTCACTGTTCATGAACTAAAGCATGTGCATTTAGTAAAGCATACCCATTTGATTAATAAAACACCTAAGAGAGGCCTAGAACCAAGTTAGACTGTAACATATAAGCAAAGTTTTGAATTGATAAATACTGTGCGGTCCAAATCTCTTGACATTTCATGACAACCAATACGGAATGATCGCACGGTTGCCAAACTTCACTTCACTTTGTTAGAACATAACGTGGTTGTTATAAATGCCACCGCAATATTCACTTAAAAACTACAAGAAAACAAGAAGAGACACAATAATGGAAATGTAATACACAAATAGAGAAATGAAAACCATTCCTTTCTATGCGTCCTTTGTTATTCAAGTAGCACAGTTAACGGCATATCCTTTTTCACTTGCCTACACACACGTGAAATAGTTGGTGTACTTAATGAGCACGCCTCAGACGTTAGTTCTTGTCATTTTCTGAAGTTAAGCTTTTTGCGGTTTTTTACATTGGCATGCTTTTTAAAGAAATTATACACACTGAAAACAAAAGCACTAACCTTATTACTGCTATATCCACTGGTACTACTGGGCTCACTAAGCGACATTTTCATGAAAGAGTTAACTTTATAAATGCTAGGACAAAGCCTTTCACTGTAAGAACTGAGTACGCTGCAGTTGAATTCACAAGTGAGTCGCTTAATCTTCCAGCAAGCGCACTGTAAAAGGTACACCAGTGGTATTTTTGCTTTGTTTTAACCTTGAGCTGTCGCGCCAATGGTGCAAAGAATTCCATTGTTGATGCTGCCTCAAGAATGTGATGACAGTTGGTGATTCTTTGCTTGAAGTTCTCAGTTGGCTTATTCTTTATATGGTTTTTATTAGTGCATTCCAAGTAACGAGATGTTGAATGTTGTAAAAAGCACAACACGGTCTTCTCATGTGATGGATACGTGCTTGGCTTTAGGACTCGGCATTATGCACATTGGTTTTCCAATGGTATTATTCTGTGAAACAAAACCATGCATGATGGTATTTATTGAAAAACAACTTCATGTATGTTTTTGTAGAGTTGCGTCAGAGGGCTTTGAAAGTATTTTCATGACGGGTTTGTAGCTGAACTAGAAAACCTCGTGGGATAACTATTCATAAATGTATTTAGGACATTGAGAATTGCACATTATTAAGTGGTAACTATGTCTATGACATAACAATATATAAAACAACTACGACAGCAATGGATTTATTACCATTACAATCATTAACTATAACTGAAAGTCTCCGTTTAAACATCACAAAAGATAACTATACATTAATGGCAAACCGTTGGGTGTAAAAATATGATTCTTTTTTTGTACTTGTTCAGGAAAACTTCGCCCTTTATCCTAGCTACTTGTTGCTTTTCTAACATATGTAAGCTCACGTGAGTTTTACCAGTGGTGCTGTCTGTATGAGCCAACACCTCGAATGTCAAGAGATTTGGACCGCATAATAAGTATGATTAGTCAAGTGAATTTAAAACAAGCATCAAAGTGCTAAGTGGTATTGTGACCATTTATTCAGGATTGAAGAAGTGATAGCATGGGTTTGAATCCTAAAAGCCTATTCAACATTATAATAATTTTTTTATGCTTAGGATGGGATACTTTTGCATAAAAATAGCATTAAAAGTTAATTGCATTATACCAACCAAGAATTATAAGGAAATAAATATTTGTACTGCTCCCCTAACAAATTATTTTATAGTACACAGAATGTTGTAAGCATCATGTTTTCAAAGCACGAATCTCCATCACTTCATACATATGTCAACTCATTGTTACTGACAGAGATGAATAAATACCTACACTAAAATAAGTGTAGCTGGACATTTTTTCTTTCTTGAGGGGGGAAGGGAAGGAGACTAATCTGCAGCTCCATAGATATGAACACTCATGGGCAGCTGATTCACTTACAAGATGAGTCAAGTTATCCTTAAAAGCTGGCATCTAAAATAAACTCTTTGATTTAGGTACACCTAACCTCCTGAAGTAGCAGCAGATCTATAAAAAGGTTTATTTTGCAAGGGTTTGGATTTGTCCAACATTTAGCCTCCAGGTGGAATGTGTATCTAAGAATTGCTGTGCATACAAATTAGTTTATCTGTTATCGGCTGCAAAATATGATTATCAAAGAACAGTTTGAAATATTGCATTACTGTGAAGTCATGTCTATGTTCCTATTCACCACATTTATACACAGGAAGTGATATCTTAATTGCAGTGAAACATGTGGAACAAAAATGTTGTGTCCTTCATTGTTTTCTGATTTGCTTTTACTTGAATCAGCGCTCTACAAATGATCCTCCTTACCTATATCTGATGAAAAACCATTTGAATCATCTTCAAAACCATAAAATCACTTATTTGCATTTAAAACTGCTTGTAAATACTCTTGCATTTAGCCTTCCATTAGCAGATAAATTGTATGGTTTCAACTAAAAGCATTATTACAAAATGAGTGCCTGTGTGATTTACCTTCTCATCAAGTTCTGAAATTGTACCTGCAGAGTGAGTATACATCATGATACCACCTACTGCACAAAGCTTTAACTTCACAAAGCCCAGTTTAGTTGCATTTTACCTCTTACTACTTACCTTTGTAATCCTACCAACAAAATATTAATTATATGACAACATTGTAAACCCAAGCCCTAATTAAATTATGGAATTATAAGCACTAATAGTATTGCTCCACATACCAAGTTCTCATATTGTATTTAATGCATTAGCATTTCTACATGGCTGCAATAGTAAAACAGTTTTTTTCCAGAATTCATATTGAGTATCTGAGAAACAACTGCACTCATTCAAATTATTTTCAGAATATATAAGTGTATCAAATAAATTATTATTTTATGCCATTTGAGTAATTAATAGAGGTCCCATCCCAGGTGATCAGTTATTTTACTTATTCTGATTGTTATGGAGACACACCGTGCATTCTGAGCTATTCAGATTGGAACCTTTAGTATACTCCACCTCTCATAAGGTATAGTAAAAATAAAGCTAAGGTTATCACCATCCTCTGTGCTAGCCTCTAGTTCCCGAGGTCGCAGGTTCAAACCTGACAGAGGGCAATGGATTTTTTCAGGCATAAATCCTTACTAGGGCTTTTTTCAGAAGGGAAGTAAAGCCAGTGGTCCCGTGTCATAGATTTACGGCATGTAAAAGAACCTCAAGCCTGATAAAGAGGTCTCTGAGCAAACTTACTGGTTTTTTATGTCCAATATAGAATGAGACGCTAAGAACCACAGCAGTTAGAGAGCATCCATATATAGAACTCAATTAAATTTTTTATGATGTTCTCAAAATTAAGTATTTACTGCACACCCAATTTACAGTATATCACTCTTTACTCCAGAAAAAAATAAGCTCTGTCATACATTTTCATATCTTTAATGCTTTATACTACATAGAAATCATAAATCAAAGCAGCAATACAATTTATCTCACAAAATGTTAATTTATTTCAAAAGTATAATGTTCATAAAAGCAAGCAATAAGTTCCTTTGTGATGTAACATATTAAAATTTTGAATTACCTTTACTAAATGCTGACATTCCCTTCAGTCGCTGATTTCTCTGCTCAAAAAACTTGAATACAGCATAAAATATTGTTGGATTTCCTGGAAGTTTGGCTGCTTCTAAGAACTTTCTAGCTGAAACTTGATCAACCATACCAATACTGCGAACAAATCTTTTACATAAAATTATATGTTAGAACGAGGTATACAATATTCTTTCTACCCTTGCAACATTTTTATGCAGAGGTATTGGTTATTTTAGTGTCAATTTATACTGGTAATTGTGAAAAACTGTCAAGTATCAATTCAAAAACATGTGGAATTTTTAGTCAAATTGTTTATGTGATGAACTTCAGCATGATATCCTTTTAGAAGATTTAGATTAGATTAAATTTAACATTACCCAACTGGACATTCACATCTTATGGAACGATGAAACTAAATATTACATTTACAATATTAAAGATTTCAACATTCATAAAATTGCTATAAAATTAATTTAGAAGTAAATATAAGAAATTACAAAAACAGACTATGAAACACAAATTAATACTATATTGATTATGCCAAAGTTGTGGAGGTGGTATGCTGGTAGCAGCCATCTCCACACTGAATACAAGGGTGGCAGTGCTATCCATTCAGACAGTACTGTAATAAATGATATAGTGATCTAGATGAAGTGATTGGTGGATGAATAACAGCAGCAGCTAGAGAAAATATGCCCAAACATTAGACTGCTACAAATCTGGTTGAACATGGTACTCAGTGGGAGACACCATGATAATGATAGATATTCTCTCATTTAAAACAATGAAGATGGAGGTATCTTTGAGTAAGAAGTTATTTTTGCTTAACATTATGTTGCATATAGTAAAAGTGTATTGTATTTATTTCTGTATCCTATGAATTTACCCCTCTTTTAGTTGAAAAATATATTAAATTTACTTCTATACACTCTAATGAGTAAATACATAGGGCAGAAATTGTAACATTCATCAAATTTTGAAAGTACCTTTAAATCATTTTTTTTTCATGATGACAACTTTGGCACTTATTATTAAAGATTGCACTTATATTGAACTTGGTGGTGTATTTTGCATACGTATTAGTGTGTGACTTTTCTGTTAACATGACTTTGGATGTATTCAAAGGCTTTTCTGTAACATCCATACTAGAACATACTCAATATGCAAAATTTCCAAATAATGAAGATTTCACTACCAGCAATCATAATGCTGATAGATTTAATAAGTAAAACTATATGAAGTGGAAACTGTAAGATGTTTATAGCTGTGTTAGATTTTCCAACCCTGCATTAGTCAAATAAACAATGTTTTCCTAAAGATGCACTATTAAGCGTGAAAATGGTAGATTGAGTCACACTCACCATCACTAATTAAATGTTGTACAAAACAGAAACATTTTCGAGGGCATTCGTCCTCATTGTCAGCAACTGACTTAAATGCCTCTTTCTCCCTTATGCTCTTCTTCCTCTTCCTGAACCTGTTGTTGAGGGCACCAACATCCCAAAAAACCGCATAATGGTATCGTTGGATGTCAAAGCGCTTTTCACAAGTATTCCCATAGAAAAAATACCTACACTACTCAGAAAATGGTTGAATCAGACTACAATAGACTCCATAGAAATAAATGACATCAGAATTATGTACTAGACACAACTTCCTCACATTTAATAATAAATTCTATAAACAATCAAAAGGAAGCCCACTGATATATGAGCCACCTTGAAGTCCACATAGTGAAATCTTCCCTCACAAATACAAATTTGCCGGAGATATGTTGATGACATTTTTTCCTCATACCCCAGAAATTAATAGAAGATGCTTTGAAACTGTTGAACCTGCAGGATAACAGCGTTAAATTTACAATTGAAAATGAAGAGAAAAACACCTTACCCTTCCTGGACCTCATTATAACTAGAGATTAAAATGATTTTAAATTCGGTACACATAGGAAACGTACACATGTGGACAAATATATAAAGAAAAATGGTTGCAACCCAACTTCACACCAACTAGCCACCTTTAAAAATTTGATCCACTGGTTACATAGCGTCCCCTTGAACAATGAAGAATTTTTAAAAGTACAACATATAGAGAAAATAGCAGTAACTAACTCAAATCTCATAAGGAACATGATAAATGAGAAGAAGAAACTCACGGCAATTTCACCTCCCTCAAACACAAACTGGAAATACAGGAAATTCACATACCACCCTTGGGCCTTTAGAAAATTTGACTGAATCTTCAACAAATTTAACATAAGACTAGCTCCACAAAACAAATTCAGCCTGATGAACTTGCTAAACACACCTCTCAAAAATACCATCCCAAACACATTAAAATCCGGAATTTACCATATTAATTGTGATGAATGTGAGAAATACTGCATAGGAAAAACAAAAAGAAACTTGGAAATCACACTTATGGAACACCAAAGGAACATAAACCTAAAACAAATAGAGAAATCCACTGTATCACACCATTTTTGGACATTGGTCAAAGTATAAAATTGTTAAAACCCCTCACTACACCAATAGAATTGAACATCTGGGAAAAAATACACATCATCAAAAGCAGCAACAATGTCATTAATTCTGAAATCCCAACTGTGAAACAATGTGTTAAAACTTTGTGCCTCCAACACCAGATGGCAACAGGTTCAGGAAGAGGAAGAAGAGACCTGGCGCTGACAATGAGGACGAATGCACTCGAAAACATTTCTGTTTTATACAGAGTGTCAAAAAGTGTGACACAATCTACCATAATGTTTTTCTAATAATAAATCATAACTTCCACGAAAGTCTTTCAAGATTAATTAATGTCAGCACAGTGGAAATCCCATTAATTGTAATATTCAGATGGAACTTTTAGCATACATATGCTTTCCTCCAGTTTTTTCAAGATTAATTAATGTCAGCACAGTGGAAATCCCATTAATTGTAATATTCAGATGGAACTTTTAGCATACATATGCTTTCCTCCAGTTTTTTCAAGATTTTAAGTAGCCCAGGAAGCACTTTGACATTATAAATGTAATGTTCCCTTACCTGTACTTCACATTATTGTACAAAACATTTTGTGACAAATTTGGGAATGGCTCAACATTTACAAAGAGCATTCAAAAAGTTCTCGGTCTGACCAAGAACACGCAAAATTTAAGAGAAATGCTCTCTAACACCCCCTCCCTGATACAGTCACCTTGTAATCAGTATACCTTCAGTAAAATTAAGATTTAACCTCATCAGTTAATGTAAGTCTTTATCAATGTAGGTTTTGGGAGCCAAATATGGCAGATGTGATCATGCAGCAACAATGTGAAGATGCATTATAGTGAAGAAACAGAACTTTTTTTCATGAGTCATGAATGGATCCTCCCAGTGATGGAGGCAGTCTATAGCCATGATTTTTCCTGTGCATTTCTTTGATGCACTTTTAGTTACCCACTGTTCTGATTGCACCTTCGTCTCGCTATGTAGTGATGAATCCATGCTTTATCTACTGTTATGAAATGTCAGAGAAACTCACTAGAACTGCATTTAAACAAGTGTGAACATCTGAGAATGTTCATTGAAATGCATTTTTGGTCCATTGTTAGCAAATATAGCACACCCATTGAGTGGAAGCTTTCTCATGCCCAAACCTTTGTGTAAAATGTCATGGACATTTGTTAACCAACTTCGATACCTTCATCAGTGAGTTCTTTTAACAATTTTGTCGATCGTAGTAGCTATGGGTTGCCTTGAGCACTCATCATCTTGAATGATCACACTTAAATTCAGCAGCTCATCTTTTAACTGTCATAAACAAAGGAGAAAAATTATTTAAATTCAAACCCAGCTCTTTTATGTATTTCTTCAAAATGAACTCACATTTCAGCTTTATCCATTCTGTAGAAAAAGTTAACACTTGTTTGCTTACACAATCTTCATAAACAAGTGACAGCATTTAAGCATGAAATTTTACAGTGCACCATCTAAAGGACGATATTTAACAACTACCCTAGTAATCTGGTTATCTTCACAAAGACTCTGAATCAGACCGAGAGCTTTTAGAACATTCCTCATATGCTAGTAGCACTGCAAGAATAATAAAAGTTATATAAATTTATGATTTTTTTTTGTGAAAACCAGTGTTCTTTTCTCCAAAAGTGGATTTGTTCAGAAACTCACCAATAATGTAGCAAATTGAAGTAGAATATATTTGTTGGTAGTTGGAAGATGCTTCATGTTTATCTGCCCCACGTATGGGAGCCAATTTGTCACGGTAACGTCGTGTTATCTTATTGCTGAGCGCCTGTTATTGTATACTAGTTTAAGTTTTGGGTTCTTTGTCCTCCGGCTAGCTATTATTACTACTCAGTCGAGCATATCTCTTGAACAGGGTGTGTAAACGGAAAGGATTTATTACTGAAAGATAACACTGATAAAAGAATTTGTTTTTACACTTTTATTGCCATTACACTTTATTCATTTCACATAATTATTCTTGATACACGCCCGACTGAAACTGTTATATTTTCTAACGTTACTATAATCACTTATTTGCTGCACATTATTAATTCCCGTATTTCACATTTATAACTAACTTTACGACGCGAGAGATTCTGATGAACTGAGCGACGTGTAACCCGCGAATGATTCTGATGAACTGAGCGACGTATAACCTTTGTATGATTCTGTTGGACTGAACGAAGTATTACCCGCGAGTGCTTCTGTTGGACTGAGCGACGTTTACCTTGTGAATTATTCTGTCAAACTGCGCATTACCCGTCTCTGGCACAGAATTTATACTCCCTCACCCCAATATGCCTAAACATTATAACAGAGCTGCTATTGGTTAATAAAACGCGCCAACCTTAGCGTCTATTTTTATATCCAATCAAAATTACGAACACATATGCTCTAGGGAAGATATTCCCTCCATTTCTACAGAAACGCACGCTACTCTGATGTCATTTGTTTGTCTCTTATAATTGATAAACAACCCACCCCCTCGTTTCATTGTTGCTCGTTTCATTGTCAGTTTCAGTGAGGCCATGTAAACTTATTTCCTAACAATGCTTATAATTAACAAACATCTCAAATCAATGTCATACAATAATGCTTATTTACACTACAATCACTCTGGCATTTACATTGTTGTGATATAAAATACTGCCACAAAATACCTAAGGTTTTTTTATATTTACAAACACCATCAAGCTATTCATCAGTATATTGAGAGATAAATGGAAATGGGATGGGTTGTGATGTGATAATAGGCACAAACAAATCAAATTTCACTTCAGATTTATCACTTTTCTCATAACAACCTGATAAAGCTTGCTTTCAAATAAAACTCTCATTGTATGCTAAATTATGTAACATTTTTCTTATTAAAATCCATTGCAAAAGACAAACAGTAATCTGCAAGAAATTTGTATATGCAAGCTTTAAAGTATTTCTGCAGTAAATGAGCCTGGAAATGGAATAGAAATTAAGTCTATTACAATTAATATAGAATTGTAATACCATTGTAAAAGATTTCACGTCTTCTCATATTTTGTACTGCAAACAAAAATGCTAAAGAGAGAAAAATGAGTGGCTAAGAGAGCAGTAACTATAATATGTATTCAGAAACATTACGTTAGTAGCTCAGGCATATGGGTAGCAGGGAGGGGAGGGGATGGGAAGGAAGGGAGCACACACTTATTTAGGGTGACCAGTTATCTGCATTTCACTAGAACATGTCTTGCCTTTCAAAAACATAATATATCAAATGTGGAAGTACAGATAAAAGATAACATCTGAGGTCAACACTATATGTTTCTGTCGCTATATGAAAATTACATGTCTGCTGCTCATAAAAAGACATGCGTTGACCGTGATTTGGTTAATGCCACTTCCTGCTCTAGTTCTGTCACTCATTTGTTTTAATGAATATGTGATTTGTTCTATTTCCTAAATTATCATAAAGATATATTTATTCTTCAAGTTATGTTAAATCAAAGTTCCACATTTAAAGGTGCTGTAAGCAGTGATGATTGAAAAACAGAAGTCAAAAAAAGAAAGTGCAAATTCAATGATTTTATAAGAAGTAAATATCCATGCTTGACATGTTTCACTCTGGGTTGTGTAGAAATGGAAGCAAAATGCACTGTATGTGATTGTTATATACCTGTGGGTTCAAGAGGTGCAATGGATTTGAATTGTCACCATAAAACAACTTAACATATTATGTAGTTTAAAGGTTCATATTCCTCTTGATTGGTGACATCTTACTTCACATCAAAATTCTCCAAAATAGACAAAAGTGTTAGTGCATCTGAGACTCCATTACCCTTACGTACCACCACCATACTTACTTCATCACTACTTCCCAAACTATGTAAGGAGTCAAAGATCTGCAAGAAACTGCAATGTGTTCAAACAAACACAGAGGCCATCGTAAACAAAGTATTGCCCTGTTCTTTCAAAAGTGCACCAAAACCTATTGAGGATACTACATTTATGGGAATGGATACTGATGCCAATAAATATGGCAGTATTTCCAGTCATGGTTCGGTGCTTTGATTGGAAAGAAGTGTCAGTGATAAATGCATTTCATGTTGTGGTGATAATGCAAATGTGAACTTTGAAGGCATCAATGGAGCTGCTTCAGGACAAAATGTTTTTGCTCTTCTAAATAGTGTTTTGCCAAATGACCTTACATAAATAACATGTCTTGCCCATGTTCGGCACAACACTTTGCAACACCAGACAAATTTATTGCCTATAGATAACACAAGGTTACAAATGAAAACTTTTTTCTGCAGTACGATAAAAAATAGGTGACTTTTACTAATTTGGGTTCTCAGAATTCAAAACTGCATTCCATTTTTTCATAGCGCATCTTGTTTTAGCAATATAACAATGTTCAATGAAAATATATTGTAAAGTTTGCAAAACTATTACACATTGATATACAACTTTTAAAGAAAATAAAGAAGAAGAATAACATGAAAGCAAAAGTATGTTAGTTGTGTTGAGTACCCCTTTTTCTTTTCCCATGGAACTTCAGTGTAGGTTTGTCGTATGCAAGTCCTGATGAAGCCTCTCACCTTCCTCTTTGCTGACAACTACTAAATTTGACAGGAAAGATGTGACTTGAGGTAACGAGGCTTCAAACTCATACAGCCGAGCAGTCTGAAATTTTTCAGCATTATTTCTGACAATTTCTTTGTCTTTCCCATCATCCAGAAATTTCTTAACAACCTCTATGAATCCATTCCACGCATATTTTTCAATTTCATTCATAGAGCTGGTAAAATGAACATCTTTCATCAATTTCCTTATCTGTAGTCCATCAACTACTCCCTCCCTCTCTGATTTTAGCATGTGACAATGATGGAAACTTTAGTACTGGAAGCAAGGGCAACTTTTGGCAAGTGCTTTCACAAATTGTTTTATCATGTTAAGTTTTATGTGTAATGGAGGGAGTAGAATTTTTTGACAATCACAAGAGGCACATTAGTAACATTCTTTTTACCCAGTTTCCAGTTGTTGCCTATCGGCCATTGGTCAGTTTCCCAATGTTTGTCCACTATTTGCCACTCATGGTTGCAGTACTTAATTTTCTAAAGAACACGCTTCACAGTTTCATAAGAGTCTCTCAGAGCTCATAGAATGTGCAAGCTGACTTGTGGCCATTATGAAGTAACAGTGCCTTAAGACTTTGTTTGGAAGAATCAATAAAAAGACGCCATATGCTTTCCTGCCAACTGTTGAATAAGATTACACATCTCCAACAAAACATAAGTTGAACTTCCGTGTACTACTTCTGGAACTGTATTTTGCAGTTCCTATACCACGAAAATGTAGCGCCAGGTGATAACACATTCTTCTCCTGTGGTCTTCAGTCCAGTAATTCACTTTTTTGTTTCGTGAGCCCTAAATCCCTCACTAAATCATTTAACTCAATTTGATCAAACTGTTGTGGTGAATTGTCAAATTTTTCTGGATCAGAAACCAACTCACTGTCAGAAGTCACGGAGCTGTCTTCAGATTCACTAAAATTAAGGTCTGCTGGTGATGTAGGTCCATGAGGCTGTGTAGCCAAGTTCAGGTTTGGATATTTAATTCCTGCCTTATTGTTTTTGTTGTAGCACATGCAAAAGTAACAATCATCATGGTGATTTTGCTGCTCTCCCCATATCATTGGTTTGGCAAACAACATTGCCTTCCATTTTCCTTCATACCAATAACGTGATCCCTTAACACAACTGTTACATGCAATATGCGGCACGAATGATTTATTTGATCAACTTTCTCTTTGAAATATGAGTAACATAGCTTCTTTGTTTGCAAGTGTATTTTATGTACCTTCCTGTCAAACACGCAACACCCACAAATGTAACAAAACTTCTGAGGATTTTGTAGACACTGTCCTGATGTGGAATCCATGCTCAAACTTTCATTTTAGCACTACACATATACAAAAGACGAACGTGCATATTAACACAAGTTTTCAGCTCAACTGAAATTGAGATCTATGATAGCTGTAAATGTAAATACCTCACAAGAAGACAGACAGACACACCTGATCTATAGAACAAAACTGGGAACATAAACATCTGGGTGATAAGGGAGGATGGAAGTGAACTGATTACAAGGAAAATCAACTAACATAATAAAATGTAGCAGTAAGCTGTATAAGCTGAATAAATTTAGCACCACATACTGTAAAAACTAGACGTGATAGCCAAATCAGGGCTTCCATTAGTCACACATTTTCTTTTATATAGCAGACTAAATGTTGACCAGTATAATACAGAGTCAGTAGTTCTAAACACTTTCAATATACACCATTCACACTGAAAAATTTCAAGAGTTCTGCAATTTTGTTAGCATAAATTATCCAAAATTCTTGCGCTGCTGCAAAAGATGTTGGCTAAGTTTTTTTCCAGCCATTGACAGAATCCTTAAATTGTACCCTACTTTGAGATTTTCGGTTTCATCAGTCTAGTGTCCTAAGACTCATCAAAGATTTCTTCAAAAATGGGTTTTCTGAACTCTAGTTCATTCACTCAAGAATATATATCATACTGCAGTTAAAGATCTGGAAAAGCAACATAGCTGCCTGCTTATTGGATATAATTCTGAATCAGAACTTCTGTTTCAAAGTGTCTGGAAAACAGGTTGCAAAGTAAGTTTATGCCAATGAAAATTTCCCATAATCTTAATCTAAGGGAAGATGGTTGAATATGAAATATTTGAAAGTGCAATTTCAATTATGGTATTTATGCTTCTGTAAATCACATTACTGCAAAACAAATGTATTTCTTTGGATGATATGAAGTTCTGTGCCCTAAAAGAATTTGTTTCAAAGAAGATGAAGCAATAATGTTCAATGGAGTACATCTTTTGGGCAAATGATAATGTTATGTGCTTTCAAACATGTCAATTCTTTTTTTTCAACAATTGTTCATAATGCCAAAGAGAAGGGGCATTTTTATTAATGAACACCTGGTCAGATGAAAGGGATACACTATCAGTAGAAGCTGTAAAGGGCATTGTAACAGTATAATATAACGGAATCAGTTTACATATAAAGAGTTTCACACCTATTTGCTGAAATCCTCAAAGCTTAAGGATATTTCTTCTTCACAAAATTATGTATAATTAAATTGTAATAAGCCCGACAGAGGCCTCTGAGTAAAATTTTCAGTCTTTCACACCCAATATAAAATGGGACGCTATGGACCTTAGTAGTTAAAGAGCATCCATAAATAAAATTCAATACTTTTTTATAGAATACCAAAGCTTTTGAAACCAACATGTATTTCCTTCTAGATCCTGTATGGCATCCCTTCTCATTTCACGATTTTTGTAATTTTTATCACTTGCATGCCACAACACAGGATATTTCCTGTAGTTCTCAATGAATTTTAAACTTTATTCCAAATTTCACTCTGCTATTGTGTATGTTGCATGGAGATGCTTGGAGAGCACTTGCAACTGCTCGCGTTTAGCCATGTACATTAGATTGTTGCATGCCCTATTGCATGCTTCAATTTGCATCTTAGTGCATGCCTCTAGTTGCATATTACAAGAGGCACTGTGTAATCCTGGTTATATGCTATCGTATACTTCATCTGATCATACAGACACAATTTTGATTTCCAGAAAGCATTTCACTATTCTACTTGCTGTTTCATTAGGTTTGTTCAAACAAGCCCCTGGTGGTTTGAGCATATACATTAAAGATGTCCAACTGGCATTGCATTCCAACAAACTTCTGAACCCAACAGAGAATGCAAGAATCAGTACATAAGAAATAGCAAGTACCGATTCTGACCAGTGACCGATGCAAAACCAACATTGCATTAGGCAATCTGGACCATACATGAACTGGTCAAGGACCAACAGGATAAAACCTAATGATGTGTTCCAACACATGGTTTGTGCTGCTTATGTAACAAGCATTTGGCCATGGACTTGACTGTACGTGGTTAGCTAGCGAATTTACGCCACAGCAGCCACTAGCTATGGGAACTGTACATGCAAAATAACAGATATCGTACTTGTACCTCTTTTATGGCATTTTATTCATATCATATTCAGTTTTGAATGTTTTTAATAGTTATCTTTGCAAAATGTAATTTAGCATATGTTAAAATCCAGGGGAGTTTAGGATTTAGGTAATCCTGTGGTCCAAGCAACTTTATGGCTAAATGCATCTCCATATGGTACTACAATTTGCTGCCTACAAATTCTGAGGACTTTGATTGAATCAGATCTTTGTTGAAATGCTTGAATTTACAACATGAATATAGTCAGAGTTCATAAATGTCCATGTTCAAATAAGCAGTAAGCAGACACTAACCATTGAATTTATTACCATTGACTATGCCATTTATGAAAGCATTATGGAGATAGTAACTACTGTCATATTGACACATTTGAAATTCTGATGAAATATAATGCAAAAGATAAAAAATTGAAATTGAGTTTTATTTATGGACGCTCTTTAACTACTATGGTTCTTAGCATCCCATTCTATATTGGGCATGAAAGACCGGTAATTTTGCTCAGAGGCCTCTTTATCAGGCTTGAGGTTCTTTTATGTGCCGTAAATCTATGACACTGGATCACTACTTCCCTTCCGAAGGAAGCCATGCTAAGGATTTTTACGCCCGAAAAAATCCATCGCCCTCCGCTGGGTTTGAACCCGCGACCTTGGGAACTAGAGGCTAGCATGGTACCACTAGTCCATGGAGGACGACGCAAAAGATAAAGGTTCCTAATAACACACTATGTAGATGTCAATATTGCATACGGCAGACATATATAGATAATATTGAAAATGTTAAATTTTATGGTACAAAAATGGTTTTATAGTATAAAACATGTGTTTCTTGTAGAAATGTTTCATGCATAACTGCATGAGATGAGACATGTATTTCAGGCCTAAGGAAACTAATTTCCTTTTTCTAAAATGAGCAGTTCAAATCCATCGGTCTCTCACTCATTAGAATTCAAAACTTACTTTATTCATTCTTTTCATCACTGAAGAGAAGAAACATATTTAAATTGTACAAATTTACATCCAAATAATTCACAAATGATCTTTACGAATAATTATTTTATTAGTTACTACTGACCATGTTTTGTTTTAAAATGACGGTAAGAATAGCAAGCAGAAGATAAAGTTGTATCAGTAAAAGCATACTAAAGTTGTCTTTAGTATGCTTTTATTTACTAAAGAACTCTTCTACAACTTTACTTTAATTACAATTAATTTTCCTTCTTTTTTGTTTTGTTATGGTTTCACTAACTTAGCAGTTCAAATTGAATGCTGCTACTTTAGCGAACCAAGCAGCCTGCTCGTGTGCTTTCCAGAGCTCTGGTACTATGAATGAAACGGTGTAAGATGACAGTTGGCAAAGTGATGGTATATAACTGGTCTGTCTTCAACATAACAGGGGCAGTTATATCACAGAGAGAAAACAGCTCAATTGACACGATGGGCCCAATTAGGATATGCCATCACTATAATCCCAACCATTGAGAAAACCTGGTGTGACTCTGCAGAATGCAGCATAACTCAGCTTGTGTATCAGTAATGTATTCAGCTGTTTTATGTATTTTGCTCGGGCAATTATTTAAATGTTCCTAGTATTGGAAAAGCTTAATTGCCAGGTTATCGTAATTCAAAACTATAGAACTGGTACTTTCACTTTGGTAAGTTTTTCGGACATAGAAATGTATATCAAGATTTGGACTTAGTAAAGTTTAGTATAATTAAACCTTGTATTAAATAAAGCTTGGAAGTTTTAAGTTTGGAAAAGTAATTGTTGAAAGAAGTTTCATTTAGTGAGAAAGAATTAATGAATGTTAACTTGTTCAAGCATATTTAATGTTGTGTATAATGATGTCCAAGCATTTTAGATAACTATTTACTTATTGTTTTCATTTCAATTCTATTGTGTTTATTCATTGTAATTCAACACTTTATTACACATGGATACTATTTAAAGATTTTCAATAAAAGTCGGATAACCATATTTGACCATTGAATGTTTTCGCCTTTTCAAATCAATCTATATCCTAACGCTTCCTTTAATATACTCTACCCACAGGGCAGAGGGAGTGATCCATGAATGGCTCCCATTTCATAGACACACTGTTCAAGCTTTATGGATTAAGATCTACCACCAGCAAGGATATTTTGTTGGTGGTGTGGTGACATGTACAGCTGGGCTGTTACATGTGGCTGGTCCCGTGGTTTCGCCCGAGTGAAAAGAGAACAACACAAGTTGTTCAAATTCATTTGTGTATAGAAATAGAACGAGTACTTTAATTTGAGAAAGTTAAGAAATACAAATCAGCAAGATAACCAAAGCCTTTACAAAGCTTCAACAGTAAATTACCAAAGGCAATGAAGCAATTGGTAAATTGTAATTGTGATACTATTACTGTTCTTAAAAGTTACAACAAACCTCTAGAAATATGAATTGTAAGTTATCAATCAAAGGCCACGAAACGATTTATGAATTTGACTTATGAAACTTTAAATGATTCAAGTTAATAAATATATGTATATATATTTTATGATATACCTGCAAGTTACTCTAATATTCTAATTTCTACCTCTGGGGGTTTAATACTAAACTAAAATGGGCCCAGCAATAATACGAATTGTAACGAAAGAAAAAGTAATTTACTGAGTAATATATTAAGCATTACGAAATTGTAACAAATGTTATAAAATGGTAGCAGAGACTTTCAATATCTTATTATCTCTACTGATATTATATTTCTTATCTATATACACTTTCTTGTTGGCAACTTGCAGCTATATTGTCTTTCATTCCCTTGTTTTTTTTCCCCTCTTTCCACTCATTTTAGTCTGCATAAGCCGGAAATTCGAACGCGCTAGATTTGCATTGTGATTTAATCTTGCTGTCCTTTACTATGTCAAATAAAACTTTAGAATTGCTTTGCAAATATAACTTAATTTTTTTATTTAGAAGTATGTGGCTTGCATGTGCATCCTGCAACTACTTTACCACAGCTTTCAGCCGCTACTTGGCATCGTTTACGAGCCTACATAAGTTACAGTGCGGATTCTGTAACTTTCATCTTTTGCTACCTCGAATGGACAATTTGATGCCACTTAAACAAAATTATAATGAATTGTTTCAATTATGTACTAATTTCGCTCCAACAATTAAAAAAAAAAGATTACAAATTCGTATTCAAATCTTAATGTAAAATATTGAATTTGTTTTTAGGTTGCCTTGGAACAAAGCAGTGAATCAACAGCAACAGATATAATGCTTATCAAATGGTGACGTGATATAGCTGCTTGTAAGAAGAAAGTTCAGAAAAAATTACCGTTTTTATGAAGTAGTCCTTGTTAATGCATATGTTAATACTATATATAGTATAGTACCTTTACATGATAATTCAGTGCAGACTATATTACAATTGCACCACAATTTCAGTTTCAGCCATTAAAAATTTTACATCTTGCACAGAATTTACTGTCGAATGCGCATTTTATAGCCAATACATCACTACAAGCTTTGGAATTTTCGGACTTTTTCATTTGTTTCTGCAGTTGTTCCAAGGACACAGTTTATCAGTTGCTTTTAGTGGTGGTGGAGGGGAAAATTATTTTATTGTTATAAACAGGCATGCATTTATCACTTGGTGTTATGGAGTTCCATCTTCGGTACTGCTGTTCTTTTTTTTCTATGCATTTACTTGCAACATTTTTGACTACATATTATTACGAGGTACGAGGTATTGATTTCTTTTCTCACACAAGTAAGTAAATATGACACCATATTTCATGTTCAGAACACAGAATCGTAAATTTGTAATATTTTGTCTGGATTAAACGAAGTCACACAAGTGAAGTGTACCTTCGTTAGTTAACTCGTTTCACTTTCTGAGCTTGACAAATTGCTCATGTCGCATCAACAGGTCAAGGCTACAACAACAGTTCCGAAGGTCTTAGTACAACTGGCATTCTCTGGGGCCATGAAACAACATTACGAACTCCAATGCCATCGTCACATTCTTTTAATCAGATTTATTATCGGAACGCGTTTCCTCTCTGTGTTGCACATATTGTAAGAAATTGGGTCTTACACAGAAGTTGGTTTGAATGCCCTCAGCTAACTCTCCCTGTACATGGTCAAAATTGTCAATTACTTCAACTTCGAAATTCTAAACGGTCACCCACATATATATGGCATTCCCTTTTATTTATTACCAGTAGATTCCTTAATTTATGCTACTGTACAGACTGAGGCTTTACTCGATTCTTGCAATTCTTTAAATGTAATTAATTTTGAATTTTTGGCTTCTTTAACTAAACCTTATCATTTTTCGCATGGTAAGCAGGACTTCTATGGCATTACTTTCTGGCTTTTGGTTGAAATTGTAGGTTCTATTCAATTACATATTAAGTTATCTGGTTTTTCCTGGAATGTGAACTTTGCTATAGTTCCATGCCTTCCTTATATTATTGTGGATGCATCGTTTATGCTAAATTCTCAAATGTCATATTTTTCAAACCTTACCTTAAGGTTCGCATTTAACACTGCAGAAGCGATTAAATTTTCATTGGCTTCACGCAATGTTTCGTGCACACATGCATCACCTTGCCTTTCTGTTTTCACGGAAGTTAGCTTGCTTCATTTACAAAAGGACCAACATCAAATATGAGAAGTCATTGCGGATTATTCGGATGCATTATCCCATACAATCGCAAACCGTGAAGGGCATGCAACATGATATTCAATTGCTAGACAATACGCCCGTCCATACACCACCATATAAACCGTCGCCGCCGAAAGAGGATATCCTTCGTACAGAAATAGTCCTTGCTTTTTGGTTCCCAAACCAAATAATAAGGCTAAACTTGTCATTGATTATAAACAATTGAACAAACATATACTTTGATTCTATGTCATTGCCCGACCTCCAAACTGCGGTTCATTATTTTAGGAATGCCAAGGTGTTTACCACATTGTATCTAAATCCGGCACATTATAAAATTTCGTTGCCTTCAGCTTCCAGACCGTTAACAGCTTTTCCTACTCCTTGGAATTTTTACCAGTTTAGTAGGGTTCCCTTTAGATTGTCAACTGGGTCGCAAGTTCTTTCCCGGTTGAAGGCTCGTATTTTGCATAAATTTAAATTCAATTTACTTTGAGGGTCTTTAGATGAATATTACGTTTTGATCAATTGAGTTTTATTTATGGACGCCCTTTAACTGCTGCGGGTCTTAGAGTCCCATTCTATATTGGGCGTAAAAGACCGGTGATTTTTCTCACACTTTTTATCAGGCTTGAGGTTCTTTTACGTGCAGTAAATCTACGAAACGGGACCACCGACTTTACTTCCCTTCCGAAGGAAGCTATGCTAAGGATTTTTACGCCCGAAAAAATCCATCGCCCTCGGCGGGTTTAAACCCGCGACCTCCTTCACTAGAGGCTAGCATGGTAACCACTATGCCACGGAGGAACTTTGAACGTGATGAACATTAGAGAAGAGTCCTTTAGATGAACATTTACCTCCTGTTTTCGATTGCCTCTTACAGTCCGTCCGTCGAAGGTACAGTTTGCTGTTGGACAAATTTCCTTTTTGGGACACCTTATTTCTCCAGCCGGCATTTTCTCCGACTAGGACATCGGCTACTAGACATTTTCCTTCGCTTACAAATCACGAAGTCCTTCCTTTTAAGGTATGTTTTCCCTTTGTTCCAAGTTTATCCCTGATTTGGCAGCTGCATCTGAACCCATCTATGCGTTACGTCGCAAGGATGTTAAATGTTGAACATTGGTCCATCAACAAGCATTTGAAAAGTTAAAAACGCCATTATGGATCCGCCGGGTTTAGCTATGATTAATTTTTGTAGTCCTTTTATACTTCAGACTAATACCTCTGTATTTGCTGTTTCCGCAGTTTTGTTAGAAGATTGTGGCCAAGGACGTGAGAGTGTATCTTACTTTTCACGTACTTTGCATTAGAACGCCTTTTGTCGGTGTATGAGTAGCTGTGGTATCTGCCTGCAATAAATTTTGGCCGTCTCTCGAACGCCGTCATTTTGAATTCGAATGTGATAACCCAGCAATTACTTGGGTGCTATGTCACAAACGACAAACATGAAAATCAGCCAGATGGGCGGTCGGTTTACGTGCCTTTCAGTTTACTGTTCAGCATATTCGAAATGCAGATAATTGTACTGCCGACGCACTTTCTCGCTTGTTTCACGAGCATTCATCACCACGTGATCATAATCCGCAAATTGCGATGCTCAACATCTTATCGCGTGATTTTTCGGCATTATTTACCTCCTTGCCCGAACATAAACGCCTTGATCCGCATTTAGGTACGATTTGTCAGCAGTATAAGGATAGTCAAATCAGGTTCCGTTATATTTTTAAACATATTTTGTTTTATACTTTACCTAAACACACACGTGTTACACATTCGTTTACCTCAGGCATTAATTCAAGTTGTACTTATGTGTTTTCATTCCTCGCAGTTTGGCGCTCACTTCTCCAACTAAATGCAACATTCGTCGTCGTTTGGTTTTTTATTTATGGGCGCTCTTTAATTACTATGGTTCTTAGTGTCCCATTCTATATTGGGTGCGAAAGACCAGAAATTTGGCTCGGAGGCTTCTTTATCAGGTTTGAGGTTCTTTACGTGCCGTAAATCTATTACACGGGACCACCGCTTTATTTTCCTTCTGAAGGAAGCCATGCTACGACTTTTTACGCCCGAAAAAAATCCATCGCACTCCGCCGGGTTTGACTCCACGACCCGAATATGCACCGGGATATCTTTAAGTATCTTAAACATTGCTCTGTGTGTTTAACCTCCGCAATCTACTAGTTTTGAATTCTTGAGTTCTCGTTTGGCAGTCTATCCAATGGAACGTTTGTTTCTGTACTTTACTGGGCCCTTACCACAATCGACCCCGCATTGTAATAGATGCCTTTACCACGTTTATTTGGCTGATTCGGTACGTGCCTCTAATCCTATTGCTCTTCTATCGGGTAGGTATATTTTCTTCCTTTGGTCTTCGCCAAACATTAGTTTCGGATATTTCTTACTTTAAAGCTCGTGCATTTTGCGCCTTTTTATTTGACAATGGCATTGGGTTAGGTCATACTTATCCTTATTACCCATATCCCTCTCTTGTGGAATGGGTAAATCGTAATTTGAAGAGCACATTAATTGCGCTCAATGCTCTAGATCACCACCTTTGGGATGTTCGTTTGGCAACCTTCCAACTTACGTTTAATTTTGTGTATCCACGAAGCTCATCAACAAATACCATTTAACCTTATGTTTCGTTTTCAGCTTGCCTGTCCTCTTGCCAGCGTGTGGCAGCTTCGCGAATTCCTTCCAGCTGATCCGTATCCAGCAGCAGTAAATAACCTTTGGTAGTCGGCTTTCCGCCAGCTTTGGGTTAACCGACAGCAACATGAAAGTAGATATAATCTTTCTCGCCAGCCTCCTCCTTTTCAGGTTGGGGATTTGGTGCTCTTGAAGAATTACCTTTCCAGTGATGCAGCACAACACTTTACTCACGAATTCGCACCTCGTTATATTGGCCCATTTCGTACCATCACAGTCATATTCAAAGTTTCTTTCCAGCTCCAACATTGTGTTTCCGGCAAAAGCACCTCGGCCCATGCGTCGCAGTTACGATTTGCTTCCACAGCTCCCTTGCCTCTCGATATGTACCTTGCTCGGAAATATCGAGTTTGGCATGGACTTTTGCGCTTCTTGCAACCCCTAGTTCTTTCCTCTTTTTTCGCCCAGGTATATGCAAGTCGCATTTATCTCTTTAATTCCATGTCAATATATATATATATATATCATATTCTCTATTGTTTGTTTTTATGAAGATTATTATGTGTGATATATGCGTATGTTCTTGTGGACAAGATATTTTGTCTCATATTTATTCTAACCTTTTTTGTATGCGTTATGCAGCTTGTCTCGCTGTCAATTGTCCTACATGCACCTATTTTTTCTTTTACGTTGGTAAACCTAAAAGTGATTTATTATTTATGTACCCACAATATTGCCATTTTTAGGCCTTTGGTGTTTTCAGTTATATGCTTATTATTATTATTATTATTATTATTATTATTATTATTATTATTATTATTATTATTATTATTATTATTATTATTATTATTATTATAATAATTATTATGCTGTTATTCTGTTTTGATGTCCTTTCACGATGTTTTTTTTTCTCGCCTTGGCTTGTTATATTGTTACTCGCTTCCGTCATGTATGACGTTATTTTTGCCGAAATTTGTTGTATATGCTCACCGATATGGGACCTGCGAGATGTCGTTTGGACCTCACCTCGCTGTAGCGCACCTTTTCGGTGGAGGGATGAGTTTGAGCCATGAATGACTCCCCCATTATAGAAAGTGCTCAAGCTTTGTTGATTTAGGATCCAGTGCTAGCAGCATTTTCGTTTCACACCAGGAATAATATTTAGTTGAACTGCATGACAAGTTGGTGTGGTGATAATTCATCGCAGTTGACGCATACAGCTGAGATGTGGTCACGTGGCAGGTTCCGTCGGTTCGCCCGAGGGTTGACGGGGCGAAGTGAATACGAAGAAGTTTCTGACAAGCTAGCATTAGAAAAGGATCCTCTTATAAACCTGTATGGGGAAGCGGCGCACTCAGTCTTTTTCCTCTTATTCCAAAATTTCAACTATCATTTCTGGTCTGTAAGCATTATTTTAAAATTATAATTGGACACGTTTAAATTCATTTGTGCGTAGAAACAGAGCAGGTGCTTTAATTTGAGATAGTTGTAGAAAGTTAAGGGCGAATAGAAATCAGCAACATAACCAAAGATTTCGTAAAGCTTCAACTGTAAATTATCAAAGGCAACAACACGATTATGAAATTATTGCTGTTCTTAAAAGTTACAACGAAAAACTATAGAAATGTGAATTGTAAATTATCAAAGACCACGAAAGGATTTATGAATTTGAATTGTGAAACCTTTACAAATTATTCAAGTTAAAATATATATTATATCTGCAAGTTACTCTAATTTCTATACGTGTCTAAATCTTTGCTCTTATTCCCTTTTCCTACAGTGTGAAGTATTTAAGGAAACATTTCATCACCTTTAGGGATTTTAACTCATGTTAGGTAAATAATGCTAAGTAAAATGGGCCCAGCAATAGCAGGAATTGTAACGTTGAACCTAAGTGTAATATACTATGTAATATAATAGTGTTACGAAATAGTAAAGACGTTACAATAGAAAGGTCTTTATGTAAAGATAACAAATTACTAGCAGAAGATGCAGCAAAAGTGTTAGCGCAGAGACTTTTTTTTTTGAAAATCTGTTTTTGAAAGCTACACAGCAGTTGACATGCTAGCATTGATCATGGTTGGTTTGTTTTTAAAACTATTGTACTATATTGCTGATGCTGAAGTAAGGAAGTGCTTATTACTTTATGATTATCGTAATTACTCGTGTACCATGGGCAGTTTTTTTAATTTGTTATGGTGGAAGCATTGCTTTTCTCTCGCGTAGTCCTACACGTGTATTTTCGGCATGCAAGTGCACAAAATGTAACAGTGTTAGTGATAGCATCAGCTTCAGTCTTTATTCCTCTCCAGTGTATATGATAGTTGTGATTTAGGTACCATCCGTTCTTTGTAACCAGCGTTCGGTTTCACACCTCAGTGGACTTACAAAAATGAGCACTATAAGATTGCATTCATTCAGTGCTGCAGAAAAAGTGTAAATTATCAAAGAAGTGGAAGAAATAGTAAATATACGTACATAATCTTGTATGCGTGAGTTTGTAATACACATACACTTAAACACAACCTTTTTTTGGGGGGGGGCAAGGCTTGAAAAATCAAGCGTGCGTCTTACTTTGTGTACGTGGTACACGAGTAAATATGCTACCTGTGTGCTGAAGTTCCACTTTAGTTTGGTTTTAATCACCTGCTTTACTTCCCTTCCGAAGGAAGACATGCTAAGGATGTTTACGTCCGAAAAAATCCATTGCCCTCCCCCGGGTTTGAACCCGCGACCTCGGGAACTAGAGGCCAGCATGATAACCACTACACCACGGATGACCCAAGAAAGAATTTCCCGAATAATTCCAAACTTGGTGGAACTGTAGAAGAGTGTGCAAGCAGTAAGTGATTAGGTCTACAGAGAGATGGGGTACACGTAGGCCGAACAGAGCCCTCTCGTGTGAGTCCGACAAGGTCAGTGTTGCGCCCAGTGTAGTCAGTGCAGAGCTATCAAACAACGTGGAATCAGTAAAGTGAATACCAGTATGCCTCATCGACGTCAAAGGGAGTCATATCGGCATGTGGGTTAGAATAGGGCAGAATGATCGGGCTCCGGGAAGCAGGTTTGTCATACCGTAACATTTCGGCTCGTACAGGTTATGCTGCTACGACAGTAATGCATGTGTGGAAGCAGTGGATAGATGGTCGTCCGCAGCGAAGAGCGGGTACTGGACCACAGCACGGGATGATCGTCATCTTGTTCGCATGACCATAACGGACCGTACAGCTTCATCCACAAGCTCGACGCTGGAGCACTGCAACAGATGTGAACTTGTCTGCATCAACGGTTCGTCGCCGTCTACTACAGGTTGGATTGGTTGCATACATGCAATTACGTCGGCTTCCATTGTCCAGAAACCACAAGCTCCTCCGACTGCAATGGGCACGTAAACACCGTCACTGGGGTGCTGAGTGGTAAAATGTGGTCTTTTCGGACGAGTCCCGCTTCAACGTGTCCTACAGTGATGGCCGCATACGTGTCCGGCGGTACTGTGGTGAGTGCAACCTGCAGGGCTGCATTGTTGAGCGGCATAGCGGATAAACACCAGGTGTGATAGTTTGGGGTGCCATTGGTTACAACAACCGATCTCGCCTCCTACGAATTGAGGGACTTTGAACAGCAACCGGTACCTAACGGTGGTTGTAGAGCCTGAGGTACTCCCCCTACTTCAGGCATCTCCACAGGTCACATTTCAACAGGACAATGTCCGGCCACATACTGCAAGGAATGTACAAGACTTCTTCGAACAGCGATGGGTACCATTGCTTCCCTGGCCTGCACGTTCGCCTGACATGTCGCCTAACGAACATGTCTGGAATATGGTTGGTTGGCATCTGGTGTGTCACAGTCCTCAGTAACCAGTGTCACGGATTTGTGGGCTCAAACACAAACTGTGTGGAGGGAAATCCCTCAGGAGCTTATTCAGAAGCTTTTTTATCCAATGCCATGGCGAATAGCAACTCTATTTGCAGCGCTTGGAGGCCACACCAAATACTGAATATTAGGGCTCAAAGGTCATGTATAGATTTGAAAAGTTTATCATTTGTTACCTGTATGTACCTAACCTGTGGTATTAAATTCATTGAATTCATGCATTTCCTTCGCGGTGTTTCAATTTTCACAAATGACAGTGCAGAATTCTGTTTTACTTCTCATAAAGTATTGGAAAAAACAATACAAGAATTTAGTAAAAGAACTTTCTTATTCCCAATTGCGTAGAGGTAAAGGTTGAGTAAAGCATTGGCTGCATAGAATATCCTATTTCTTAAGTACAGATCCTTCTTATTTCCATGTTAATGTTTTTGAACTTTTAGGACTGTTTACTTTCATTTTACAAAAGTTAAAAGTACTTAGAATTGTTGAACAAGGTTCATTAGCTGAGGGTTTAATTTGTCCTAGTTTGCCAACAAATATGGGGGAAGAGTGGAGCAGGTCACATCTCAATGTAAAGAAACCAAATTCTTTAATTTTGGTTTTGTAAAGATAAGAATTTGAAATCCCTAGTAGGTTTGTATTGATAGTTACAGAAAGTGAAACTAGAGTCACCAGAAAATTATTATAATTTTAAATTGTGTTAGTTAAAGTTCAAAGACAGGCATTAGCATACAATGTCAATGATCAGTTTATTTTACAAGTGTTCCATCCATACATCACAGGTGGTCCAGTAGCTGATATAATTCTATGAGGTATAAGTGAAAGTAAATCAAAGTGGTGTCTTTCAGAAATAATTCAGTTATTGATTTCATCAGTACATTATAATAAACTGTTATCAGTTATATATTTTCATAAGTAAAAGGAAGATGAACGATTTGCCAGATTTGTTGAAGATCAGAAATGTAATTCAGGCATTATGAGCAGTTTATACTGAAGTGATACTGTTGGTACCATAATATTGCAGAAATTAGGTCCAATATAAATGACACAAACCATTAAAACTATAAAGTAAGCAAACATCTAGAATGGTGGGGAGAATTCTTCAGTGTTATCCTGGGTACAAATAGGATTGGAACAGTAACAGGAATTGCTTTAGTAGATTCTGGTAGCAGCATTTCACTAATTCATGCACAGTTTGCAAAACATTGAAATTTGAGCCAATACACAATAAAATGCACAGGTATCTCAATAGAACTGTTGGTTATATTAGGCAAAATTAAGTTAGCACTTAGAGTAGGTTAATTCCAAAGGCGTGCCTAGACTTTCATAGAAGTTATTTTAGTGCTGATTTTATTGTAAAACCTCAGATTATAGTAGATATTGTAAATAGAAATATTTCTTTTGCTATTGCAAG
Source organism: Deroplatys truncata (assembly GCA_030765065.1). Taxonomy (NCBI): domain Eukaryota; kingdom Metazoa; phylum Arthropoda; class Insecta; order Mantodea; family Mantidae; genus Deroplatys; species Deroplatys truncata. Next base: position 685,855 of record CM060980.1, read on the forward strand.
TTCATATTAGTTACAAATATTGGATAAGCCATTTGTGAACCATTTTAACAACACCAGTTTGTTAAATGAAAAAAAAAATAAGAGATACACTGCGCGAGTCTTCTCATCCTGCGGATTTGTAACTATGCGATTGCAGGTACTGACACCCACTGATTAGGGCTACAGTGGTGATTGCTGTTAATGTGCAGTAGTAGCGCAATGGTTAACATGCTGGAAAGTCATGCTGAAGGTCGGAAGTTCAAATCACGCCTGCAAATAAATTAGTCTTTTATTCATTTCTGTTTATGTATTGAGAACATTCTATCAAATCATGATTTCTTTCCGAATGCACTAGAAAGTGGATTTGCCTATAAATACGAAGTTCCAGCCATTCATGCTCACTGTGGAACAATGTTTCTGAATAGAGTGTATCTGGACATGCTGTTAGTATATGGGAAGCGCAACAGAATGCACAAGTCGTCCATACCAACAGAGGTTTCCGTACAGATCACACATTTTAGCAAGTTGCGAACCGCCTTCTGGAATCAGGAACAGTGTACAAGGCACCACATCCACAAAGAGATCACCCTGTCTGTGACCAAACAAAGGTGGATCATGTGACTGACTAGTCATTCAGCATCCGCATTGTAGTACGAGGGACACTCACAGGGATTTCAATATTAGGCAATCCTTCACGTGGAGAATACTACATCATGCAAACTTTCACCCTTATCATCTTCAACAACACCAGGAGCCACTGCAACCGGACCATGGATGGAGAATGGCGTTTGCTAGGTGGATCATATGACAAACTGAACAAGATCGTATTTTTTGGCAACTGTGATATTTACAGACAAAGCAGGGTTCCACAATACAGGGCTTGTAAATCGCCACAACTTGCATTACTGGAGCACTGTAAACCCACATTGGATGCGAGAGGCGGCCTTACAAGTCCGATGAGTTTCAACGTTTGGGCTGATATATTCGGTGATCATCTAATATGTTTCTATGTATGTATGTTTTTATTCACCGAGAGAATTTTCTTACAAATTCATGGCTTCGTCAAGATTTAAGTAATATAGGAGGAATATATACAGGAAATATACATTTTTCTCCTGTTATATACAGAGAATTACATATTAATTAATGAACAATAATAATAATAATAATAATAATAATAATAATAGTAACAGTAAGTTAACTTATTAGTTTTTGAATTATTAAAAAAACTCTTCCATACTATAAAAAGTTTGCTTAATTAAAAAAAATGTAACATTGTATATTTAAACCTTCTGAGGATGGGAACAACGGTTTCCCGAAACATGTTAAGTGAGTAAACTTAAGTGATGTTAGTGTTACAATTCCGACTCACCTTTAAATAATATTCAATACACATCACTGTTTCTAGCCTCTTTTCATTACAATATTAATGTAACATTGTGTCTAAACTTAATTTGATTACAAACATTTACCTTATTTGTAATGAGGTTGTACATTTGTATTCCCTTATGCAGTATTGAGTTGGCCTTTTTCGTTGTTCTGGCTGTCTGTAAGTGTATTTTATTACTGTTTCTAGTGGAATGTTCATGTACAGTGTTGTTCATATTGAATAGATGAATGTTGTTCCTTATAAAGCATACAGTTTCTAATATATACAGGCTCGGTAGAGTAAGAATATTATGTTGACGGAAGTCTGCTTTACATGATGTTATCCTACTAAGGTTTAGCATTAGCCTGATTATTTTTTTTCTGTAGTACGAAAAGAGTGCTTATTTCACTGCCAGATCCCCAAATAAATATACCATAGGCAAGTGCAGATTGCACATAAGAGAAGTATATCATTTTTAGTGTTTTTTGGTTACAAATGTCTTTTAAAACAGATATTACATAGTGTGCTCTATTTATTCTTGTTGTAACATTCTTAATATGGCTTTCCCAATTTAGGAGTTTATCAATTGTGATTCCCAAGAATTTTGTTTCATTATTCTATACAATTTTTGGTCCTACTGATTTACTACCTCTATTAGATTGTGTAATGCACATAGAGTGAGATTTTTTCCCATTTAATATTAATTTCTTTGTAGTTAGCCATTTTGCCATATTAGTCATCACATCATCAGCTTGCCTTTGCAGGTTGGTGCATGTATTACCCTGGAGAATAAGATTGGTTATCATCAGCATATAATATAGTCTCAGCATGTGGTATATTGACAGGCAGATCATTAATGTATACTAGAAAGAGTAAAGGTCCAAATCACTGGGAATCGCTATATCCACTTCCAACAACACCAGCTGCCTACTCTAATGGATGAAGTGCTGTTGCAGAACCGACTATGTGGTACCAACATGATGGGGTGCCAGCTCATTTGATCCATCCTGTAACAGTTTATCTCGATGCCATCCACCCTGAGTGATAGATCGGATGCCATGGACCAATAGGCTGGTCAGCACGCTCAACAGATCTAACCCCATTAAATTTGTTCCTATGGGGTTATCTTAAAGATATAGTGTACCAGGAGTGGCCAATGACCCCTCAAAAGCTCAGGGAACGCATCATATTAGCTTGCCATTACATCACACCGGCCATGTTTCGCCAGGTTCGGCTGGCGATGATAGACTGAGATGTTGCTTCAACCGGCATGGTGGCCAGTTCGAACACCTATTACAATCACATGGACGAAACGGGTAAATTGTAAAGGTTTATCTGTGTGATGGTCCAGCATGATGTCATAGTCACTATTAAATGTACTACTTTGGGAACCAGAGAGGTTCATAACGATCATAATACTAGCTATAAACGTTATCTGTGTGATGGTCCAGCATGATGTCATAGTCACTATTAAATGTACTACTTTGGGAACCAGAGAGGTTCATAACGATCATAATACTAGCTATAAACGTTATCTGTGTGATGGTCCAGCATGATGTCATAGTCACAGTTAAATGCACCACTTTGAGAACCAGAGAGGTTCACAACGATCATAATACTAGCTACAAACGTTGTCTGTGTGATGGTCCAGCATGATGTCATAGTCACTGTTAAATGTACTACTTTGAGAACCAGAGAGGTTCACATGGATCTTAATGTGGGCTACAAACGTTATCTGTGTGAGCCACTGTTAAATGCACTACTTTGAGAACCAGAGAGGTTCACATGGATCCTAATGTGGGCTACAAACGTTATCTGTGTGAGCCGCTGTTAAATGCACTACTTTTTGAACCAGGGAGGTTCACATGGATCTTAATGTGGGCTACAAACGTTATCTGTGTGAGCCACTGTTAAATGCACTACTTTTTGAACCAGGGAGGTTCACGTGGATCCTAATGTGGGCTACAAACGTTATCTGTGTGAGCCACTGTTAAATGCACTACTTTGAGAACCAGAGAGGTTCACGTGGATCCTAATGTGGGCTACAAACGTTATCTGTGTGAGCCGCTGTTAAATGCACTACTTTTTGAACCAGGGAGGTTCACATGGATCTTAATGTGGGCTACAAACGTTATCTGTGTGAGCCACTGTTAAATGCACTACTTTGAGAACCAGAGAGGTTCACGTGGATCCTAATGTGGGCTACAAACGTTATCTGTGTGAGCCGCTGTTAAATGCACTACTTTTTGAACCAGGGAGGTTCACATGGATCTTAATGTGGGCTACAAACGTTATCTGTGTGAGCCACTGTTAAATGCACTACTTTGAGAACCAGAGAGGTTCACGTGGATCCTAATGTGGGCTACAAACGTTATCTGTGTGAGCCACTGTTAAATGCACTACTTTGAGAACCAGAGAGGTTCACGTGGATCCTAATGTGGGCTACAAACGTTATCTGTGTGAGCCACTGTTAAATGCACTACTTTGAGAACCAGAGAGGTTCACGTGGATCCTAATGTGGGCTACAAACGTTATCTGTGTGAGCCACTGTTAAATGCACTACTTTGAGAACCAGAGAGGTTCACGTGGATCCTAATGTGGGCTACAAACGTTATCTGTGTGAGCCGCTGTTAAATGCACTACTTTTTGAACCAGGGAGGTTCACATGGATCTTAATGTGGGCTACAAACGTTATCTGTGTGAGCCACTGTTAAATGCACTACTTTGAGAACCAGAGAGGTTCACAATGGATTTTAATGTGGGCTACAAACGTTATCTGTGTGATGGTCCAGCATGATGTCATAGTCACTATTAAATGCACCACTTTGAGAACCAGAGAGGTTCATAACGATCATAATACTAGCTATAAACGTTATCTGTGTGATGGTCCAGCATGATGTCATAGTCACTATTAAATGTACTACTTTGGGAACCAGAGAGGTTCACAAGAATGTTAATGTAGACTACAAATGTTATCTGTGTGATGGTCCAGCATGATGTACTAGTCACTGTTAAATGTACTACTTTGGGAACCAGAGAGGTTCACAACGATCTTCATATGGACTACAAACGTTATCTGTGTGATGGTCCAGCATGATGTCAGAGTCACTATTAAATGTACTACTTTGGGAACCAGAGAGGTTCACAACGATCTTAATATGGACTACAAACGTTATCTGTGTGATGGTCCAGCATGATGTCATAGTCACTGTTAAATGCACCACTTTGAGAACCAGAGAGGTTCACAACGATCATAATACTAGCTACAAACGTTATCTGTGTGATTGTCCAGCATGATGTCATAGTCACTATTAAATGTACTACTTTGGGAACCAGAGAGGTTCACAAGGATGTTAATGTAGACTACAAACGTTATCTGTGTGATGGTCCAGCATGATGTCATAGTAACTGTTAAATGTACTACTTTGAGAACCAGAGAGGTTCACAAGGATCATAATACTGGCTACAAACGTTATCTGTGTGATGGTCCAGCATGATGTCATAGTCAGTGTTAAATGTACTACTTTGGGAACCAGAGAGGTTCACAAGGATCATAACACGGGCTACAAACGTTATCTGTGTGATGGTCCAGCATGATGTCATAGTCACTGTTAAATGCACCACTTTGAGAACCAGAGAGGTTCACAACGATCATAATACTAGCTACAAACGTTATCTGTGTGATTGTCCAGCATGATGTCATAGTCACTATTAAATGTACTACTTTGGGAACCAGAGAGGTTCACAAGGATGTTAATGTAGACTACAAACGTTATCTGTGTGATGGTCCAGCATGATGTCATAGTCACTGTTAAATGCACTACTTTGGGAACCAGAGAGGTTCACAACGATCTTAATATGGACTACAAACGTTATCTGTGTAATGGTCCAGCATGATGTCATAGTCACTGTTAAATACACTACTTTGGGAACCAGAGAGGTTCACAAGGATCTTATTATGGACTACAAACGTTATCTGTGTGATGGTCAAGCATGATGTCATAGTCACTGTTAAATGCACCACTTTGAGAACCAGAGAGGTTCACAACGATCTTAATATGGACTACAAACGTTATCTGTGTGATGGTCCAGCATGATGTCATAGTCACTGTTAAATGCACTACTTTGGGAACCAGAGAGGTTCACAACGATCTTAATATGGACTACAAACGTTATCTGTGTGATGGTCCAGCATGATGTCATAGTCACTGTTAAATGCACTACTTTGGGAACCAGAGAGGTTCACAACGATCATAATATGGTCTACAAATGTTATCTGTGTGATGGTCCGGCATGATGTCATAGTCACTGTTAAATGCACTACTTTGGGAACCAGAGAGGTTCACAACGATCTTAATATGGACTACAAATGTTACCTGTGTGATGGTCCAGCATGATGTCATAGTCACTGTTAAGTGCACTACTTTGGGAACCAGAGAGGTTCACAACGATCTTAATATGGACTACAAACGTTATCTGTGTGATGGTCCAGCATGATGTCATAGTCACTGTTAAATGCACTACTTTGGGAACCAGAGAGGTTCACAACGATCTTAATATGGCTACAAACGTTATCTGTGTGATGGTCCAGCATGATGTCATAGTCACTGTTAAATGCACCACTTTGAGAACCACAGAGGTTCACAAGGATCTTAATATGGCTACAAACGTTATCTGTGTGATGGTCCAGCATGATGTCATAGTCACTGTTAAATGCACTACTTTGGGAACCAGAGAGGTTCACAAGGATCTTAATATGGACTACAAACGTTATCTGTGTGATGGTCCAGCATGATGTCATACTCACTGTTAAATACACTACTTTGTGAACCAGAGAGGTTCACAAGGATCTTAATATGGACTACAAACGTTATTTGTGTGATGGTCCAGCACGATGTCATAGTCACTGTTAAATGCACTACTTTGGGAACCAGAGAGGTTCACAAGGATCTTAATATGGGCTACAAACGTTATCTGTGTGAGTCACTGTTAAATGCACTACTTTGTGAACCAGAGAGGTTCACAAGGATCTTACTGTGGGCTACAAACGTTATCTGTGTGAATCACTGTTAAATGCAGTACTTTGTGAACCAGAGAGGTTCACAAGGATCTTAATGTGGGCTACAAACGTTATCTGTGTGATGGTCCAGCACAATGTCATAGTCACTGTTAAATGCACTACTTTGGGAACCAGAGAGGTTCACAAGGATCTTAATATGGGCTACAAACGTTATCTGTGTGAGTCACTGTTAAATGCACTACTTTGTGAACCAGTGAGGTTCACAAGGATCTTGATGTGGGCTACAAACGTTATCTGTGTGAGTCACTGTTAAATGCACTACTTTGTGAACCGGAGAGGTTCACAAGGATCTTAATATGGGCTACAAACGTTATCTGTGTGAGTCACTGTTAAATGCACTACTTTGTGAACCAGAGAGGTTCACAAGGATCTTAATGTGGGCTACAAACCTTATCTGTGTGATGGTCCAGCATGATGTCATAGTCACTGTTAAATGTACGACTTTGGGAACCAGAGAGGTTAACAAGGATGTTAATGTAGACTACAAACGTTATCTGTGTGATGGTCCAACATGATGTCATAGTCACTGTTAAATGCACTACTTTAGGAACCAGAGAGGTTCACAAGGATCTTAACACGGGCTACAAACGTTATCTGTGTGATGGTCCAGCATGATGTCATAGTCACTGTTAAATGCACTACTTTGGGAACCAGAGAGGTTCCCAAGGATCTTAATGTGGGCTACAAACGTTATCTGTGTGATGTTCCAGCATGATGTCCTAGTCACTGTTAAATGCACTACTTTGGGAAACAGAGAGGTTCACAAGGATCTTAATATGGCTACAAACGTTATCTGTGTGATGGTCCAGCATGATGTACTAGTCAGTGTTAAATGTACTACTTTGGGAACCAGAGAGGTTCACAAGGATCTTAATGTGGGCTACACACGTTATCTGTGTGATGGTCCAGCATGATGTACTAGTCACTGTTAAATGCACTACTTTGGGAACCAGGGAGAAAAATAAAAATTGAGTTTTATTTATGGACGCACTTTAACTACTATGGTTCTTAGCGTCCCATTCTATATTGGGCGTGAAACACCTGTAATTTTGCTCAGAGGCCTCTTTATCAGGCTTGAGGTTCTTTTACGTGCCGTAAATCTACGACACGGGACCACCGGCTTTACTTCCCTTCCGAAGGAAGCCGTGCTAACGATTTTTACGCCCGAAAAAATCCATCGCCCTTCGCCGGGTTTGAACCCGCAACCTTGGGAACTAGAGGCTAGCACGGTACCACTAGTCCACGGAGGACGACAGGAACCAGGGAGGTTCACAAGGATCTTAATATGGCTACAAACGTTATCTGTGTGATGGTCCAGCATGATGTCATAGTCACTGTTAAATGCACTACTTTGGGAACCAGAGAGGTTCACAAGGATCTTAATATGGCTACAATCGTTATCTGTGTGATGGTCCAGCATGATGTCATAGTCACTGTTAAATGCACTACTTTGGGAACCAGAGAGGTTCACAAGGATCATAACACGGGCTACAAACGTTATCTGTGTGATGGTCCAGCAGGATGTCATAGTCAGTGTTAAATGTACTACTTTGAGAACCAGAGAGGTTCACAAGGATCTTAATATGGCTACAATCGTTATCTGTGTGATGGTCCAGCATGATGTCATAGTCACTGTTAAATGCACTACTTTGGGAACCAGAGAGGTTCACAAGGATCATAACACGGGCTACAAACGTTATCTGTGTGATGGTCCAGCATGATGTCATAGTCACTGTTAAATGCACTACTTTGGGAACCAGAGAGGTTCACAAGGATCATAACACGGGCTACAAACGTTATCTGTGTGATGGTCCAGCATGATGTCATAGTCACTGTTAAATGCACCACTTTGAGAACCAGAGAGGTTCACAAGGATCTTAATATGGCTACAAACGTTATCTGTGTGATGGTCCAGCATGATGTCATAGTCACTGTTAAATGCACTACTTTGGGAACCAGAGAGGTTCACAAGGATCATAACACGGGCTACAAACGTTATCTGTGTGATGGTCCAGCATGATGTCATAGTCACTGTTAAATGCACCACTTTGAGAACCAGAGAGGTTCACAAGGATCTTAATATGGCTACAAACGTTATCTGTGTGATGGTCCAGCATGATGTCATAGTCACTGTTAAATGCACTACTTTGGGAACCAGAGAGGTTCACAAGGATCATAACACGGGCTACAAACGTTATCTGTGTGATGGTCCAGCATGATGTCATAGTCACTGTTAAATGCACCACTTTGAGAACCAGAGAGGTTCACAAGGATCTTAATATGGCTACAAACGTTATCTGTGTGATGGTCCAGCATGATGTCATAGTCACTGTTAAATGCACTACTTTGGGAACCAGAGAGGTTCACAAGGATCATAACACGGGCTACAAACGTTATCTGTGTGATGGTCCAGCATGATGTCATAGTCACTGTTAAATGCACTACTTTGGGAACCAGAGAGGTTCCCAAGGATCTTAATGTGGGCTACAAACGTTATCTGTGTGATGGTCCAGCATGATGTCATAGTCACTGTTAAATGTACTACTTTGGGAACCAGAGAGGTTCACAACGATCTTAATGTGGCCTACAAACATTATCTCTGTGATGGTCCAGCACGATGTCATAGTCACTGTGAAATGTACTACTTTGAGAACCAGAGAGGTTCACAGCAATCTTAATATGGCTACAAACGTTATCTGTGTGATGGTCCAGCATGATGTCATAGTCACTGTTAAATGTACCACTTTGAGAACCAGAGAGGTTCACAGCGATCTTAATATGGCTACAAACGTTATCTGTGTGATGGTCCAGCATGATGTCATAGTCACTGTTAAATGTACTACTTTGAGAACCAGAGAGGTTCACAAGGATCATAATACTGGCTACGAACGTTATCTGTGTGATGGTCCAGCATGATGTCATAGTCACTGTTAAATGTACTACTTTGAGAACCAGAGAGGTTCACAGCGATCTTAATATGGCTACAAACGTTATCTGTGTGATGGTCCAGCATGATGTCATAGTCACTGTTAAATGTACCACTTTGAGAACCAGAGAGGTTCACAGCGATCTTAATATGGCTACAAACGTTATCTGTGTGATGGTCCAGCATGATGTCATAGTCACTGTTAAATGTAGTACTTTGAGAACCAGAGAGGTTCACAAGGTTCATAATACTGGCTACAAACGTTATCTGTGTGATGGTCCAGCATGATGTCATAGTCACTGTTAAATGTACTACTTTGAGAACCAGAGATGTTCACATGGATCTTAATATGGACTACAAACGTTATCTGTGTGATGGTCCACCATGATGTCATAGTCACTGTTAAATGTACTACTTTGAGAACCAGAGAGGTTCACAAGGATCATAATACTGGCTACAAACGTTATCCGTGTGATGTTCCAGCAGGATGTCATAGTCAGTGTTAAATGTACTACTTTGAGAACCAGAGAGGTTCACCAGGATCTTAATATTGACTACAAACGTTGTCTGTGTGATGGTCAAGCATGATGTCATAGTCACTGTTAAATGCACTACTTTGGGAACTAGAGAGGTTCACAAGGATCATAACACGGGCTACAAACGTTATCTGTGTGATGGTCCAGCATGATGTCATAGTCACTGTTAAATGCACCACTTTGAGAACCAGAGAGGTTCACAAGGATCTTAATATGGCTACAAACGTTATCTGTGTGATGGTCCAGCATGATGTCATAGTCACTGTTAAATGCACTACTTTGGGAACCAGAGAGGTTCACAAGGATGTTAATGTAGACTACAAACGTTATCTGTGTGATGGTCCAGCATGATGTCATAGTCACTGTTAAATGCACTACTTTGGGAACCAGAGAGGTTCCCAAGGATCTTAATGTGGGCTACAAACGTTATCTGTGTGATGGTCCAGCATGATGTCATAGTCACTGTTAAATGTACTACTTTGGGAACCAGAGAGGTTCACAACGATCTTAATGTGGGCTACAAACGTTATCTGTGTGATGGTCCAGCACGATGTCATAGTCACTGTTAAATGTACTACTTTGAGAACCAGAGAGGTTCACAGCAATCTTAATATGGCTACAAACGTTATCTGTGTGATGGTCCAGCATGATGTCATAGTCACTGTTAAATGTACTACTTTGAGAACCAGAGAGGTTCACAGCGATCTTAATATGGCTACAAACGTTATCTGTGTGATGGTCCAGCATGATGTCATAGTCACTGTTAAATGTACTACTTTGAGAACCAGAGAGGTTCACAAGGATCATAATACTGGCTACAAACGTTATCTGTGTGATGGTCCAGCATGATGTCATAGTCAGTGTTAAATGTACTACTTTGAGAACCAGAGAGGTTCACAGCGATCTTAATATGGCTACAAACGTTATCTGTGTGATGGTCCAGCATGATGTCATAGTCACTGTTAAATGCACTACTTTGGGAACCAGAGAGGTTCACAAGGATCATAACATGGGCTACAAACGTTATCTGTGTGATGGTCCAGCATGATGTCATAGTCACTGTTAAATGCACCACTTTGAGAACCAGAGAGGTTCACAAGGATCTTAATATGGCTACAAACGTTATCTGTGTGATGGTCCAGCATGATGTCATAGTCACTGTTAAATGTACTACTTTGAGAACCAGAGAGGTTCACAAGGATCATAATACTGGCTACAAACGTTATCTGTGTGATGTTCCAGCACGATGTCATAGTCAGTGTTAAATGTACTACTTTGAGAACCAGAGAGGTTCACCAGGATCTTAATATGGAGTACAAACGTTGTGTGTGTGATGGTCCAGCATGATGTCATAGTCACTGTTAAATATACTACTTTGAGAACCAGAGAGGTTCACAACGATCTTAATATGGACTACAAACGTTATCTGTGTGATGGTCAAGCATGATGTCATAGTCACTGTTAAATACACTACTTTGGGAACCAGAGAGGTTCACAACGATCTTAATGTGGGCTACAAACGTTATCTGTGTGATGTTCCAGCATGATGTCATAGTCACTGTTAAATGCACTACTTTGAGAAGCAGAGAGGTTCACAACGATCTTAATGTGGGCTACAAACGTTATCAGTGTGATGGTCCAGCATGATGTCATAGTCAGTGTTAAATGTACTACTTTGAGAACCAGAGAGGTTCACAACGATCTTAATATGGACTACAAATGTCATCTGTGTGATGGTCCAGCATGATGTCATAGTCACTGTTAAATGCTCTACTTTGGGAAGCAGAGAGGTTCACAAGGATCTTAATATGGGTTTACAAAGGTTATCTCATTTGTATGTACGTACTGCATTCAGGGCAGGATTTAGGTATTTTGCCACCCCTAGGCAGTGCTAAAATTTTCCGTCCCCAAACAATATAAGCAGCTAGTATATAAGCCATTAAATGAATGTTTCAACTCAGAAAAAAAATAAATTATTTGGAATAAAAATACATGCATCTTACTTGTAAAGTATAGCGACTTCCTTCGTTCTTTCTTCGTAGAAAAAGCACTGATGAAGTCATCGATGTTGATCTGACAAGGCACATCAGACTCGATGCAAAGCATTGACATAGCGTTCAGTTTCTCTTGGCATGTTGTTGAACGAAAATAATTTTTAACTCTATTGAGCACTGAAAGTGATCTCTCTGCCATACATTTTGCTATAGGTGTACACAGAAATATACGTAGCATTACACTGTAACGGTAAATGTTGCTTACGTAATATTTATAGCGTAAGTTATTAGAACTTGTAGATCATATGCTGTGCTGCTTTACTTCACGCGTTGCCATCTTGTGACGTCATTCCTTGTTTGGTTCGTAGCTCCCTCTGGCGTAGCAATTTGTATCAATTAGTTTCTGAAAGAATTTAAGGTTATGTATATTGTCCTCCGGCTAGCTATCATCTTATCTTGGTAGAACTTGTATCTCTTGCAGGGTGTGAATCGGAAAGGAATCTTTTATCCAGAAATTATACTGACGAAGAAATTGGTTTTATAACTTTTATTACCGAACACGTTCACAAACACTTTTACAAATTGATTTAGATACTCGCCAAACTGAAACTGTTTGTAATAACTCCTCACTTTTAACTCACGTACTTCGACTTTGTGTATATTTAACTGTATAATACTTTATAATAATTCTCGTAATTCTGCTGCGCGTAACTTGATGAAATGAAGGACTGGCTGACGATGTGTAGTGTACACGAAATTTTGATGAACTGAAGGGCCGACGTGTAGTGTGTTGAGAATTCTGTTAAAACTGGGAGACACTCTACCTCGGGCCTGGCTTATTTATACGCTTGCCTCAAAATACGCCTAAAGATTATAAATGAACTGCTATTGGCTAATAAAACGCGCCAACATTAGCGTCTATTTTAATATCCAATGAAAACCACTAATACATATTGCTTTTAGGGAAACATTCCAGAAGTTTCTACCGAAACCGCGCGAAACATTACGTAACTTCCTGGTTCCCGGTAATGATAAACAACTCACCCCATTGCTGCATTATTGCGTTATTGTTGACAGTTTCAGTAAAGCCGTATATTATTATTTACCAATAATAATTACAATTAATAAACCTCTGAAATCAATGTCACATAAAAATACATATTCATATTACTATCATTAATTACATCTGAGTAATTTGTGATACAAATTACCGTATCATATGCCCCACTAGAAACATAATTATAAATATTTATAACTTGTTTAGAAATTTTAAAATTGTGTTTTTAGTCTCCTAAATCTTGGAACACACGTTATCACTTTCACTTAACACTTCACACGCATTTAACACACGACATGTTTTTCCCCTATCTCGCCACTACTTACTGGCTCTGGTTTAATTAATTTAGATATTAATCTGACATCACAAAAAAAATTTTTTTTTTTATAGCAAATACTTTACCCTAAATTATTTAATCACTGTTTCAAAATTGTTTACTTTTTTAAGTTGTTGACAAAAATTTATACATTTAAGATTTTTTTGTAATTATTATACATATTTACCAAAATATTCACCCTCTACATATATTTACATCTCTTAAATCTAGGCACTGTTTTACATTTTCTGTTTGCTACATAAGTATTTGTTTTTAATTATTTTTAATTATTTTTACCCATTTTTCTTATTTTGTATATAATTTATGTACTTTTACTTTTAACATCATATTAAGTTTCAATCTTTGCATTCTTAATTTTTAAATGTTGTTACAGTTACTAAAAATTTAAATTTTTTTTTTTTTTTTTATATATATATAATTTATTTCTCTTTTCAAATGACATAAATAATTAACCCTCTTACGTTCCAATACATTTCTCTGCAAGTCATCTTTAACTATCCAGCATTTAGTTTACATCTCATTGCTATTTACCCTCCTGGATCAAATTGTGTGTGGCTAAACATTACTCGTAGCCATAACCTAACCTTCAAATTTTTGTTCATGAATAACCTCTTGTATTCATATGACATTTCGTTCCCTGATAATATTTGAAAACAATCTACAGTTTCTTGAACAATACATCTTTTAACAACTTTCATTTTCAACTCTTCAACTATCTCTTTAATTTGAGAATACTCTTACAAATCTGTACTAAACTGTACTGGACTGGAGTTTTCAATTTGAATATCTTGGTACAATTTATTTCTTTGCATTACTGTCTCATTCTGTATTTCTGATATTTCCCCTCTGAAATTAACTTGCGCCTCATTTACATCTACATTCATAACCTCTTTCATCTCTCTTAACTCACTTAAAATACTACTCATTTGACTTCCTAACTCTGTACATTCTACATTAACCTCACTTTTAGTATTAACCTCACTTTCTTTGTTACCTATTTCCTTGCTCATGTCTAGCATTTTCTTTGAAATTTCTCCTGTCTCACTTGCTATTACTTCCTCATTTTTATCTCTCATTTTTGGCATACTACTATCTAGCTTCATAACTTTCTTTTCAATTTCTTCACTGCTTTGATCTACTGTTTGCTCTAATTTCTCATTCCTCCTACCAATACTTTTAATTGATTTCCTGTTTTGTTCAAAGCTTTTACCAATATCTTCCCTCAATTCTCTATAATTCCTGTCCATAGCTTCCCCTAATTTCTCAAAACTCTTTTGCATATCTTCCCTTTCTTGATCTAATTTCTTACTAAGATCTTCCCTGTTTTGATCTATTTTCTTACTAATATATTCCCTCGTTTCCCTATACATATTTCTCAGCATTTCCATCATTTCCTTCATCGTACCAGCATCAATAGTAATATTTCCTGGTATTCTATTTTTACTTTCTGCACTAACATTTTCTCCCTCCAATACTACATTGTTTGAGCCTTTTTTTGGTATTGACTTACAGTTAACTGTTACACTATCCCCTTCCATCATTGTTTCTTTTGTATTACTAGCAGCCATTGTTTTTGTTTTCTAAAAAAAAATTACGATACCTTTGTGATGCTTTCTGTTGATGTAGCTTTGATGTCCAGCGTTCTGCCCCATTCTCCTAGATTTGTATGTCGCTTCTGTGTTGTGTTATGATGAATCTACGTCGTCTTGTTGTTTTGTAGTTGAATTCCTTGTTGCATCGTAATCTCGGCATTACAATCGAAGTCTGTCGTCCCTTTTGTTTCTGGAATCTGCGTCTTGTAGATCATTTTACTGCTGCTTTCGTTCCACGTCCTGATTATGCTGATCCTTTCCTGGTCACTTCGCCCCACGTCCTGGGTGCCAATTTGAAGTAGTATTAATGTTACATATTTGTTTAACATTATTATAGCACCACGTTTGGATGCCAATTTGCAACGGTATTACAAATAATGTTGTGTGTTTACTTCACGCGTATTTGCGAGAGAACTTGCTTTACGTAATGTCTTTTTGTTGTCGAGCCCCACGTTGTGGAGCCAATTATGCGACGATAAATGTTGCTTACGTAATATTTATAGCGTAAGTTATTAGAACTTGTAGATCATATGTTGTGCTGCTTTACTTCACGCGTTGCCATCTTGTGACGTCATTCCTTGTTTGGTTCGTAGCTCCCTCTGGCGTAGCAATTTGTATCAATTAGTTTCTGAAAGAATTTAAGGTTATGTATATTGTCCTCCGGCTAGCTATCATCTTATCTTGGTAGAACTTGTATCTCTTGCAGGGTGTGAATCGGAAAGGAATCTTTTATCCAGAAATTATACTGACGAAGAAATTGGTTTTATAACTTTTATTGCCGAACACATTCACAAACACTTTTACAAATTGATTTAGATACTCGCCAAACTGAAACTGTTTGTAATAACTTCTCACTTTTAACTCACGTACTTCGACTTTGTGTATATTTAACTGTATAATACTTTATAATAATTCTCGTAATTCTGCTGCGCGTAACTTGACGAAATGAAGGACTGGCTGACGATGTGTAGTGTACACGAAATTTTGATGAACTGAAGGGCCGACGTGTAGTGTGTTGAGAATTCTGTTAAAACTGGGAGACACTCTACCTCGGGCCTGGCTTATTTATACGCTTGCCTCAAAATACGCCTAAAGATTATAAATGAACTGCTATTGGCTAATAAAACGCGCCAACATTAGCGTCTATTTTAATATCCAATGAAAACCACTAATACATATTGCTTTTAGGGAAACATTCCAGAAGTTTCTACCGAAACCGCGCGAAACATTACGTAACTTCCTGGTTCCCGGTAATGATAAACAACTCACCCCATTGCTGCATTATTGCGTTATTGTTGACAGTTTCAGTAAAGCCGTATATTATTATTTACCAATAATAATTACAATTAATAAACCTCTGAAATCAATGTCACATAAAAATACATATTCATATTACTATCATTAATTACATCTGAGTAATTTGTGATACAAATTACCGTATCAACACCAATATTTGGATAAACACCCAAGAGGCCTTTCTTATGGAGTGTTTTGTATAGACACAACAATGACATTTTTTTTATCTAAATTTTCCTCACTCATAGCATGGAAGGTGAATGCATTCATTGTCGAATTCATCCTCTATGTCGTCCGAGTAAGTCGTCGCTCTTACAGTTTGAGTCTGTTCGAAAATTTGTTTTGTGTCTAACTCACAGAGCTTAGTAAAAAAATCAAAACTAGCAAACAATCCTTCATACGCGTTACATCTATGTTTCAGTTCTTGTCACAGCCTGTCAATAATAACATTGAAAACATTTATTCTGTAATTGTCTCTGCTAGAAAATGCAAAATTTTCTCTTTGCTCACCAAGTTGCATCTTACGTCTACATTTCCTGGTGCTGTTGTAGCTGTATGTATCTTCACCACACAGGTTCATAGCTTTTTCCTCGTAAAGATCAACATACCTCTTTTGCATTCAAGATATGTTACTAATGAATTGTAAAGATTGATGACAACTTCTGATTGAGCCTCAACAGATTGTAATGTTTTGCTTACACGGTTAAAGCTTTTTCTAAAATATCATTCCACAATAATGCAGTAAAGCATGTCTCCAAATTTTGAAGTCAATCATGAAGTCCTGCAGCTTCAGAACAATTAAATGGTTTCTCTCTGTTGTCGTCAGATATTGCAATTACAGCTGATTGGATCTTTGATATTGATGTTCTTCAATTTGCTTACGTAAATATTATTATGTATATTTGAAAAAGTGTGCTGTTATGTAATTATTTAGCTCCATGTTGAGGGACACCAATTTGCAGAAGTTATGATGATGGTAGTTGTTTGGAGGAGTTTGACCATAATTGTAATTTGAAGAAGTATGTTTGTTGCCAACTTTGAAAAAGTTATTTAGCTGAATGCTGGATATGCAATGTGAGAATTCCCACGTATGCGCGTCACTTTGAGAATATATTTAGGTTACGTAATGAAGACACACTTTGATGTTGTTTGATGCTTGGGATGCCAAACTTTATAGTGAAGATGATGCTTGTTTTACGTAATATTATTAAAGTTATTTGCCTCGGCTGCTTCAGTCGCACTATAGAAACACAAGTTCTTTTTAGGTTTGATAAGACAAGAATTAAAATACGTCACAGAATTTACTTTTTAATTTCACTTCTGTTTATTTCTCTTTATACTTGCACATTTATAAACACAACACTTTATAAAAGAAAACTGTGAGCACTTTATACATTTTAGCGGAGAAAACAATTTTTACCATCCATACTCTACAACATCTTACCCGCGACTAACATGAATCCAACGGTAAAAATCTTATAGCTTTGGTAATGCCAGTCTCTTATTGGCTAAATCTAGTCCAATAGAATTTAAGTATTCAAACTAAAACTTTTCTTTACTGTTGATTGGCTAATTCCAAACTGTAAGCGAAATTACGTTATTACCGATCTTTTCCTAACCAGTACTTTTAAAACTCTAGACACATTATTGTCACCAAAATTACATTATTACCTCATTATTAACATCCTAAAACATATTATTCTCGCAGCTTCTGCACTATTAGAGTATATACACATTTACATATGACTAATAAATGTATTTACAATAAAAAATAAGTATTTACAATGACTTTACATACAATATAAATAATAATTATATACATACTGTTTTCAAGGTGGGCTGTTATTGAATTTAATTATAATAAAAATACAATAAATATCATTTAGGCATAAAAATACTGCCTCAAAGAACACAAACTACGACAAGCATCATACCTGGCCGACCATCTTGTTTGTGAAAGACTTTTCAACACTGGAGAGTTTGGTTTCAGATGAGATAATAAGTTTCCACCTATTTATAGACACTGGGGAAAAGTTATGTAGCCCCTGAATAACACCAAAGAAGTTTACTGCGAGCATACAACACCAGAAGAACCAACAAGATTGAGAAAATGAGCCGTACATGGAACATACACAGCACGGTGATTTAAATCTTTAATTTGTGCTTGAAGACCTGAGTACGTGCCTGACAAATTACTACCGTTATTATAGGACTGAGCATGGCAATTTTTAATATCAAGACCAAGCTCATTCAAAGTTTCCATCACAGCTGTTGCTAGGCTTTCACACTTATGGCCACATTTAGGCAGAAATTTCATAAACCTTTCTACTGGTGAGCCACATTCAGTTACGTATCGAATGATTAGGGACCCCAGATTGTCGGTAAATAAAATAATGTAATATCGGTGTAAAAATATTATAGTGAGCGGTGTTTTGGGCGGTAAATAAAACTACTTAATGGTGTTATCTCATGCAAAGAAAAGGGAAAAAACAAAAACACAGTTTAAACTATTTTACTGTGGAACAAAGGGCACCTTACATGTAACTTAAAAAAGAGGAGCATGAAAATATTTACATAGTATACATTTCGACTGATTTACTTTGTTAGAGACAAAGCCACCATAAGTTCGGTGTTCTCTGGCTTAAGATTTGTTCTTAAGTTTGTCATGATGTTCCCATATGCACAGAAAAGTCTTTCACTGTCCATATTGGACATGGGTACCCACAATAGTTTCATGCACTTCTCACTGAAATACAAGTGGTCACATTGAAGTCCAGAAAGTAAATCCAGTATGTTCACTTCAGCAGCATCATCTAATTTCTCACACACTATGTTCTTCAGAGCAGCATATCCCTCCTTGAATGTCTTCTCTGGCAAGTCTCGCAGAAAAGGTAACATTCTTCTTGCTTTTTCTATAGTTATATCAGTAGATGCCTCATTTGATACTATTTTTCGTACATCAAACAATTTACCTGCAGAATGAATAATATCAGCAGCTGGATCAGCTGACATTAAGGAATTCAGCTTGGTAACTGACTTTATGCCCAATTGCTTGAACTGACTGATAACATAAGACTTTTTGAGGATTGGCAGTCTCTGAAGAAGACTTAAAGTTTTCTCTCCAAACGAGCCCTCAGCTACTATTGTGAAGCCATTTGATATATCTTTAAGTTTGCTATATAGTTTATGAACAAATGGATATTTAGATCCCTCAAGCACTTCAATAAGGCAAATGGTGTCTTTGCAGTGTGCAAGAAGGAAAGATGCCTGGCAGTTTATTATATTTTGAGACCGCATTGAAATACTACTGTGGAATTGGTTTGAAATCCCGCATGCCGCAAAACTAAACTGACCTGGCAACGTCTTGCACATGCTGTCTGTACGGCACGCGAATGGCACGTTGCCAACTCCACCGTCAGCTGAATTGTGCGTGCGCTAGCTTAATTTGAAACGTGGCTCCATCGGCATAATTCCTTTTCTTTTTCAGAGCAGAAGGTAAACAGACTCCTTGCGCTAAATTGTAACGTAATTTAAAGAATATAACTTGACTCCAAACGAATCTTTCAGTATAGCGGACACAAAGTATACCTAGACATGCATTCACATTATGGCAACGTCGCGAGACAGCAACAATTTTCGTGCGAGGGGTACAGGAAACGGAGACAGTGATTGGTAGAAGAGGCTGTCTACTGTCAGAATTGACTTGAACCAGACTTAGAAATTCATGTATTATTTAACGATACTTTTGCGACAGTCTTTTTCAGCCGGCATGAAATGGGGCGATGCAAGCACGAATGGTTAAAATACAGCATTAGAGAAGAATTGCAGGTAGTATTGTCATTTAAATCCAAAGAATAATTTGAGTGAAATGAGAAATCCGTCACTGACGCGGTGTTGCCGAGTTCCGATAAACATGGCATTCCTTTTGTTGTGCATGCGATAGGTGAAGAGTGAAGAGGACGGGGTAGTCGAAGCAGTACCGATGTTTGCCGAAGCTCTGGTTAAATCACAGTGCAGTTTGGTGTTCTGTGCCGTGCAGCACACAACACCGTGCAGCATGGACGTAGCGAATGACAATACACGTATCCGTAAATGATTGATAAGCCAAATATCTGATTGTTTATGTGAAAAGGAGAGACAAACACCCAAAAAAAAGGAGAGAGAGAGAGAAAAATTTCAGGTTATTTTGCACATTTTTTTTTCAAAACGGCGTTATTGCGCGTTTTCGCGATATAGAACTAATGTCACATTATTTCGCAACTCAGAATGGATATATATGTGGAATTTAAAAATAATTGATTAAAGGTTTTGCTTATTGTTAATTTTCGGTAATTTCGCGAATTAACTACTCGCGAAAAGTCGGGGTCCCTACGAATGATGAATGCTAATTGATCTGTATGTGCAATGTCAGGAGTTGAACCTAAAATTATAGAAAAGTACTTAGCTGCTTTTATTTAATTTACTACAACATTTACCACCTCCAGGGACATTATTTTAATGAACTCATCACAAATTTGTGATGACAAATACGATGTTGTGTGCCACTTCCTTTATTTCCATATCTCTTTATATGCTCGGCGAAAAGTGGGTCGAACTGTGCAATCAATTCTAATGACATAATATAATTTCCATTATTGTTTGAACCAAATTTTTCATCTGTGCCTCTAAACGGCAAACCACGCATAGCGGGATTTTACTGTTGCTACTATATGCTTTAGAACTTCCCTCCAATACTTAATTTCTTCTTCTGTTTGAAATAGCAAAGCCCTATCAATTCTTTCAGCCATATTTTTTATTGCTAACATTGTTATAATTGCACATTTATGTTCATAGGAATTTTCATGTTCTTCCATACATTAATTTGCATTTTTCCAGTCATTGTAACCTTCTGTAGTAGCTAAGGTAGATGTCTTTCCAAAGACCCTACAGGGAGCATCATAAACTGCGCATTTACTTTTTAAAAACACTAACCACGACCAAGACTGTGTTTCACCATTAATTAAAGTTCGGCTGAATAGTGATTGCAAAAGGTATCTGGCAGTGTCTGAATACTGTCGCCTTGTGCATTCAAAATTTTCGTCGATATTTTGTGTTATGCCATGTCTTAGTATGTGGTCCTGTGTTGCATCGCTTATAACCCATTTCGCGGGATCATTACATGGTTGAACAAAGTCACTATCTTCATATCCTCTTGAATCACATGCACCGAAATTATTGTTATTGTCACCCCTATTGGTACTTTCACCCGTATCACTACACTGTACAAATTTACTTGTTTCCGTTAATTCTTTATTAGAATCTGTATTAACAGCAGCACCATCAGCGTCTTCATTGGATAATGTTGTAGAAAGAAACTGTAACTTTTTACACTTTCCAAATAACACCCTATTTTTTCTATATTGTGAGCCACTTAACTTTTTACACAATTCAGATTCACTCATTTGGAAGCTGTGATTTACGAAATGAGTACTTACAATTTCTTATACCCTCAGTCCTCTGTGCTTACCATAATTTACTATCTAAGTCCATTGAATACTAAAATATACTTGTTAACAGTTCGAAACATTTTCAAACAATCATTGTTGAAACAAAACCAATTTCTGAAAGGCAGGCTGTGATTCACTTTTAGGCTATTGATGACGATATAGGCCTATATTGAAAATGTAATTGAGTTATATTAATAGCAATAAACAATAAGCATACATCCTATTTGATTTTCAACAAGGCATTGTTGTTTATACAAGCAGTTAAATGTAATAATTTCCTCCCCGCCCCTTCTACATGTTTTGCAATAAAATTACACAGCTGCAGTCTTTCCTTTTACTCTCGCCGCAAGCCTACGACAATGCGATAAAACAACAATATTCTACTTCCACAAGTTGTACAAGATCAAACTTCAGAAAAGATTTGCCAACATTTTTTAAAAATAAAAATTTTACAGTAAGAAAAGGGAACAGAAAGATAGAGAAAATGCCACCCCCTAAAATTGCCGCCTAGGCATAAATCCACCTCTGACTGCATTTTATTAACTCTCAGAACGATTTGTTGGCTTTCTTCTGTATGAAAGAATAGCTTTAAATAGTAAAATGTTATTTAATGATGTCTTATGTTTGTAAGTTCTGATTGCAATGTTATATGCATTTATTTATGGTGTTCATTAAAGCATATTCTAACAAATAACAATTTGTGTTTTAATGAAATTCACATAATTAAACTAATTAAGTGAAATGACACTTCTATGCCAAACTATCAGCACTCGATAAATTTACTAAATATAAAAAGTACCTTCAAGTGGCAGTATTTGAATCTGGGACCTTCACCACTGAAGGCACAGTGTTGTATTACGAGTGCACGTCACTGCACGCACAGCGGTGTAAAGCAGCCATTTCGGCCAAAGTTGATACGACACGATGCAGTGGAGCATTAATGGCATAGCCTGTACAATGCCGGGACTGCATAACTTCTCAATCCGCAAGTTGAGAAGACTCACATGGCACGTGTGTGTGTGTGTGTGCGTGCGTGCGTGCGTGCGTGTGTATATTTGAATTAGAATGTACACACATTACGCAATATGATATCTGCTTAAAGGATAAAATACCAGTATGATTAGCACTGTATAGACTTAACGACAATGAATGGAATTGTTAAGGGACAAAATTAAAAAAAAAAGAATACTAACAAATGGGATGAAGGAGCCTTTGACATCCAATTATTCAAGTCCTGTGTTTTTGGTTTCAAAGGAGGTATTTGAATGGTACTAGATTATCGTGTGTTAAACAAAAACATAAGCATAGAATCAATTACTTTGCCACATGTACACTTAAATTAGCACTGGTTTGCGAAAGCAAAGTATTCTATGAGCTTTGATTTAAATAGTGCTTATTACCAAATTCCGCTTAGTAACAGGTCAAAAAGGCTCACTGCATTCACTAATGATTTTAACTGATGCTAGTTCAAATGCATACCATTTGGCATTGCAATTGGAGCATAAGTATTGACTTGTTTAATGGACGGTATTTCTAGTGATATAAAATTTAAATACCTATACCATTACTTAGATCATCTGTTTATTTATTCAGGAGCGTTTGATGATTATGTATAGGATATGTGAGAGATGCTTATGACCGGCTGGGTTACCAATAGATCCCAAAAAGATAACAATTGCCACTCCTGAATTCAAATTTTTAGAAAATATTATTCCAGCTAAGGGAGTCCAGCTGGACCCTAAACGTATACAAAAAATTCAGGAGTATCAATGCCAAAAAAGAAATGGTTCCCTTACAGGAATGATTATCTACTTCTCAAAGCTTATACTAGGTTATGTGATTCAGATGGCCAAAGTCGCTGATCCTGTGTTGTACATGTATGGCATGTTCAAGCCTGATAAAGAGGCATCTGAGCAAACTTTCCGGTCCTTCACGCTAAGAACCATAGTAGTTAGTGTCCATAAAAAAAACTCAATTTAATTTAATTTTTGGATAATGTTGTACAAGAAGGGCAAAAAATTTAAGTTGGGGGTGAAAAACAACAGCAAGGTTTTGTGTGATTAAAACTAACCTTACTGTCTGCTCCTATATTAGCAGTGCCTGATTTTTCCGTACCATTTGTTCTTCAAACTGATACTTCAAGAACCACCATCTCTGCTACAAAAAGCAGAAGCTGCACAAATGTTAACACCACAAGAGCAATGATACTCTACATATGAGTTACAGGCTCTAGCAGTCCTATATGCCATGGAAAAATTTAAGCTCTGTTTAGACCATGTTGAGTTCGAGATGGAAACAGACAACCAATCACTGTCATGCATTTCAGCATTTAAATTTAAAGACTGAAACATTCAAGCATCAATATACTGCTTTATCTGAAATGTATGGTGAAAGCATCAAAGAACCGAAGAGAGCACAGGAAATTGTACTGTTGCCAATGACGGTCTTAAGTGAGTGTCCATTATCATTTACACATTTGTAGGACATCAGTGTGATAGATGCATTGCATAAAGGTAATAATCAACATCCTTATTGCAATGACAAGCAATGCCTGAAAAACTGATAGCTTTACTTATTCAATATTACCATGAAGGACCTTGTGGCTGTGCATAAATGACAAAATTGGGAAGGAATGGATGATGATATCTGAGAGTTAGTAAGTAGTCACACTTGCAAGACTGCTCAGAATGTACATCTTGGGAAACTAGCTTCCAATATTGCTGATAAGCCACTTATCTGCCGTCATCAACACATCTAGGCAGCGAGCAACTGGATCAAGACCCATTACCACCAACAGCCAAAGTTTCCAGCAAAGTGATATATTGCCCCACTGGACCAACTTCAACAACCATGGCAAAGATGTAACATGTGGTGAAGAGCATCAATGATATAGTCTACCGCATCCAGGGACTACCCCGAGGGAAGATGCTGGTAGTACACTTAGACTGTTTAACCCGCCATGGCAGCCCTGAGGAAGGAGCATGTGACTGAGTGCACGGAGCTACCTGCGGGCTGCCGGTAAGCATCTCCTGGCCCGGCACTTGGGTGGAACCTTCAACCACCATTGGAACAATAGCGAGTGCACAAACATACAGTGTGAAATAATGGCCCATTAGGTGCCACTTATCTGTTCTAGAAGATTTGTTCTTATAGGTTACTCTTTTGGAAAGTTCCACTTTGTATGCAGGGGCCTATATAACAGGGCTCTTCTGCAAGGTCAGACAGTTGAACTCTGTTTGGAAGAAGTGGACAGTTGAGATTCCACAGATCAGTTGTGTTGTGTTCTGAGTAAGTATCAAAAGTGACTCAAGTGCTATGCTAGTGCTTAAGCGATAAATAAAGTATGTTTCACAGTTCTTATTTGTTTCATTACACATGCGGCTGCAGTATTTGATAAATGGCAATTATAGAAACAAATACAACACACAATCTATTTTTGCTTTTTAAACTCGTGTCTTCTGACTGAAGGTTACATCACAGCAATCTGCATATATTCCTTCCAATAAAACGTAACTGGTTTTTTATTTTATACTGTGCACAGTGTACCAAGTATTTATATTCTGTGAAATAACAACTATTTTTTCTACTCCATGGCATTCTCAACTGAAAGTCAAGGCCTTCTTCGAAGTATGTTCTTTTATAACTCCAATGTGTTCATATTCAAGTACAAGGGCTTTATAAACCCTTTTTAATCCTTTAGTAGTTTATTAAATTAAATTATAAGGTGCTTTATAGCCTCATGCACATCAGAACAAAATGGGCCTTTCAATGGTGAAAACACTATCAAAAGCAGTTTGAGTGGTTTTTAAGATTACACTACATACACATACACAATTTTTCTCTCTTTATAATATTAGTATAGATGGTTACTATTTAAAGTTTTTCAATAAAAGTTCAGATAACCATATCTGACCATTGAATGTTTTCCCCTTTTCAACACAATCCACATACTAATGCTTCTACACTCAGGGCAGAGGGCAAAAGACCTTTATGTAAGGATAAATAACACATGCCCAGCAGAAGATCTAGCATTATACAGCCCCCTTTAACTTCTATGATTATATCAGGGACTTTTACTTGAGAAACAACTGATAGTCTTATTATTCTAGGAACTGTAGGTTTTGTTAACATTGCTTTCTTATACACACTCCCACATCCGGACTGTGTGCAGGATAGGGAATGATTATGGTTAAAGTAAAATTCCCCACCCCAGCCGGGAAACAAACCTAAGACATATGGGTTGAAAAGCCAGAATACTGACCACTCAACTACAGGGGCAGCCAATTAATGTCTTTCTATATCCATTACTTTTGGAACATATTCATCAATGGCGTAGCATAAGGGTAAACTTTGAGGCTGAGCCTCCCTAAATAAATTGCCAAGAAAATAGGTACATTTTTATATATACACATAAAGACAAGTGATGAAAAACTAGCTAATACCATCACCTTCACCGCTGCTTATCCTAACCACTGGTACTTTGTGTTGGATTGTAGTGCTACGTACTTAGGCAGCTTCCAAATCTCATGATGTAGCAGTAAAGTCAAGTAGAGACTGAGATGGCTGAGCAACTGCAAGTCTCATCAAGAGTGGAGTTATATAGCTTTTGCCACTAAATTTTGACCTCTTGTTGTAGAAAGACATGCCTATATTTTGTTATGTATTAAGGAACAAAGGTCGCAACAGAGACTTAACATGTTTCAGTGTACCTACGCTCTCAAAGGCCCAGAAACAGGTCAATAGAGGTTGGAGACAAGAGTAGGGCAAGGCAGTGTAAGATAAACATTTCATTCCTCAGTTATTGGTGAACCAGCATTATGTGCATGCAGCCGTGCAGTGCAGTACAGTGTTAGTTTTACATAAACCTGTGTATTGTTTTCATTGTGCGTGTTTAATTTATGATTTTAGAAATATGGACAATTTCATTGATTTAGTGGATTACTTATTAAAAGCTCAGGAATAAAGGCAATATTTTAGAGTTATTAGATTACAGTTACTTGGTGAACAATAATTTGGATAAAGTGTACACAGAGACCACTAAATTATTGCAAACATTGCCTGTCACTACAGCCAGCAGTGAACATAGTATGAGCAAGCTTAAAAGAATTAAAACTTATTTGAGGCACTCTATGACAAACCAAAGACTCTCATGTTTAACAACATTAGCAATTGAAAAACAGTTATTAAGTGAAATGTGTGGTGACCTTTATTTTAAAGAACGTGTGATTGACATCTTTGCAGAGAAGAAAAATTGCCAACTGGAGCCTATATACAAGAAAATTTAAGTGAGTACCTACATCGTTTTCATAATTTACGATCATACAATGGTCTGTCAACATTTTGTAAAGTTACACCTAACGCTATATTTTATAATCCAGTTTAGTTTAAAATCTATGTTTAGTCAATTTCAACAATTAGTAGTGATGCAAATGGCTACTAAACCACAACTAGGTAATAATAATAATAATAATAATAATAATAATAATAATAATAATAATAATAATAATAATAATAATAATGAGAATTCCCACTATTTTATGAAACACTAATGTATGGGAATTTGTGTATCATTTAAAAAATTTGAGATTCAATTTTTAAAATCTAGTATACCCAGAACACAGTGTCAAGCTACGCTACTGATATTCATTTTACCACTAACAAAATTAGGAATATTAGGGTTATAAATTTGAAGTTCTGGAACTCTCTGCCTATGAATGCATCTGAGTTCAGAATGAACAATATAATATATACAGCCGTATAACTATATTAATTTACTGTTAATATTTATACAGGTCTACACTTTTTCTTTGCACTGATCAGTCAACTGATCAATTGATAGAACAGACAATGAATAATGTCCTCTAAATTCTATCTCTTAGATGCGCAATACAATCAGATTTACCTGAGAGCAGGAAGAATTTGTTGTTTTGAAAGCAGAACCTCTATTATTTCCTCATTAGCTGTTGACAGCCGTTTCAACATATCTAATGCAAGCTGGTGTGCAGCTGGGTACAAGTTCTCCAGGGACAGTAACAAACAAGCCTGAAACATCCAGTAATGTCACAATTTAACAAGCATTCAGCTAAACAGAAAACAGTTTATAGTAAGATATTTATAAAGTGTAAACCACTCCATTTTGATATTACAGACTCTTCTTCTGCCAATTTCTTTTCTTTATTTCTAGAGTTTTTCTTTTCTTTCTTTTTTATTTTATTTCTTCAGTTCCATCAGATGTTTTTAAAATTTTCTTCACATTAATTGCTATTTCTCAAGAAAATTAAGGCTAAACTTAACCAGTATTTGTGAAGCCATTTGATTTTATTGTCATTTGGATTGTTGTTATAAAAAAGTTCTGCTATTAGGTTTCTATTGTTCTAAGGTCCTCTAACTCAAGCAAGCTGCCATATTTTACACCTGTATAACAAGCTACCTGGCTGTGCAGAAATTACATTGTATTTATTACACAAACACACAAGGCTGCGGTTTTAGTAGTAGTAATAGTTCTACACACATTCTTTTCTTTTTTTCCTACGAGAATCCTTTTAAATCCAACAACCAATTGGCAATTTTGCAAATTCAAGAAGCATAGATTACAGGAACCAGTTCTATCTTTCGGTGTCACATCAGGATTATAAAATATTATACAACAGATTAGTTATCCTGAAATACACATAACTGATATGCACTTTGGTGTTTTACAACTGCTGATTAATTTATAAAATTCTGGTAATAAAAGTGTAAAACACAGTAATACAAGGATAGACAAATTTGGATTTTTTTTTTGTTTTGTTTTTGTTTTTGACCTACTATAGTGCACACTACTTGACTTTCAAATTCATCTATAATCCAAATGTGAATGAACAGTGGTATAACTGGAAATAACCACAGGCAAGAATTCATTGCCAGCATCAGTAAGTGCATGTTACCATTAAAGGTTGACTCAAATCATTATGGTACATGGATTGAAAATATATGATTATTTAATCTGCTTAATCTTCCACTTTCACATGGTTAAAATTTGAATTTGGCGCCAGGTTTTCAGGAGCACTGCTGGCAATGTCATTATTACTTAACCACATTTGATACAAACAAGTTATGGTTTTCAAAAAAAGGAATAAATTAAGAAAAAATTAGAAATGGTATTTAGAATGGCAAAAGTGGTCAAGGAATTTGATTATTTAGGGGTGAAGATGAGTAATAACAGGGAATAGCAGGAGAATGGAAGCAAAAGGAAGAACTGGAACATCATAAATAAAAATATGTAAACACAAACCAGGAATGTCAACCAAGTAGCTAGAGAGAATGTATGATGCATTAGTAATACACAATGGAAATGTGGAGAGAGGGGGGAGGGCTCAGATTTAAGCAAAAAAACTGATTACATATACAGAATTTTTTTTAAAGAATTATTGGAGTTACCAAGATCAACACCAACAACGGTAGCTTTCATATAAGAAGAGGAAAAGGAATAATTATGTTGTCATAAAGATGAATCAGCAAGAGAGTTTAGCAAGCACAAATAGCTGATGGGCAGGGAAAGAGAAAACCATGGGGAGAACAGGAATGGGAGACATATGGAAATTAAAGGAAAGAAACAATGATGTTGAGAAACTAGTAAGGAGCAGAATAGAAGACATAGAAAGACAAGAGATATGAGGAAGCTTAGAAAATAAGAAATCATTAACTTTCTACAGAATAAAAAGAAATTGAGGAAGAGAAAGGTACGTTGGCCATTGTAACAGGCAAGAAAAACAAGGAATCGCGTGTTCTCTCACCGTTCTTAAGAGAAATAAAAGGAAGTGGAAAAGGAATCTGTGAATTGTGCAGTGAAGGGAAAACATAGTACATTATCTGATAGAATGTAAAGAATTAATGCTATCGAGGCAAAAAAACGTGGAAGAAAAAGTGGGGAAAATTCAAAGGGCTACCCTGGGAGTCTGGCAAGCTGAGGCAACAGGTAAAGAATAACCAAACAGTTTATACATAGTTTAGGCTAGGTATATAGGAACAAGTAGTATGTAAAATGCTATCTAAATTGAGATGTGAAAATAAATTCAAATTAAGTTCAATTTAGACTTGAGTGGGAAAAAAAGATGCCTTAGAAAAACATACTTAAAGTGGATTCCATATTAAGATAAAGGAACGGTTGGGCAAGGAAAAGTGAGTACGGTCAGATTTTCAAGACCCAGCAGCAATTACCTCATTGAACAATAAACTCAAAAGGGCCAAAACTGAAAAACATTTAACTTTGTTAGCTACACAGTTTAAAATGTGTTCCTCTACACAAGATGGACTATCCTGCAATTTGAGAATATTTTTAAACTACATTAAGGACAATGCATTTAAAAAAAATAAGGCAATAAAATATCCAAGTAAATTTATTGTAATGCATGATTAATTCACATCAAATCCACACTTTCTTTTAATAAATTTTATTTACTTAATTTGTTACCATTTAAAACATTTTAAGATAAACTGTATTATAGCATTAACCCCTTTTTTACTGTTATTTACGGATACAGTAGGACTCAAAAGTATGTGTAGAAACTGTTTCACTGGACAGTGTGTTTACCTACAGGCCAAATTAAAGTAAACTTATAGTAAAGAAGACTGCTTGAACTTGCAACGCTTGCATGTAGCGAGTGTTGAGTGCAGGAAAACAGCATTTATCAGGTAACTTGAACTTAGCATTCATAAGTATTTTGTACATTTAAAAGAAACAAATGCACTAAAATACATAAAGAAATACTAATTTAAGGGAATCCAATGTTTCTATTTGTTTACAGCAATGTCTAAAAGAAATAATATTCAACTGATTTACGAGAAGCTGTCTTAAATTCTATCAATAAAAGCTAGACTCAGTCCTTTATTGAAAAGGAGTTTGGTATCTCCCAACAGCTTATGAGTGTTTGTTGTCAACTTCAGAAAAGATGAGGGACAATAGAAAATTATCTCTGAAGTGGTCAGCCCAAGAAAATAACTGTAAAAGAAGAAAGACTCATTGATAGACAATCGTGGCTGATCCTAAAAAGTCAGCTTAACAGTGTGTAATGATCTTTGGAAAAAGTATAGGGTAAAAGGTCACATTTTGATAGCTAAATATTGATTAGCATCTGTTAATATTAATGGTAGGCTCTATTGGAAACTTCTTATTAACAGGAAGATTTCAAAGGCCAGACTGCAGTTTGCTAAGAAGTATGCAACATGAACCACTGATGGCTGATCCAGAATTCTTTGGAGTAATGAAACCAAGTTCAAATGATCTAATGTGTGGTCAGCATGTGCAATAATTAAAGAAAGAAAGAAGAAAAACAAAACCTAACAATAAGTCTCATGAAAGTAAAAGAGGAATAGGAAAACTCGTTTATACTCTTCACTACAGTACACAGTACTTGGAGATGTTTCGAAAGTCCATTGCTCTCATTGTCAGCATGTCCAGGTACTATGTACTTTAATGAAGAGTGTAAATGAGTTTTCCTACTCGTTTACTTTCATTTGAAATCCTTCACTGTCAACTGCTTCTATATTATTACTTATAATTAATCATATTATCCACACCAATCATCAAGCATGTTTATTCACCCAATTAGAAGCACTGGGTGTGAATATCAAAAAGGCTAATGTTTATATATACATAATTAACTTATTTTGGTCTCCTGCACTTAAGTTCTCCACTGATTTTGGCCTACTTTTAAAGTAGAGGTGAAATGCAAGCAGAAGTCTCATTTGCAGCAGCACAAAGAAAGGACATCTTGCAATGTCAGCTGTACATCTCTGCTGTTATTGAAAATGAACCACATAATTTCAATGTATGTTTGTGTGAGGCGCTTCTTTCTGCCAACATACCGCTTCATGTTCTCAAACCCTTTCTGAAAGATATCAGAGGCAAGAAGGTTCCTCAGAATACGACTTTATGTAACAATTATCTGGACTGAATATTCCAGAAGAAAATTGAAGAAATTAGGGAGGGTCTAGATGACAGCTACATTTGACTCTCAGGGATAAGATTACTAATAGTTGTGGCTGGTTCATTACCAATGTTGTTGAGGGGAAGTTGGACTCTGCTGCACCTGGGAAACCCCATCTCATTTTATACAGGTAATTAGATAAAACCAGCCCTAGTAATGTAACTTGCATAGTTCCGGGTACTGTGGTCTGAGAGAACTGAGACGACAAGTTCTTACTTTTATTGCAAACTTGCTAAAGACAGGGGAGGCATTGTATCCCAAGATGCTTCATGTCAAATGTCTGGGGCATGGTTTCCACCATATGACAGAGGACTTTTCCTAGATGTCAATATACTTATTTCCTCTGTAAAGAAGATTTTCTTAAAAGCACAACAATGAATTCTAAAGCTTAAGGAAATGTCAGGAGGGCCCTTTACCCAGCCCATGAAGCTGGTTGTGTGCAGCTCTGTATTATGAACAGCACTTTAGATACTTTCAACATACTGTGCAGATGCCTAAGGCACATTTCTTTGACCTTGCAGGAATCTTCAACTGAAAGATTTCATTGGTCACCATTCTCAAAAAGCAAGTACCAGGACTCATGGGTGAAGCTCCAGGGTTTGAAAAAATGAAACATTCTTCTCAGGAATAATATTCCACTGTCTTCCACTTAACTTGGAAGCCTGCCGCAATGGCATCATGTAACGTTGAAAAGTCATTTTCTCACTTTAATGCATTCTGAAAGATAACAGGAAGAACTTTACAGTTGAGAATCTTGAAAGAGATTTAGCAATTTACTTTAACCGAGAAACACATGATTGTATATTTTTTACTGCTTCTTTTAATAGTTTATGTTTTCTTTTTCTTCATCTCTATATTAGTGCTTAAAATAAGTTTCAGTAACTTTAAGTAAATATCTCAGTTAAATTTTATATGCATGATGTGTTGAATTCTATGTAACACATTCAAAGTTCATTAAATGCCTTATTATAACCTAAAATGATGTTTTGGTCCCCCACCCAAAAAAAAGCATAAAAAAAGACTAATTCACTCAATGAAAAACTAAAACAGTATTTTTAAAAATCTAGTCCTACTCACGGTTATCTGAGTTTCATATATAGGGTCTGCTACATTTTCTTGGAGATTGTTCCCTGCTGAGGGAGGAAGATTGATCACTCTACATGCTTTGTTCCTGGTAAAGCAGCTCTGAGGCTGCCTCAGAATCACAATTTTGTTCTTAATTTTCTGGATTTTAGTAGTATCACCTGTGTATTCTTTATATCAAAGATGCAGATTTAATATTTCCTTCCAATGCAAAGACTGGCCAAAATTATCATAGCACTGAAACATTTCAGAAATGGCTGGAGAAAAAGCTTGTTGTTGGATTGAGAAATTTAGGACCCTGTTTGACTACTATGGACAATGTATCTACATAAAGTAACCTGTTTTCAGTGAAAATTTTTACCAGACTTTGTCAATTATTTCACTATTTTTAAAAATACTTTTGGGAAACCACAGTGAAGTTCTAATAACACTTGTATGCACAAACTGAGATTTTTATTAGCTTCACTTTGTCACCAGTTAAGTTCCAGTGAAAAAAATGAAGCTAGAGTAATAAAAATCTCAATTTTTGCATACTAGCATTTCAGTATTTTTACTTTCTCTACTACATATAGTAAGCAAGGAAAGTATTGTATTCCACCCAAAAACTCGAAACCGAGATTTCTACAAAAATACATGTTTTGAGGTGCCCTGAATCAAATAAAGTATTTTTGGAAACATCTCCATGTGTGTGTGTGTCTGTGAACAGCATAACTCAAAAACGAAAAGTCAGATAAGTAACAAACTTGGTATTTAAGTTCAGTACCTTCCAAGGACATGACACAAAGATTTTCAACAAAGGCTCCAACGATTTTGATTAATGATATTTACATGACAAAATTCATATCTTGAATTTTCTGGGAATTGTCTTTGAAGTCCTTTTCATTCAGAAGGAATTTTGTATAATCTTGTATAACTAGTAAACATTAAGCAATAGACGAAAACGTACCACACAAAAAATGTAGATCTCTTTTAAAGCACACAATTTATTTCAAATAAGCTTTTTATGGCATAAGCCATTTCTGAGATAGCCATTATTAATGGTTCGAGTTGTTCATTTCTTGGTCATTCTTTAAAGTCCTTTCAACATTCAGTTGTTTCTCACGATTGCATGGAAACAGTATGGAACTTTAAGACCAGCATATAGCATCCAGTTCTTAAACATTTGACTATTACTTGTTCCCTTTGTATCTATAATGAAATGTGTAATGTAGCTATTTCTGCAAAGGTTTATTTGAATTAAAATCTAGTAGATAAAAAATAAGTTTGAGTAAGAACAATTTGTGTACCCACTAAATAAACAATAGAGGTAAAGAAAGTCATGTGAATGTATCACATTAGATTTTTTAATTTTAGCTTCCAGGAGAAAAGGGTACACAAATTAAGATTTAATACCATATTGCAATAAAATATAAAGTTTAAGTTTTACAAAACATGTACAATAACATAAACATTAAAATTATTTACAACATAAGAGGTGAAACTCTCACAAATCTCAATCAGCAAATGACAGAGATACCATTAGCTCCACATTAGCAGCAGTTAGACGTGTTCTCTTGACAGATATTACATTTAAGTAGGCTGAAAATCATCTGTCACTATCTACATTATTGATAGGAACCCATAAAACTTTCACTACAGCTTCAACAAATTGTTTATACTTGAATTTTAAGCAAAAAGAAAAGAACTCACATCAATATCTCGTCCAGTTCTGCCTACTTACCAGCACAGTGTATGTATTGCCCTTTCCGATACTGAAATTCTGACAGTATTTATACACTTGATCATATAATATGCTGAATCATAAGTTAATGACACAATGTTATGATACTAAATGTCAAGTTACTATAGTACACTGAAAACAGCATTAACATTGAGGCAGTATTTTAATGCCTAAATGATATTTATTCTATTTTTTATTAATTAAATTCAATAACAGCCCACCTAGAAAACAATATGTATATAATTATTATATAAATTATATGTAAAGTCATTGTAAATACTTATTTTTATTGTAAACGTATTTATTAGCGATATGTAAATGTTTATATACTCTAATAGTGCAAAAACTGTGAGAATACTATGTTTTAGGATGTTAATAATGAGGCAATAATGTAATTTTGGTGACAATAATGTGTTTGGAATTTTAAAAGTACTGGTTATGAAAAAGATCGGTAATAACGTAATTTCGCTTATAGTTTGGAATTAGCCAATCAAAAGTAAAGAAAGATTTTTAGTTTGAATACTTAAATTCTATTGGACTAGAATTAGCCAATAAGAGAATGGCATTACTGAAGCTAAACATTTTTACCGTTGAATCTAGTCAGTCTCGGGCAAGATGTAGTACAGAACAGACATGAAAGTCTCGGACAAGATATTAGACAGAGCAGACGTGTCCGCGACGGACATGAAGTTGTGGAGAGCAGACATGAAAGTCGTGGGTAAAAATGTTGTAAGGTGTAAATGATAAACTTTGTGTTCTCCGCAAAAAAATGTATTAAGTGCTCACAGTTTTATTTTAAAAAGTGTTGTGTTTATAAAAATGTGCATATATAAAGTGAAATAAAAAGAAGTAAAAAATTAAAAAGTAAATTGTGTGGCATCTTATAATTTGAGTCTTATCACAACCCTGCAAGAACTCATGTTGCTATAGTGCGACTGAAAGCAGCCGAGGCAAATAACTTTAATAATATTACATAAACACAAGCACCATCTTCACTATAAAGTTTGGCGTCTTAAAAATCAAACAACATCAAAGTGTATCTTCATTACGTAACCTAAATAACTTCTTCGTAAGTGACACAAAACGTGGGGTTTACAAGAAACATCTCACATAAAAAAAAAAAAAACATCGCTAAATTGCTTTCTTCAAATTGGCATACAATGGTGGGGCAAACTCCTCCAAATAATTGCGTAACCTACAAACTACAAGTTGAAGAACAATACTTCTTCAAATTGGCTCCCATACGTGGGGCAGATAAACATAACGCACCTCAGTTAAATTATTTATACTTGCAACATTTACAAGAACTTCAATCCTACCACAAACAATTTCTGAACAGTGCTATCTCCACAGGCAACATACACATATTGTTCCTTTCTGTCGGTCATCTTATCACAAAGAATGGCAACTCTTTCATCTTTCACTCTTTCCTTCTTTTCTTTCATGATTTGAGGTACATAGCCTTCCATTGGTCTGACAGTTGTAGGTAAATTTCCAGCACCTTTAAAATAAAGGAAATGGCATTCACAGGCTGCTTTACATAATATGCATGACTGAAGCTTGAATAAATGAACTTATGTTCAAATGTACCCAGAGGGAAAGCATATCCCCTAAAAACAACCCACCACCTTAGCTGATAATTCACCCCTTCTGCTAATTACCAAAACAAACAAAAAATAACATTTGTTTTAAAAATATTAAGAGCTAATTAATTACAACTAACCTGGTATGTATTTATTCATCCGTCCTCTCAGCTTGGGATGATCAATTTTCTCAATTGAGATGCTTGCATCCATGAAAGCCTATAGGTAGGAGTAGGATTTTTTAGTCCAGCTTGATTTCTAAATTTTCATGCATATGCACTGGGTAAAATACACATGGAGTAGCCATTAAAAAAACTGAAGTATACTGTGCAATAGTCACACAATGTACGTTTATCATACCCGCTCATCTGTACACTTAGTAATTAATGCATAGTGTAACAGTCACCCGATATATGTTTATCCATACAGTCCATAGTTTAACAGTCACACGACATGGGGTTTTACTACTAGGTGTTTATCTGTACACTTAATACACAGTGTAACAGTCACACGACATACATTTTTATAAAGAAGCAGGCAGTTAAACAGGTGTTGAGAATGAGACTGTTACACATAAACTCATTATTATTGTTCTATTTATTATTAATTATTTATTTATTGCACATAAAACTGTGTAACCTGCCGCAAATTGGAATTTGTTCGATTGAAACAATTTTTATACCACAAACCCCTACTACAAAGGATGACCAAGATCAAAGTTTGAAAAACTGAAAAATCACTATTAACTCCCTTAATGTGAAAAATGTTGTATCCATTTAAGGCAATTACCTCTCTTAAGAAGTACCCAAAAATGCTTTGATAAAACCAGGAATTTGCTCAAGAAATGGGAAAATAGGAGTTCAAGGACACAATATTCATAATTCCTTTAGTAGGCATATAAAAATCCATTCACACCTATTGAAACACTTTTAAACATTTTGTCTGAAAGAATTTTTGATATCACCAATCCTTGTGGCAAGGGATAACAAAAATGAGGTTGCAGAATAAAAAATTTAACTTTGAAATCCACCTCTGCTTGCAGGCCAAGACAAAAGTCCTTTTTTTCAAACAATATTTATACATCTTATGCATTAAACTCCTCTTAAACAGGAGCAAATATGTGTAACTAAGTGCAATGGTTCTTTACATTTGTCGTCCACTGACATAATTTAAAAAATCTTTCTAGACCCAAGAGCCCTTCTTGTCACTTGTATGCGCACTGGCTAGACACACTCCACGACAATTCTGCTCTGCTTGCCAGCAAAAATGTTAAGTGTGTGCACTTGCTAAAAGAGCCCTGCACCTGCTTTCTGTCATTTTGCTCCAGCACTTTCAAAAAACTTTTATCATTAATTACCATCCAATGACACATATATAAAAGTTTGTAGCTTTTTTTATAAGAAATGTGAAAAACTAAAAATATTTATATTTATTATAATCCTGCAATTATTATGTTTAAGAAATGAAAAACTAACTGAGTTTTATTTATGGACGCTCCTCAACTGCTATGATTCTATATTGGGCATGAAAGACCGGAAATTTTGCTCACAGGCCTCTTTATTACACTTGAGGTTCTTTTATGTGCTGTAAATCTAAGACATGGGACCACTGGCTTTAATTCTTTCCAAAGGAAGCCATGATAAGGATTTTTACACCCAAAAAAAATCCATCATCCTCCACAGGGTTTGAACACGTGACCTCAGGAACTAGAGTTTAAGAAATGGATGACAAACAATTACATTTATTTTTCTAACATTCTATACATATTAATGATGATGATTAACTGTCATGTGCACATATTATGACTGGAAATGTATGGGTTATTTTTTATTTTATAGAATTAATTGATGTTAACATGTATAATGGAGTACCCCAAAACAAAAAATAGCAGTCTTTTTTTTTGTGTGTGGGTGTGGGTGTGGGGGTGTGTGGGGTGCGTGCGCGCGCGCGTGGATTACCCTTTCATGGAAGCGACTGTTAAGAACACTGGTGTATGACATATGTTATGTAACATTTATAATTAGAAAATAAGCTACAAGGTACCTTAATTTCTCGCCCAAAGGTGTGGTGTTCTAATGGGGCCCAAAATCAATACTGTAACACATGAGAGAACACATTTATTTATCACTAATCACTCACTGTAACACAAACGTTACACTTGGAATACATCACAACTGATCCGTCGAATCAAACCACAACTGAACTGCTGAACTGCACGACTCACAGTTAAACTGTCCACTTGTACTGTCACTTCTAATGGAATTCAACACTGACTGGTCCTGCTGCCAGCAGTCCTATACATAGGCCTCGCATACAAAGTGGAACTTTCAAGAATTAGAATCTACCAGAAAGGGCCAAAAGGACACACAAT
Organism: Deroplatys truncata; assembly: GCA_030765065.1. NCBI lineage: Eukaryota > Metazoa > Arthropoda > Insecta > Mantodea > Mantidae > Deroplatys > Deroplatys truncata. The sequence continues at coordinate 724,232 of CM060980.1, forward strand.
GGTTCGGGGCAGCCTCTGGATGAAGTAAACTACATCATTAATTCTCTTGGTGAACTCCTTGCCATGGTTGTTGGAGCTTGGGACAATGCCCCTTGGTCCAGGTAGGGCAATACAACCACACCAAATCACCTTGCTGGAAATCTTGGCTGTTGGCCTGGAGGTCATAGCAGGCTTTCGTCTGTTCACTCGCTGCCTGGATGTGCTGATGAGCCATTTTGTGCATGAATGAAGATGATCCATGAGGTTCTCCACATAATCGATTGCTGGTTGTTTCACCCCAGGAGCGCTCCCAAACATCAGGTTGCATAGAAGATGCAGTCCTCTGCCAAAGACTAAACTGGCTGGTGTCTACCGATGGTATCTTGAGTCGACGAATGGTAGAGCAACAAGAAAAGCGGCATCCTAACATCCCAGTCCCCGTGGTGATTGTCCAAGACCTTCCTCAGGTGCTCTTCTAGCGTATTATTGTACCGCTCAACCATGCCATCAGGTTTGACTCTCTGTTTTTGCCCTGATCGCTGTGCAGCTCTAATGGCAGAACACATTTTCCACTAGCAGTCCACAATCATCTTCGCCTCCTGGTTGGGAAGGAGTATACCTCCAGCCATTTGGCAAAGTAGTCTATGACCACCAACAGATACTTGGTACTCCTGTCGGATACAGGGAACGACCCTGCTATATCGATGGCGATGCGTTCGAATGGTGCTCTCACGATGTACTGCTGCATGTGATCCCGGAACCTAGTCTGTGGGCCCTACTTGCCGCATACACAGAACATTGGCAGTATACCTCTCAGTGTCCGTCCGTAGTCTCAAGCAATAGTACCTTTGTCGGAGTCGGAGCATTCGGTTGGATCCAAAATGTTCTCTCAAAGCCCCTGCATGTACTTCCTCCAGGATTTTTGGCACCTTACTTCGAGGAAGGATCAATTGCTCTCTCCAGCAGGTGACTCCTATACTCTGAACACAGCTTCGTTGGCTTTCATGGAGTCCCATTAGGTCCAATAGGACTTATACACACTACTCCTGGAGGCAATGTCCTCCCACCTCAGCCTAGTTCCTGCCTCCACTTATCTTAGGAGCGGTCCGCCAGCTGCTCCCTCCTTAGGCCTGCGCTATCCTATCCATCTGCAGGCACCAACAAAATCATATGGCTAGCTGCAACATGCTCCTTCTCCTCCACCCTAGTGCACTGGTCGCACTCTTCCGGCCAGGGTCTTTTTGACATGGCATCCGCATTGGAGTGGCCCCTGCCTCTCCGATGCACTGATGTGCAGTATTCCTGAAGCCTCTGGACCTCCAGGTTCTTGAAACTCTATAGCCAGGTGAGAGTGGAGTGGTCAGCCATCAGGTGGAATGGCAGGTACTTATGGAAGTGTTCCAGCGCCTTCACAAAAACCATCAGCTGCCGTCGAATAACGCAATAGTTCTTTTCCGCCTTGGAGAGCTGTTGCTGTAGTACGCTACTGCCCATCCTGGACCTGGGATAATACGCCTCCAATACCACTGTTATTGGCGTCGGTGTCCACGATAGTCTTTGTCCGGTTGTAGAAAACCCAAAACAGGCGCACTACAGAGCGCTGGCTTAAGCACCTGGAACGCATCCTCGGTCTCATCTGTTCACACGTAATGTCGGTGTTCTTCCGTCAGTCGAGTGAAGAGCTTCGCGAAGTTGGAGAAGCCTCTGACGAAGTAGCCCCATAGCCCCAGAAAACTGCGCAACTTTCGTTTATCTTTCGGGCGGGGCCAAGCTCTCACAGCGCAAGCCTTCTCCGGGTCCGTGGCCACCCCATTTGGTGAGACTATATGACCCAAATAGTTGACCTCATTGCAGAAGGATTGACACTTCTTCGCGTTTAGTTTTAGGTAAGTGTGTGCGGTCTCTGTAATACCTTGGTAATGTTTTCTAGACGATCTTCGAAAGTGCTGCCAATGACGATGATGTCCGGGTATAGTAGGCAGGCGTCGTATGTCAATCCCCTCATCACTGATTCCATCAATGTCCTTGCCTATCGAGAATACGATCTTTTCCTTGTCTCTGGGGTACTAAGCCACTTGTCAATATCACGATTTCAGGTCCAAGGTCGAGAACCACTGGACGCCAAGAAGAGTATCAAGACTAACGTAAATTCAGGGTAAGGGAAACCAGTCCTTTAGGGTGACAGCGTTCAAATTCTATAGTCCAGGCAGAAACGTGGCTCGCCGTTCTTCTTTACCAAGACCACAGGGGAACACCATGGGCTGTCGGAATCCTCGATAGTGTCCTAGATCTCATGTCCTCCAGCATGGCTCGTCCCCTGCTTGCTTCGCCAGAGGAACACCTCTGGGATGGGTCGGGCGTCTCCGGTGTCGACATAGTGGAGTACTCGGTCGGTGCGGCCATAACCGCCATCCCCTTGGCTGAAAGCGCACTGGTATTGCCTAAGGAGGTGCCGGGTCTTCTTCAGTTGCGCTATAGTCAGATGGTCGGCCGTCCTCTTCAACAAGTCTTCCAGTCGGGGTCCCAGATCTTGAGACGGTACTGGTTTCTAGGGTCCGTCGCACGGCGGAACCTCGCAGCTAGCTCGCATTCCCCTAACTCCGTTCCGGCCTGTATGTCCTGATCGGTGTCCGATGGATTCAGCGGTTCTCACTGGCATTTCTTCCCGGCAAGACAATAATGCCCTGGCGATGCATAATCCATCTAATTGTGTCCTCCGGTACAAAACCAGAATCCTTGGACGCTGACCTTCCAGACGCGCCTTCACCATCATCTCGCTTCTTGCGGGCATCACATCTTGTATCAGGATTACCCTACAGATCCCCGGATGTTCGCTGGAGCTCTGGGGCGTCACCTGTCTCGGTCGAGTCTCAATATCCTCCTGCCAATGTCGACCGTCGCCTTGCGGCTCCTTAGGGTATCCAGTCCCAGAATTACATCTTCAGCCACACCCGCGACCATAGGTTCAACTCCAGCTCCTTTAAAGGCGAGGGTCGCCCTCACTAGTTGGTAGGGCCGATTCGGTTTCCTCGGCGGCAAGTCCTCCACTACGTCAGGTCTGATTACGGCCACAGCTGCACCTGTTTCGACTAGTATCCGGCACACACTTGTATCCAGCGATGAGGCTATCATCCATTCTTCTGCCAAAGGCACGCAGCGTCACTCGAGAGGGTGGTGAAGACGGTCCCGACGTGCTCCTCGCCTCGTCGGTGCTTATTCGTTTCGCACCTGCTCGCCAGCTTGGTGTGGACAGTCCTTTACTAGATGTCCTGGCTGGCCACACCTCAAACACACAACACTTGGAAATCTTCGTCGATGTCCTTGGATTGATCCTCTGTCCCTGTCGTATAGAATGCTCCTGGTCTTCGAGGTAGGCGCCTCCATTCTCAACGTGGCCTTGTAATCACCGAGCATCAGACATTCTCGATCTAGGCGTCGACAAAGCTGTAGGCAGCTTCCTGGGATACGAAACTGGGCGTGAGGTCCACCAAACTGTTCAACTGCCAGGGCGAACTCCTGCAGCGTCTCTCCTGGCTGTTGCAACTTTGATTTGAGTTGATTACGTTGAGCTGAGACCAAGCGATGGTTCCCGAACCGGTTTTCGAGGGCCTCCCAGATGTTTCCGGACTTCGCCGACGTTGGGATCGCAGTCAAAATTTCTGGTGCCCACCCCTGGAGGCTGGCTATTAGTTGTGTGACATGCTCCTCTGCTGACCATTGGTTGCGGGCGGCAACGGGGGCGAATTGTCGGCGGAAGACTTCGAAAGTTGACGTTCCGTCGTATTTAGGTGTCTTGACTAGCGTGGATGCCGTGTCGCGTCCTGACGTCTCGACCTTCAAATCCTTTAGTCTTTCGCTAAGCATTTCTTTCACATGGCGTTCAGTTCCTTGGCGCTGCCGTCGACTCTTCCTTCTAGGACGCTAAGCCGTTCCCCGACGTCCTCCAGGGCGTTAACGCGTTGCCCAAGGACTTTCATCTTTCCGCGGAGCTCTTGCACGTCTTTTTTCACGCCGGCCAGTTGCTCGTAAATTTTAGTCGAAACTTCGCCTTCATCTTGGACATTTTTGTCTTCATTTCTATCTGCATCTTCTCTATTGCGGAATTCACTATTGTTATTTCACTTCCCGATCTTTTCCATTCCGTCTCCAAGTTCTGCATTCCAGAATTTACATTCTTTATTTCAGATTTCATTTCCATCTCCATCTTATTCTGCACTTCATTTAATAATTTTTGTCGTAGTTACTCCATTTGGATTCCACTCCTGACACCAATGTAAAAATTGAGAACACCAGTTACTGTGAAAACACAATTTATTTATCAGTAGGCACCCAACGTAACACAAACGTTACGCTTAAGTCACACTTGGAATACAACACGACTGATCTGTCAAATCAAATCAAACCTGAACTGCACAACTCACTGTCACTTCTAACAGAACTCAGCACTGATTGGTCCTGCCACCAGCCTCACAAGCAAAGTGGAAGTTTCAAGAACTACAACCTACAGAAAGGGCCAAAAGGAATCCTCTGGAGCATGAAAGTGACACCCAATGCCTATTGTTCTAGAGAAGGACCGGCCATTAGCTTACTCTGCAGCAGGTAGATGAGCTGGGAGGCACTTGCATTGCCGGTCCATAGCAACTTAGCGCGCGCAATACATTGAAATATTTTGCCTAATGTAGAAGTTTTGCAAAATGTTATATAACAAATCTATTTATCCATAACATTTTTGACAAGTTTTGTTACTTGCAAAATTACGATTGGATTAATATTTAAGCAGTTATATGAATTTTGGTTATCATTATTTGCAGAGCTGAATCTGTATGGGAAATGAGTTTCCATCCAGAACCACAAGAAGCAGGCACAAGTTTGTGCACTATTATGTTTAAGTTTCCGTTAACCCTTATAAAAACTCTTGTTTTGGTGGACTTGCAGATTTCACAGAGAGATATATGGTGTTTAGCGCTGAATTTATGGGTGAGAGGGAATAGAGAGAGAAAGAGGATGAAGAAATGTAAACAGTGAAATGGGAAGAAAGAAGAGCCAGGGTGAGGAGGGAAACTCAGTAGTAAAAGATGGAAATTGTGCAAGGTGGAGAGAATGGAGGAGAAGAAGAGAGAGGAAAGGGATAGAAAAGTCAAGATTGAGAGAGAAAGTGAGACAGGGAGAGAGATGGAAGACTCTCCATGCTTAACACAAAAACGCAAGCAAAGTAATGGGAAAGCGAATATAGGGGAGAGAATATAAGGAACATTAAAGGTAGAAACAGGATTTAAAACTGCAGAGGGAGGAAAAAATGAGAGACTGAGAGAGAAAGAAGCAGAGGTGAAAAAAAATTAATTGAGTTTTATTTATGGACGCCCTTTAACTGCTGTGGTCCTTAGCGCCCCATTCTATATTGGGCGTGAAAGACCGGTAATTTTGTTCAGAGGCCTCTTTATCCGGCTTGAGGTTCTTTTACAGCACGTAAAATGGGACCACTGGCTTTACTTACCTTCCGAAGGAAGCCATGCCAAGTATTTTTACACCCGAGAAAATCCATCGCCCTCCGCCAGGTTTGAACCCGCGACTTCAGGAACTAGAGGCTAGCATGGTAACCACTACACCACGGAGGACGACAAACATCGGAGGTCCGATTTACAGAGTTCACCAGCGAGCACGGACTTGTATGGCTCACCACCACCTCCATCAGTGCAGAGGTGAAGAATGGAACACAGGGGGGGGGGAGGGTATCATGAGAGCTAGAAAGTGAGAGGGAGAGAGGTGAAGTATATCTGCATAACAGCCATCAATCTACCAAAGCTGCAGGCACTGCTAGTAGTTGCATATAATTTGGCACATATTCTCTAGTTCTGGCCCAGTAACAATCCTAAAGTGTTTTGAAATGTGCAAAATACTTGAAATAATGGGTATGAAGCATCCCCAAATTTACACATCAGGTTCGGAAACACTGAATAATATACTTTGTTGCAGAAGGAAACAAACCCAAGACATACTGCACAGTTGACAGATGCTCTATACTCTGAACTGTGGGGTCAGTCAAAATGTATGTATGTCTACAACTTTATGTGAATAGTGATTGAAGTTGTGAAACCCAGGCAGGGGTCAGATTCTAATGATTGTGTATGTTATACAGAAAATCAGTTACACTCGCATAAGCAGCGTGTATTCTCATCTTTTCAAATGACTTGCCAGTTAATGGTCAGGTAAAAAGGATTAGAATTCAAGAGAGGTTGTTTTCCACAGCAGGAGGGAGTCAAGGGGAGCCAGAAAATCCGAGTTGTTCAAAATTATGCGTTTTGACAACATTCTCTCTTTTTTTTTTCTCTCTCTCTCTGCCATGTATAATAACTAAGGGAAGTATGGTGTTCCACTCAAAACTTTGATGTCAAGATTTCACCAGAAATGTTCTGAGACTCTCTGAAGCCCCCCCAAAAAAAGCATTTTTAGGAAAACGTCCGTGTGTGTCTGTGAACAACTTAACTGAAAAATGAAAAGTCGGTTAAACATCAGAACTTGTTATTTAAGTACAGCTTCTTCCAAGGATGCGACATGAAGATTTTGAAAAAAAATCACCCCACCCCAACTACCTTTACATGAAACATTTTTCAAATTTTTTTATTTTTGAAAAAATGGCTGTAATTATTTTGATGAAAATACCATATATTGAAGATATTTACATAACAAATAAACTCCATAACCTGAATTTTCTGGAAATAGCCTGTGAAGCGTTTTTCATTCAGAAGGAATTTTATAATTCTGTATAACTAGCAAACATTAAGCAATACACAAAAACATAGTACAAAAAGAAAGTAGATCTCTTTAAAACACAATTTATTTCAAAAAACATTTTCCATGTCATCAGCCATTTCCGAGATATCCATTATTAATGGTTCAAATTGTTCAACACTTTGTCATTCTTTTAAAGTCCTGTTGACATTCAGTTGTTTCTCGCAAATGCATGGAAACAGTATGGAATTTTAAGGCCAGCATATAGCATCCAGCTCTCAAATATTTGACTGTTCGCTATTCCCATTCTATACATATTAATGATGATGATTAACTGTCATGTGCACATATTATGACTGGAAATGTATGGGTTATTTTTTATTTTATAGAATTAATTGATGTTAACATGTATAATGGAGTACCCCAAAACAAAAAATAGCAGTCTTTTTTTTTGTGTGTGGGTGTGGGTGTGGGGGTGTGTGGGGTGCGTGCGCGCGCGCGTGGATTACCCTTTCATGGAAGCGACTGTTAAGAACACTGGTGTATGACATATGTTATGTAACATTTATAATTAGAAAATAAGCTACAAGGTACCTTAATTTCTCGCCCAAAGGTGTGGTGTTCTAATGGGGCCCAAAATCAATACTGTAACACATGAGAGAACACAATTTATTTATCACTAATCACTCACTGTAACACAAACGTTACACTTGGAATACATCACAACTGATCCGTCGAATCAAACCACAACTGAACTGCTGAACTGCACGACTCACAGTTAAACTGTCCACTTGTACTGTCACTTCTAATGGAATTCAACACTGACTGGTCCTGCTGCCAGCAGTCCTATACATAGGCCTCGCATACAAAGTGGAACTTTCAAGAATTAGAATCTACCAGAAAGGGCCAAAAGGACACACAATGGTTCGGGGCAGCCTCTGGATGAAGTAAACTACATCATTAATTCTCTTGGTGAACTCCTTGCCATGGTTGTTGGAGCTTGGGACAATGCCCCTTGGTCCAGGTAGGGCAATACAACCACACCAAATCACCTTGCTGGAAATCTTGGCTGTTGGCCTGGAGGTCATAGCAGGCTTTCGTCTGTTCACTCGCTGCCTGGATGTGCTGATGAGCCATTTTGTGCATGAATGAAGATGATCCATGAGGTTCTCCACATAATCGATTGCTGGTTGTTTCACCCCAGGAGCGCTCCCAAACATCAGGTTGCATAGAAGATGCAGTCCTCTGCCAAAGACTAAACTGGCTGGTGTCTACCGATGGTATCTTGAGTCGACGAATGGTAGAGCAACAAGAAAAGCGGCATCCTAACATCCCAGTCCCCGTGGTGATTGTCCAAGACCTTCCTCAGGTGCTCTTCTAGCGTATTATTGTACCGCTCAACCATGCCATCAGGTTTGACTCTCTGTTTTTGCCCTGATCGCTGTGCAGCTCTAATGGCAGAACACATTTTCCACTAGCAGTCCACAATCATCTTCGCCTCCTGGTTGGGAAGGAGTATACCTCCAGCCATTTGGCAAAGTAGTCTATGACCACCAACAGATACTTGGTACTCCTGTCGGATACAGGGAACGACCCTGCTATATCGATGGCGATGCGTTCGAATGGTGCTCTCACGATGTACTGCTGCATGTGATCCCGGAACCTAGTCTGTGGGCCCTACTTGCCGCATACACAGAACATTGGCAGTATACCTCTCAGTGTCCGTCCGTAGTCTCAAGCAATAGTACCTTTGTCGGAGTCGGAGCATTCGGTTGGATCCAAAATGTTCTCTCAAAGCCCCTGCATGTACTTCCTCCAGGATTTTTGGCACCTTACTTCGAGGAAGGATCAATTGCTCTCTCCAGCAGGTGACTCCTATACTCTGAACACAGCTTCGTTGGCTTTCATGGAGTCCCATTAGGTCCAATAGGACTTATACACACTACTCCTGGAGGCAATGTCCTCCCACCTCAGCCTAGTTCCTGCCTCCACTTATCTTAGGAGCGGTCCGCCAGCTGCTCCCTCCTTAGGCCTGCGCTATCCTATCCATCTGCAGGCACCAACAAAATCATATGGCTAGCTGCAACATGCTCCTTCTCCTCCACCCTAGTGCACTGGTCGCACTCTTCCGGCCAGGGTCTTTTTGACATGGCATCCGCATTGGAGTGGCCCCTGCCTCTCCGATGCACTGATGTGCAGTATTCCTGAAGCCTCTGGACCTCCAGGTTCTTGAAACTCTATAGCCAGGTGAGAGTGGAGTGGTCAGCCATCAGGTGGAATGGCAGGTACTTATGGAAGTGTTCCAGCGCCTTCACAAAAACCATCAGCTGCCGTCGAATAACGCAATAGTTCTTTTCCGCCTTGGAGAGCTGTTGCTGTAGTACGCTACTGCCCATCCTGGACCTGGGATAATACGCCTCCAATACCACTGTTATTGGCGTCGGTGTCCACGATAGTCTTTGTCCGGTTGTAGAAAACCCAAAACAGGCGCACTACAGAGCGCTGGCTTAAGCACCTGGAACGCATCCTCGGTCTCATCTGTTCACACGTAATGTCGGTGTTCTTCCGTCAGTCGAGTGAAGAGCTTCGCGAAGTTGGAGAAGCCTCTGACGAAGTAGCCCCATAGCCCCAGAAAACTGCGCAACTTTCGTTTATCTTTCGGGCGGGGCCAAGCTCTCACAGCGCAAGCCTTCTCCGGGTCCGTGGCCACCCCATTTGGTGAGACTATATGACCCAAATAGTTGACCTCATTGCAGAAGGATTGACACTTCTTCGCGTTTAGTTTTAGGTAAGTGTGTGCGGTCTCTGTAATACCTTGGTAATGTTTTCTAGACGATCTTCGAAAGTGCTGCCAATGACGATGATGTCCGGGTATAGTAGGCAGGCGTCGTATGTCAATCCCCTCATCACTGATTCCATCAATGTCCTTGCCTATCGAGAATACGATCTTTTCCTTGTCTCTGGGGTACTAAGCCACTTGTCAATATCACGATTTCAGGTCCAAGGTCGAGAACCACTGGACGCCAAGAAGAGTATCAAGACTAACGTAAATTCAGGGTAAGGGAAACCAGTCCTTTAGGGTGACAGCGTTCAAATTCTATAGTCCAGGCAGAAACGTGGCTCGCCGTTCTTCTTTACCAAGACCACAGGGGAACACCATGGGCTGTCGGAATCCTCGATAGTGTCCTAGATCTCATGTCCTCCAGCATGGCTCGTCCCCTGCTTGCTTCGCCAGAGGAACACCTCTGGGATGGGTCGGGCGTCTCCGGTGTCGACATAGTGGAGTACTCGGTCGGTGCGGCCATAACCGCCATCCCCTTGGCTGAAAGCGCACTGGTATTGCCTAAGGAGGTGCCGGGTCTTCTTCAGTTGCGCTATAGTCAGATGGTCGGCCGTCCTCTTCAACAAGTCTTCCAGTCGGGGTCCCAGATCTTGAGACGGTACTGGTTTCTAGGGTCCGTCGCACGGCGGAACCTCGCAGCTAGCTCGCATTCCCCTAACTCCGTTCCGGCCTGTATGTCCTGATCGGTGTCCGATGGATTCAGCGGTTCTCACTGGCATTTCTTCCCGGCAAGACAATAATGCCCTGGCGATGCATAATCCATCTAATTGTGTCCTCCGGTACAAAACCAGAATCCTTGGACGCTGACCTTCCAGACGCGCCTTCACCATCATCTCGCTTCTTGCGGGCATCACATCTTGTATCAGGATTACCCTACAGATCCCCGGATGTTCGCTGGAGCTCTGGGGCGTCACCTGTCTCGGTCGAGTCTCAATATCCTCCTGCCAATGTCGACCGTCGCCTTGCGGCTCCTTAGGGTATCCAGTCCCAGAATTACATCTTCAGCCACACCCGCGACCATAGGTTCAACTCCAGCTCCTTTAAAGGCGAGGGTCGCCCTCACTAGTTGGTAGGGCCGATTCGGTTTCCTCGGCGGCAAGTCCTCCACTACGTCAGGTCTGATTACGGCCACAGCTGCACCTGTTTCGACTAGTATCCGGCACACACTTGTATCCAGCGATGAGGCTATCATCCATTCTTCTGCCAAAGGCACGCAGCGTCACTCGAGAGGGTGGTGAAGACGGTCCCGACGTGCTCCTCGCCTCGTCGGTGCTTATTCGTTTCGCACCTGCTCGCCAGCTTGGTGTGGACAGTCCTTTACTAGATGTCCTGGCTGGCCACACCTCAAACACACAACACTTGGAAATCTTCGTCGATGTCCTTGGATTGATCCTCTGTCCCTGTCGTATAGAATGCTCCTGGTCTTCGAGGTAGGCGCCTCCATTCTCAACGTGGCCTTGTAATCACCGAGCATCAGACATTCTCGATCTAGGCGTCGACAAAGCTGTAGGCAGCTTCCTGGGATACGAAACTGGGCGTGAGGTCCACCAAACTGTTCAACTGCCAGGGCGAACTCCTGCAGCGTCTCTCCTGGCTGTTGCAACTTTGATTTGAGTTGATTACGTTGAGCTGAGACCAAGCGATGGTTCCCGAACCGGTTTTCGAGGGCCTCCCAGATGTTTCCGGACTTCGCCGACGTTGGGATCGCAGTCAAAATTTCTGGTGCCCACCCCTGGAGGCTGGCTATTAGTTGTGTGACATGCTCCTCTGCTGACCATTGGTTGCGGGCGGCAACGGGGGCGAATTGTCGGCGGAAGACTTCGAAAGTTGACGTTCCGTCGTATTTAGGTGTCTTGACTAGCGTGGATGCCGTGTCGCGTCCTGACGTCTCGACCTTCAAATCCTTTAGTCTTTCGCTAAGCATTTCTTTCACATGGCGTTCAGTTCCTTGGCGCTGCCGTCGACTCTTCCTTCTAGGACGCTAAGCCGTTCCCCGACGTCCTCCAGGGCGTTAACGCGTTGCCCAAGGACTTTCATCTTTCCGCGGAGCTCTTGCACGTCTTTTTTCACGCCGGCCAGTTGCTCGTAAATTTTAGTCGAAACTTCGCCTTCATCTTGGACATTTTTGTCTTCATTTCTATCTGCATCTTCTCTATTGCGGAATTCACTATTGTTATTTCACTTCCCGATCTTTTCCATTCCGTCTCCAAGTTCTGCATTCCAGAATTTACATTCTTTATTTCAGATTTCATTTCCATCTCCATCTTATTCTGCACTTCATTTAATAATTTTTGTCGTAGTTACTCCATTTGGATTCCACTCCTGACACCAATGTAAAAATTGAGAACACCAGTTACTGTGAAAACACAATTTATTTATCAGTAGGCACCCAACGTAACACAAACGTTACGCTTAAGTCACACTTGGAATACAACACGACTGATCTGTCAAATCAAATCAAACCTGAACTGCACAACTCACTGTCACTTCTAACAGAACTCAGCACTGATTGGTCCTGCCACCAGCCTCACAAGCAAAGTGGAAGTTTCAAGAACTACAACCTACAGAAAGGGCCAAAAGGAATCCTCTGGAGCATGAAAGTGACACCCAATGCCTATTGTTCTAGAGAAGGACCGGCCATTAGCTTACTCTGCAGCAGGTAGATGAGCTGGGAGGCACTTGCATTGCCGGTCCATAGCAACTTAGCGCGCGCAATACATTGAAATATTTTGCCTAATGTAGAAGTTTTGCAAAATGTTATATAACAAATCTATTTATCCATAACATTTTTGACAAGTTTTGTTACTTGCAAAATTACGATTGGATTAATATTTAAGCAGTTATATGAATTTTGGTTATCATTATTTGCAGAGCTGAATCTGTATGGGAAATGAGTTTCCATCCAGAACCACAAGAAGCAGGCACAAGTTTGTGCACTATTATGTTTAAGTTTCCGTTAACCCTTATAAAAACTCTTGTTTTGGTGGACTTGCACATTTCACAGAGAGATATATGGTGTTTAGCGCTGAATTTATGGGTGAGAGGGAATAGAGAGAGAAAGAGGATGAAGAAATGTAAACAGTGAAATGGGAAGAAAGAAGAGCCAGGGTGAGGAGGGAAACTCAGTAGTAAAAGATGGAAATTGTGCAAGGTGGAGAGAATGGAGGAGAAGAAGAGAGAGGAAAGGGATAGAAAAGTCAAGATTGAGAGAGAAAGTGAGACAGGGAGAGAGATGGAAGACTCTCCATGCTTAACACAAAAACGCAAGCAAAGTAATGGGAAAGCGAATATAGGGGAGAGAATATAAGGAACATTAAAGGTAGAAACAGGATTTAAAACTGCAGAGGGAGGAAAAAATGAGAGACTGAGAGAGAAAGAAGCAGAGGTGAAAAAAAATTAATTGAGTTTTATTTATGGACGCCCTTTAACTGCTGTGGTCCTTAGCGCCCCATTCTATATTGGGCGTGAAAGACCGGTAATTTTGTTCAGAGGCCTCTTTATCCGGCTTGAGGTTCTTTTACAGCACGTAAAATGGGACCACTGGCTTTACTTACCTTCCGAAGGAAGCCATGCCAAGTATTTTTACACCCGAGAAAATCCATCGCCCTCCGCCAGGTTTGAACCCGCGACTTCAGGAACTAGAGGCTAGCATGGTAACCACTACACCACGGAGGACGACAAACATCGGAGGTCCGATTTACAGAGTTCACCAGCGAGCACGGACTTGTATGGCTCACCACCACCTCCATCAGTGCAGAGGTGAAGAATGGAACACAGGGGGGGGGGGAGGGTATCATGAGAGCTAGAAAGTGAGAGGGAGAGAGGTGAAGTATATCTGCATAACAGCCATCAATCTACCAACGCTGCAGGCACTGCTAGTAGTTGCATATAATTTGGCACATATTCTCTAGTTCTGGCCCAGTAACAATCCTAAAGTGTTTTGAAATGTGCAAAATACTTGAAATAATGGGTATGAAGCATCCCCAAATTTACACATCAGGTTCGGAAACACTGAATAATATACTTTGTTGCAGAAGGAAACAAACCCAAGACATACTGCACAGTTGACAGATGCTCTATACTCTGAACTGTGGGGTCAGTCAAAATGTATGTATGTCTACAACTTTATGTGAATAGTGATTGAAGTTGTGAAACCCAGGCAGGGGTCAGATTCTAATGATTGTGTATGTTATACAGAAAATCAGTTACACTCGCATAAGCAGCGTGTATTCTCATCTTTTCAAATGACTTGCCAGTTAATGGTCAGGTAAAAAGGATTAGAATTCAAGAGAGGTTGTTTTCCACAGCAGGAGGGAGTCAAGGGGAGCCAGAAAATCCGAGTTGTTCAAAATTATGCGTTTTGACAACATTCTCTCTTTTTTTTTTCTCTCTCTCTCTGCCATGTATAATAACTAAGGGAAGTATGGTGTTCCACTCAAAACTTTGATGTCAAGATTTCACCAGAAATGTTCTGAGACTCTCTGAAGCCCCCCCAAAAAAAGCATTTTTAGGAAAACGTCCGTGTGTGTCTGTGAACAACTTAACTGAAAAATGAAAAGTCGGTTAAACATCAGAACTTGTTATTTAAGTACAGCTTCTTCCAAGGATGCGACATGAAGATTTTGAAAAAAAATCACCCCACCCCAACTACCTTTACATGAAACATTTTTCAAATTTTTTTATTTTTGAAAAAATGGCTGTAATTATTTTGATGAAAATACCATATATTGAAGATATTTACATAACAAATAAACTCCATAACCTGAATTTTCTGGAAATAGCCTGTGAAGCGTTTTTCATTCAGAAGGAATTTTATAATTCTGTATAACTAGCAAACATTAAGCAATACACAAAAACATAGTACAAAAAGAAAGTAGATCTCTTTAAAACACAATTTATTTCAAAAAACATTTTCCATGTCATCAGCCATTTCCGAGATATCCATTATTAATGGTTCAAATTGTTCAACACTTTGTCATTCTTTTAAAGTCCTGTTGACATTCAGTTGTTTCTCGCAAATGCATGGAAACAGTATGGAATTTTAAGGCCAGCATATAGCATCCAGCTCTCAAATATTTGACTGTTCGCTATTCCCTTTGTATCTATAAGAAAACATGCAATATAGCTATTTCTGCAAAGGTTCATCTCAATTAAAATCAAGTGTATAGAAAAATAAGTTTCTGCACGCACTAATAAAACACAAACTATTCTTCCTAAAGCTTATTTTTTATCTACTACATTTTAATCCAAATAAAACTTTGCAAAAATAGCTATATTACACACTTCGTTATACATACAAAGAGAACAGCAATAAACAAATGTTTAAGAACTGTACACAATGCTCTTATGCTGGACTTAAATTCCATACTGTTTCCATGCAATCACTAGAAACAACTGAAAATTGATAAAACTTTAAAAGAATAGCACATTTCAAACTTTTAATAATGAATATCTCAGAAACAGCTTATGGCAAATAGAAACTTCTTTTAAATAAGTTGTGTATTTTAAAGAGATCTACATTTTTTGTACGGTACATTTCTCATCCACTACTTAATGTTTACCAGTTATACAAGATTCCTTCTGTATGAAGAGGACTTCATAGGCTATTCCCAGAAAATTCAAGATATGTATATTTTATTCACCATCTTTAATATATGATATTTTAATCAAAATCATTAGAGACATTTTTTAAACAATCAAAATTTTCGAAAAATATCCCATGTAAAGGGTAGTTGGGGTGGGGGATTTTCTTGACAATCTTTGTGTCGCATTTTTGGAAGGTACTGAACCTAAATACCAAGTGTGGTATTTATCAGACTTTTCATTTTTGAGTTATGCTGTTCAGACACACACATACACACATACAGATCATTTTCTAAAAATGCTTTTTTTTTATTCAGGGATCTCAAAACAGTATTTCCAATGAAATCTCGGTATTGAATTTTTTAGTGGAATGCAATACCTTCTCTATCTACTATGTATGTGGTAGAGAAAGTACTAAGCTTTCATAGGAATATTTGTATACATACTAATAAAGGTTAGAGAAAGCCATGTGAAAGTAATATATCAGAATTTTTTTTTCAAAAAAACTATTTTGGTTGCATACTTTTCAGAACCTACAATCATTTTGTGTATAGATTGCTTACAAACGTCTCCCACATCCACTATCTCACTCTCCTTCCCCATTTGTTTCTCTTCTCCTTCCTCTCTACACACATTCCTCAGTCGTTCACTCTACATCTGCCATCTCTTTCTGTATAATATATTATGTGTACTTATGAAATAGCAGGAGATACAGAAAGTTGTGTGAATTGCCACATCATTAACTTTTAATGTCACCTTTTTGTAAAACTTAATATTGTATAAATTATATATTAAGACCTAAGCTATGTTCTGTAGCAAGCACATGTTGAAAATCAAGAAAGGTTAACCACACATATATTTAAATTTAAACAAACAGTGTACATGAAGAGACTGAGGTAAGCAACATGTGGTAATTCACATCTGCCACTTTCGTCAGTATGTTGTTACAAAATGTGCAGCTGCAACAATGGTCTAATTTCACTATTAGCAATCCTTCTAATATAGTGTCATTGCTGATAATACTAGAAATTTATTTGGCTCCTTTATCAAGCGTAATAGAAATGCAAGCTTTAAAAAGAAATAACAACAACAACACCTAAAATAATAATAATAATAATAATAATAATAATAATAATAATAATAATAATAATAATAATATGTTGTGTGCAAATTAAATTGATTCAAGATTGTTTAATGCTTAATAGAATATCATTTATTGTATTATTCTTTAAAAAACTATTAACATCACAAATTAAATATTTTACTTCCTATGACCATTTGTAGATTGTTAAGCTACCTATAGTTTCAAATTGTTAGCATTTAATAATATAAGATTTAAAATGACAAAATGTTTTTACATTAAGATATATAATCCAATATCCTTGAATAAAATCAATGCAGAAAATTTAATTATCGTATAATAGCTTAATAAAAAATTTAACATTTAAGGAAATGTATATATTGGTTTCATTATATTTACTCACTATTTGCTCAGACTAACGCAACGATAATTGATTTGTTTCTAAACAATGGTTTAGGTTCAAGATTTTAAATTATGTTAAATTTATTAATGCACATGCACTTATTATATGAAAATGTCAAGCAGTTTTTTGTGTTTCCCTCTTAGCCTGCATAAATGAATCCAGGTATTCTTGTCTCCTCTGCTTATCACTGCATCTCACTCATTTTCCTATCACCACCTCGTGGAACCCATTAACAGTACCTGACCATTTCCACTAAGCTCAGAAACAACACCTGTTTTTAGTGTTTTTAGCATTGCAATTCATTCTGTCTACAGCTTGCCTTCAGGATGGACGCCTGTGACCTAATCTCCCAGGTAGTTAAGCAGCAAAGTGCGAATCGGCCATTTTGGGTATTGCCTCACAAAAGGGCAAATCAGCAAGGTCTGGAATTTTTGATATTGTATGGAGTTATACCAGACAGAAATGTGGTGCGAACTGAGACCTTAGGTGCCCTCAGTGCAATAGCCAGATGAACACCATTACATTATACAATCGAGGTCTTGCTTGGAGGTAAAAGTGCCCAAGTGGTTGCCACTTAAAGTTATCAACAACACATTTCTCCATCATGTACGCTTTAATGCTGATATTGTTTTATCTTTTATGTGGTTGCAGTAGTGTCCCTTGTCATACCTTGAAGATAAGCACTATAGCTTGACGATGTGGCCACCAAGATTGTCTAGCATGATCCAACGTCATTGTGAAAGTAGACAAGACCCACTTCTTCAAGAGGAAGTATAATGTCAGATGCATGACTGGTTGGTCAGCAGGATAAGCTGGACAACAAAGCTGCACTTTGGACTGTTGGTGGCCAACTGATCAAGAACAACTCTTACTGCCCATTTTACAGGATTACATTGATCCAGATAGCTCTGTCATTGCAGACAAATGAAGGGCATGGGGTCATGAACCACAGCAGGAACTTCATTACCTTCCCAGAAATAGGGATCCTTTCTGAGTGCCAGAGCAAGAGCTCAATCCTGAATGTCTGGATCACCTACATCAACCTTGTGATACCACAAGGAAAGGTTGTTGAGATCATTAAAGAACTGACTCTCTTCTGTAACAGCATTTGATGAGCATGTTTCAATACTGGAGAATGGTGTACTGAGAGAACAAACTCAATCGTCTCCACAGCAACACTAAACACTTTGAACATTTTTGCAGGATACCTCCATGGCTTATCCAGATGTAGGGAAGATATCCATGTCTGCTGGCCTGCTCAACAGTTTATGCCACATGTTTCCCAAATTAAAATAAATATTGAAAACCCCATTCCCATATTATTTCTAGAAACTCCATTCCTACATATATTCCAAAAATCACACATAATTCTTCATCCCCATATAAGATCCATATTAAACACACACAATTCCTCTACATCCCCATATCATCATTGTCTGCAAAGATTAGACCTTTCAGTCTGCTCTGGCTTCTAGAAATTGCTCATTCCATCTTCTTTGTGGTCTTCCCAAGTTTTTTCTCCCTTTTGCCTTATAGTTAAAAATTATTCTGGTAATTCTTCCCTCGGACATTCTTAATATATGACTTTTGCATTTTTCTCTATATTGTTTAATAATTTCATTTATACTGAAAACTTTTAATTCCCTCCTCATTTCATCCATCCCCATATAAAATTCATATTAAGCGCACACAAATCCTCTCCAACCCCATATAAAATCCATATTAAACACACATAATTCACATAAACTTTTTACGGATATTCATTCTCCTCCCTCATACTTTCTAGTTCTCATGCTTTCTCTCTCTCCCTCCATTCCATCCTTCACCCCTGCTTCTCTCAATTAGCTTCTCCTCCCTCTAAACTTAAAATCCTGTTTCTACCTTCAATGCCCCTTATATTCACTGTGTCACTACTTGCTAGCATTTTTATGTTAAGCATGGAGAGTCTTCCATCACTCTCCCTATCTCACTTTTTCCCTCAATCTTGACATTTCTATCCCATCTTTCCCTCTACAATAATTACAAGATTTGTGTGAACTTATAATGGTTTCTACAAACTTATGAGTATGGAGATTTTGTGTGTCCATGTTGGATATGATGATGTATATTGCCCTGTGGCAAACATTAGTTAATTAAACCAAATATACCGAATCTGACTTTTGTGAACAAATGCTTGGGGGGGGGGGGGGCAGTCTCCGTTACTTAGTATTGGTTTACTGTCATTCCATATCCTAGGTCTGATCACTTCCTAGTTTAGGCACCTCCATTTTAACCCTCCTCAGGCGCGCGCTTTGGTAGAATGCTGTTAGTTGCGCGGGGCCTAGTACACCCGCGCTATATTTTTGTTGTTATTGTTTGTATTTTTGTTTTCTTTCGTTTATTTTCTTTTTTTTTCCTGTTTTTACCGTTATTTAGATTAAGCGTAAAGGCTTTCATTAATAGGTATTATCTTACAACATAAAAATACAAGCTAAAATATGAGTACATATACGTTATAAATTGTATTACAGTAAGTATAAAGAAATACATTGCCATTTCCAGGTATACATACAACTTGTAATTTCAAATGTTCAGTTACTCAGAATCATCTACTATCTCACCCGTGTTTTCCCCGACTAAGCAACTTTCGCAAATAATTTTAGCATGTTTGCTCAAACACAGGGGGGTGTTGCATTTCCCACATGCATATTTAGTTTTGCAGTTCATTTTGTCTTTGTTGCAAGGTTCACATCGTTTCCTTTTCAATGTGCATAGTGGTGTATTTGACAATTCATCTACGCTGGATTCTTCAGGTTTATATTTTATCAAAAGGCCTTTCAAATCACCACGTAGATTTGATGCTGTTGCTCTCCTTTGTAGCTGTTGCAACAGTAAAGCTAAAGATAGTGCTTTCAAATACTCTTGCCTTGTGGAATATTTATTTTGGTTTCCAAGAATAGATACCTGCAATGTTCAAGATATGGTAAAAAATTACCATGGGCCACCTTCTCATTGTTCTGGCTACATTGTATGTAGCACACAATTTATCTACTACATCAACTCCAGATTTAGTGTTGTAATGCAGGATTATTTCAGGCTTTTTCTCAGCACCTTCTGATAACTGTGTGGATGAAACATGTAGACTTGAGAGCAAAACTACTGTTTTACCCTTTTTTGAAACATATGAAACAAGCGTTTCATTTTTTGTGAAGCCAAATATGCTTTCGTAATGTCTGCGATCTTTTGGAGAAGTGAAATTAGTGGGTAACTTTTTTTGTTCTTTCGCACTGTACCAACGAAAGAAAGTTGTCTTCTGCGCAATTCATTCACCAGTGATACACTGGTAAACCAATTATCTGCAGTAATGTTTCGTCCAGTGCCAGAGATTGGTTCAGTTAGACACAGCACTACAGCCTCTGCCGAATTAGTTTGCAAATATGGTCCGTCCAGCTGCTGTCCACAATAAATCTCCATGTTAGTTGTATAAAACAGTTTTGCATCACTCAAACAGAATATCTTTATGCCATACTTGTTTGGCTTGGATGGTATATATTGTCGAAAACCATATCGACCATGAAATGCCGGCAACTGTTCGTCGACAATGACATTTTGTCCAAGAGAATAATGGTTCTGACAGTTGTTCAGAAACAATGTAAACATTTCTCTAACAGCAGCCAATTTATCCAATCTTCGTCGCTCCAGTCTTGAGCTTTTGTCATCAAAGCGAATACAGCGTATTAGAAAACTGAATCGTTTTTCGCACATAGCCATTCGGAATAGAGGAATTCCAAGGTCATCGGTTCTCCAAACATCGTGAATATTCTGGCGTCCACCACGAAAAATTCCTGCCAGGTACAATAAGCCTAGGAAAGTTTTTATTTCTATTACATCTATAGGTCTGCTGTCTCTTTCACGATCAAATTTGTGCTGCACATTGCTAATGTAAGTATTTGAGCTTTCAACAATCGAATCAACTATATCTTCGGTAACAAAAAGGTTCCAACAATCAATTTCCATTTTCATATTTTTGGCAGCTCCTACCACACCAGGAAGTTTGGTCAATATATTGTGAGCCCTTGTCTGTGTTATTTTCAAAGGTGTTTTTTTCCATTTTGTTCCATCTCTTCCTGTAAATAACAACAGAATGTATTGTCAATAATAATAAGAAGAAGAAAAAAAAAGAAAAAGAAGAAGAATTACTATGATACGCATATGATGTTACCTATAAAATACATGTTATCACACAAGCTTCTTTCATCATCTTCCTCTTCATCTTCATGGTCAGTTTCTGAATCTAAAGATCTCGTTTCGAGTTTATCTTCTGAATCAGAGTCATCTGATTCATATAAGTTGTCATCCATGGGCAAGGCATCATCATTGCAAAGTAGGCGATGTACTTCTTCCAAATCATTCGGATTTTGTAGATCGTACCTTTTACTCGTATTCATGACGAAGCAGTAACAGGTCCTTGCAATAGCAAAGCAATATTGCACAAAAGCTAATGAGAAATAAATCTGTCAACAATATGTAACGAGAGCAGGCGCGCGGGGCCCGGTTGACCAGTGTGACACGTAACTGCTGATTAGTCATTCCTCCACCAAACAAATAAACAGGTAAGGTTATCGCTGCAGCAAATAATCGCGCAAGGTGTAATGTTAGATGTCCTAGTCAGGCAATTGCATAAGTGCATTCGTTCGAAAATTATAACATTTATATAATGCCAGGGGTCTCTCAGGCCCGTAGCGACTGACGGAGGGTTAATAATGTGATTAACAGACACGGTGACAGAGTACAGTTCATTGTATTTATTGGGTATGAAATCTTATTTTTCTTTCTTTTTTCAGATCTGGTTGAGACAAAATGGAGTGCCAGTCCAGACATGCAAATAATAATGAATTGCATTAGTTAGCAGAATGAATCAAAGCAACCTGAAATGGTATTTAAATTTCTTTCATTAACATGAAAGTGAAGTAATTCCTACTTCAGCTAAGACTTATAGAGTAATTAGTTACATAAATGTTTCAGATATGTCAACGATGAAATATTAGTGAAGAAGACCATACAGAATTGAGGCTTTCCCCTTACTGCTACTTTTACACTACCATAGAGCTAGTGTGATCAGTAACAAAGAATGATTACAATACGACAGTAGCTTCATGGCTAATATATGATTTGGATCGAGCTAGAACTGTGTGAAAGGAAGCACTCAACTAGAAGATAGTTCGTATTTTAACTATAAGAGTTAGTTTCATAACATTGTTTGTGCTTTGCAATATTGTGAAAATATAATAATAATAATGACAACACTAGAAATGTGAAGCATGCAGAAATCGTAATTATTGTAAACACCAGTAGCTGCTAAATAAACTTTATCACTTAGGCACTCAGTGTAGCACAAACGTTGAGACACAACTGAACTTACTTAAGTGTCTAGTCAGCTCCACATACAAAGTGGAATGTTCTTGAAGGACAGACTAAGTACTTGAACCTGTCAAAAGGAATCTTCTGGAGTAGTAATTACCCAAACAGCAGCACATAATGGGTTTGTTGTGGGCTACTGTTCTGAGGGGACCCCACCTAGGCATTGGGCCAGAATGTGCTCACCAGTAGCCCGCAGGTAGTAACATTATGAACTACTATAACGAAGAAGTGAGGAATGCACCAGTAGTGGAATTTCTTGTAGACCTGAGAGAAAATGATAAGGCTAGTCTGGAGGAAGATGAAGAGCAAAAGGATTTAGCCATCCTTACTATCACTTGCTGGAACTTCAGGACTGCATTGTATGTCAAATATACTAATGTTGCTTACACAAATGTGATTCAATGTAGCATTGTACTGAATTAATTGCAATAAATTATGCTTTTACTGATTATTTTTACCAGCAATCCAAATAGAGAACCCAAACAAAGTTAGAGAGCATGATGAATTGACTGCACTTTTGGAACCAAAAACATGAAAACTAAGCTTACAAGGAACTGTACGTATTAGCTTAAGGACAAACTTTGTACATACATTTTCTTTGTAATATTTTGTAATAGGAGGATTGTATATATGCAGGTAGAACTTAATGTATTGTATTAACTTCTTTTATACTTAGCATTCTCCCGACAATGTCATGAATTCCTGCAATTTTAATCGGCAGATGAAATGAAATGAACCATCAGTCAATGTTAAGAAAACATGAAACTGATTCATAAACCTAAAATATGTAAAACCCTCAAAAGTTACATCCTATGTATACGATTTGAAGAGTGATAAAGATGTGTGGGTGAGGGTCATCAGTGTCCAATCAGTTGTCTTGAGCTACTGGTGTAATGTGTTGCTTCCATCAATTTGTACATCTACTTATCTGTCACTATTACATTTGAAGATGACTTGTCAATAGAATCCGCTTTTGCAATATCTTCCTTAAAGCAGTACAACTGCATCTCGTGCTGCTATCAGGTTCACAGTTAGTGCTCTTTCTTGCCCACTTCTCAATGATAAGCAATATCCACTGCTAAACATCACGCCAGCAGTTCAAGAGAACTTCACTCTATTGGACACTGACAATCCCCAAACACCCATCTGTAACTCGTACATACGAGAGCAGTCCCAGAAGGGCCGTACATGATGTATAGATAGCTGGTGTTTCAAACAATTACTATGGTAGAAAGTACCAGCCTTATAAAGCTTAACTTCGAAGTTTGACAATGCTATGTTGTTCAGTATTTGTTTGGCAGCCATCCATAGTGAACATTCTCAGTGAATTTATAAACATGGATTAAACTAGTCATTGTTATGTGATATAATACTTTCATTTGAAAGGTCCTAGTCCAACTATTATATTAAAGCTGTGCTAGATTTTACTCTGGAGGAGTCTGCTCCTTCGTTTACAACAGTAAAAACTATTGGGTGGCAGAGTTTAAGCGAGGCCATACAAGCTGCCAAGACAAACATCGCAGTGGTCGACCAAATAAGGTGACCATGCCAGAAATTGTCAAGAAAATCCACAAAATTGCATTGGATGATCTTCAGTTTCAAAAAGTGGTGTACATTACATACTGGCTAAAACTTTGGACTTGAGAAAGCTGTGTGGAAGATGGCTGCCACGTTTACTTAAAATGGAACAAAAACAGCATCGTGAGAATGTTTCTGTCGAGTGTTTGGCAATGTTTTGTTGCAATCAAGCCGAGTTTTTGTGTCGATTTATAACCATGGATGAAACATGGGTCCATCATTTCACAATGAGATGAAGGAATGGTGAAAACAGGGATTGAAAGGGGAGAGTCTGCTCCAAAGAAGGCAAAGACATTTCCATCTGCAGACAAGGTCATAGTGTCAGCTTTTTGGGATGCACGTGAGATAATTTTCATTGATTATCTTCAAAATGGAAAAGCAATCAATGGCAACAAGTATTATACAAATTTACAAGTATTGCAGCATTTGAGTAATGAAATCATTCAAAAACAGCTGCATTTGTTGAAAAAGAAGGTTTTGTTTCATAAAGACAATTCACCCTATGCACCAGATTTAGCTCCCTCTGATTACTTTCTGTTTCCAAACTTGAAGAAATGTCTCTTGGTGGTAAACGATTTGCCAACAATGAAGAGGCGGTGTCTGCAATTGATGACTATTTTGTGGAGCTCGATGGTTCTCCTATAAATAGGGTATCAAAGCTATTGAACATCACTGGGAAAAGTGTATCAAGTTAAAAGGAGACTCTGTAGAGAAAAAAAGATATTTTTTCCCAAAATTTTTGTGTTCTCTTTGTTAGGTTGGGTACTTCTCAGACAGCCCTTATATATGGACGATAGGATATAATATTCAAGAGTTTTACATATTACACTGTGCCCTTTCAATGATGTATAAAGCATTTCAAGTTTTTTTCAACATTGCTTGATGATCCCTTATTAGTGAGAGCATTAATGAGTTGGAAATTAACAATGTTTACAATAATTAACAGCATACTATAAAATAAATTGCTACAATTAGAAAGCTTCTACACTGCAGCATTTTGATGTGATTTCTTCCAAAGAGGATCACAAGTTCTTTACCTTTTGAAACTAGCACTTAAGATTTTAGATAAGGTTAGTGCATGCTTCTTGCCAAGTAGCATTTATACATTAAATTTGTATTTCATCTTAGCATGTTGATTATTACACAAAGTTAAAACTACTGTTAAAAATCAAGTGAAACATTTACTTCTATTTCAAAGTATTACACTACAGATTTTCAGTTGTTAATGTCATTTATTTCATCAAGAATATGATTTTATACTTCACTGCCACACAAGGCATTTTAATAAAAATGCATGACAGAGTATTTTCATTATCTCATTTCCATTTATTAATCATGATATTTATTTCACTAAAAGATGTTTTAATTCCTCATTAGCACATAACTTTTTCTGCATTATTGTTGTTTTCAAGGAAATTAATCTTATAAAAACATTTTGTTTGCTTACTTTGAGGCAGATGTTATATGAAAGAAATACAATAGCTAGATCTGCTACAAGCACTGATGATGCCCATATTAAATTATTGGAAAATGACTTTATTTTAGCTGTACTATAATTTATAATGCAATATCTGATTTCTTGTAATTCTTTTTTAGAATACTGCAGTTTGTGTTATTAAACAATAATGGTGAATTTTAACTGATACAATAATTAAATTTTTCATAAAGTAAACAGTTTACTCAAACAATTTAATGAAAATATTGTGAGTCGGTTTGATATCATATTGCTTACTTTTTATAAAATGGAACATTCTTCAATTGCTCCCATCACCGTCCTTTCAGCTCAGGAATCTGAAGGATAAACCTGCAGTAGCAGCTCACTTTTGGCTAGGAAACCATGAAATTGATCCAGATCCAATACTTTTAAAAAGCATTTGAAACAACTAACAATGGAAGAATATATTCATTTTGAGATGGACTCTTCAATTCTGAATACCCGCCAAGTGACAACCTCAGTAAGAAATTACTCAAAAATCCTCCAGCGCAGCAATCAACAAAAGGACACCACATGCTGGCAGTGAGCATCAGGTTGTTGATGGATGAGCTTTTGAAACATGTCCCATTTTATAAAATGTAAGAGACAACAAACCGACTCACAATAGTGTTATTAAATTGTTTAATACATTACTCTATATTAACTTCGATTCAAAAAAGTAGAGTATACTCAACACTTTACTTAGCACATTGTTGACATCAGCTGCTAGTTGATAGCATGAGAAAATATGCTGAATGAAGTGTTTGTATAATCTTATCATTTAAAGTAGCTTCAATCTGTATAAGATCCAATTTTTTTCTCAGCTGTGCACCTGAAATATAATGCTATTTATACATTTACTATCTTGTTTACTATTCTGTTTCATGTTTCTGAGAGCTGAGGACTAACTAACAGCCTTCCTATTACCTTTGCCAAATGTAAGAAGCTAGTACTGGTGTTGTCAAAATTGCAAGCACACACACAGTGTGTCCATAAAAATACTGTTCATACTTTGAACTGGTATTGTGTCGCTTTGGATAGTTGTATTTGAGTGAAGTTGGCGACATTCAAAAGAAAAGCTCAAATATTTTTGTGCACATTAACAATGGATGGGATCGCTGGAATCAAACACAGAAACTAAATTCACTCACGTTTGTGATTAGTCGAAATGGGTTCATTATTGCATATTTAACAGGCAGGTTACATGTGAATGTTTGCTTTTAAAATTGCGTTATTATTAAAGCCATTTTAAGGAGTTATGGCAAACCCATAAGAACATAGTTGGTGTGTTTTGGAATATCATAACACGCAGAGGCTGGTGCAGGCTCAGCGTGCTTTTAGACGAAGGTTTCAACATCAAGCTCCTATACACATGTCAATTTTGAAGTGGTACCATGATTTTGGGCATCATGGCTGTAAATGTCGTCAAACGAAAGGCCATTCAGGGAGACCATCTGCCAATACGGGAATTGTGGAATAAATGCGGGAGGCATTTGTACATAGTCCTAAGAAGTCTGTACAGCTAGCCAGTAGTTAATCATCCCTAAATCCACTGTATATAAGATCCTGTGTGCGCGACTGAAGTTTCACCCCTACAAACTGCAATTACTATATAAGTAGAAGCCTGATGACCCTGCAAACTGATCAGATTTTGCTGAATATCTTTTGTACTAATGGAGGATAATGAAAATCTGCCAGAAAAAATAATTTCAGCGATGAGGCAATATTCCACATTAGTGGAAAAGTAAACAGGCATAATGTTAGGATCATGCCAGTTTGGAGGTTGAAAGTGGAGGTCTTTTGTGCCGTATCAAAACGTCAAGTCTATGGCCCATTTTTCTTTCGAGAGGCCAATGTTGGCAATCCAACTTACCTTGATATGCTCACTGAATGGTTATTTCCACAATTGGAAGAAGAAGAAGAAGAAGAAGAAGAAGAAGAAGAAGAAGAAGAAGAAGAAGAAGAAGAAGAAGAAGGCAACAAACTTATTTTCCAACAAGATAGAGTACTTCCTCAGTGACATTTACATATTCGGGAACATCTGAATAGGCGGCTTCCAGGACATGCCAGAAATTATAATGTTTTCTAAAGTGTCCACCGAGGTCACCTGACTTGACGGTCTTTGACTTCTTTTTATGGGGTTACATAAAGGATCGTCTCTAAGTACCCCCATTGCCTCAAGACCTGCAAGAAGTGCAACTTCGTATCACTGCTGCCATCTCCCGGGAAGTGCATTGCACTAGGGGAATACTGCCGGTCTTTTCTCCCCTCCCCTCTCCAACCTTCTCCTTGTTTGTGTTTCTGCAGGGTCACATAAAAAAAAATCATACTATAACTATGGAAAAAGATTGAAGGGCTTAGTGGAATAAGGGGGTATTCCTCAGTTTAAAGAAAATTGAACTAAGTGCATATATGTGAGGAAGGTCCATCTGACATCAGTTTATTGAACTACTAGTGTGTGGGATAGCTCTCCATGTCAATACTAAAAAGGATAAGATAATGCTCCTTACAAAGTCTAAAACTTGAGTGGAATAAGGCGGTTTCCTGCATCTCTCTGAAACCTGGGTTCTGATTGGTTGATTACCTAACTGACCAATGGGAGAGCAGCTTCATACCTTGGGTTTATAATCAACATGACTGACACAGAAATTGTTAGTTTGGTTATAAATCAAGAAAATATAGAAATTAACGGCCTAAAGAGGCAGAGAAATCTAGAAAAATGAAAAGATAGAAGTAGGCAGAAGGCATGCAACAGTGTACAAGAGAGAGTGTGTTATTCTGGTGGCTTGTAAGTGAATGTTATTTCTATTTCTAGTGGAATGTTCATGTATGGTGCTTGAGTAGGAGTGAATGTTGTTATTTATAAAGCACACCATTTCTAAGATGTACAAACAGGGTAAGGCGAGTATATCGTTTTGTTTGAAATGTGTTTGATAGTGTTCAGTTCTCTTTAAATTAAACATGTTTCTAATTATTTTCTTTTGCGTTATAAATAGTTAATTTACATCAGCAGAATTTCCCCATAAGATTATGCCATAGGCAAGTAATGACCGCACATCTGAGAAATATACTGGGTGTGTGTAAATTCCCTTTACAGACTTTAAGCACTTTTAGTGGGGATCAAGAGAGTTAACTTTAGCATAGGAACTCATGTCTGGAAACGTACCATTTTCCCACAGGGATCTCATAAATCAAGGACTGCATGTGACCCCACAGGTAGTAGTCACTCGAGTCAAGTCAGGAGAAGTGCAGACCAAGCAATTGGGCCACCACGACCTAACCACCATTGCCCAAATCGTTGGACCAGATGACGTCGGACCGCAAGTGTAAAATGAGCTGGTGCACCATTGTGCTGGAACCACATGTTTTGATGCACAAGCAGTGGCACATCCTCCAAGAACCAATGCAGTACACCTTCATGAAATCGCAAGTACACGTCACCCATGAGATTTGGTGGAAGAAGGTATGGCCCATCAAGGAACCCTGCCCAAATGCATTGTTGCTGAAACCCATCACAAACTCAATTGGTGTAGCAGAAAAACTATACGTTTCCGCACACAAGTTCCTATGCTAAACCTAATCGTCTTGGTCCCCATACAAGTTCTCAAAGTCTGTAAAAAGAATTTAGACACACCCTGTATAAATTTTATTGTATGGATTACAGACATGTTTTAGCACTGAGACTATGTAGTGTGTTCTATTAATTTTTTATGTAATGCATTATATGTGTGGTTTCCAGTTCAAGAATTTACCGATAGTTATTCCTAAGAATTTTGTGTCCGATACCTTGTTGAATTATTT
This sequence comes from Deroplatys truncata, assembly GCA_030765065.1. Taxonomy (NCBI): domain Eukaryota; kingdom Metazoa; phylum Arthropoda; class Insecta; order Mantodea; family Mantidae; genus Deroplatys; species Deroplatys truncata. Next base: position 753,102 of record CM060980.1, read on the forward strand.
TACTATTATAGATAATTACTGGTTCAGTATTCACATATTGCTGTTAAAGTAAATTTGTTTGTGGACAGTCATTGCATCCATTTTGTTGCAATTCTGTGCAAGTCTCCCCTTAGTACACAGATGGTGTCATCAGTATACAAGGACAGTTTCTCCACGAGGTATATTGAATGGTAAACCATTTATGTGAACTAATTACAGAAGAGGTCAAGATTTTGAGCCCTGAGGAACCCCTACTTTTACAGTTTTAGAAGTAGAACTAACCTATTGGCCACTGGTATCACTTCTTATGACTGTGACTTGAACCACATATCGGCTACACCTCATATACCAAATGCTTCCACTTTGGGTAACAAAATAGTGTGGTCAACTAAGTCAAATGCATTACATAGATCCATGAATAAGCCAAGTGTGATTTGCCAGCATCAATTCCTTCCAGCATTTTTTATGGTCTCACTGAACACGTGTTTTTCTAGAAACTATAATTTGATTATACATTACAGTTTCCAGTATTTTTGAGAAACTGATTGCAGAAAGATTGGCTTATAGTTGTCAACATTTTGTGGGTTATCTGACTTGAGTTTAGAAATTATTCTAGTTGATTTCAGTTTATTAGGAAATATCCCTGAACATATTGAGGTATTACATATGTCTAGTAAGGAATCAGCAATAGAGTTCATGAAGGACCAGCGAAGAAGCAATTTCTTTTAGATTTAATGACTTTGATTATTTCATTGTGGGTGACTGGTTTGAGGAATATGCTTTTTTTTATTATTTTGTTTTAGTTTAGGATATTTGTTGGTGTTAGTTTGTCGCAATGTAACTCTGTCCATAAGTGTTGAAATGATTGTTGAAAATATTAGCAATGTCAGCTGGTTTATTAACTATTGCATTATTTACTGTTAAATATATGTTATTAGCAGTGTCAGGCTGAGAACTGCCAGTTTTGCTCTGTATTACATTCCAGATTGTCTTATTTTTATTTGAGAAGTTATGAATACATGCATCGAAGTAATGTTTCTTAGCAGCCTTTATTACTTTGCTATAGATTTGCTTGTATTGTTTAAAGTATTCGGTGAATCTGTCAGTTTTATTGGTTTTACTTATGTCCTTTGTTTGTTGGTTTACACAGGAAGGTGGTATTAAAATGATGCAGGAATGTAATAATGAATTTTTGAGAGTTGCTATACTGTAGACATCCAGCCAATTTCTTCTAGCTAATAATTAATCATGAAGTATTGAATGTTTTCATTGGAGAAACTTCTTTTCTGAACTATCCTACGTGAGCTCTTGCAAAAGGTATGAAGTGTATCAGCTATGCTCAATACTATGGCACTATGATCTGAGTATCCAGTGTTAATAAAAACCAATTTGAAATCTATAATAGTTTGATCAAGAATCATGACATCAAGTGATGTGCTTGAGAGCTCTGTTACTCTTGTACAGAAGTTTTCTAGATTGTGAAATTCTAGAAGTTGTTTTAATTTATATAAGTTTGAGTTGGACTTCAGAAAATCCACATTTAAATCGCCAAAGATCAATTTTTTTTTGCAGTTCTTTTTATGACTTTAAGACATGCAGAGGTAAAGTGTATACTAGCATCCAGTACTGTAAAATAGAATGGTGTGGGTACAAAGATATTGCAGAAGACAGGAAGAAAGAACTTTTTAATGCTTTTTATAAATTGGGAGATCAAAATGTTCAGAATGCCTAACTTTTTGGCATCTTAGTTAAAGTGTTCCTTGTAAGAGACAGTACTCTAAGGACAGATTAAATGCTGAAGCATCAAGAAGACATAACAACTTTGTAAAACAACAAATAACTTGGATATCAGGTTGTGCAAAAATACATTTCTGTCAGTGCCTGAAATTGCAGAAGTGATTCAATTATTTAAAAGGTATGGATTACTTTCATTATTTTAAAAATAAAGTTTCTTAAATTATATGCCTGACTAAGTTGAAGTTAATACAAACTTTATTTTTATACACATAAGACTACTATGTTTATACATTGTAGCTATTAACAGAATATAGTCATTGAAAGTATTAAGTTAGATTATGTTTTGTTACAGATGTACTCAAAATACATGGTGAGTCATTATGTTCACATACTGCAGACTCCAAAAATGGACAGACGAGAGAAGCATCACAACAGGCTTCATGTGTGCAAAGAAGCACACTGAATTGTTCCCTAGATACAGATCTCATTGTTTGCTTTCACAGAATATCAATAAGCATTATATCCTCAGTGTCAGTTCAGTCGAGAAAATGCATTGACCGTATGTTACATACTGCCGTGAGAATGGAGCTGTTCCTTTAAATCGTTTTCAAACACAATTTGAACATAGGCTTCAAACTTCCATGAAGTGACACATGAAGTGATCTAAAGAAAGCTGACATGGGCTGAAAAAAAGAAAATGTCTCTCAATCCTGCATGTGACACACAACAAGCACTACTGACACCTACAACTTTGATGTTCATGTGTGGTAGTTGTTTGCTTCATGTTATCCCTACATATAAACTAGCAAAATCGCTTTCAAATACCTTCAACTCCATGCCTGTGTTCAAAAGTCTAAGCATAAAAAATTCATTAGAATTAACCAGTCACCTTTCAGATATAAATATATCACCCACAGACATGATGGTATCATTTGATGTCACTGCACTCTTCCCAAGCATACCAAAAGAAGAATTATTACCACTCCTAGAAACTTGGGTATTCAACCTAGAGCACAAACACAAGATTACTTAAAACTAACAAAATTATGTCTGGACCAGAATTTCTTTTCATTCAATAACAAAATCTTTAAACAAACCACAGGCCTAACTATGCGAAACCCCCTTTCACCATTTTTAGCAGAACTATATATGAGCCATTTTGAATGCCATATTACTAAATCTTTCCCACATCTATTCAAAACCTGGTATAGGTATGCAGATGATATTTTTGCTATTGTTCCAAAAAAACTTTCAGAAGATGTTTTGAAATTATTGAATTTACAAAACAGATCTATTAAATTCACAATAGAAAAAGAAGAAAATGGCCAATTACCTTACCTATACATCAGGATCATCAGAAATGATGCACACAACAAACTAACGTTCAACATTTACAGAAAACCAACTCACACAGAAAATTATATTAAAAACAATAGCTACAATCCCACAAGCCACAAACATGCAATTTTAAATAGTATTACAAACAGGTTAGTACATATACCAATGGAGAGAGAGGAATACCAACACATTATCAACATAGCCACTATGAATGGATACCAGAAAAAAACAATAGATAAGAAGATAAAAAAGTTTGAAAGACAGAAATCCCAACAAACAACTACTTTACTCAGACAACAAAAACCACAAGCATATAGGAAATTCACTTATCACCCTTGGACGCATCATAAATTTCAAAGGATTTTCAAGAAATACAACATCACCCTGTCTCCACAGAATAACCACAATATACAGAAACTACTATGCAACAGAACAAAAGATCCTATCCCCAACGATTGTAATGAATGTAACCTGGTATACATAGGAAGAACCAAAAGAAATCTTGAAATAAGACTTAAAGAGCATATGAGATGCATTTACCAAAAGCAGCCAGATAAATCAGCAGTAGCACATCATTTCTGGTCTTCAAACCATGATATCACTCCGAACATAAAACTCTTAAAACCGATCAACAGCAGCAATGAATTGGACATCTGGGAAAAAATACATATTGTCAAACACAGGAATCACCTAATGAATTTCGAACTGCCGCCACCCAGCAGCCTTTGGAGGTTCATCAGCCCAGCACCAGAGAACACCACTAGCCACACACATCCCTCAGACGATGACCTGAAACATCAGTTGAGAACATGCTGACGATGGGAACAAACCGTCTCCCAAAATGCGTTCAAGTAAGAATATTTTAGTGATGTAGTGTAACAACCTTCAAGTCTCTTTTTTTTAAAAAAGAATTTTGTTAGTTTAACTCCATTAACAAAAAGAAACAAAAACCTTCTGGCATAAGCGTGGACTTCCAAAAGGCATCTATTCTGAAATTCCAGGGAGGGCATAAAGTGCATGTATGGTTCACATACAGTGATATAGGCCTCTATATCAGACAATGGAAATGAAATAGAAGAAAATAATGAGCATGATGTTATTTTTCTCTATTGCATTTGAAAATTTGTTTTGTCTACAATATCATCTACATCTCATTAGTCAATTAAAAATTTTTACAAGAAAATCAATCCCAAATTTGCAGGAAGCTAATTCAGTACCTACATAACCCAATCCATAAAACATTTTCTGATTCTTATTGTTTTGATAAAGTTACAGGCAATCTAATAAAATGCTAAATATCTCAACAATACACTTTTGAGGGATCTCCCCTTATTCCACTAAGCCCTTTGATTGTGAGTGGGAGACAGAAGAAAGAAGGGTAAAAAGGTGCTATGTGGGAGACAGAGTAAGAAGGAGCTATAATAAAGTTTACAATAAGGAGGGGGTTAAATTAATTAATTTTTGTGAAGATAATCTGTCAAAGTGTAATAGTATTAAGGGGGCATATGTTGGTGGTGAATTTACATTTATGAATGCAAATGGTCAAAGTGTGGTGGACTGTTCTTTGTGCAATGAAGGGGTGGATGAAAAACTTACTGATTTTAGCATGATTGATAAAGTGGTAAACAGCTGTCATTTTTCTTTACTAATGGGTATTGGTTTAAGGGAAAGTAATAGATAAGACAAATCATTAGAGGAATTCAAATTTATTAACACATTTGAGCAAAGGAGGAGTTAATTGAGGTATTCAGACTGAGACTAAGATCAGCAAATATGTACTCAGTTGATAAAACATGAAATAGAAGAGGTGCTGAGGGGGCAGTGAATGGACTGGAATTAATAGAGCTGGTGTGATGATGGAGGTGAAACAGAAAAGCAATAAAAGATTTACAAACTGGTTTGATGAAGAATGTATAGAGGCTAGGAGAGAAGTATTTAAAGCTTACCTAGATGGAGAAGAACAAAGAATGATAGGGATAGGCAATACTTTTTGTTAAAGAAGTGGAATTAAAATGTTTATTAGAATAAGAAAAAGAGGAATGGCAACAAAAAATTAATGATATGGTAAAGAAGGCAATAAGAGATAAAAACCACATAGAAATATGGGCAATTATGAAGAATATTTACAACAAAATAGAATAGGAAATGAGATTAAACCAAATGAATGGAAAAAATATTTTGAAAGTTTGTTTGGTGTGGGATTTGTTAAAAATATTGAACTGATTTTGAATAAAAAAGCAGCAAGGATTGAATGTTTGGATAAGGGAATTACAAGTAGTGAGAATGAATGCCAACTTGGGATTTTGAAAATGAATAAGGTAGCAGGTATAGATGGGATTCCAGGGGAATTTTGAAAGATGTCTTGCAATAGATGGAGAATACTGACAAATTTATTTCACAAGGGTAACAAGAGCAAGGCAATACCTGAAAACTGGAAAATAAGTGTTGTACCACTATTTAAGCGAAAAGGGGATTTGAATAGTCCAGGGAACTATACAGGAACCAGTTTATCTGTTTTAAGAAAAATTTATACTGCCACACTGGCTTTGAGGTCATAAGAGCGGTTAGAATCAGAGAATATCAGGCAGGATTTAGAAAAGGCAGAAGAGCTGTTGGTAATATAATGATAATCCAAACTATAGTAAACAAGTATTTGAGGAACAAAAGAGGTTCACTGTATATGTTTTTTGCTGACTTTGAAAAGGCATTTGATACAATTAGAAGAGATGTAGTGGTGTTTAAAATGCAGAGTAAGGGCGCAAGTGAAGGGCTTAATTCAGAGGTCCAAAAGTAGTATGATGGAGTTATATTCTGTGTAGTGCGCAGGAAATGGAATTACAAGGATGGTGGATCAGAAGATGGGTTTGAGACAAGGTTATAAATTGAGTCCAGTTTTGTTTAATTTATTTATTGATGATATTGTGGAAAGGATTCTAAAGTGTAATTCACATTGTCCAGTTGAAGAAGAGAAAGAAAGGAATGCCACATCTGTTATTTCTGAATAATTTAACAGTAGGCTCTACTACAGTAATTCAACTGCAATGAGCAATAAACGAAATAGGTCGATTTTGTGCAGAATGCGGTTTAAGAGTAAATGCTACGGTGCTTAGAAATGGGGATAAATTAAAAAGAGACAAGAGGTAGTTTTCAATGAAGAGCATTTGGAAGTGGTTAAAGAATTGGATTATTTGGGGGTGAGGTTATCAAGTAGTGGAGGGTGGGAACCACAAGGAAATAATGTTATTGCTAAAGGCAGGAAGGCTATGAGAGCAATTTAGAACACGTTTAATAAAATTTCAAGTATGTCAGTAAAGTGGTTAGAAAAATTGTACAAAGCAGTAATAGAATCAAGAATGTTATATGGAGTGAAAGTGAGGGGACCTTCAAAGGGATGGTAGAAAACAGATTTAATTCACAGAATGTTTTGTAGAGAGATATTGGGATTGCCTCACGCTTCAACAAACAGAGTGGCATTAGCTGAGATAGAAGGGTTTGGCGATGGATAGAACTTTAAAATATTGGCACAGGATTTTTAAATTAGGGGATCACAATATTTTAAAAATGTATGAAATTCCAAATGCAAGTAATGAAAAGTAACATCTGGACTGGTTAAAAATGGGAAATTCTACAAGAAATTAGGATGGGGGAACCTTGGAAATCTGGAGATCAAAGCAGAGCAGTGTTTTGGAGGAATTTAGGCAAAGAATTGAAGATATAGATAGGCAAGGGATTTGGGCTAATTTCAGAGTTTTTTAAAATTATACGGAACAATTAAACAGAATTGAGGGAGGGGGGAAATATGTGGATTCATGTGATAAATTTGGGAGGGAAGGATTTGCATGAATGCGATCAGGAGCACCTTTGATAAAGGGTTTGAGAGGAGATGATGGAGGATGCTTTATGTGTGGAGAGCTGGAAGGAATATTTTGCCATTTATTAAAATGTAATGCGGTGAAGAGATGGAGGGAGGTTATATGGGAAATAAAATGGAACAAATTACACAAAGAAATTATAGCACTTAAAACATAACTGGTATGGGGAAAAACAGGAATAAAGTGATGGGAGAATATTTGGGAAAAGTAAGAGAGAATAGGATTACAGTAGTTAAGAAAGACGAGAGAATTGAGATATAAAGGGATAAAATAGTTAAATAGTGGGGGCTTCATTATACAGATAACCCTGGGTTGTGTATAAGGAAGCCACATATATATGTAGATGGTGTTGGTCTGGGTGGCTTGTTGGTTAGACACAGGCCTTCTGATCCCAAAGTTACGAGATCAAACCCGGCCCAGACTAATGGTTTCTAAGTGACAGCCCCATGTCACTAGATTTACAAGCATGTAAAAGAACCTCTGTACGATGAAATTCAAGCACACCACAGTGGTGCTGATATGATCCTGGACAGCATCGTTAACAAACAAAATATTTTATACTTAAATACACATGGATGTTAGACTTATTAGATTGTCTAGCACTTTAGTTGCAAATATATTCTGTTGTTTTGCTTGTGTTTGTATATTTACGAAAGTGTATCTAGGGTTAAAATAAATATTGAATCCAATATTTAATTCATTAGAGGTGATAATGTGTAATTAGTCCTGTGAAATTCCAAAGCCACAATACAGACTGTGCTGAAGCTACACATTTTGAGGCTTGATCTTATAGCAAACTTTTATGTAATAGTTTTAATTGTCTGCAGGGATAAAATTTCTTTGGTGTATTATTTTTAGGAGGTCATTAAGGAATTTGCTTCGATTATTGGTAAAAGCAATTACAGGAAAGGTCTTCTCTTTGTAATAAGGAAAATACTTGACAAGCATAAAGGAAGTTATCCTCCATGGGTAGTGGTTACCATGCTAGGCTCTAGTTCCCGAGGTTGCAGGTTCAAATCCAGCAGAGGGCGAAGGACTTTTTTTGGGCATAAAAATCCTTAGCATGGCTTCCTTCAGAAGGGAAGTAACGCCGGTGGTCACATGTCACAGATTTATGGCACATAAAGGAACCTCAAGCCTGATAAGGAGGCCTTTGAGCAAACCTTCCGATCTTTCACACCCAATATAGAACAGGATGCTAAGGAACACAGCAGTTAAAGAGCGTCCATAAATAAAACTCAATTTCAATTTCAGCATAAAGGAAACAGACAAAATTAGCTTGTTTAGATACTGTTAGTTGTAGTTGCAGCTTATCAATCTGTATACATTATGAAGAAATCTGATGTGTTACATTCATGTGACTTTCTCCAACTAATTTGTTTCATTACAAAGGGAATACAGTAGGTTGTAAATCCTTTAAGAGCTGTTATATGAGACAATGAAATTCAATTATTTTTGCACGACCAGGAGGGAAAAAAATAGCAACTCCTTAATTGAGATAAGTGTATTTGAAAATTCAAACCAATAACAAAATGGTTAACTCCACAACACACACAAATTGTGTGCTAGAGCAAGAACTTAAGTTTACCAGTTATCAGAAGTAATGAAGAGGACTTCATAGGGTTATTCCCATAAATTTCATTTGTCATGAAAATATCTTATTAAACATATGGTATTTTAATCAAAATTGTTAGAGCCATTTTTTTTAAAAAAAATCAAAATTTTCGAATAACTTTCAATGCAAAGGGTAGTTTGTGGTGGGTGAATTTTCTAGAAAATCTTCGTGTCACTTCTTTGGGAAGAAGCAATAGTCAAATGTTTAAGAACTGGACGCTATATGTCGGCCTTAAAATTCCATACTGTTTCCAAGTAATTGTGAGAAGCAAGTGAATGTTGACAGGACAGTATTGAACAATTTCAGCCACCTCAGAAATAGCTCCACTGGATACCAAAAAAGGTATTTGAAATAAATTGGGCATTTTAAAAGTGTCTTTGTATAGTACGTTTTGCCTAACATTTACCGGTTATACAAGATTATATAAAATTCCTTCTTAATGAACAGGACTTCATAGTATGTTTCCAGAAAATTCAAGATATATGTTTAGTTTATCATGTAAATATCTTTAATATATGGTATTTTAATCAAAATTGTTAGAGCTATTTTTGAAAAATGCTCCATGTAAAGGGTAGTTGGGACATTGTATCTTTGGAAGATACTGAACTTAAATACCAAGTTTGGTATTTATCTGACTGTGCATTTTTGAGTTATACTGTTTACAGACCTTTATCTAAAATGCTCTTTTTTGGGATTCAGGAACCTCAAAACATGTACTTATGCTGAAATCTCAGCATGGGTGGTATACGTACTAGAGAAAGTAACAAACAGTGATAACAGAATTTTATAAAAGCATTTTTGATAAGCAAAGGGTTCAATTCATTTGTGAATTGAAATACAAAACATTCCTCCTCTAATGAAGAAACAAGATACATCCCCCTAACTGGTTTCAAAATAAATGCTGTTTATGCATCAATTTTAATTTACTTACCTTTACTAAAATGGGCCTGATGTCCTTTTCCTTGGCTTGAAATTAGTAGGAAGATGGAAACTGATGGTAACATACTGGTGAACAATATGGTTCCTCATGGAATTACAAGGTTTAACATAACAATGATCTGGCCAAGTCAAAGCCCAATTAAGTTTCTTTGGGAGATAGTGGACCAGAAAAACTACACCAATAGGAAAGAGTGTAACACAGCACTATGTGGTGATGCTGGAGAAACATTCCACTTGGTTAAACTTGTTGATTAAATGCCAACAAGATGTGCTTAGTTATGCAACTAAGTATTAAACCAAGAAAATCAGAAGTTATCCATTGTTTGCTATTTTACTTTTATTTTGCTTTACATAAATTGTTATGTTAATTTTTTATTCATGATGAATCCTATATGGAAATATACCACATATTACAGTCTCAGTATTGTAGATTTTATTTCAATTGGGCTGTTAATTTGTTTTCTCTACAAAATACTTTTGAGCACTAATGATATCCTGGTTCTGCAGATTTGCCATGTTCAACAGGGTTTCTTGGGCTACTGTGCAAATGCCATAAAGCGATTTAAAATATACCCATCATTTTGATTGTTGATGAGATATCTGACAGCAAAAGACAATGTGCTCGGCTATTTTATTTTGATAGTCAACAAGTTTAGTTGGCATCATGTTCCTCTTAGATAGTGCTACAGGGATCACTTGTTTTCAAGCAACTGTCAACAATTTAAATGTATTAGGTTTGGTTTCCAAAAATTTAAGATATGTTTCAGTGCATTGAATACATTGTAAGGAACACTGCTGCATCTCCAGTGCTAGATCCACTTATGAAACAACTTATAGAACTTAATTTGTCTGTGACTAAAGTGAAAATAGCTTTCCTGAATTCAAGGAAAATGAAAAGTACAAATGTGCAGTTTCTTATAGAGCAATACCTAAACCTCTCCCCCAAATTATTTACAAGTCTTATCATCACTCGCTGGAATTCTAGGTTCCACTCTACACTCTACCTGGACCCTCTTATAGTTTCTTCAATCAATATGAGAACCAATGCTAATTTCATACTTATTCAGTTCAATATTCCCCTAACAACAAATACACTAAAATTACAAGTTATATTTGTAGCTGAAGTTTCTGAGAACTTTGTCACTCTCATCAAGTAACCTAGAATGCGAGCAACTATATGCTCATCCTTTGTAGAAATCACTTTGTTTCATTTCGTCATTGACAATATAATTAAATGATTCATTTCCACTGTGCAAACTAACATGTATGAATAAGCTTGTAAAGAATTTTGTCCAGAAAGAATACAAGCAACAAAAATTGAAAGAATGTTGCCAAAACATGTCACCAGGACCTGAAATAGGGTCGCCAACTCTTCTGGAATGGGAGTCTACTGGAATCAAATGCAATCTTCTGGCTCCAGGGGCAGAAACTATATCTCCCAGGAAGTGCTAAGCCAACAGTGAAAGAGGAAGGTTGTGTTTATGAGGAGCTCTTGAATGTGGAAGAAGAAGAAGAAGACTATGTAACAAATTGACTATGATGGTGAAGGAAATTAAAGAGGTAATTAGGGATGAAGTGCAAGAAACTAAACAGGAAGTAATGGTAATGAAGGAAAACATGGAAAGAATGGAGGAAAGAAGATTTAATTTGGTCTTTGCAGGAGTAAAATAGAGAAGAGGGATATGGCCTGCTGAAGAAATAGCACAAATAATGAAGGAGAAACTTTAATTGGAGATGTATGGTTGGGAAATTATTGAGGCCTTTAGAGTTAGGAGACAAGTGGGAAAAAGGACAATAGTGGTCACGTTAGCAACAATCCAGTTAGTATATGAAGTACTTAGAAGAGCCAGAAAACTAAAAGGAATGGATAGCTTTATCAATAAAGACCTATCACCTAACAAGAGAATATTATAATGAAATCTTATCCAAAAAATGAAAGAAGCAAGAGCTCTGGGAAAAATGGTATACGTTAGAAATTTCCAGCTGTGGATAAACAATGAAAGAGTTTTGGATATGGACAAGATGGATCCAAGTGTAAATCAATGTGATGGGGCGGAAATGAATCAGCAGACATTAGTGGTGACTTCGAGAAATGAAACAGGAAGAACAAAGTCCAAGAACAAGTCAACTGTGATGAATACAGCAAAAGAAGTAAATAAAGATGAGAGAAGTCCAAAGGGAACAGCCAGCATAGATGAGAGAATCGATGAGCGTGCAATGATGCCAAATAGAATGAGAGAATGATCAGCTGAAGTAGCCGAATTAGGTATGATGACAACAGTGATGGAAGGCAGAGCCAGCTGTAGCAGTGGAGAGACGTCACCTAGAAAAATTGTGTCACCAAGAAGGGGCAGAAGCAGCACGTGCATTAGTGGAGGGAAGAAGAAAGACATGGTATCAGGGGAGTGAGGAGAATACGGAAGAGGGGAAAGAAGATAGTATCGTCTCATCTGAACATGGTAGTATTCTGGTGTTGGATAGAAATAAAATGGCAATGTCGAAAGAGGGAATTGAATTAAGGAGTAGATAGATAGATAGATAATTTATTTCCCCATAACTATCAAATACATATACAAAGTATAATTACATTCAGTCAGCTCTACTACTTACCCTTAACCTACTTGTTAACACTACAGATTCTTTTATCCTGAATGCAATAAGTCCCAACCTGTGAGTTGCTGCCTACCTAACCTTGGTTCCAGCAAGCTTCAACACGGCAGTTATTTTGCTGCTGAAACCATTATACAATTCTTTGTCTACTATCTCCTCTGTTGTGCCAATATCTCTTCCATAGTTCCCTCTTGTTGCCTTGCTTTGAAACTTCCCTTATGAACTTAGGAATTTTACCCTTATTGGAAAATGGTTACTTGAACACACTAAATTCACCACTTCAAAATCCATGATAGACAGATCCAACTCTACTGCATATATCATATAGTCTACCACACTTACACATCCTCAAGTTGAACTCCTCACAAAATTCTATTAACTTCTTACCTTCGCAATTCAAGACTTTGCCATTGCTCCTTCTTCGTACTATCTCATTCTCATCCCCTCTTAACTCATACTCAACATCTATTACATTTATTTTACTTACCCCTACCCTTGCATTGAAATCCTCCATTATAATAAAATAATTATTTAAATATTATCTTGTCTTAACAAATTAAATAGATTGGGATTGTAAAATTCCGAGGCACTTGGAGGATTATATACCACTGCAACACACACATTTAGCTTGTCCCCTATCCCATTTACAATACACCACAGAACAGCATTTTCCCCTCTTTCACTACACATTTTCACTTTTGACTTGCAAGCTGTTCCTACAAATAACCCTAATCCACCTGATGCAGGATCGCTTTCTTTCTTTTTTAATCCAGCTTTACCATAAAAGTAAACATCTGACACATCCACTGAAATATCCTTTGTTGCCCATGTCTCTACCACTCCTATCACTTCGCCTAATTTTCTCCATTATTTCCCCATATTTTAACTTTTCAAACAGCCCTTGTATGTTCCATGCTACCACCCCAATGCCTTTTCCTATACAGATCCCTTCCTCTCAAACCTAAATTCCTGCAATTTTGCTTTACTCCTGGTCAGTCTTGGCCTACCCACTGGTTCATTCCCCACTGCTCCCTCTTCCACCTGCAAAACACTTCCCCCTGGCGATGAAATTATGCTAAGCGCAGTATCCTTCCAAACGTCAATCCCCGCCGCTGCTCCCAAGGCCATTCTACGCGAATCTTCAATCAGCTGACTTTCTGGTGTTACTTGTTTAACTGGTGACGTTTGCTTCACTCCTCCCTTTCGTTCCTCTCCACCGCCTGATGACGCTTGCTGCATTCCTCTCCTCCATTCTTCTCCTCCGACCGATGATGTTTGTCGTGCTCCTCCCCTTCTCCCCTCTCCGTTTACCATGCTACCCCTTCTCTGCCGCCTGTCCTTGGTTTCAACACGTGTTACATTTCCTGGTGACGGTGATCTTCTCCAATTCAGCTGACGAATATCCTGTTTTCTATCATTTATCCACAAATCCAATCCTCTCACGTAGGCTTTATCGCCTCTAGCTCTTGCACTTCTCATTTCTTTTAACAACAGACTTCTTATTTCTCTCTCTTTCTTCCCGTAATCATTTTCAAGGAATATTCTTGTCCCTTTTAATTTTTTAGCATTAAATAGCAATGTCCATTTCATTTTCACCGTCGCTAACTTGACAATTATCGGTCTTGGGTTCGAGCCTCTTCTCCCCACTCTGAAGGTATCAATTATCTCCCAGCCTGTTAACTTTATTCCTAGTTTATCTTGACAAATTTCCTCTACTTGTTCCCAAACTCGTTTCTCTCTTGTTTCCTCTACTCCAAATATTATCAAGTTCCTTTTTCTGCTCCTTTCCTCTGCTCTCCCCAGATTTGTTATTCGTCTGTTACATTCCATGAATCCTTTGTCCACCTCATATTCAAAATTACTCCATACCGATTTCATCTCCTCGAATTGTTTTGTTAACTTCTCTTCAGTTCTCCTTTCCATTCCTTTAAAATTAGTCATTTCTTCCGTGATGCATTTCATCATTCCCATAATTTGTTCTGTCTCCGGTCCCGGGTTTAACTCTACTCCTCCAATTATTAGCAGCACCATCAACACCAATGCATACCACGCCATCCTTCCACTCTGTTCTCCCGAACATTTTCTCCCAAATTACCTCTTACTGAATTAAATAGACCTATTCTGGCTCTATATACTTCTAGTTGCACTCCCATTTCGCTGTTCTGGCGAGCGCGCGTTCGGCACGTCTTCCTCCTCTCGTTTCCCGTCAGCAACTCCGAATTAAGGAGTAAGAGAATATTAGACAGATTTAGAAGCAGAACAGGTTCACAATAGTATACAGAACAAATAAGGAGAATGTGCTTCTGGAACTGTGAGGGCCTTTAAAATAAATTATATGCAGGAGGTTTGAAGTGTTTGCTATTATCGTGGAGGCTAAGTATATAGATGAAAATGCAGTTGTATAGGAATTATATATAATCCACCGCCCTCCTCGTGGTTTCATAACCCGGATCTCCTTAATTAGGTGGAAAAAGATATAAACAGCTTAAAGGAGAAGAGGTAATACTAATGGGAGACCTTAATATTAGGATAGGGGAAAGTGATGTGAATGATGGAAGTGATGAAATGGTGTTGAAGTTCAGGCAGAGTAAAGATAAGTTAGCTGATAAAGGATTTTCACATCCTTACAGATTTCTGTGAATTGAATGCCTTAGAAACTGAATGGAACATATGGTGAGGATGTCGAAAGTGATTGGTTAAGTGGTGAATAGTGTCAGAAAACAAGTTTAGACATAATCAAACCTAGTAACACAAAATACTTATGTGTAAAAGAACAGAAATTTGGTGAAAAGAGCATATCAGAAAGTAATGGTATAAGAAATGGTTAAGTAAAGTTAAAAAATGAATGGGTCTGTCAGTGAATAGAGATAATAAAGTAAGAAATTAAGAATTAAAGGAAGTTGACTCAGGAAAATATTGCAATTTAGAAATATAAAAAATTATCAGAACTATTGAAGGAGTCAGCCCAAAGTCGTCATGTAAACCTCTCTTTAAAAAACTGGGGATCCTCCCACTTCCCTGCATTTACATATATGCAGTTATTCTGCTTATAGTCAAGAACATTAATGCTTCTGATTCACTATTCATAACTAATAATATGGTGCATGAACACAATACTAGGGAAAATACACAAATACATGTGACCAGCTGCAACACCTCGCTCTACCAAAAAAGTATCTTATTCTCTGGCATTAAACTTTATAATAATTTACCAAGTAATATTAAGGCAATTAAAAATGTAAACCAGCTGAAATCCAGTCTCAAGGCACATCTAGTTAACCACTCCTTTTATTCTATTAATGATTTCCTTGAACACAAATGTATATCATGAACCATAGTATTTAGCATGTAAATACCTATTGTATAATGTAAAAACATATTGTATATATTGCAAAAACCTATTATTGTTTTTGTTTATAGCTTGACGTGTCCAATAGTGAATGTACATTGTACCAAACCACTTTAACGGATGAATAAACTAACTAACTAACTAACTAAAAGAATGCTGGTCTTATTTTCTTTTATGTTTTGTATTGGATTAGTACAACAATTTAATTAAATTTAAATTAAATATGGTTAGAGTTAAGAAGTACTGGAATTAGTGAAGAGAGAAGAAGAAAATTGATACATATGTAATACAATAATACATTTTGTATGCAGAGTGGGTGTCTGCTGAATTAGAGTGGCCAGGGCAAAATTTTCAGTAGGCAACCCTATATACTGTAATTTCTTAGCACTAAATAACTTCATTTATTCATATCTTCCAGAGTTGTCATACCTCCTTACTCCTTTATTATTATATTTATCTACTACAGTTTTATTTTTACAAAATCTTTTAGATGTGAGGATTGGCAGGGCTATGGAGCAGATAGCCATATATTGTAAATACTAGGCGAAGTGGGAAGGGAGGGAGACAGACAGCAAACCAATTGTTACATCAACATCAAGGTTAGTCACCGGTCTTGCAACAAATATAAATCAAAATTAGCAGTGGAAGTAAGTTGATTATTCTAATGGTTAGTTCATCAGGACTAGAAAAGAAAAACTACTGCACATTTAATGATGCATGGAAACACTCATATGACTGGTTAATAAAGAAAAGTGAGTTTGAAGCAAAATGTAACAGAGTTTTTTCGGTCAAATTTGAGGGAATTGGTGCAGTTGCTAATTCTTCTAAACACCAACAAGATGAGAAACCAAAATGCTGTCCACACATTGTCTTTTACTAAGATGATGAACTTATAAGGCAGTAGATATCACAGCTTATCATGGGATTAGTCATAATAGTAAGGATTGTTCTAATAAATTGTTCAGGGACTCTGACACTGCAAACAAAATTAAATGTGGTCATAGTAAAGCCAGCTGCTTGTGGAAAATGTGACTGCCACCCACAGCACAATAAAAATTTATTCAAGATTTAAAAAAGGCACAATATTCTTCAGTTGCTGCAGGATCTTCCAATGTTGGAAACCAGAAAATGTTTACCTTCATCACGCAGTATTTTTCAACAAAAGCAGGAATCTAAACTGATCTTCTTAATATAAGCAAACAAATTTTAAATGTGATTCAAAATAATAATTTGGATGCTGCTAGCATTTCCTCTTTTTTACTGACAATGCTCTGGTCAACTTTGGCAAGATGAAAATCTGAAAAAAATGTGTGCCAAAGATAATTAAAGCTAACTGTAAATGTCATATTACACAACAGTGTCAAATATGGAATGAAAAGTTTTACTTTTGATACAGAGCTTCTTGTGATAAACATGTTCATTGAGTTTTCAGCATGTGCTGAAAGCAAAAGTCAGTTTTTGAATTTATGAATGTAAAGTACAGAGAAGTGTTAGGACATGTTCCAACAAGATGGTTGTCACTTTTATGTGCCCTAGAATGCCTCCTTTAAAATGTTGTGTCATACGAGAAAGAATAGTGCTCAAAGATCATATGGGAACTTTTAAAAGATGAAGAAGGGGACCCCTTTCCACAAATGGTATGCGTTTTTCTCCTTAACATCATGCAGATCTTCCATAATAGTGCAAAACTGTTAGAAAGCAAACATACGTCCAGTACAGAAATGAAGTAATGGTATTGTTGACTAAGAAAATCATTGATAGAAAAAAGGACAAATAGTTTGGGAAGACAGTTATAGAAAGAATGAAGAATATGGAAAAGAGCAAGACAGAAAATTTTCTAACAGAAGGCAATATGTTTATGGAGAAATGCCTGTCATACTTGGATAAATGGTATAATTTTGATAATTCTGATTTCAAGCTAATGTGTATTCTAAGTTTAAAGCAAGTTGAGTAGAATGACTTTTTAATTATTTGTGAAAACTTACAGCTTCATATTAATATGGATAAACTATATGATGATTTTTGTCTTGTAAGAGAGGTGCAGCCACTCTTTATGTTCTAACAGTGACAGAGTTGACATGCATTGAGTGGAATTTTTTTAAGAAGGTTAAAAAACAGGGCAAAAGTTGTGTAAGTGAACCAAAGATATTAGTGTCCTTTGTATTATCAGTTCCAGTTTCTAATGTGACTGGTGACAGTTTAGTATAATGAACTGCACTTTTATTCATGAAAGACGAAAAATGTCCACAGAACTGGTATGGGCTGAACTTCAAATATGACAGAAGTATTGTATGACATGCAGGGAGTATTGTTTTATTATGAATAAATTGTTTTAAACTGTTTTTAGTTTTAAATATATAAACACAAAATGTTAGTTTTACACTTTTTCTTTGTTCACTTTTTTTACTTCATTTTTCACATTCGTAATACAAAACACAAACAAACAAAAAAAAACCAATTTACTCTCTTACACAGAATGCCAATTGAACAACACACTCCCTTAAGAGGGTAAATTTTAAACCTCCATTTTAGAAACACATATTAAATGCAAACAATTATTTAGTGTATAAGATAAAATTATAGCATCAACATGTTTTTAAAATACCAAAACTTGTTAGCCACTAAAGGTTTGGTCAGCAAATCAGCCAGTTGTTTGACAGTACTGTAGGTTAAACCAAACCTGTTTCATCTCATCTGCTATAAAGTGATAGCGAACTTCAATGTGTTTACTGTTTCTTGAGGATTAGATTAGATTAGATTGTATTCTTTGAGTTCACTAGCAGCCATAAAGGCTTGTGAACATAGAACATGTCAAGGAAATGTACAAAAATTACATATAAACATAAATATTACACAGAATATGGAACATTTGAAATAAAATAGACACATACTATATATGTGTCAAGGAAATGTACAATAAAGTTACATATATACATAAATATTGCATAGTATACAGAACATTTAAAATAAAATAAAGACATTATATACAAAATGAAACAAATCAAGTGTAATTTTGTACAGAGTTGAATACCTCCTTACTGTTATAAGGTTAACACACGTATAGGCAAGAACAGTTATTTTAACATTCACTAGATTTTACCTTTGTTCGTCTGATCATTTTGTTCTATTTGATTTGTAATGCATAGCATTTACTGTCAGTTCTTAATATACATACATTTAAATGATGTAATCATCTTGATTGATCATCCACATGCAAACTGGTATCAATCTGTCTACTCTTTAGATACTTCATCTCCTTTACACATTGTGCTGCTGCTATTCCTCCGTTTTCTTGAGTACCACCATACAATATGATGTAACTGGTAGTACCTACTCTTCCTAGTTGTTTGATCTCCCGCATAGTCAGAATCTGAGTAGGCTTGAATGCTGTGGTTCTTCTCTGATGAAAAATAAATTCCACTCCCTAAATCTCCATTCAAATACCTTTTGATAATCTTGTGTTGCTGGACAGTTCAGGGCACAACTCTCAAAGTTAACAGCATATGCCATGTCTGGCCGGGTTTTACAAGTAAACTTCCAACTACTTTATCATACTCATATTTCCATTATCTTCTTGATAATTTTCTTGAGCTGCAATTCATCTTCTTCAACTCAGCCATCCCATACTTATTAACTATATTTTTTATAAATTTTTCTTGGCACAAGAAAATTCCAACTTTTGTTCTGATAATTTGTATACCAAGATAGCTTTTAGGAGAGTCTTCCACTGTTAATTCAAATTCCATCTTCAGTTTTCCTATAAGACTGTGTATTTCTTTAATATCAGCTCCAATGACAAGACCATCATCCACATGGATTGCCAAAAATAGCTTCTTATTCTTGTTCCTAAAGACATACTGGTCAGTCTTCAAAGGTATCAGTCCATATGACTTCAAAAAATCTGTCAGTTTTTTATTCCATTTTTGTGAGGCTTGATGTAGCCCATAGAGAGATTTCTTGATTAAGCATATCTTTCCTGAAGTAACCTTCAGGTACTTGCATGTAAATTTCTGAATCAAGTTTTCCATTTAAGAAGGCTATTTTTATATAAAATGTTATAATTTTGAAGTTATTTTGGCTGCAATAGCAAGCGACAGTCTTAGCATAGTTCCTTGCACAACTGCACTGTAAATGCCAGAAAAATCTGAAGTGTTCTTCTATTGGCACCCTCTAGTAACAAAGTATGGCTTATATATTCCATTACCTTTTCTCTTGAAAACCCAATGACATATTATTACTTGCTTGCCTATTGCCTGTTTCTCATCTACTAATTCCCAAACATTATTTTTCTTTAGTAATGTTTTTTCTTTGTTTGTTGTGTCCATCCATTTTGTTCTGTTTGCACTGGACATGCAATGAACATATGCCATATCCTCTTCCTCAGATGAAAGCAGTGCTGTCTCTTAGGTATATATTCTTCTGGCATGTCAAAGACATCAAAATGACAAGAAAATCTTCTTTGTCTTAGTTCTAGACTTTCTTCCTCTTTTCCTTCTATATCTTCTTGTTGATCATCTTGATTCTCATCCTGTACTTGGTCTTTATTATTTTTATCTTAATTTTTTCACCTTCATCTTTGTTAAAATTTTTAAATGTCAAAGGTGGCTCCATTACCACTTCTTTTTTAAATCTTCCAGTAAATTCAACATCTCTTGATACATATGTTGTTTTTGTGTTTGGATTCCAAATCCAGTATCCAGTTGTACAGTATCCCACCATGATGCCCTTAAATATGACTTCGATGATCAAATTCCTTCAGATATGCAAGGTATTTTGTATACACAATCTGTCCAAATTCTTCTAAATCAGACAAATTTGGTCTTCTTCTATACCACCTTTCACTTGGTGTTACATTAATGGTTCTTGAAACACTGCTGTTGAGAAGATAAGCTGCTCTCTGCACTACAAAACCCCAAAATTTATTGCTTAGTTGAGAGGAATGCAACATACCACGAACCTTATTAGTTAGGGTTCGATTCACTCGTTCTGCCATTCCATTTTACTGTGGAGTATCATTTATGGTATATTGTACCACGATACCTCTTTCTTCACACCACATTTTAAAATCATTGCTTCTATATTCACCACCTCTGTCATGCCTAATTTTTTCAGTTTTCAGATTGAAATGTGCTTCTGCTTCCAAGATATATATTCTTAGGTATTCATTAGCTTCATTCTTTGTATGAAGTAGATACACCTTCAGATAGTGAGTAAAGTCATCCATTACAGTAAGTAAATACTCTTCATTCTTATGTGTTGTCACGCACATCAGTGTGCAATATCTGTAGCGGTCTTGTCCGTTCTTGTTTTCTTGCTGAGAACACCGATTCACAAAACTCATCATCTACCCCATCACATAGGCCAGGAATTTTCTTCAGATCACTGAAATTTATGTGGCGTAATTTATTGTGCCATTTGAAAACCCTTATCTCTATGCATCAAGAGAATGTTGGCCCATCAAGTCAATCTCATAGAGTCCCTGGCTTGTCTTCCTTCCTTCCATCACAGTCTCATCTTCTACGACATTGATTTTTCCATTGTGAATGACTTTCAGTCTTTATCAAAAATAGCAATGCCATTGTTTTTTATCACCATATTTATTGATAGCAAGTTTCTACTCAAACCAGATAGATACAACACATTTTTAAGGATGACTTCTTTAGAGTCAATTTCACCATGCAGATTAGAAATCAGCTTCTGTCCCTTTTTTGAGACTCCTATTTCTAATTTTTATTATGTCTTCAGGCCTCTTCAAAATATTTGCATCCTTCACAAAATACCCTGTAGCACCAGTGTCAGCCATGAATCTAAAATCTTGTTTGGCACTCAACATTGCATGCCGATTACTGTTCTCTGGGCAAGTTAAATATGCTACCCTTTTATTGTTATCTTGTCCCTCTGCGACGGACCTCCTCGTGGCGTCGCCTTCCTTCCTTCTTGGAGCTGTTGATGGCTGGTTCCTGTAATTGAAACCTAGCACACTTGTGTGTTGCCCTATTTCTAGACTCTTTTCAGGGTGTGGTGACGGTAGACAAATGAAACTCCATATGACTCAAACTTTAATTTATTGCATTGTAATGATACTGTTTTGGTCGCCGCTAGCCGTGTTTTAAAACCTGTAAGTACTGCAAAGGGGCCTATCTTCAACAATTTACCTCCCCAAGCTAGCTATGTCTCCTATATCTTACTTCACACGCATCGCCACAAATATGGCGTGAAGCGTTATCTCTTCAGATGCAAAACGAATAGACGCGTGGGCTCTGCGTGTGTGTGCTTTTATACTTGCTTGGGGGGACGCTAAGTTCGCCTAGCTCTTTTCTAATCTATTCTGTTATTGGTTCTCCCCTAAGCGTGCTATGAGAACATTTGCCTCCAAATCTGCAGTCTTGACAAGTTTGGGATTTCCAGGGTGTCAACATCTCTCTCCCTCTCTTTCCATCTTATTGCTATCTCTCTCTGTGCCTGTGACTGTTTAGCTGTGTTGCCAGCTCTAAACTCTTTTGTACCTGCCTGTTTCTCTTCTCACGGCTAGCTAGCTGCACATTTTACATATATGTTACAATCTTAACTTATTCCTATTACATTTGTGTTCCCTCTATATCATAGTTCCCGCTATAAATGCCCCTCATTGTCATTCTAAAAATTTTTGGTTCTGTTGGCGGAGAAAGTTTTTCGAATGGCAATGACATGACCCAAAGAAGAATACAAAAGAGAATGAAAGAGCCCTAAAATACACATAGCAATGCATAACACACCAATGATCTCAAAAAGAACACCATAGTACTCTACAATACAAATGTACCTAACGTCTATCCTACACAACAATGTAACTCTCAAATAACATACATTATATATTTACAAATGTTTACATAAATTTTCTTTTTACGTCACATTGACATTGAGTGACATTTTGCTGATAATTACTGAGTAATCACACGCTTGTGGGCTAGGCAACATTTATTTCACATAATGACTTTCACTGGTTTTCCCTTTAGCACATCACTGTAGTTTGTTTATAAACACTTCTGGGAACCTTTTCACTGCCCTATGCAAGAACACTTAAGTTGTCGTATGTCAGCCCATTTGACCTTGCACTGCTTAAACTAGTTTTCTTTACAACAGCATAGAAGTGCCTGTAATTGCGGCACGTTGGCTACCTGCTCAGAGTGGTCATTAGGTGTCTGGCCAGAAGCCCTTAACTGAAATAATTTTAACGCTGTTTTCTATATACATTATATTACTGAAGATAAAACACTTACATAGTACAATTACATGACTCATCAACCCCGCGCAACAAGCAATTGTAAAATCATACAGGTGCAAATGTTAACCTATGTCTTGAAAGGTTTCAGCAATTGTTTGTGATATTTGCCCCAGTTCTTGTTAGTAGTAACTTCCCTAACCTCAAAAGTGTGTGCCCCAAATTGAGCTACAATTACCGCCGGACCTTTATATAGTAAGCACATTCTGTGATAGGTGTTGCTCCACCGGTCTGATTTATTCTTATTCTTCACGAGAACGAGATCACCTATCTTGGGTGTCCATTTTGCCTTATGCCGTTTGGCCTTTCTCTTCCTTGCTTCCGCTTTTTGTCTTATGCGCAGTAACGCTTTCCTGCATTTTTCCGCCGTAGTGTCTTGATTGCCTTGATCTATCGTGGTGGGTATGTTCGGCAATATCAGTTCCGGCTGCTTGCCCAAGTGCATTAATATCGGCGCATAACCTGTGGATGCATTCACTGAATTGTTTATGACAAATTCAATCTTAGCACAATGTTGGTACCACCCCGTATGGTTTTTGTGGGTTAAAATTCGGAAATAGCCCGAAATATCTCGGAGCACTCTCTCTGTCATATTTCCTTGCGGATAATAGTTAGAGCTGTGGTATAGTTTCACTCCATTGTCTGCGAGTGTCTTTTGAAAAATTCCGCTCCTGTGCATAGAGGCATTGTCACACAGCAGGGATAACATCTTGCCATGTTTAGGTACATAATCTTTAAATATTTTCCTCAGGCATGTCCTAGCTGTTATATCTTTCACTGGGTAAATCTTTGTGAATTTTGTGAAGACATCAAGTAACACAATTATAAACTTAGTCCCGAAAGTGCTCTGGGGTAACGGGCCGTGCGCGTCCATGCATATTAGAGCGCTGGGAGCATCTCTAATAACACTCTGCATGTCAATATCATAAGCTACATTCAGTGGTTTGGCTAATTGACACAACTTACATCTGGCTATAACTTTTCTAACCTTCTGATGGAGCTTCTTAACATAAAAGTGTTCTGCAATGTTGATGGCCGTCCTTTCTGATCCAGAGTGTACCAAGGAGTTGTGGAAGGCTGCAATCAATGTGTTCTCTAACATTTTAGGCACATATGTTTTCCATCGCTTTTCATTAACATTGAGTTTGTAAAGAATGCCATTCCTTTTCCCTAATGTTCCTGGGGTGTTGTCATCTATCTCCGGCGCGTTGTTTAACAGTTCCCGGATTTCCTCATCTTCTTCCTGGCATTTTGCCAAGTTTCTTAACGCTTTAACCAGTTGCTTCTGACCGGTAGCTTCAATGTGCATTACTGTCACTTGGTGAAAAGGCCTGTCTTTGTTTTCTGGCATGGACTTTGCTCTCGGTAATCTCGACAAAACATCACTGAATGTGTTTTCAGCTCCTGGAATATGCTTGATTTCCACGTCGAAATTCAAAATCTCATGAATATAGCGGGAGATTTTACTGCTGGTCAGCTTGCATTGTTTTATGAATTCCAGGCTCACGTGGTCAGTGTGGATGATTACTTTCCTATTATATATAAATTGTCTAAATTTGATCAATGAAAAGTACATGGCGGCAATCTCCAATTGTGTAATGCAGGAATTGCTTTCTGACTGTGTCAAACCCCTGGATGCTGTGGCTAAAACATGCATGCAGTCCTGCTCGTCCATTTGGCATAACACTCCTGCATAGCCTCCCACGCTGGCATCACAATAGATATGAAAAGGAAGGTCCTCTCTGGGCCGTTCTATTAGTACCGCCTGTGCAAAAAGTTCGCGAACGTTGTAGAATGCCGCTCGCTCCTCATCTCGCCACACCCACTTAACACCCTTCTTTAACAATTTTCTCAGTGGTGCTGTTTCCTTGGCAAAATTAACTAGGAATTTACCTTCATATCTGCATATGCCGAACCATTTTCTTAATTGTTTTAAGTTTCTGGGTTCCGGAATATTTCTAATGCTCTCTATCCTGTCCGGGTTAGGTCGAATGCCGTCTTTTGAGATCACATAACCTAAAAACTGGGCCTCTTTCAGAAAGAAATTGCATTTTTCTAACTTAAGTGTCATGCCATGCTGACTAAACATGCTTAAAACATAATCTATGTGTTTTAGGTGCGTGTCAACGTCGTCCCCTACTATCATGAAGTCATCCACGTATTGAAGGACGAATTCTGCTGTTGAGTCCCCAAATATGGCATGAATTGCTCTGAGTAGTGCGCTCGTGCTTGTGCATAAGCCAAAAGGAACCCTTTTAAAGACCATAGTGCAACCTTTATGCAAGAACCCAGTGTACTGTCCTAACTCTTCTGCTAAGGGTATCTGCCAGAAAGACTGAACAAGATCCAAGCTAGAGAAGCACTTGCCCCGGTTTACCCTAACCAACAGTTGATCAATGCCTTCCGTCCTGAAGTGATCGGGTACTGTGAATGAGTTTAATTTGCGTGCATCTAACGTCATTCGCAAGTCTCCTGATTTCTTCTTAACCCACACTAAAGGATTAATATAAGGCGAGTTTGACACTTCTATAATGTCATCATCTAGCATCTGTTTGATAACTTGCTCTGCTTGCTCTCTCAAGGCGAACGGTAAATTCCTGCATTTGTGGGAGTATGGAGACAGGGGTTTAACTTTAAATCTATGAACATAGGCGTTGCATTTGCCTGGTTGTGACGAAAAAACTGCCCTGTTCTTCCATAAAATGTCCTGCAATCGGATCTTTTCCGATGCCTCTAAATCACACGCGGCGTTTACTTTCTTTTGTATTAAGGCGGCAATTTCTGTGTTGTTTGCGAGAACCGGTTCGGCTACCTGCCTCTCTGTGTGTAGTGTCGCTGACAGTTCGCTAATGGCTTCGACCACGTGTAGCCGCACGCGACCTGCGCCTATGAACTCATAATTGTTTATATATCGTGTGTCAGCCTCATCCTCTGACAATTCCTCCATCTGATCCCCGTGTCTCCCTACAGTATTTATAGCTACGATTTCTGTGTCTTTTTGTGCTTTAATTATTTCTACCCAAAATGACTCCTCTAAAATTTGTTGTTCTTCCGCCGTCGGTTCATTGTCTACTGTATTGGTATCAACAAAAGGCATGCACACACCATCTTTTACTAAATTTAGGCATTTATTATCAAAGTTCACTATTGCTTCCCATTTATGTAAGCAATCCGAACCAATAATCACTGGCTGTTGTAACCTCGGGATTACAAAAAAGATAACATTGAATGCTTTATTATTCATTCTTATCGTTAGCAATGCTTGTTGCCTAACCTTTTCTTTGCTCTTGGAAATCGCTACCGTGCAATACACATTCGAAATTGGCAGCGACATAATTTTAATTTTCTTTTCTTGCAACATCTTAAAAAATTCTTCCGAGCACGCCGATATATTTGCCCCAGTATCAATTAAAATGTCCGTGTTTACTCCCATGATTTCAGCTTTGATTCTGGGCGAGTCACGCATGTCTACATTTCTGCTCTTATTTTGGTGTTGCATGCTGCTCGGTGTGTCATCCCCCTGTACGTGCGTATTTATTAAAGCAATGGGCCCTGGTTGGGAAACTTGTAATCCAGTGTTCCCCTCTGAGATGGATACTCGGCCGCAGTAGTCATCTACGCTTGGTTTCCCGATTGTTGCGAGTCTTGAGGTCTGTCCTGTCTGCTAGGTCCCGGGTTCGAATCCCATCTACTGCTGCTACTGTTTACAATTGTTTGTGTGTTCACTGGGCTGCTTCTACCCGAAAAATTCCCTTGTCTGTTGTTTGTATTTTCTTGTGCCCTAGCATAATTCCTGTTAAATTCTCTGACAAATTCAAACCGGTTTTGTCGTGTGTTTGAAGCCTGGATGTGGTTGACATTAAAATTCCTTAGTTGGTCCCTATGTTGCTGTTCCCTGGGGTAGTTTCTTAATCTGTCAGGCCGTGGCGTTGGTTGTGTGTATCTGTCTCTAGGGTTTTCTGCGAATTGCCTGTAGTGTGGGTTTCTCTGCCTGTATGCCCCTGACCCAAAAGAATGTGACCTATTTTCCGGCTGAAGTGATTCTCTCCGGTCTCTGAAAAGATTACCCTGTGTTGGTCTCTGGTCAAATGCTGTGATTAACTCAATCATTTTCGCAATGTTGGGTGGCTCAGCTACTATCAGTCCGTTCCTGATATGAGGTTCAAAGTGATTGGTGAGCAGTGCTATCACCTCCTTGTCTGATAATGGTGGTTCAATTTGTTTGCTTCGCTGTGCCAGATTTAGGACATAATCAATTAATGTGCCATGTATGTGCGGGTTGTATCTGCCTTGGTTTAACTCAAGTCGGATTTTGTTGACTTCTTGTGGTCCCCAATATCTTAATAGGAATGCCTGTTTAAATTCCTCATATGTCAGAGAATTACCCTGCGTTAATTTAAGCCAAGATAGAGCACGACCTTTGAGGCATTTTCTAACTATAATGGGCTTGATGACCTCAGGGGTTGATTTTAACATAAAATATTGCTCTAACTCTTTTATAAACTCTTTTGCCTGATCTTTCGATTCCTCGAACACCGGAGGTGTGAGTTCAGGCAAGAGGTGTGAATTAAAACTATTGTCTCCACTGTGGGAGCAAGGAGCCAACTGCGCTACATCATAAGCATGCACATTGTTTCTACAAGTGTTGGTCTCAAGGTTTCTGGCCTCACCGGGGAGTGAATGGTCACTACCGGAGTTGGCTGTACTTCCTTGAGTGATACTGGGAGTACTATTGGTGTTGTGCTGATCTAATTCTAACACATTCATATTGCGTTTTAAATCTCCAATTTCCCTATCATACACAGTGCTAATGGCCTGGATTGATGTTTTCAGTGTTTCAATCTCCTGACTAGTTTCTACTGAGATAACCTGTTTTACAGCCTGAATAGATGACTTTAATGAGTCTATCTCGTGGGTTGTTGCTACCTGGCTTGCGGTAATTACCTGCTTAAAAGCCTGAAGTTCCTTATCTACATTAACCTGTACATGTGCTTGCATTGTAACACTGTCCTGTTTTAAGGACTCTACAGCTGAGTTCACAAATTCTGTGAGACAAGCAATTTCACCCTTATTTACATTTATTTCCTGTCTAACATTAATTAATTCTGTTTGAATTTCTTCTTGCCCTGTCCTAATCTGCTCTATCTGCCTGCTGCTAGCTGCTAAGCTTTCTTCTATTTTCTTGCTGGTGGTCTCTAATCTAGCACTAGTTTCTGCTAAACTACCTTCAAGTCTGTGAGTATTTTCTGCTAAACTGTTTTCTATTTTCTTGTTTAGGCTATTTTCAAGTCTTTGGTTATTTTCTGCTAAGCTAGATTCAAGTCTTTGGTTATTTTCTGCTAAGCTAGATTCTAAACTGTTTTCTATTTTCTTGTTTAGGCTATTTTCAAGTCTTTGGTTATTTTCTGCTAATAGCGTTCGCATCATTCTAATGAGCAAGGGTGCGTCATCCTGAGACGCCTCCTGCTGCATACACGTGGCAGCATCTATTGTGCTCTCGTTAGAAAGCTCCATGTTGCTATCTGCCATGATAAGCCGGTTACTCCTGAGTAACATAAAAACACATAAAGATGAGAAGATTTTGTCCTACTTTTAGTTGATTCTCTGCCTGCTGCGTTGCTCCTGCTGCTCCTACGCGTTGAAGTCCTGGGTTCGTCTCCTTATTCGTGCGTGAACACGTTGGGTGCCATATGCGACGGACCTCCTCGTGGCGTCGCCTTCCTTCCTTCTTGGAGCTGTTGATGGCTGGTTCCTGTAATTGAAACCTAGCACACTTGTGTGTTGCCCTATTTCTAGACTCTTTTCAGGGTGTGGTGACGGTAGACAAATGAAACTCCATATGACTCAAACTTTAATTTATTGCATTGTAATGATACTGTTTTGGTCGCCGCTAGCCGTGTTTTAAAACCTGTAAGTACTGCAAAGGGGCCTATCTTCAACAATTTACCTCCCCAAGCTAGCTATGTCTCCTATATCTTACTTCACACGCATCGCCACAAATATGGCGTGAAGCGTTATCTCTTCAGATGCAAAACGAATAGACGCGTGGGCTCTGCACGTGTGTGCTTTTATACTCGCTTGGGGGGACGCTAAGTTCGCCTAGCTCTTTTCTAATCTATTCTGTTATTGGTTCTCCCCTAAGCGTGCTATGAGAACATTTGCCTCCAAATCTGCAGTCTTGACAAGTTTGGGATTTCCAGGGTGTCAACATCTCTCTCCCTCTCTTTCCATCTTATTGCTATCTCTCTCTGTGCCTGTGACTGTTTAGCTGTGTTGCCAGCTCTAAACTCTTTTGTACCTGCCTGTTTCTCTTCTCACGGCTAGCTAGCTGCACATTTTACATATATGTTACAATCTTAACTTATTCCTATTACATTTGTGTTCCCTCTATATCATAGTTCCCGCTATACCTCATGACTTAAGGGGGTGCGTGAAATTTCTATTTTTCACAATTTTAAAGCTAGATACTTAATTTTTTGTACACATATTTGGGGTGTTAGGTGGAACTATTTGGCAGAGTTTCATTTTTGTATGTCAATTAGTTTTTGAATTATTGAAAATGTTCCTTCAAAAAATTTGCAAATTTTAAAATGAAATTCACTCCACACTTTTTTGAAAAAACGTATGAAATCTTTTTTACATAACCAGAAACTCATTTAGAAAAACCTGACACATGGGTTTTGTAATATCTTAACTGCAAGGGAAATTAAAAACAAAAATATGACCTGCATAGCAAAACTTTCAAAATGTTTGCAATCACTATACACATTTTATTTTTTTATGTCAAAAAGAACTAAGTTAATCCTGAATTCCATGTGTCAGTTTTTTTTGCTATGCTTTATAGAATGTATAGTAAAAATGTCAGCCCTCTAACACTTAATTTGTGGATGTAATTTTGTTTTGAATGAATAAATGTGTAGCAAAACTTAAAGTGAGGAAAAATGAGTTTAAAAGTTTGTGTGCAGTTAACCAGAAATGATGATTTGCAGACCTTTCTAGAAGTGTCCAGCTTAGATATGTAATTTGTACTCTTGTTCCATTACAAGCACTGCAAATCAGTTCTAATGTATGGCATAAGCCAAGCCTTTTGGAGCCAAGTCCCATGTACAAACGCTTTTGATTGTGGTCATTACACTTCAAGTCAGTCACCAATGATGACAGTAAAACTGGTGTCCACTAATATATATATTTACAGCAGGTATATGTCCACAATTATCCTCCAGCTGTTTCTGCCTTAAATTTTTCTTTTGTACACCACATTCTTGCTCTTCTAACCTTTCATCATGGTATTATTTACATAATTTAAACTTGTTTCTGGCTTATAAAACATTCAATTTGATGCTACACGACATCTATCAGCACAGCTGCTATTACTATGTTATACCGATCATGGTGGTTCAGTGACAAACCAGAAACCAAGCTTCATGGTAAAATCCCACAAAAATTGGTAAAAAAAAAAGGAGAAAATTTGCTTCATGCAACAATTTCATCATCTGCCATGCCTTCTCTAGGACGTTTAAGGAGTGCAGAGCTTTAAATATTATGTAATTAGAGCAACTTGCAGGCACTGTAGGGCTTTAAAAGTTTGCACTACAAATCACCTAGTATTTTTTGGTACAAAAAACACAAAATGTGAAATTTTGTCATTTTTGGTCACATTTTCACCCGTTTCCTCTCTTAAAGAAACTTTTTTTTTTTTTTGATCATGGTTAGTCTTTTTACAGTATGCACATTCAGGAAATGTACCTTCATTAGGATATGATTTATTTCCAGTTTGCTTTTTATCTTGTTGGTTATTTTCTGAATAATTATCTTTATAATGTCCCTCAGTTTTACACTTGTAACATATAACACCTTTAAAGAACTTTTTGCTTTGATTTCTAATGCCATTTTTTTTACTTTCTCTACTACATATAGTAAGTAGGGGAAGTATTGTATTCCACCCAAAAATTCGATACTGAGATTTTACTGAAAATACATGTTTTGAGACCCCCTGAATCCAAAAAAAGCATTTTTGGAAACGTATGTGTGTGTGTGTGTGTGTGGGGGGGGGGTGCGTGGGTGAATGCGTGCGTGTGAGAGAGAGAGAGAGAGAGAGAGAGAGAGAGAGAGAGAGAGAGAACAGCATCACTCAGAAACGAACAGTCGGATAAACATCAAACTTGGTATTTAGGTTCAGTATCTTCCAGAGATGCGACACGAAGGTTTTCAAGAAAATCCCCCCACACCAGATTACTCTTTACGTAGAACATTTTTCAAAAATTTTAATTTTCTCAAAAATGGCTCTAACGATTCTGATTAAAATACCATATGTTTAAAATATTTTCATGACAAATGAAATGTATATCTCGAATTTTCTGGGAATGTCTCCAAAAGTATTCTTCATTGTGAACGGCTTTAGCATAACTGGTAAACCATAAGAGACAGACAAAATTTTACTGCACAAAAAATGTAGATTGCGTTAAAATACACAATTTATGTCATATACATTTTTGTTGTTGAGTGAACCATTTTCGAGATATTGCTTGTTATTCCCTCAAATTTTCCAATACTTATACTTTTTCTCAAATGGGAATTCGTTATTATTTTCTTTTTTGTCCTGGTAATGCAAAGAGAATGGAATACTCCACATAGCAACCACCTCTTAAAATATTTGACTATCGCTTAAAGCCTAGAATTCCCCTTGCATCTACAAGAAAATTAGCAATAAGATTAACATCTCGATATCTCGATTAACATGAAGCATATGGAGAATAAGCATTTGTATAAATAGTTTGTACAAGAGTAGAGAAAGTCATGTGAGTGTAACACATCAGATTTTTTTTTTTGTTTTTGTTTTTGTTTTGTTGAAACCTTGTGACAGCTTTGAATGTTACTTGTTCTTCAGTTTGTTTTTTAGCTTTATCCTCTTCTGTAGCAAGTCTTATTTTAAGGTTTACCAGTGTCTTCTGATCAGCAGGGGAGGAATCCCATGCACCGTTAAAATAGTGATACCCTTTAGGCAAAGCTGCTATTATCCTTGTTATAAGCATTGTATCAGTTACCTTCTCTTGCAATCTGTTAAGCCTGAAAGCCACATGCTGTAGGCTAGCAATGTTAGACATGATGTTCTGATTTTTGTTAATCTTGAAGTTGTAGAAATCACTCCAAAGTTGTCTTTTCTGTTGTGAATTATCCTTGTTGTATACAGCAGTCAACTGATCAAACATTTGTTTTGAGGTTTCACAGCAAAGAATATGAGTCTTGGCACTTTTAGCAGTGGTAGCTAGGATGTATTACCTAGGTTTTGCATCATTCTTTATCCATTCAACTACAAGGGCAGTCCCAGAAGTACCCAATCTGACATATATATATAGCGGTTATTGTTTCAAACAAATGACTATGGTAGAAAGTACCAACTTATAAAGCTTAAGTTTGAAGTTTGACGATGCTATGTTGTTTAGTAATTGTTTGGCAGCCATTAATAGTGAACTCTCTCAGCGAATTTGTAAACATGGATAAAACTGGTCATCATTATGTGATACAATACTTTCATTTGAAAGGTCTTAGTCCAACTAATATTAAAGTTGAGCTAGATTCTACTCTGGGGGAGTCTGCTCCTTCGTTTACAACAGTAAAATATTGGATGGCAAAGTTTAAGCGAGGCTGTACGAGCTGCCAAGACGAACATCACAGTGGTCAAACAAATAAGGTGACCACGCCAGAAATTGTGAAGAAAATCCACAAAATTGTACTGGATGAAAATTGACTGAAAGTGCGCCAGCTAGCAGACATCGCAGGCATTTCAGAAAGTGCTGTACATCACATACTAACTGAAAATTTAGACATGAGAAAGCTGTGCGCAAGATGGGGGCTGCGTTTACCACAGTGGAACAAAAGCAGCGTTGTGAGGATGTTTCAGTCGCGTGTTTGGTGATGTTTTGCTGCATTAAAGCAGAGTTTTTACGTCGATTCATAACCATGGATGAAACATGGGTCCATCACTTAATACCTGAGATGAAGGAACAGTCAAAACAGTGGATTGAAAGGGAAGAATTGGCTCCAAAGAAGGTGAAGACAGTTCCATCTGCAGGCAAGGTCATGACATCAGTTATTTGGGATGTGCGTGGGATAATTTTCATTAATTATCTTCAAAAAGGAAAAGCAATCAATGATGAGTAGTATGCAAACTTATTGCAGTGTTTGAATGATGAAATCAAGCAAAAATGGCCATAATTAGCAAAAAAGAAAGTTCTGTTTCATCAAGATAATGCACCAGTTCACACATCCATTATTGCCATGACCAAAATCAATGAGTTAAAGTTCAAATTGCTTCCTCACGCACCCTATTTGCCAGACTTAGCCCCCTCTGATTATTTTCTGCTTCCAAAGTTGAAGAAATGGCTTGGTGGTAAAAGTTTTGCCAACAATGAAGAGGTGGAATTTGCAGTTGATGGCTATTTTGCAGAACTCGATGGTTCTCACTATAAACAGGGTATCAAAGTTATTGAACATCACTGGGAATAGTGTATCGAGCTGAAAGGATACTATGTAGAGAAATAAAGATGTTTTTTCCCAAATTTTTTGTGTTTTCTTTGTTACGTCAGGTACTTCAGCAACAGCCCTCCTTAGTTCAGCTTCCTTAGTTTCTCTAGGTTCAGCGCCATTGATATAGCTCCACAAACCTTTAGCTTGAAACCAAGTTTTTATCTCCAGTTACCATAAAGAAACGTGGTTGCATCCTTGAGAGTGAGTAGGTATTCAAACTTCTCCACTTCCTTAATATTATTCTACTTGTCTGAGGTTATTTTATTTATTTACTTTTCACATTATTCACAGAGCTCTGGACACAGAGCAAAGTGAACTGTTCTTAACTGCTTCTAGCTTTAAATATATAACACACAGAATGTTAGTTTTACACTTTTTCTTTATTGAAGATATTTCATTTTTAATTTTTTTATTCATTATGATTATTACTTTTTTTAATTAATTTTTCACATTCATAATAGAAAACAAAACACACAAAAAAAACAATTTACACTCTTACACAGAATGCCAACTTAACAACAGACAGTTTCATGACAGTGTACTTAAAAATGTAAAACTTCTAGATGCAGCAAGGAGAGAGAGAAAGTATAATTTCAACAGGAAAGAAAAAGACCTTCACTACAGTTCACAAACTGGCCTTAAACATCTGAAATCTGCATAAAAGGGTAAAAATATTTTATTTTTATCAATTCTTTTTAGCTTTACTGTGATATTTAATTTTTTCCCGGAATTGTAAGTTAAGAAGTTGTGATGAGCTCCTGACAACCAATAAGAAGTAGCTTTATGCCACATTTGGCACCTGAATGAAACCACCTTCCTGGAAGAATACACAGCTAGTTAATCAAGTTCGCAGAGGAATAAAGTGGATTTAGTTCAAACTTTACTGGCTATAAAACTAGCTGCACTGTTTCCCATTAACAGTGTTGGTCCTGAAAGATTTTTCAGTCATTATAAGCTTGTGCTGTCAGTTAAATATACCTAGACCAATGAAGGAAGAAATTGTTAGAGCTTGTGCAATTTTATCATTATATTCAAATGTAAGCATCTGTGGCCATTTTGTTTTTAATTTTAAGGTTTTTTGTTTGTTTCTGAGAATGTTGGAACTGTTAGAGGTATAATTGAATATTATAATACTGATTAAGTTATGTATGTCCATTTATTTAGGCTTAATATTTTATAGCTATCAAATAGGTTTTATAAAATATAGCAAACCAGGTTTTAATTAATATACACTATTTCTTAAAATAATTGATAATAGAAATAAAAAAATTAATAATAGAAAAAATGTCACACCCCTAGAAATAACTGAAGAGGAAGTTGATTGTTACACTCCATCTCTTTGGCCTAAAGGAGATTTTAGTGTAATCATTTTTTTTCATTACAAGAAATATCATGAAAGAATTGCAGAAAACCCAAAGCTAAAGTCTGGAGTTTGAATAAATGTTGTTAATACAATAAGAAAAATTAAATTAACATTGGGACTTACTTTCTGGACTGAAGTCTGAAACAACCCCAATTTTCCAGGTTATATGGGAACCCCACAAAAAGTTGAAATGAACAAAAAAATGTGAAAGACTTGCAAAATACTCACCAAGGGCTTTGAATCTGACACCACATGATACTGAAGAAGCTGATGAAGTTGGTAGTATGCTTTGTGTTGCACAAGAGAGTTAATGACTAGCTCATGAAGATAGTGCTGAACAGGAATGTGAAAGTCTGTAAGAGACCTAATGTATTCCAACAAAACCCAAATGACGAACTTTCCTCCATCTAAAAACATAAAAATGCATATTAAAAACAGTTATTTTAACCATCCACTACCAATTAGTAAAGAGGTTACATTCAATTTCAGCCAGTTATATTTATTTAATACCAGCATACTGACTTAGCACTAAAGTAGCTCTGGAGGATCCCTCAGTAAACCCTAATTTCAGAATTATAACTTATGGATTAACTATATTACCTAATACTTTCAAACTTATCTACTTAAGTGCTAACTGATTGTGCTGGAAATATTGACAGCTGATGTTAAGCAGATATTAAACACAGCAATAATTTTGTATTAAATGAAACATTCACATTTTTTTTAAG
The DNA here is from genome assembly GCA_030765065.1 of Deroplatys truncata. Taxonomy (NCBI): domain Eukaryota; kingdom Metazoa; phylum Arthropoda; class Insecta; order Mantodea; family Mantidae; genus Deroplatys; species Deroplatys truncata. The sequence goes on from CM060980.1 coordinate 788,420, forward strand.
TAGTGTTTAACACCCGTTGTTACTATATATGGTAGATAAGCAGGTGAGACATTATAATTTTACCTTAAACTTGTTTAACAATGCACAGATTTTAACATAATATAAAGCCAGATGTGATATGTTACATTCACATGATTTTCTGTGCCCACTCTTCCACTAATATTCTTACAAAGCTTATTCTTCTATTTCTCATTAACTGAGGGAAACATTTGCAGAAATTTTATAGAACATGTCTGTGAAACATTCTCTTTAGCAACAAAGGTTAGTGTAAATTTGACTCAAATAGTGTTCTACAAAATGATCATTTTGCTCCAGTGTGCAATACTTCCAGTTTCAATTCATATTATAATTTATAAATGCTTCTTTTGCACATTTCCTCATAGGTACAAGGAGGATAGGAGGAGGCTCAAGTAACAGTAAAATCTTTAAAAAGTTGGTAAACTATGTGATGGCTTTGAAATTCTATTCTTTGCATGACAATTACGGAAAAAACAAAAAAATAAATACAACGAACATCTTAGCACTTCAACAAACTATAAAGACTTGAAAATTCAAACTAATAACAAAGTGCCACTTGCAAAAATGATATTTACACAACATTTAGCAGTACACATTGTTTAACTCATTGCAAAAATGAGTGTCTAAATCGTGTCCATGTTTACACACTGTATAACAGGTGGTTTAGACAGTGTTTAACTTTAAACGCCAATCGCCACTATTATTTTCCACAAGGTACAGAGCGAGAGCAGAGAAACAAGATGGCGATTATGCGACTCTTTGATATCACTAGACGATATGAGTGGGTATTACACCCAAAAAGGAAAAGAAGGGTGATAAGACCGCAAAGTGTGCTCAGAGTCCATTCTAATCCCTTAGAGCACTATACCAAAAGGGAATTCAAAGCAAGATTTAGGTGATAAATCCAGATGCATATTTGATTAGCAAAGTGGTCTTAGAGCTAGTACCTCCGTAACACTATTTAACACAAATTAAATTAATGCTTGTGCCTCTCGCACGCTGTTTCATTCTTCCTGTGCTTTTTTAACTGTTGTATGAAAAAAATACGCTTTAACACGTGTTAAAATAATCTAACCTCCTTCACTAACTTGAGCAAACCTGGTGCATGTGGATTACAATAATATATTACAACACAATTTAGTATGCTTCCTACAGCTCCTCTACAGCTATAGATAATATATTTGTAAACTCAGATAGCATTAATTTTTGCAATGTCTCATCAAAATCTAATGGCCTGTCGGATCACGATGCACAAGTTCTACACATTAAAAAGTTAAATTTAAAATCCAAACCTAAATATACTTATCAGAAATCTAGGGAAATAAATGAAAATACTCTGAGTGAGTTTAGCAAAAATACTTGAACTTGAGTTATGGAATCAAACTTACCAAACGAATGGAACCAATAATAAATATAACATCTTTCTTCAGTGTTTCAAAACCCACTTTGACGCTTGCTTCCCGGTCAAGTTAAACAAAATATCTAACTTCAAAAGAGAGAACGCCTGGATCACTTTAGGAATTAGGACGTCATGTAGACGTAAAAGAGAATTATATGAGCAAGTAAGAATTAGTAATAATATAGATTTAAAACACTACTTCAAAAAATATTGTAAGCTTCTAAAGAAGGTAATAAAAGCAGCTAGAATATTGCATTACAATAAACAGATTCAACTCTCTGACAATAAAATAAAAACTACTTGGAATATAATAAAAAGAGAAGCCGGTAAATCCTCATTACAAAATGACTTAATAACACTAAACATTGATAATCAAGAAATTAGTAAACCTCATGAAGTTGCAGAAATATTTAACAAATTCTTTTTGGATGTAACAAACAAAATGAGTATTAATTTTGGAAGTAAAGAGGCAGCTTTGGAATTTCTAAGATCAAATTTCACTAATGAAGTGCCTGAATTTAAAGTTAGGCTGACAACACCTTCTGAAATAAACAAAATTATTAACTCCTTCAAAACAAAAAACTCTTCTGGTTATGATGAAATAACAATAAAAGTCTTAAAATCATGCTCATCTCAAATTTCCACTCCCCTTAGTTATTTGTGCAATCAGTCACTAAGGTCAGGAATTTTCCCTGACAGAATGAAATTTTCCATTGTTAAACCACTTTTCAAAAAAGGCGAACGCAATAATGTTTCAAATTATAGACCAATATCTCTCTTGCCAATTTTCCCTAAGGTTCTTGAAAAGGTGATGTTTAATAGACTTTATAAATACCTTGAATGTAACAACATACTTGTCAGGGATCAGTTCGGGTTCAGAAAAGGAATGTCGACCAATAATGCAACTTATAAACTTACTCATGAAGTGTTAACTGCATTAAACAAAAAAATGCATGTAGGTGGGATTTTTTGTGACTTAGCAAAGGCATTTGACTGTGTTAATCATGATATTCTGATAGCAAAATTGAAATTCTATGGACTAAAAAATGAAACTCTAAGTTGGTTCGTATCATATCTAAATGAAAGAAAACAAAGTGTTGAAGTTGTCAATGATATTGAATTTGGAAAACATACATCAAAATGGAAAACAGTAACACATGGAGTGCCCCAAGGTTCAGTCCTAGGACCTTTATTATTCTTGATCTATATAAATGACCTATCACTTTATATAAAGGATATTGCAAGTATAATTCTGTTTGCTGATGACACGAGTGTTCTGGTGACTAGTAAAAACTTGAATGAGTGTGTAATTAAATTGAATTATGTTTTGAACTGTATGTCACACTGGTTTAAAGCTAACAAATTATCTGTAAATCTAGACAAAACAAAAGTTGTTAAATTTATAACCCATCGATCACTACACACTCCAATAGAAATTGGGATTAATGACATGTCACTAGAACAAATAGACAACATTAAATTTCTGGGCCTCCAAGTAGACAGATATTTAGATTGGAAAGTTCACATTAGGTATATCATACCCAAACTCAGTTCTGCATGTTATGCTATCCGAGCATTGGTAAATGTCAGTTCTATAGATACACTTAAATTAGTATACTATGCATATTTTAACTCTATCATTGAATATGGAATATTATTTTGGGGAAATTCGGTAGAAAGTAAACGAATATTCCTCATGCAAAAGAAGATTATAAGAATCATTTCCAGCACTCATAGCAGACACTCTTGCAAACATCTTTTTAGAAGACTAAAGTTATTAACCCTACCTTCCATGTATATATTTTCAATCTTAAAATTCTATGTATGCAATCGAACCACATTTATTACAAACATGGAAATTCATGAGATAAACACTAGACAAAAGGGTAACATCCATCATCCCAGTGCAAAGCTTTCTTCCTTCCAGAAAGGTGTATATTACGAGACCATAAAAATATTTAATACTCTCCCTAATGATCTTAAGAGAAAAGTTGACAATTTCAATGTCTTTAAAACTGCTGTTAAAGAGTACCTATGCTCAAAAGCATATTATTCTGTACAAGATTATCTGAATGATAAATTATCCTGATGATAATACTTATATAGCTCTGTAAGTAGTATTAGTAAATATTAATGACAATTGCCAGTCATATTTGATGCCTGCTCTAGAATTAATGAAGCTATTTAAATGTATGTATATTAAGAACTGACAGTAAATGCTATGCATTACAAATCAAATAGAACAAAGGTAAAATCCTAGTGAATGTTAAAATAACTGTTCTTGCCTATACGTATGTTAACCTTATAACAGTAAGGAGGTATTCAACTCTGTACAAAATTACACTTGATTTGTTTCATTTTGTATATAGTATGTCTTTATTTTATTTTAAATGTTCTGTATACTATGTAATATTTATGTATATATGTAACTTTATTGTACATTTCCTTAACACGCATATAGTATTTGTATTTTATTTCAAATGTTCCATATTCTATGTAATATTTATGTTTATATATAACTTTTGTACATTTCCTTGACATGTTCTATGTTCACAAGCCTTTATGGCTGCTAGTGAACTCACAGAATACAATCTAATCTAATCTAATATGTGTATTTTATTTCAAATGTTCCATATTCTATGTAATATTTATGTTTATATATAATTTTTGTACATTTCCTTGACATGTTCTATGTTCACAAGCCTTTATGGCTGCTAGTGAACTCACAGAATGCAATCTAATCTAATCTAATCTAATCTAATCAGTTTAATACATACAAGTTGGTTTCTTATGGGTGCAGAATTTTAATAGGAAGAAATGTGCTCAGGCGTTTTTCTATGTAATAAGCCAGATATTACGTAACCTCATTTAATGTGATTTCATGCAGTAAAGAAAATCTAATGTGGAGGTTATTACAAAGTGTAATTATTTATTTATTCTGCCGCTTGAACTAGTGGTTCAATTTAGAAACTTGAATTTAGAGGAAGTATGCAGGCATGATAATGCATTGCTGCACCTGTACGAAGCAAGCATGTATTATCTACTGCACACATAGTTCGTTCATTCATCCCTGGTGTTAGGATTGAAGCGAAACAATTGGGTACCTTGTACGATGATCTTCAGGAATACTTCTTATGCACATTCATAAAATGCTTTGGCTTTATTAATTGAGCATTATTACCAAAAGATATTGGGAATATGCTAAAGATGTAACGTTTAATAACAAATTTTTGCAATCCACAGATTTCAGTCAATAGAGCAGAATGTATGACAAAGGACAATGAATCAGATGCTTAAGCTAGTGTGAGCACTGGCAAACAGAATGCTGAAGATCATTATAGTTCATCACAATGGATTTGCTGAGTAACAAGCCCTGATTTTTGCGCATTTGCATTTTGGCACCACATAATCACCTCCATATAGCATTTTTCAGGTTAAATAAAGCAATTGCTTCAGTAATTTGGAATATATTTTTTACATATTACAAATTATTATGGCAATTTGTCAGTTATAAATTACACTTAAATTTTTTAAGTATGCGTTAGTATATTTTACATGTTTATTTTTAAAGCAAGCACAGGTTTGCTAATCTTCTACTTCAAACTCTCTTAATATATTCAAAAGGATTTCCCTTTCAATAGGTCAAAATGTTCTACTTGTTTAGATATTTTGCCTTCCGCGCCGCTGGTAGAAAAAAAGACTATTGAAATTCTCCAAACCTTCTTCCGCCATCTAGACATGGATTTAGCAATGCAAAGTTAGACAACATTTACACAATGTTTAACGGAACAATGCTTAAGTTCTTAAACAGCACATTGTTTTTGCAAGCAGCCCAAAGTTTCTTATAAATGGCAAATACCACAAAAAAATGTATCTGACATAAATTGTGTTTAATAAGGTCTACAATTTTTTGTGTTGCAGGTGTTCGTCTTACTGCTTATGAGTTACTTTTTTTAGTTTTCCTTATCATAAGAGGGTGCAGCTTCTCAGAGTCATCAGAACTGTGAGCCCAATTTTGCTGCATTTCCCACCATGGCATTTATCCCCCTTGAATGCCAAAAACCTGTTGGGTAATACATTAAAACATTGTCATTTTATCTAAGTTGGAAATATCTCTGGGTTCTTCTCAGCTCCAGGATTCTTCCATTGAACCAATCTTCCACAGTTTTGTTGCTAATAGTACTTGACTACCAAAACAGTTTTGTAGGTTAAGTCACACCTTCTGCAGAATGAGATACGACAACCCACTTGTAATTTTCATTCCCAGAATGTTGGCCATTTTTGGTGCCTCCCTTCAGCAATGCTGCACGACCTCTGAAGCATGGAAAGCCCAACCTTCTTTGCGTCTCAGGTAAATTTGACCATTGCAGCCTTATCACTGGTTGATGTTTGTAGTAATGTAGCGTAGAACTTTAGCTAACTAAATTCTGCTGAATGTTTATTGTAGTGTAGAGTAGCACTGTAGATAATTAAACTAAATTCAAAACCAGAGTTACATGCCAATAATTTGTCACCCTTTTCCACTGCTATACCCTTCACTCTCTCTGCCAAGAGTAGCTCTCCTGTATTGTCCCTTTCCTCTTCCAATCTGATGGAGCTGATAGGATTTACATCACAATATTAAAATAGATATAAAAATAATTAAGTATTAATAGGAAAATAAATAACTTATATTTCACACTCGCATACCTTTTTCTGGTCATTACAAACTCACCTACTTTCCTTATGTCATGTACTAGAGATGGTAAAAATGGTTACTTATCAATAACAGTTGCAAAAAGTACTGGATTCCAAAATAACAGTCTAGTATGTCCACAAGTATACACTCTTGGTCCACTGTTACTTGACTGACTCAGGTTCTCTCACATCGTTATATTACAAATACTCACAGGCAAATACTGACTAACAGCAACATGGTGCTCCCACTCCTTTCCTTTCATTATACATTCAGCCATGCAAGCACAAATTCACAATGTACTGTTAACAATGCATGTGCCACATCTAAATGCTTATTAAATTGAGGAAGTTGCAAACTAAAACCAATCATTACCAAAATAGCAGTTTTTTCCAGGAAATAGAAAAAGCAATGATCAGGCTCCGCTTTAATCAACAGCAACAGATATTTTTATGCTTAACACATGTTAAATCCCTTGATGTCATAGTGTCAAAAAAAATTTCACACGTTTTGTTTACAGTTTATAAGCAAAAACGTTTTGGAAATATCCTATTTTGTTTGTCACAGTTGCAAATGTCGACTTTGATTGGAAATACATTGAAAATGTTCATTTTTAACCGAAATGAAAGAAATTAACATATTTCTCATGTGTGTCATAGTATAGATTTATTTTACCTGCTTTATGGTACAACTTAAGAAACAATGCTCTGTTAAAAATATAACTTTGTATGCAGTTTTGAAAATGGCTTAAGTGCTAAACAACATATACATTTGAAGAGTGTTCAACTGTGAAAGAAAGAATAAACATGACAAAGATAAATGTTATTTTAAAACTTTCCTGTTCTGAGGTGATTTGAAGAATAAACATTTTAGTTTTGAATTTAGCAAAATTATTCAACTTGGAGGCCTATATCTTGTTCCAAACAAGAACGGCAGAGGTATCATGACTATTCTCTTCTATTAATTTTGATCCAAGTTTCATCAAATTCTTTCTCCAATAGCCTCTTCACATCCTTTTTGCTTTCAGCACTTATTCTATGTTTTAAAGGCACTTCTTTTAGCTGTACAGCATTACAATTTTTCCTCTTTTTGTACGGTTGAAAAATGCTACAGTGGAGACCTCAAATCTGTAACTCTGCATTCCTTTAACATTGCAAGTTAAATGTCCTTGAATAATGCCCCTTCTTTTATATATATTCACTTTAAATCCTGAATACTCGGCATCTTTTGGTATACATTTTGCAGAGTTTTTAAATCCCAAAGCTTCCAGTCCTCTCCTAGAATATTTATTGCACCAACCTGAGGATACTGGCCTATGTATTCTTTCCTTGCTGTTACTACATGATGCTTCTCCATGATTTTTTCGACCTTCCCAAATGCCCTAGCCTCTTACAAATTTAAAAAATCAAAATAATTACATCCTAAAACAATTACAAATGATCTTTATTTCATACATATTACTTTAAATAAAAGATGAAATAGAGCTTAGTATTACTGAAAACCTGGTTTACTCTTTCCTGGGTGGTGATTAGATGATGCAACTGGAGATATCATTCTGGTTAAATAAACATCCTGAAGATTCTTCCCTATGTGCCTTCATAGTATACTGCAATTCTTCATAATACTGGTCAAGGTTGCTTTGCAACATGAGTACCTCTTATTGTTTTCAGAGCAAGGAAATCTACAAGATTTCTAAAGAGGGTCAGGATCATTGTATCTAAAATTAAATGGCCTATGTTAAAAACGTTTTTATACCTTATAAAATGTTGCTTTTAACATAAGGCTATTTAATTTTAGTTTTAATTTTTCAACCAGGTTAATCAAAGTGTTTTAATTTGTTTACACTGAGATATAGATACTTCAGATTCCGACCTGAAAAGAAGAACAATGACATATTCAGGCTTATTTAAGAGAGAAAAAACGGACAGGGCCAAGCAACTCTATGTTACAGCAAGAAATGAATGTAAAGCAGCCATAGATGAAGCGAAAAGACTTCATAACTTGAAAAGTATAGAATTATCAAATAACAAATGTAGGAAAGCATGGAATCTGATCAATTCTGTTGCTAAATATCCCGAACACGACGAAATAGAAATCACCCCTGATGACTTTAATAACTTCTTCATAAAATCAGTCGAAGAAATTAGAACCAATATTGTGCTTCCTGATAAAACAGCAATTGATTTAATAAAAGAAAATAAGAATAGTCAACACCCTGAATTTACCTTCTTGCAAGTAACTCCAGAAACAGTACTAAGGACAGTGATTAAACTCAAACCATCTGATAGCATCTATGGTTTCTCTAATAATTTACTAAAAAAGGTTATAGACTGCATAAATGAACCCCTCACATTCTGTTTAAACAAATGCTTGGCTCAGGGAGTTTTCCCTGAAGTATTGAAACTGTCCAGAGTCATTCCAATTTATAAAAACGGAGATAAACGTCTAACAGCTAGCTACCGTCCAATATCTCTTGTTCCCATTTTCTCAAAAGTACTAGAATCGATTATGTATACTCAATTATATAATTATTTTGAATTGAACAACATTATTACCAAATCGCAATATGGATTCAGGAAAGGGAAATCTACCTGTGATGCAATAGTTTCATTAACAAGAGAAGTACTCACAGCATTTGAAAACAAAAATTGTGCGCAGGCCTCTTTCTGTGACTTAAGCAAGGCTTTTGATTGCGTGGACCACAATTATCTACTTAACAAATTAATATTCTATGGATTAAAAAACCCAGCAATTGAACTACTTAGATCATACCTAGTAAAGCGAAAACAGAAAGTTTGCATAGGCAGTAAGAAGTCAAAAATAGCAGAAACTAAATATGGTGTCCCACAAGGTTCAATTCTGGGACCTTTATTATTTTTAGTAATGATTAATGATCTACCATCTTTTGTAGACTCTCACTCTACTTTGTATGCAGATGACACTACATTTTTTAATATGAGTAAAGATTTACAGACACTCAAATCCACAACAGAAATCACACTGACCCAAGCAGACAAATGGTTCAGAGCTAATGGCTTTCTACTTAATAAACAAAAGACACAACACATGATTTTTAACTGTAGAGATACACATAGTACAAATTACACGGATAAAGTAAAATTCTTAGGCGTTATAATAGATAATAAATTAACCTGGGCACCGCATATAGAGTTTATAACAACTAAACTCTCTAGAGTAATACATTTGATTAGGAAATTGAAAATGCATGTTCCTGAAGTATACATTAGATCTGCATATTTCGCCTTCTTCCACAGCATTATTTCTTATGGCATTTTACTTTGAGGCAACAGTACTCACATTCATGATATTCTTGTATTACAGAAAAAAGCTATTCGCATAATGTCTTATGAATCAAAATTAGCTCATTGTAAACCATTATTTAAGAAATTAAAAATTTTGACAGTAATTAATTTGTACATCTACACAGTGATATTGTTTATAAAACAACACATATCAGAATTACAAAACAGACAAGACATTCATTCTTATAATACTAGATCATGTCAACTGATTGATATACCATATTGTAGATTGACTACAACACAGAAGAGTTTCGAAATACTTGGCTCTAAATTGTATAATAAGCTACCAGTAAAGTTAAAACAAAGTCCCATACCTAGTTTTAAGAATAAATTGTATGACTGGCTTGTTACTAAACCTTTTTATTCACTACAAGAATTTTTTGATGAGTAGGTACATCTTAGTACCAATAATAATGTAAATATAATTTTGTAAATAGCCTATACTAGCATTATACTATCTGACGTTGTCTATTACTGTAAAAGTTCAATGACAATAAAATTATTCTTATTCTTATTCTTCTTATTCTTGTAGACCTAGCTTTGCATTCCACACTTCTTTTCTTTTTGGTGACACGATTAACATCAACTGTGCTTTTATTATCCATTTCTCTTGATAAGTGTTTACACTAACATTCAAGCAGAATGAAATATAATCAATAACTGAGTCATCATGTTTGTTTTCATTATTGAGCCAATTGTTGAGGAATTGCGTAGGGTAAAACAGTGAGTTATGCTGATAGGATTTCATCAATGAGAAAACATCTAGGTGCATCCACAGTGACAACTCCAGTAAGGAAAGAAAAGTTGTACGAACACAAGAAAATTATCATTTTTTAATGGAAACAGGTCTGTGTAATGGTACAGAATTGTCGAGATTTGATGCAAAACAAATAAATAGAGAATTATCACATGTGTGCTATGGAGTTGTCCAGTTTCGCTTGAAAATACTACTTTTACGTTACTTTTTCTCATGTAAATAACCGCTTTTGAACAAAACTAGTTAGAAATTCCAATTGCTGCCTATCTGAAGCTATTGAAACCACAAAAAAACTCAATTTTTAATTTTTGTGGAACTAACCAGTTTTGTTTGCAACCTCCACAATTACTGCCCACTTAACTCACGTTAAAGAAGCTCATGTCCGTCATCATCAGCTTTTATGCTGCTAATGATTATAATCTTGACAACAGCTTGGTAATTACCTTTTGCATAATCAATGGCCAACAGATTTCTGTTGGAGGCAGGGAGTTTTCCAAAGTCTCACATCATATACATTTGTATTTGTAACTGGTGTATGTATTGTAATGCTATGTATTCTCTACAATTAGAGTGTTACTTTTCAAACTAGTTATAAAAATAATCAAACAAATATATTAGTCCTAAGCTAAAGGACCATAGTTTTCAAATTTTGTAAGCAAACTTATGGTTATTTTTTCGGAATGGTTCTGAGAATGCAATTGTCGCAAAATAAGGTAACATTATTTTCTTCCTGCCTCTATGCTATACTACTCATATTAAAAGTAATTCTTCAGTCTATGTTATATGAGGACGGATTGATAAGTACATGACTTTGACGAGAGATAGCATTCTAATCACAGGTTTCTTGTTTGTACACCTATTCTGGGTATAATCACATAAATTCATTGTCATTTGTTTCTTAGAACATTGTTGAGAGCATCTAAAATAAGCAGATGTGTGTTGCTTCGTAGAAAATGGAGAAAAGTGAATTTCATGTTGTGATAAAGCACTACTTTTTGCATGTTAAGATGATGAAGGAAACGGAAGAAAAGCTGAACAAGTATTATAGGGACACTGATCCATCATATGGGATGGTTAACAAAAGGTTCACAGAATTTCGATGTGGCCATTCAAGCACAAGAGATGCTGTGGGCACAGGACGACTGGTTGAGGTCACAACAGAAGAAATGGTGAACAAAGTTCACAATATTGTCGAGTGAAAATCCGTGAAATAGCCAAGACTGTAAACATCTTGAGTGAATGGGTGTATAATATTGTGCATTAAGTTTTGGGTATGAGAAAGCTGTCAGCAAATGCGTGCCATGACTGCTCACAGTTGAGAACAATTGAAATCGTGTGAACATTTCACAAGGATGTTTGAACATGTTCCAGCGCAACCCAAATGAGTTTTTGCGGCGTTATATCACGGTTGATGAAACTTGGATTCATTACTATCAACCTGAAATCAAACAACAATCAAAGCAGTGGATTTCCTTTGATGAACCTGCTCCAAAGAAAGCAAAAGCAGGAAAAATAATGGCAGGTGTCTTTTGGGATTCACAAGGGTGATAGACATCCACTACCTGGAAAACAGTAAAACAATCACAGGTTTATATTATGCTGCAATGCTGGATCAGTTTCACAAGGAATTGTTAAAGAAATGACCCCATTTGGTGAAGAAAAATGTTCTCTTTCACCAGGATAATGCACCTGCACACAAGTCAGCCATTGCCATCACAAAATTTGTGGAATTGGGCTACAAACTGTTACCTCACCTACCATATGCTCCAGATTTGGCTCCGAGCGACTTCTTCCTCTTAGCAAACCTGAAAAATTGGCTTGCTGGGAAGAAATTCATGTCCAGTGAACACATCATGTTAGAATCAACCTCATAGTTTGCAGATTTGAAAAATCATATTTTTTGGAAGGGTTAAAAAAATTGGGGAAACGTTGGGCGTGTATTGAATTGAAAGGAAACTATGTTGAGAAATAAAATTGATTTTTTGAAAAAAATTTTTATTTTTTTTAAAAAGTACTCACTTATCAGTCCGCCCTCATATTATTCACAGTAATTATGATATAGTTTTTGGTTACATGCATAATGACAATTTACATCACAAGTAGGTTTTTTGTTTGCCATGAATTTCACAGAGAAAGAGAGAGAAGGAGGATGAGAAGCAGAACAACAACAAGAAAAAAGGTGTAGATTTGACATTCATGTGGCTTTTTCTACTCAGTCATTTATTTTTATACTTTTACAAATTATAAGCGTTTCATTACAGATTTTGTTGTAGACGCAAGAGGCAAACAGGAAGCAAAAGCAATAGTCAAATCTTTAAAAACCAAGTCACTATATACTGGTTTTCAAATTATGTACTCTTATAATGTCATGAGAAATGAACAAATGATTCCTTGGCATGTAAAGTATTAAATAAATAAATAAATAAGTAAGTAAGTAAGTAAGTTGCGCTCGAAAGAGCATTAGTTTCCATATTATGATTTGTCTTTTATCAGTTCGTTTAACGATCCTGTCCATCTTCTGCATTGTTTGTAATGGTATCGCTCACACTTTTGGTCACATATCTTGCACTCACACAAGTCGCTCGGTTGGTAATATTTCTTATTTTTGCACATTTTGTGGTGAAATCTGTGTGTTGCCAGGCCTATGATGGCATGTCTTTGCGATTGGTTGCTTCTGGTCCACTCCCTGTTCATGGAAAATGGAGTATTTGAAAATTCAAACAAACTGGAACAAATATCTCAGAAATGGTTAATGCCATAAAAACTGTTTTTTCTTTTAAATGGCATGTTTTAACAGGATGTACTTTTTAGTGTAGTAAGTAAGTCTATCCCTAATGATTTAACAGCAATATAAAATTATACAAATTCATCCAAATGAAGAGGACTTCACAGAGAGAGAGAGAGAGAGAGAGAGAGAGAGAGAGAGAACTTTTGGTTGGAAAACAATACTTCCTCTATGTACTATAAGAGGTGGTAGAGAAAGTGATAAATGCAATGAATTAGCAACAATACGATTAACTGAAAGAACAAAAGCATGTATAAACCAACAACCATGACATGAAGAACTTAGAGAGATGAATGCTGAAAATATAGCATTTAAAATATAGCAAATATTGCAGATTTCAAAATGTAAGTAAAAGTGTCAACACATATCTCACCATGAAGAAAAATAGAAGTACTATGCCCGAAGTTCTGGCCATGGTCATTATGCTATGGTTGTTTGAAAAGCTTTTGTTTAGTTGCAACACCATTTTATATTTTATCCCTTTCCCTCGAACTACTTGACATGGTGAAAACACCAGGAAGTATAAAATTTTGCAAACATAAATTTGGAGATTTTCACATTGTGAACATAAGATATCTGAGGGAACTAACAACAGATATTGTTAACAATGGGAGTAATTTGTTAAAATCTTCAAAGAAACTAATGCAGCAACAATGTAATTAAAATAGAAAGCAAAGTCTCAAAGCTTCATTTACATTTTAATGACAGAACATATTTTGTCTGGCTTCCACACAAAATGGAAATATGTTGAATACAGTATTGCAATTGCAGAGTAATATTGCATATAAATAACAGAACTATCTGAGAAATTAAATACAAACCAATATGATTCCTGTAATGTGGTAGCTGCCTTTTAAAAAAACAGTCTACTGTGGGACAGCCTTCACCTTAACCCTCATGTGCAAATTTTCTCTGCCACCTGCACGGATTGTTATTAATTCCCTAGATGGTTTGTTCACATGTTTGTAGCAAAAGTTTTTATGTTTAATGACAGTTTAGTTAAATCAGATATATATATATAACATTTACTATATATGCACTCAACTTGTAAGAGCCCCGAGTAATATATTTATGCTTATACGTGGTTCAAAGGCACCTAAAGTACAAATTTATCCTGTGAAATATATACTGTTTAGTCTTTGACCAGACATCAAAATAATATTGTGTGATAGATAGAATGGTGATTTTTAGCATTTTGAAATCAGAAATTTTGCACTCCAATTAGCATTTTGTAGCATTTATGAATTTACAGTTTAGCATTTTGTAGCATACTGAGAAAAAGTATATAATTTGAGTTAATTGTAATAAACATATGCCTTTTGAAATATGTAACCTTAATGTGAAGTTAAAATCATGTTGTTAAGAGTTGATAGCGTGATAAGAGTGCATAAATTAAATTATGAATTTATTCTGAAATAAAATAGATTAAAGCAACACAGAGAAAAATAGGACAACTGATACTGACTAAAACATAACAGAAAAAGAGAAATTTATACTGATGCAAAACCAGAATAATAAAAAGAAAATATGCAAAATTAAATTAATATATGAAAAAGAAGCTAGAAATAGTGATGTGTTTTTTTTAATTTATTAAGGTGAGTTGGAATTAGCTACACTAACATCGCTAAGTTTACTCACTTAACATGTTTCAGGAAATGATTTGTTCCCATCCTCAGAAGCTGATGGGTAAAACTATCATTTGTCGCTAACATTGTTGTGTTGCACCGGTAATAAATACACGTAACAAGAGATAACATTAACATAATTTAATAACACGTAAATTATAATTTTCTAAATCTACTACAAATGACATTTTTTTTGAAGTGATCACAAAATATTTGTCTTCACAAAAAAAAGGTAAAGAATATTAACTTGCGGTTGACTAAATGTAGTATATGTAGGTATTTGAAAGAAATTCAAATCCAATGTCTTCATTGACAAAATTATGAGTTTAATGTTTGTTAAATATGGTACTATATGTAATACCTAAATATAGCACAAATTCAATATATTCCTAAAAACAAATTATGGTCATGGTGGTGGCAACACTGGCAGCTCAGGCACTTATCACAGGTAATTCTTGCGTGTTTGTTGCACAAATATTTGTTACATTTATAACAGCTTTTCTTGGTTTTTCTGTTCTTTCGCTGAGGGCACAGTGAACATACACCAGGAGTTGCAGTTTCTGCATTCTCCTCTTCATTGAGACTCGCAAGTTGTCTGACAAATTTGAAATAGACAGACGTACTCTCACATGGGTTTTATATGCTCTAGAGCCAAATGTTTAAAAAATATTCGACGCGCTAATTTCTTCTCTGCATTAGTGAAATAAATTATCTGAGAATTTATTGCGCCAATGTTCAACAGCCAAAAAAATACCGTCATTGGTCACCTGCAGGTAATTCTAGATACTGAATATTGAGATATCAGTTCGTTGACAATATCGACTCCACCTTTTGTTTTGATCACCGGTTTCCTTATCAAATTTGTCACCAGAATGTAGAGCTGAAAGAAGCAGCACATTTTTGTTTCTTTTAGGCACATATGACACTAGAACCCCCGTTTTGAGGAAACCAAACATACAACTACAAGCTGGCCTCTCTTTAGTATTTGCAAAAATGGGTGGAATTTCTTTTTTGTTCTTCTTTAACGTTCCGACCACAGTAGTTTTCTTCTGTAGCAACTCCAAGGCTAGCGGAACAGATGTAAAATAATTATCCATGATAATGTTTCTTCCGTTATTCAAAATGGATGCTGCTACTCTATTCACAACACTAGATGCTTTATTATCAGTATTATCTGGTATGGACCTTCAGGTTGCTTCCCTGGATAGATTTCTAGATTTGAAACATAATATGTTTCAGAATCTACCAATGCATAAATTTTAATTCCATATTTTGATGGTTTTGATGGACTGTATTGGCGGAATTTACATCTTCCTTGGAAAGCAGGTAGCATTTCATCAAGTGTTGTGTTTTCTCCTAATTCATAATTATTCATGCATCTAACGACAAATTCCTCAAATATTCTTCTAATGGGTGTCAGGTTATCGATTTTCTTTCTATCAGCTATATCATTGATGTCATCGAATCGTAGAGCCTCGAGAAGAATATAGAACCTGCAACTTGACATCACGGCACGAAAACATTCAGGAGATGCGTAATCATCAGCCCAAAGCTCTTGCATGTTGATATGAGCAGCCTTTTTCAAGCTCGCCAGGTACAGAATACCAATTAGAGCAGTTAATTCGTGTGGAGTTGTTTCAGGACAGTCCCTCAGTTGTGCACATTTAGTATGCATTTTTTGGAGATATGTTAGTACAGTTTGTAATATGTAAAATTGTCTCTTCAGGAAAAGATAAATTCCATGCACCTGCGACTGAAGTTGCATTTTTTGCCTCTCCTTTACAGCCTTGATGTGTTCTAACTATATTAGTCGAACATTGGGGCGTGGTGGATGCATGGACCATACTGTTATTTTATCTTTTCTGATATATGAGAGACCTGTCGGCTGAAAATCACTTTCGGTTTCTGAGTCATCTGCAGATTGTTCTGAATCAGTTATCACTATGTTCAGAGGGCGCATTAGATTCACATTCATCTTATCTTTCTTCCTGGTTCAAATCACCGCTGTCTAGGCCAAACCATGCAATACCTAAAATATTATTATTATTATTATTATTATTATTATTATTATTATTATTATTATTATTATTATTATTATTATTATTATTATTATTATTATTATTATTATTAATAATAATAATAATAAGAAGAAGAAGAAGAAGAAGAAGAAGAAGAAGAAGAAGAAGAAGAAGAAGAAGAAGAAGAAGAAGAAGAAGAAGAAGAAGAAGAAGAAGAAGAAGAAGAAGAAGAAGAAGTAGTAGTTGGAAACCATGTTAGAAAATGTTTCACATCTAATGTTGGCCTAAATTCGATTCTCAACAGCAGTGTTCGAACCCGTGTCGAAAGAAACGTTAAAAACATGGTAATTACATACACATTTATTATAACAAAAAGTAAAAATAAACGTACCTTGAGAAAATCCCTTCCATCCTGTTGTAAGGCTAGCAGAAGGATTTTTTTGCTCGACTCATTGTAAAAACCTAACTGAATATCAATGAAAACAATTCAAACGACAGAATATTTTTAGCGAACACACAATAGGGCTTCTACATTTCAGCTTCAAGCCAGGATGATTGCGGACTGCACAACAATTGAATAGCACGGTTTGTCGCTTGATGAGCAAACCTCTCACAACTGGACAAAGATTGCATAAACCAATGTCAATGTGATTGTTGTTAAATCTAACTTAAACAACTGCTTCAGGAAAATTTAAAAGTCAGATACATTGAGCAGAAGATTTTATCAGCAGTCGTTACCGTAAAAAAAAAGTCAAAATCAAAAGTGTGAGCAAAATGCTCATTTAGCGACAAATGACCGGTTAAGTGTAACTAATTCCAATTCACCTTAAGTAAACACAAAATTAACTTAAGCCATGCAAGTTTATGAATCAGTAACAGGGTTGAATGAAATCATAAAGCATACCTCAACATTTTCTTCTGTCGGGTCAGGGACATACAGGCAGGGAAACCCACAATACAGGCAATTTGCAGAAAACCCTAGAGTCAGGTACCTATAGCCAACACCACGGTCCGACAGATTAAGAAACTACCCCAGAGAACATCAGCATAGAGACCAACAAAGAAATTTTAATGTTAATCACATCCAGGCATCAAACACACGGCAAAACAGATTTGAATACGTCATAGAATTCAATAGGAATTATGCTAGGGTGCAGGAAAATGCATACAGATAGGAGAACAACAGACAATGAAATTTTTTGGGTAGAAGTAGCCCAGTAAATACGCAGACAATTATAAATAGTAACAGTGGAAGATGGGATTCGAACCCGGGACCTCAAGACTCGCAACAATCCATCAGTATCCATCTCAGAGGGAATTAGTGAATCAAAAGTTTCTCAACCAGGGCCTGTTGCTTTAATAAATACGCACGTGCAGGGAGATAACACACCAAGCAACATACAATAGCAAAATAAGAGCAAAAATGTAGACATGCATGACTCACCGAGAATAAATGCTGAAATTATGGGAGTAAATGCTGAAATTTTAATAGATACTGGGGCAAATATATCAGCGTGCCCCGAAGAATTTTTTAGGATGTTGCAGGAAAAGAAAATTGAAATTATGTCTCTGCCAATTTTGAATGTTTATTGCACAGTAGTGATATCCAAAAGTAAAGAAAAAGCTAGGCAACAAGCAATGCTAACTATCAGCATGAATAACAAAACATTCAATGTTGTTTTTCTTGTGATCCCGAGGTTGCAACAGCAAGTAATTATTGGTTCGGATTGCTTGCATAAATGGGAAGCAATTGTTAATTTTGAAAATAAGTGTTTAAATTTAGTAAAAGATGGTGAGTCTATGCCTTTTGTGGAGAATAATACAGTAGAAAAGGAACCGACAATGGAAGAACAACAAATCTTAGAAGAGTCATTTTGGGTAGAATTAATTGAAGTACAAGAAGGGGCAAAAATCGTATCTATAAATACTGTAGGAAGACACATAAGTGATCAGATGATGAGGATTTTATAGACTCAGGTCGCGTGCATCTACACGCGCTCAAAGCCATTAACGAAGAGCAGGCGGCACCGCAAAGACAGAGGCAGGTAGCCCAACTGGTCAGTGCGAAAAACACAGAGATTGCTGCTCTGATACAAATGAAGGCAGACACCGCGTGTGATTTAGAAGAAAAAGACAAGATCCGACTGCGGAATATTTTATGGAAGAATAGAGCAGTTTTTTCTTCACAACCAGTCAAATGTAACACGTATGTACATAGATTTAAAGTTAAACACATGGCACCATACTCCCATAAATGCAAGAATTTGCCGTTCGCCATGAGAGAGCAAGCAAAGCAAGTCATTAAACAAATGTTAGCTGATGATATTATAGAAGTGTCAAACTCGCCTTATGTTAACCCTTTAGTGTGGGTTAAAAAGAAATCAGGAGACTTGAGAATGACGTTTAGATGCACACAAATTAAACTCATTCACTGTACCCGATCACTTCAGGACGGAAGGCATTGATCAACTGTTGGCTAGAACCGGGGCAAGTGCTTCTCCAGCTTGGACCTTGTTCAGTCTTTCTGGCAGATACCCTTAGCAGAAGAACTGAGACAGTACACTGGCTTCTTACACAAAGGACTTACCATGGTTTTTAAGAGGGTTCCTTTTGGTTTATGCACAAGTGCACTACTTAGAGCAATTCATGTCATATTTGCGGACACAACAGCAGAATTTGACCTTCAATATGTGGATGACTTTATGATAGTAGGAGACGACATTGACTCGCACCTAAAGCACATAGATTATGTTTTAAGCATGGCAATACACTTAAGCTAGAAAAATGCAATTTCTTTCTAAAAGAGGCCCAGTTTTTAGGTTATGTGATCTCAAAAGACGGCATCCGACCTAACCCGGATAGAATAGAAAGCACTATAAATATTCCGGAGCCCAGAAACCTAAAACAACTAAGAAAATGGTTCAGCATATGCAGATATGAAGGTAAATTCCTAGTTAATTTTGCCAAGGAAACCGCACCACTTAGGAAATTGCTAAAGAAGGGTGTTAAGTGGGTGTGGCATGATGAAGAGCGGGCGGCATTCTACAAAGTTCGCAAACTTTTTGCACAGACAGTACTAATAGAAAGGCCCAGAGACGATTTACCTTTTCATATCTATTGTGATGCCAGTGTGGGAGGCTATGTAGGAATTTTATGCCAAATAGACGAGCAGGATTGCATGCATGTTTTAGCCACAGCATCCAGGGGTTTGACACAGGCAGAAAGCCTTAATTACACACAACACTCAGCTGTTGTAAAACTAGTTTTAAGCAGTGCAAAGGGAAAATGGGCGGAAATACGGCAACTTAGGTGTTCTTGGAAATGGCAGTGAAAAGGTCCCCAGAAGTGTTTATAAACAAACTACAGTGAAGTGTTAAGGGGAAAAACAAGTGAAAGTCATTGTGTTAAATAAATGTTGCCTAGCCCACAAGCGTGTGCTTACTCAGTGTTAAAACCAACAAAATATTTGAGTGCAAAATTAAAGTTAAAAACTATCACCAAAATGGCTAAGCATTGTGCACAATAAATTATTCATTAATGGCAGTCGATGTCAATGTTATGTAAATATTTGTAAATATCATTCTGTATATAGATTATTTGAGGGTTACATTGTTGTGTTGGATAGAAGCTATGTACATACTTGTATTGTAGAGTGTTATAGTGTTCGTTTTCGGGATGATTACTATGTTATGCATTGTATTGTGTGTATTTTGGGGTTTCTTTGATTTGCTTTGGTATGTTTCTTTGGGTCATGTTATTGCCATTCAAAAAACTTTCTCCGCCAGCAAAATCAAAATTTTTTAGAATGACAATGAGGGGCATTTGTAGCAGGAACTACAATATCATTGTAAATGTCACGGTGATATGAAATAAGGTAACTTAATATTGTAACACATATGTGAAATTTGGAGGAAGGCCAGCTAGCCGTGAGAAGGGTAAGAGTGCAGGTAACAAGAGGACAGAACGGGCAACCCTGCTACAGTGGTCACAGGCACTTGCAAGAAATGAGTGAGAGAGATAGCGATATGATAGAAAGAGAGGGAGAGAGATCTTGACACTTTGGGGAATTCTAAACTGTCAGGACTTCAAATATGAGGGCAAATATTTTCATACCATGCGCAGGGCAGATCCAATAAGAGTAAAGCTTTTAAAATAGTTAGGCAATGTAGCGTCCCCCTGTGATGGTATAAAAGGGAGCATGTGTAAAGCTTTGGTGTCTTATCGCTTTGCTGATTCTGGAGAGGATAAAATTCACGCCATGTTCGTGGCGATGCATGTGAAACCAGCAATAGGAAACAGATTTAGCTTGGGGAGGTAAATCTCTGCAGATAGGCCCGTTAGAATTGTGTATTAAACAAAGCTCATGGCTAGCAGCATTGTAAAGTACATTTATTATTATTACTAATAAAATTAAAGTTAAATCATTAAGGAGTTTCATTTTGTCTACTGTTACCACACCCTGGGGAAGAGTTTAGCAATAGAGCAACACACAAGTGTGCTAGGCTTGCAATTTCAGCCTAGACCAACCACCCACAACTCCATCACAGAAGGAAGGAAGACAACGCCCACCACAGGAGAGGACCTCGCAGTATCATTGTATGAATTTCTAGTATTGGAATAAAAAGTGGGAAGAACAATTCAATTGTGTTCCAATAATCTTGTCTAATAAGTTATATACCATCTCAATAATATTAGCTAAGAAAGGATACATTTTAGAGTGAATCACATCAATAGAGGAACAAATTTACTTTTTGTCCACCAGGATACTGTGCAGTGATTTATCTCCGGTGCAAGTAGATTGGTAGTATGTCTGAGGTACAATACAAAAATTGTCAATGAAAAGTTGGAGACAAAGCATTATGTTCTGTTATAATCTGAAGTATGCCATTTGCGGAAGATGGGCAGTAAAATTATGGATATTTATATTTTTATAGTGTTAGCAGACCTCAATTTGAGTGCCATTATTGTTGTTCCTCTTCACTTCTTTGACATTAAAGTCACCCTATCATTTGAATAAGCAGCATCATAAAGTTACATTTACAATTCCTCCTCTATAAGAAATCTACACAAAAACTTTCTTCTCTAATCCAAAAAAAAGTTTGTGTTCATTCACAACCATCTAGTTCATGTAGAATGGCGACTCTTAGTAGCTGCATGACTTGGTCAAACATTCTGTATTATATATAACATGTGATCTTCTCATCCTGCAGAATGTTAACTAGGCAACCATGCATTTTACAGACGATGCAGGTGCTGATACCTCATTCACCAGCCCGCTACAGTGGTGCTCTAGTAGTGCAATGACCAACATGCTGGAAAGTCAGGGTGAAGGTCGCAAGTTCAAATCATGCCTGCGAATAAATCAGTTTTTTATTCATTTCTGTTCATGTTTTGAGAATGTTCTAGCAAATCATGATTTCTTTCCAAATGCACTAGAAAGTAGATTTGCATATTCTAACAAGTAACAGATTGTGTTTTAATGAAATTCACATCAGTAAACTAATTAAGTGAAACAACACTTCTATGTCAAACTATCAGTTCTCGTTAAACTACTAAACACAAAAAGTACCTTCAAGCGGCAGTATTGGAACCTGGGATGTACACCACCGAATGCAGTCATTGCACGCACAGCGGTGTGAAGCAGTCATTTCGGCCGAAATGCAGTAGACAGTGTTTATGGCATAGACTGTACAATACCGGTACTGCATAACTTCTCAATCCCAGGCTGAGAAGACTCACCCAGTATAAAATCACATTTCTCAACTCCCTCTTAGTGCCTTATGTTTTAAGGCTAATGAAGAGCTAAACAGAACAATACTTAAGATATTTATGTTTTGTTTTTATTTAAAAAAATATACTTATAACATTACAAAAATCTAACCATAAGAGAGCATAAAAAGCGTTATTTTATGCTTTTGATACCTATAGCTTTGACAATAATGCAGTTCCATAAATATGTACGCCATGGACAAAAAAAAATGTCATTCCCAGATTGCATGTACAGATCGGAGGACTTTGTGACATTTGTGTCCACAACATTATAGATGGTGAGGCAATGATCACCTTATAAGCTAGTGAAAACAGTCATTATGGTGACTGAGAGGTTAAGATGGCAGGCACTGCTTATGCTCATAAGCTCCTTGATTCATATCATCACATTTTTTACGTTGTTAATTTTATGACTAGATGTGTAAAACATAATATTGCATTAATATAACTTAAGCAATTTTACAAAAACACTCATTTTAAACAACTAAAGATATAAATGCAAATAAACTATTATCTCTAAAACTAAAACACATAAAAAGTAAACAAAATTAATATCGGGTATATGAACCCTCAGCGTGTATAACTACCCTCAATCTTCGGGGCTTAGATGAAATTAAATTCTTGCAGTAATGTGGACAAGAAATATCCCATGCTTCTTGAATTTGTGTCCAGAAACCATGTTTCCTTCGCTATCTGCATAGAAATTCAAGCTCAGCTCAGTCCACACATTTTCAATAGGATTGAAATCTGCTGAATAGGGAGTCTAATTTATCACGCTGATATCCTGCCTCTCTGAGATACAATTTGAAACCTTTCGGCTTGCTTATCCTGTACGAATACCACAACTTCATCCACCCTGATGCGGTATGAATGTTGTATTTGTGTAACATTATTGTAGCCCCACGTATGGGAGCCAATTTGCGAGAGAATGTTTCTTACGTAATATGTTTTACGTAAATTATTACAACTTGGAGATCTTATATCGTGTTTACTTCATGTGAGTGGAAGCCATCTTATGACGTCATTCATTTGTTTGGTTTGTAGCTCCATCTGGCGTTAGCAATTTGCATCAATTAGTGTTCGAAAGAATTTAAAGTTTTGTATATTGTCCTCCGGCTAGCTATCATCTTATCTTGGTAGAACATGTATCTCTATGCAGGTTGTGAAACGGAAAGGAATCTTTTATCCAGAAATTACACTTAATGAAGAATTTTGTTTTATAATTTTTATTGTCGAACACGTTCACTAACACTTTTACATATTGATTTAGATACTCGCCAAACTGAAACTGTTTGTAATAACTTCTTACTTATCACTTTGTACTTCAACTTTGTGTATATTTAACTGTATAATACTTTAGATCTTTAATAATTTTTGCTGTGCGTAACTTGACGAACTGACTGACTGAAGACAACGTGTAGTATATGAATGCTTTCGGCGAACTTAAGGACTGACTGACGACGTGTAATGTGCTAGTAATTCTTATGAACTGAGCGACCGACGTGTAATGTATTGAGAATTTTGTTGAACTGGGGGCGATCTACCTCGGACCTGGCTTTATATACTCCCACTCCTCGACATGCCTAAAGATTATAAATGAACTGCTATTGGCTAATAAAACACGCCAACATTAGCGTCTATTTTAATATCCAATGAAAACCACGAACACATATTGCTTTTAGGGAAACATTCTAGAAGGTTCTACCAAAAACGCGCGAACATTACGTAACTTCCTTGTTCCCAATAATGATAAACAGCTCACCCCCCTCGCTGCATTATTGCTCTATTATTGACAGTTTCAGTAAAGCCGTATAAACTTATTTCCCAATAATAATTACAATTAATAAACATCTGAAATCAATGTCACATAAAAATGCATATTCATATTACAATCATTATTTACACTTAAGTAATTTGTGATACAAATTACCGCATCAACCCTCACAGAGAGAATCAAAATATTCTCTGTAACATGTAATGCCACAGGCACCTAGACCTGGATATGTCCAGCACCAACAAAATAAAGATATGCGACCATAATGAAATTGTCAAGCCACATATTTTGCACCCCTTGTCTGAGAGTATCATGCTATTCCAGTTGTGGTTAGCATTTTCCTTTGCAAACATGAGGCAAAGCAATCTGTGATCGTCTGTTAGATGTTGCACTTCATGCAAGAAGTCCTGCGTCATTTACATGCCACAAGTTGATCCACGGAATTATGAATAAGCCTTCATTTGAGAAGCAGTTTGGTCTTCTCTGCACTGTAGTTATAGTTAAGAGCTGCAGCTTCATGAGAGAAAAGCCTTGCTTATCCCTACGCAGTGTGATTCAGACGTGGCTTCTGGGCATCACGTAATTTTGTGTGCAGCATATTGTAGTTAGAATAAACCCTTGAAGAAGCATTATAATAAATAAAGCTGAGAATTCCATGCAATTGCATGTTTTTATAAGATCATTGGACATAGCTCAAACTTAGTACTTATCCATTACTTTCTCATTCCAAACATGTGTACTGTTTACATGCATATATAAGGCATTTTTAGCTTAATTATGCATATAATAAACATTATTTTCAGTTTAAATGCAAGTTTTAACGGTTTTGTGTAGAAACCTTAGTTTCTCTATTTTAGGACCCTTATTTTTGCTTCAGCAATAAGGATTGAAGAAAGAAAGGGGTGATAACAGAAATAGATAGTTAAGATTCTCTTTCCCAGAATTTTACTGACAGTCCTTTGCAGACCGCCTGTCATAAAACAGATTTATTTATCCACAACAATCATTAGCAAGTCTTTGATTTCATGACTATGGAAATTTAGCCTCCTAAGTCAGGTACTGCGGCTGACGTGACAAAGAAACAGATGCAGAGCAGTTTTGTGGTATTTGAACAAACCTTACTAGCAATTTTGATTCTTCTGAAACTGAAATCATTCGCTAAACTGTCTTCGCAGTGTGTGTGTATGAACCACATAAGTGGTAAATGTCTGTGTTATTCTATTTGTGTAGGTTAATGTGCCTCCAATTAAAAGTTCAAGAAGTGTACTCCTTGCACAGTGGATAAACGGAAAGGATTTTATTAGATGAGATGGGTATGTTGTATTCTGTGATTGTTGTAGTAAACAGGTAAGTTATTCTTTTTCTGAAAATTTTCTATGGCACTTGTTCTTCGGGAAACATTTCAATATTTATTTTAAATAATTAATTAAATAAGAATGCAAGTCTTTTTTGAAAAAATCATATTCATATAACCAGAAAATCCCTTATAATTTCCGATAAAACGTACTGAAAAATTTCAAGTTGAACAGCATGTCACATCTGCATTACATATTGCAAAAATATGAAAAACAAAAGAATCTGTAACACACCAAATCCAGTCATTTATTACTGCTCACACACCTAAGGCACTGCAAAATAATTTTTACATGGATTTATGCAATGCTTTTTTAGGAGGAAATATTCCACTTGACAAACTCAAACCCAACTCTTTAAGGGTGTTTTGGAGAATTATACACCAAAAGATGTTCCTGATCCCTTGACAATGAGGAAAATTTATGTTCCACAATCTTATAATCAGATAGGCCTACGTAATATATTTTCCAAAATAAATTTAATTTTGTGTAAAAATAAATGAAAACTATTTTCACACAAATAAAAATACTTGTAGTTTGGCTAACCAGATACTGGATAAAATTTGTGAGGACTTGGGAACTTCAAACATATGGATATCTGTAAATGAAACAACTGATCCTATGGGGTGCTATGTTGCTAACCTATTGTAGGAAAATTGACTGGTCAACCCCATCTACTGTGCTGTAAAGTCCTGCAAAAAGCAAGTAACTCCACAATTGCCAATATCTTTGATGAAAGGTTTAATCATTCAATAACATTTTAAATAATTATTTTATTCTCATTTAAGATCGTATTTTTATAAATCATTTTCTCAGACAATGATTCTTATATTTTAAATACTCTGTGGCCAAATAATCTAAATAAAAGCAGAGTTCTTTTGCTGTTAAGTGATGCTGCTCCCTACATGCTGAAGGCCAGGAACGCAATTAAAATATTCTACCCAAATGTAAAACACATTACATGTCTTGCTCTCATGGGCTCCACCGTGTTGCAGAAGCAATATACTTTAATTATCACAATGTCAATAATTTTATATCCTCAACTAAAAAGGTATGTGTAAAACTTAGGTTTATATCAGTTTTAATGGTCCCTAAGCTGTAAAAATAAATTAGTCATTTTAATATTTTGTTTTATACAGGTGCTTTCAAAAGCCACTGCACGTGTAGTTGCTTACAAATAGAGTCCAACCGAATTACTATTACTCCCTTACCTCATCCTTACTAGATGAGGTACTTGGTTGGAAGCTGCAATGTTTTACTGTGACAATTTTGATGCCATTAAATTGGTATGAAATAAAATTGATACGTAGTTAATTGCAATAAAATTAATACTTCCATATTTAATTATAAAGTAAATACTTCTTTCATTTTATATAGGAAACAGTTTCTCGGCAGATAATGCTGTATGTATCAGAGATGCACAAGCAGCTTTTGAATGCAAAAGTGGATTTAATTTACATTAAGACAAACTTCTCTAAAATTGCCCTCAACAATAACTAAATTAGAAACCACGTATCTGCCACTGGTGGACTCAATGTCAATTGTTAAGGAATTCCATAGATTCCTCAGTTATACCCAAGGGAAAGTGGGAGTAGATGCAATGAAAAAACTGGACAGTGTCATAAACAGGAACACATACCACGGATTCTTTTGTTCATGAAGAAGGTAGTGAAAGCATGAATGAAGAACTTGACATGACACTGTCACAAATATGTTTTTTCAAATTTGCACCTATATCTTGTGATATAGAGAGGACATTTTCTGCCTACAGAAATATTTTGATTTGACAAGCGAAGGAACCTAACAATAACATTTACAAATATTGTTAGTTATTAACTGTGCAAAAAGGAAAATGAAATAATGAATTGGGAACAAAAATGATAGTGCATATTTTAATGTATTTTTCACTTGATCATACTGTACTGCAGTTTGATAGTGCATGAATGCATGCATATTTTGGGATTTTATAGTGCATCTATTTTAACTTTACTGAATGCCATGTTTGAAATGCAGTATATCGACAATAAGTAGCCTGTTAAACATTATTAACAGAAGAAAAACAAGTGCTTGCTACATGGAAGAAGCAAACCTGTGATCTTAACCACAGAAGTACCCTATGCTTTGCCACAAGACAGCATGTTTAGTAATGCCATAAAACAACTTGCTGCAGTGGCTACACAACTGTAGTGCACAAGATGCTGTGCCGTGTAGGACAATTTGGCATCTAAGAAAACATATCCTTCTTTTTTTGGTACACGGGTATACATCCTGGTGGTGAACTGAAACTTAAGTGAAAGATTTAAACCCAGTCCATGGGATTTTAAATACACTGCCGCTTAAAGCAAAAACCAAATGTGTGCAAAAGTTTTTAAACATCAGATACAAAAAAAGAAAAGCAAAATATGTTTTTAATTTAATAATTTCATACAGGTAATATAATAAAATAAATGTTTTTATTTACGCATTGCAAAAGGAGATCAAGAACTAACATGAATTACTTTTGTTTAACCAAACATAGGTAACAAAACACTGTCAATATGTTGCAACACCACAACAGTCTGAGAGGCATACAATGTCAGACAGCATATACTTTCAGGGCATTATTTCATCTCAGTAAATTAAAGTTTATATTAAATAAAAATGCTAAATTACAGCCAAAAGATATATTCAAGGAAGAAAGAAAACAAACAAAAATCACAGAAAATGTACAAATGGCTAAAGAAACATTAATTCTTAACTAAGGTTACGTCTTTGTATAAATCAATCAGGATGGAAGAACAAAATTCCGTAGTAATTTACTTGTAGAGATTGCAGGAAATTATTCCATAATGGATTCATTTATTACAGAAGACATCCAAAAAATGGAAAGTACTCCTGACAATGTCCGTGTGAATCTGAATGTATAACAACAGCAGCTATAATAAGATTGATTATATCAGTTTTGAAAGAGGGTGATCAAAATGCTTCAAATCAGATGTGTATAAAGGCTGAGCTCATGGTTCAGATTAGAACAAGTAGCTACTATATACTCCCAGCGCAAATTCTTAGGGTGGAGTTGCCAAATATTTCTTTAGGAGTTTAACACAACTACCAGAATGTGGAAATTTTAAGAAAAGTATTCAACAAATTAACCTCATCAACCAAGAAGATTACAAGAACTTGGTTCAATTCAAGTACCCCAGTGGTGAAAAATTGCTGATCCATGATCATGAAGATCAAGATGAATAAGCAGTGATTTTTGGGACAACACAAAATTTAAAACTTCTTAATAAATCTGAAACCTGGTATATATGTTGATGATATCTTCAAGACTGTTCCAAACTTATTTATACACATTTTGCCAATAATTGGCATAGTAAAAGAAACTGGACCTAATTTGGTTGAGACCTTTATTTTTTATCCATTCATTTATTGCTTGATATCTAAATCTGAATCTCTGTATACATCAATATTCCAAAATGTAAGAGATGCTGTTAATAAAAATACAATTAATTTTCATTAATCAGCCAGGATGACTTTGAAGTAGGTATAACTAACACATCAGTTTTTTCTTTTCCCATGTCATGTATCAAATGCTGCTATTTACATTTGTCCCAATCAGTTTACAGGAAAATTCAACATTAGGGACTACAGCTCCAATACAAATGATAGTACATCTGCACAATTATTGGCCTGACTTTTGTTCCATTTGAAGATTTATGACTAACTTTTCAAAACTAATTAGATTAAATCTCTGATGAGTTACCCTCAATTACTGACTACTTCAAAGAGCAGTATGTCAAAGACAGATCAAGTAGAGGCTAAAGACTCCTCCCTGCTATTCTCCTAAAAGATCCTCTTTATATGCCTGTCTTAAGGGAGTCAGTAAGGAGCAATCTGACACAGAAACGATTTTATACAGCAACTTTCTTTAGGCCAGTATGTAAAGCCTAAACCAATAAAGAAATGGTTACAAACTCAAAATCACAGTCCATTGTCTTGCAATATGTAGCATATAAAGGAGATGGCACAGTATCTCAGAACTACAGGATACTAACTCACTTTACAATTAGGTATTATACCTATATATATATATATTGATTTCCATTTAAGCAGCATAAAAAAAAGAGCTGTTTAATGTGAAACTTGTTATTTAAGTTAAGGACCTTCAAGAATGTGACATGAAGATTTTGAACAAAATCCCCCCATCCCTAACTACCCTTTACATAGAAAACTGTTCATAATTTTTTATTTTTTCAAACTAAAATTCAATAATAAAATATAGCTTTAATGATTTTTATTAAAATACCACATATGTAAGTTATTTTTATGATAAATAAAATGTAGATTTTGAATTATCTGGTAATAAGCTCTGAAGTCTCTTTATTCTGAACCACTTTTGTATAATTGGTCAACTGTAAGAGGTAGACAAATGTTTTATTTTTTTTTAATTCAGTCAACTTTATTATACAAAATTATCATTTACAGTTGAGCTAATAACATACAAAATAACTGCAAAGAATTACAACACTTGTATTGAGGATACAATCCAGTGATTGCCCTCACAATCTAAGAAAATAGAATAGTTTGTAAAAAGGAAAATAATACAAAGATTTATAAGCAGAGAAGATCAATGTGATGTTTTCACTTCAGTCTGCATGATGGTCGTTCTTCGGGCATGTTTTGAGGAATTTCATTCAATAAAGAGTTCTGATGGTCAATGAAGGATATGAAGACTGAAGAGTAGCTTCAACTGTAGCAGTACAAAGATCTTTGTGAAGTAAAGAACTGCGGGTGTTCCATGGAGCATCCACTATGATCCGGAGAACCCGATTCTGGAAGGTCTGAATTCTGTTGACTTGTGATTTGGAAGCTGAGCTCCAAATTAAACACATCCAGATAGGTCTTATTAGACTGAAATATATGAGCCTTTTGAGAGGCAGTGGTAGAGGTGAACAGCCTTTGATGAGATATCTGAGTTGAAGTTTGTGCTTCAGCCTTTGGTAATAACCAAAGAGGAGATGTGTCTAATGTTAATCCTAAATATTTGACAGACTTAGCTTGCGGGATGATTTCATTATCTAATTTTATTATGTTTTTGCTAGTTTTTGTTTTGTAAGTAAATGTACCTAAACTGGACTTTTGTAGATTCATTTTAACTCCCCTCTTCTTGCACCATTCATCTATTTTGAACACATATTCTTGGAGAGTGTTGATTGCTGTGCGACTGTTACCTTTGCTGAGAATAGCTACATAGTCTGTGTACTGCAATACAATTAGACTGTCGCTTTTTGGAAAATCCAAGGCGTATATTAGATATAAAATGGTGCCAGCACCCCTCCTTGTGAAACTCCAGCTTTTGAAGATGAATTTGAACCATTGCAGAAAAAGTTCTTCTTGAGAGATAAAATTGAATTACTAGGTAAATGGTGTCACTGACATGTTGTTTAATTTTGTGTAAGAGTCCAGCATGCCACACTTTGTCAAATGCTTTTTCAGTGTTATATCCATCACTTGATGCAACTACTGAGGACAAGAATGGTCGGATCTAAAGCCAAACTGAGTTTGTGGAATGAGGGGCTGCAATGGTCTAAGCATATGAGGAAGAAACAAACTTTCAAACACTTAGGAGAAAATTGTTAAGAGACTAATATGGCGACATGAATGAGGATCTGATTTTAGTTTACCTGGTTTTGGTATCATTATTATTTTGGAATGCTTCCATGTTTTAAGGAAGTAGGTTACTCAAATTATTGCACTGAATATTTGTATTAACAGTACCAAAGTTTTTCTTGGAAGAGCTTTAAGCAGAGGTACGGTAATCATATCATGACCAGGAGATTTCTTTTCCGACATTTTGCTTATTACATTGTGGACTTGAGCTGGAGTGAAGTGTATGCAGTTGGGAGATTAGGAGGAGATTTTAACCGCAAACACTCTAGATGGGGCTCCAATGCTACCAATTCAAGAGGATGTATTCTTAGTGAAGTTTCAGACTAACTCTCATTTGAATTCATTCATACAATAGAACCAACTTATTATCCTGCTGCAGGACAGACACCTGATATCTTAGATTTTTTCATTGCCAAACAAGTTGCAAACTTGTGTTCCTTTCCATCTGTACTTACATAGGAGCTTAGTTCCAGTACATTGTTACTGGAAGCAACAATAACACTAATAATAATTTAATAAGACATCCTTTCGAATGGAATTGCTATACATACATCTTGGATAATGTCACTAACTTAAAAATGCCATTGAAAACTCCTTATAACATTGACATAGCTGTTAATTCCCTCACTAGAAACATTCAACATGCCACAAGCTTATCCAAAAACAAACTTGTAAAAGCTAAATCCAAAATGGCTGCATCAACATCACCACACATTAAACAACTTATTGCAGGAAAAAAAAAAGCTTGTCGCAAACTCTGGGAGTAAATCAAATGTCCACAGCATATAATTGCATCACTCATCAGTTCCAAAATTCACTTAAGGAGCAACATAACATTGCTATGCAAAATACACTATCGTATTTAGATACCAGTGATGGCTCACTTTTGAAAAAAACTAAATCTCTAACATACCACCACTTCGTATCAACAACACATAGTGTACTACATCAGAAGAAAAAGCTTGTATTTTCTGAGACAAAATCTTACTTCACAAAAACTGTAGATCTCGTCAAAGTACACAATTTAAGTCAAATAAACCTTTTGTGGTGTTAGCCATTTCTGAGATGTTTTTGCTATTGGTGTGAATTTCCAAATACTTTTCTCAACTGCAAATCACAATTATTATCTTTTTTCTTTTCCTTTCTTTCTTTTTCATGTTCATGCAAATAGAACAGAATTTCAAAGCCATCACATAGCGAACACCTTTGAAAATACTCAACTATTGCTTCAACTTACTGTATTCTTCTTATACCTACAATGAAATGAGTAATCTGTATTCACTATAATCTGTTTATCTGTATTAACAAGAAGTAGACAGAAGAATAAATTTTTGTAAGAATGAATAAACAAAATCATGCAAATGTAACACATCAGATTTTTTTTAATTAAGCAGTTAGTTAATACTAGCACTGATTAGTGCTGGTTTTATTAACATCATAATCACTCATAGTTCTGAAAACATACAAGGTGTGATCAAACAGTAACAGGAATTTTTGTTTTTCTTAAAGAATTTTTATTTAATCATTAACATCAACTTTGTCCCCTTCAAATCTTGGAAGCACTTCTGGAACTCACTTTTCATTATGGTGTTCAGCTCCTTCAGCGATTCTGTTTTTATCTCATCAATGGTGGCAAAACATTGTCCTTTCATGGTTCTCTTCAACCTCAGGAATAGAAAGAAGTCACAGGGGGCCATGTCTGGCGAATACGGTGGCTGAGGCAGCATAAAGGTTTTGCTTTTGCCAAAAAGTCACAACAAGCATTGAGGTGCATTATCGTGATGCAATTTCCACGAGTGGTTTTGCCACATTTCTCGTCGTTTTCGTCAGATTGCTTCATGCCAATGGTGCATAACTTTCACGTAGTATTCCTTATTGACCGTACGACCATAAGGCAGGAACTCCTGATTCATTATCCCATTGTAATTGAAGAAAACAGTGAGGAGAATCTTCACATGTGATCGAACTTGTCAAATCTTTTCCGGTCTTGGCTCTTCAGGCAGTTTCCATTGGGACGATTGGTCCTTAGTTTCAACGTCATACCCATATACACAACTTTCGTCACCTCTTATAACCTTCTTTAGAAGTTCTGGATCGTTTTTGACTTCATTCAGTAATTCCTGAATGATATCTACGCGACTTCATTTTTGGTCGAAATTGAACAATTTCAGAACAAACTTTGCTGCTACACGTTTCCTGCCCAAAACATCCAAAAAAATTGCTTGGCATGAGTCAAAGGATATGCCGACATCATCAGCAATCTCTCTGTTGGTGATTTGGCGATTTTCCAGAACCTTTTCATTTACTTCTTCCACATTGTGGTCAGTAATTGATGTGCTGGGGCATTATCTTCAACGTCTTCTCGGCCTTAACATTTATACCACCCGTAAACTCTTGTCTTTCTCATAGTAGATTCGCCAAAAGCCACAGTTAACACTTCGAATGCAATGCTGCACTTTATTCCATTTTTCCAGCAAAATTTAATGCAAATTCTTTGATACATCTTCAAAGTAAAAATTTGCCAAGCACTTGAAAACAAGTATAAGTTTTTCAACTGTCAACAATAAACTAAATATTTAAAACAGCTGAAAATGCAAACATACATCAGGAACATGTGTACCAACAAGATAAAACAAAAGTTTTGAACAGTGGATATATAAAGCTTGTGAAATTAAAAATTTCCCATAATTTTTTTTTGTCACACCTCGTATGTCATTTAGCATGGGATATAAAATCCTTTTAAAAAAGTTAATATTATTCTTCCTTTCCAACTCCCTATATAAATGCTTACGCATGCTACAATTCAGATACTCCCATCCCATTTAAAAGTATAGTATTACATTACAACAGACAATATTATCTCACTCACCATCCTTAAACCTCGAATCAGAAAACCGAGAAAAGACATTAGTATACATATCTGACTGGTCAACAACTACATGTGCCTTTGGTGTGATTAGAGCCATAGGACGAGTACTTGTAACACCCAGGCCAACAGATGCTGGTGTTCCCATCTGAAATAATAATGTAGCATATTTTAACATGTTACAAAAACAAAACCACTGCTAAAATGGTTTTGTAATAAACACAACATACACATAGAGTAATTCCAATGCTTTGAGGTACATATATCGCGAAATAATAGTGAACCATTCAATTTCAAAGATAATCTAATTTAACCGCCACATTTACTTCAATTAATTTGTCCAACAATAAAAGAAAAAATGAACAAAACAAACAAAACGAAAACACACATATACACTTCTTTTTCTAAACCTTCTTAAAAACCAACCTGGCTCTGCATTTCAACCTCTAAAAAGCTTCTGTAAACATCATTTAAATGGTCAAAGAGTTCTGCTATAACCACCAGATGGCCACGATTTTGCTCTGTAGGCTCTAAAATATTTTGCAGCACCTACAACAAAATTTACTTATTATAAATAAATTCAGTGGATTAAGTTAACATTATATGAAGCATAAAACATATCTTTAAATACACATAAAAATAGCTATTACATTTTCAGCTTTATTTTGAGAGCATGGTAAGCATACACAATTACAAATTTATTATTTTTTAATGCAACGATTTAATACTAATATCTTATGAAATGCTGTGGTTCAATGATTAAGTGTTAAAAGTCAGTGCTAGAATCAACTTGTTAATCTGAAATCTGCATACTATGTAAAACAATGTTAAAGAAACAACTACAGAGCAATGCCATAACTCTCATTGATGTTGATACTGATTTATTGACTGTTAAGCAATTTAATGGTAAATCAGAGAGTGAATGAATTAAAAAAACTAATCTGCAACTAAATTCACCTGATATATTCATCAAAAAGGCTGAGGAAAAAACAGCAAATAAAAACTCAAGACAGACAGCTTGAAGCAACAAGGACTGTAGCAAACAAGGCTACGTCATAGGCAAATGTGAATTGTAGGGGTAGTAACATCAATAACCACAAAAATGGTTCTGCACAACAAATATATTTAAAAACATTTTAAAGAGAATCACAAAAGGAACTAATGATGCTGGCAAACAATACTAATTGTTCCCTTCACAGGCCTAACTTTAAATTTATGACATAATTGCTATCTGCCATGTGTTGATGTCTGCCTATGTTACAAAACAATCTAATTGGAATCGTCATAGTACAAATTAAAGCTATTAAAAATTAAGGATATTACGTTTAAAATATTCATCATTTTTATGAGTCAACCAATCATTAGTATGTTTCAATGCAGTGTGGAACGGCATTTGGTTTGCAACATTATTCACAGTTTACTCAGCCTATATTTAGGAAACATTTAAATTTGAATTTATCCTTGTTTAGGTGTGAATTGCATTCTTCCTTGTGTAAGTTGTCTTTAATATACATGACCAGCTATGTAGACATGCTCAAATAAAGGTTTACAATGTTCCTGATAACATGAATTCTACTGGTCTTCTTCTGCATAAGTAAAACCTTACTAATGTGCACAGTATCAATCTATAAGAAAGTGCATTCTGAAAAAAGCAAAATAAGCAAATCTCAGATAATTATGAGGGATCAGCATTTTTAGTCTTTTTAATAAAAACCATACACTACACAATTTAGTAAAAAAATAAGTTGTGTGATGTTCCCAAGTTAATTTTGAATAAGTGTGTACAACAAAGTTTTAGCCTTATTAGCATTCAAAAGAAAGTCATTAAAACTAAATCAGTATTATCACATTAACAGTATTTTGTATCTCTTTAAAATTCTCATGTTTAGTCAAAAACGTTGTGTCATCAGCATATAACAAAGATTGAGGCTGTATATTGAATGCCAGTCAATGGTAGTGACCAAAAATAAAAGAGGACCAACAACAGATCCTTGAGGAGATGCATAAGAAATATATTTCATGTCTGACACCATACCATTAACTGCTTTTGATTGAGTAGATAGGTAATCGCTTTATCACAGAATCCAAGATAGTGTAATTTTGTTAAAACAATGTTATCAAATACATTACTTAAATCACAGATGATTTTCTTCGTAAGCATTTAATAGTGGTTTTAGACAGCATGGCCTAAAAGTAGTAGAACTTCTAACACAGACACATGAGCTAAAAGCTCCACAAATGTCACAGTCCTTTTGTTTAATTTTTAATTAGTTAGCTGAACATCAATTTTGTTTTCAGAGTCTCCCAGTTTATTGCATAGTATCATCAACAACTTCACATTAGTTCATAAGTTTGTACAACTTAAATGAAAATTATCTTCATACATGCTGTACTTAATTCCATTCACTATCTTCAACCTGCATCTTCTTTACATTAAAGAGCAAGCTCCCCCAACCATCAGAGCTACTTGTAAACATGTCTGAACATCAGGCTTCTATATTTCTTGTCAAGAAAAGCACATGTCATAGAGCCAGAAGCATCAAATATTTCATAAAAACCTAGTTTCTTTTGGCAGTTTTTTATAAAGCAATTTCCTAAGCAAAATTCTGAATTTTTTCTAATACTCTGTTGAACGGAAACATGGCAACTACTGGTGCTTAACAAAATAATTCATTTCAGTGACCAAAATGGAACAGAAAAGAAACATATTAATAAAATACCTATGCTGAAGTGAAACACATTACTAGAAAATTAACTATTCAGGCAAGGGAAACATTTTCTTTAAAATTAAACATTTTAACTTCAGAAGCATTTCAGGACAACTTCCTAGATACATCTAGTTCTATGTTGAGTTGGCACAAACATGTTTGAGGATTTTGTCTCTCACATTTATTCAGCACAAAACTCTATTTTACAGTAAATAACATATATTTTTTTAAAACAAACTACATACCTATCAAAAATGAAATAACAGATTAACTTTGTTCACAATATAAATACTATGCATAACATAATTAAGATTTTTCTGCTAGTAAAGTGTTCTAAACATAATCAAATTTCCCTTTTAGCATTTACTCCAATAATTTTTGAAAAGCTCTTAGAATAATAATTCTGAGTACCCGCTTAGAAATTCATTGATGAATAAGTTCAAACTGCACTGATAGGCCCTTGCAATCAGCATTCTGATTCAATATTAAGAGGTGTGTTTTTAA
Organism: Deroplatys truncata; assembly: GCA_030765065.1. NCBI lineage: Eukaryota > Metazoa > Arthropoda > Insecta > Mantodea > Mantidae > Deroplatys > Deroplatys truncata. Next base: position 825,645 of record CM060980.1, read on the forward strand.
AGTAACGTTTTAATATTTTGCATTGAAGTTGAAGTAAGTGTGATCATTTCCTCCATTCATTAGGAAGCCAGATGTAGCTGTGAGCAATCATCATTTCAAAATGTTCAAAACAATCGAACGATCTGCTGACTGTGAAGTCAGATCAGTGATTCATGTTTTGAATGTGAGAAACTTTATGCCAGCTAACATTCATCGTCAATTGTGCGAGGTTTATGGGGAATGATAATGCCTGCCACACGCAGGCAAACAAATTCACATCATTTGCTTGGGAACAATTTGACCAGTGGCACAAAACAATTTTCATCTGTTTCTTCACCTGAAGAAATTCCTTGGTGGAAAACATTTGAACACGAAGTGCATACTTGGCTTTCATCACAAATGGCATCATTCTTTGATGAAGGCCTACAAAAACAAGTGTCTGACTATGTGAACGGTAATGCATCATAATAAACTATTTGGAAAATAATCTTCTTTAAAAACATGCCTCATAATATTACAACATGTAGGTATTCCACCAACAATTACATATCTACATTGTACTTCTACACTCATCTAAACTTCCTTCTCTTCCAAAATCTAAGGATTAAAAAACTTGATCACACTTCAAGTTCTGCAGTATGCAATTATAGTAGAGATCAGATATTTTTCGGTCTTGCAAATTCCATAAAAAGTATAGCCAGGGTAAGATGTACAAAAAGTCCATTCCTACATGAATATTTACACTAGATGAATAAATACCAGCATATATTGCTATATGGCTTGGTGCATGGTGAAGTATTTACAGTCCAAAATCTGTTCTGAATTGGCAGCACGTACTTTAGTAATGAAGGTAGAAGTTATCTATAGTGAACTGAATCATAAATTTAGAAATATCATGTACTTCTAACCAGGTTCCACAGCGGCACTAGTAAACATGAACACCATGTACAACTTCAACTGCAATAAAGTTATTTTATTTTAACCAAATTTTAAATTTGAACCAAAAGTGTCAAATCTGGTTTCTCTTGAACTAGAAAACTAATCACTTGGCTATTGCATCACAAATCTTTGATTTTTTGGTGTTAATCTACAATATTTTAATCCTTTCATTTAGTGATAGAACCTGGATAATTATGTAATTACATGTTTACATTAAGATTTGTGGTAAGTTGGAGTTTCATGCCAATTAGATCTAAAAACTAAACTTGAAAGCACATATATTAACATATTTTGCTCTTAAGTGCATATTCCCACATATCTTAACTCTTAAGTACTTATTTTTACATATTTATTAACAGTTCCATGTTTAGTTGCAATTTTATTCATTCATTTTATAACATGCCTGTATAACCTAGAAGTGTATGACCTTGTATGAGTGGTCAAAAACGTTTAGTCTTGAATCTCATTGGCTGTTTGCATGTCCATCTGTCACGTGATGCGCACCTTGTGCTTGCACTGCATGTCCATCTCATCCAGTAAAGCTGGCATGTATAGACTGAACAATAAGTTTCTTGTGTGATTTCAGCATTTAATTTTTTTTATTTTAATTCCAAATTAAATATTGTGCTAAACGATGCTGAAGGAAAAAACTTCACCCTGTGTAAAGTTAAAGCATTACACGGAGGCATTTGACAATTGGTAAGGTACTATTTTGCCAGGTTTGAGAGAAAAATGTGGCCTGTTCTTCACATTTACAAGTCTTGCAACACTTATCTATGTCACATCATCGGGTTTCTGCTTTGAAGACCACATCTCAAAAGCAGCTGTTACTCATTGAAGCTCAAGTTCCGAATCACCTCAGAAATGTCAGTTTGCAAGTGACTTGTGCTGTTATATGGTTTGTGCTGATATTTCTATTCAGAAATTAAAAATCCAGTGTTGTAAGAGTTCCTTGAGAAATACACACATGAAACTGTGCCAGATGAATCTTTAATCAGAAAGAACTACGTACCTGGCTTATATAAAGCAAAAAATCAATTCTATTCACTTGGAAACTGATGATGATCCCATTTGAGCCTCAACTAAGGAGACAACTGATATACAGGGAAGACATATTGGAAGCCTTTTGGTGGGCGTGTTGAAAGATAATGAAGCAAGTAAGCCTCTGAACTTTTGAGGTGTTACCAAAACATTATCATCGAAATATTGCTAAATTATTTAATGCTACTTTGGACTTTAGTGGCCCAATGGGGTGAAACACAGCAATGTCTTCCCCCTTGTGACAGATGCAGCAGCATACATGTGCACAGCTACCACAGCTTTTTAAATTTTATATCCTAAAATGTTACATCTCACATGTCTTGTCCAAGCATTCCATCGCATAGCAAACCTGGTTCAATCTAAACTTTCTAATGTTGACACACTAATTTTGAATACAAATAAAGTATTTTTAAAGGCTTAGAAACAAAGCTGATTAATGGAATTAATTGTTCTTTCACACAAGCCATGTGTTGGACAGGATTGGAAAGGTAGAATCAGATGACTGAAAAATTCAATGCCATAGCCGGGTTCAAATCCCGGCTATGGCATTGAATTTTTCAGTCACCTGATTCTACCTTTCCAAGAGCTAATTAATTCAAAGAACTATATTCTGAGCTTCCACTCTCTACTCAACCAATTTCAATGAGGTAGGGAAGCTGGATTGATGCTGTAGGCTACTATGTGAACAATTTTGATTCCCAAGATGCAGTTTCTGTAGAAGGCAAACATTTAGTGATGTAAAGCTTAAAAAGAATATTGCCTGCATGCAGTGGAATTTTTTGCCATTAAATCTTTGGAAACATCTTCCAAACTCTCTGGAAAGTGTACAAGGGCCAGTTGGATACTCTCTCTTCCAGTTTGCAGAAAAACCCAAGATTCAAGAAAATCAGTGTTATTAACACAATGCTTAAAACTGAGTATACACTAGAAGATTTAGTAAGTTTAAATATGCACCCATTACTTCACGTCAGTACAAAGCCAAGTTTTATATTTAACAATTTGAAACATATACCTGTTTCGAATTGTAATTTGAAAAATAAACAGCAATATGTAATTTTCAATTTTTGAGTTATTTACGTACATCTCCAGATTATTAAACCTAGTTAGATCCTTAATTTGGCATGTGTTAAGACCTGTGATTCTTTAAATTGCCTGACTACAACATACTTCAAGAAAGTGTGAGGAAATTCTGATATTATGATGTTACTTTGTATTTTAATGGTTTTATTACATATTTCAAGTACATATATATGTATATACTTTACTGATTTTTAACACATAACTATCCAGGTCATAGTAATTAGTAACTTCATACCTTGCAGCCGCAGGAACATGGCATCTTAATGACCATATTTTTCTCAATCATAATAACTTTATTTTAAACAAAATGTTACCACAAAAGTTATGTTGCTTACAATCAGGCTTGGACAAGAAAATTACCTGTACATATTTTATGCACAATTTAAATGTAAAATTCATTATGTAAAAACTGCTTTCTACACGAAGTAAAAAGCATTTATTGATTTTAACTATCTAAACATACCTTTTAAGATTATTAATGCTCTGACATAATAAAGTCTATTCAGCCTACTTCCCAATTGTTTGATGATTAGTCATTTACAAAGACAATTTCTATTAGCATTATGGACAAAACATCAGTTGGAAAATACCCTCTTCAGTTGTGCAGACAAAGCTGGAACATCCAGAAATTTATTAGCTAAATCCGTTAGTTTCAAATGGCGCCTCTTAGCAAAAAACCTGAATGTTTTTGAGGAAGTAACACCCTTGTCCAAAAGTTCACCAAATATTTCTGCTTTTCCTTAATACTGTTGAAAGCTGTCAAGACATTCTGCATCTAATATTTCTAATAAAATCCTTCCACTTGGTCATTATGTTCTTCTGTCCCTGATATTGTGGGTGAAGTACATTTGCTAACAGGTGTATATATTTACAGTTTTTTCTCCACTTCTTAACAGGATGTAGCTTGTCAGCATGGCCAAGTAGCTGTAGGACCATCCATTATTCTGCTGCAACAGTTACACTACTTTCTGACTTATAATAAGTATTGATGACTGGCTGACATGATCTAAGAAGAAGAAAAACATTTATAATTCCTTTCCATATGGTTGGTTGGTACCTAATGTTCGGCAAATTATTTGCAATGAAGCCATTGCTCTCTTGTACTCCAGTATTTTGGCAGAGTTGGTATGTTGATCAAAAGCTGGGTGATGGAGTAGGTAGTTTCTCTCCATATCCTCTTCATGTTTCTAACATATTGTAACTGTTTCAAAATGCACTCCAACATTTTTATTTATACTTTATATATATACAGGATTAATCACCTAAATCTTGCACCTCAAATATTTCAGAAATGGAAAGTGCTATTTAAGTGCAGTTTTCACAGCATTGATTGGTAGTCAGGGACTCGTACATTTAGCCTATAAACAGATTTTAATAATACTGAGAAAGTGTATTTTTTCAGCAAACATACAATTTTGTAAATGGAACAATGCCTAGTTACATCAACAGAATAATGGTAGGGTAAATTAGAATGTCAGTGGCATTTGTTGCAAGATTCTAATGCAAGTGGTTTATGAGAAATCGTATTTTGAAAAGTTTCAACCCCGACAATTGTTTGTCCCATTCAACCTGCTTAGTTGCTAGGTATGATGTTGTTATGTTTGTTTGCATTGTGTTTTCTGTTCATTGATTCCATTGCTACTTTCTGGTCAGTTAGTTTGTGACAGTTCAAGCAGTAAGTCGTGAGTGGAAGATGGGGTTTACTAATGCAGAAAAACCTGACATGCTCATCGTGTATGGAGACTGTAGGAAGAATGCAGTTCGTTCCTATATGGTGTATGCAGAAACATATCCCAATAGACGTCAACCATCTCGGCAAATATTTAGCAACCTCTTAAACCAATTACGTGAAAGTGGCACTGTAACACCTATAAAACGTAACAGAAACAAACAAGTGACTGGAGAAGAGGCAGAAATTAATGTTTTGGCTGCCGTTGCAGTAGATCCACAAATTAGTTCCCGCACAATCGCACGTGGAAGTGGCATAAGTCTGGAAAGTGTACTGCGCATTCTCCATCGACATAGTTTCCATCCCTATCACATCTCCCTCCATCAAGAGCTGCATGGAAACAATTTTGAGAATCGTGTTAAATTTTGCACATGGGCATTAAGACATGATACTCCAGATTCATCATGTATCTTGTTTAGTGATGAGGCAACATTTACTAATCATGGCCAGGTAGACCACAGAAACATGCACTATTGGTCTGTTGACAATCCCCGTTGGCTTCGTCAGGTGGAATGTCAGTATCCATGGAGTTTAAACTTGTGGTGTGGGATAGTGAACCATTAGCTCATAGGCCCTTTGTTCATAGAAGGAACAATGAACTTGCACAAGTATCGCAGCCTCCTGAGAGACCATCTGCGACAGATGCTAGAAGACATTCCTTTGCAGAGTAGGAGGAACCTGTGGTACCAACATGATGTCTGTCCAGCCCATAGTGCATGAAGTACTACAACTTGTCTTAATGGATTGTTTCCAAATCGTTGGATTGGATGAAGGGGACCTGTACCTTGGCCGTCCCATTCACCGGATCTGACCCCTTTACACTTTTTTCTGTGGGGAAGGCTGAAAGACACTGTCTACAAGGATGTACCAACTACACCACACGGTATGAAACGACGTATTACTGCTGCCTGCTCTGAAATTTCCACTGAAATGCTAGAACGTGTGCAGCAGTCTTTCCATAGCAGACTGGAAGTGTGTACTGAAGTTGACGGTGATCATTTTGAATACAACCTTTGAAAGGCTATGTTCTCTTTACTTGTAAGAATCCACAGAAGTATTGTAATTCCCTTTCGTTCTTTTTTAGTTTGTGCTACCACAGGTTGTACAAGTGTCGGTGCATAAAAGTTTCAAAATAAGATTTCTCGTAAACCACTTGCACTACAATCTTGCAAAAAACGCCACTGATATTCTAATTTACCCTACCTTTATTCTGTTGATATAACTAGGCATTGTTCCATTTAAAAAATTGTATGTTTGCTCAGAAAATACACCTTCTCAGTATTATTAAAATCTGTTTATAGGCTAAATGTACGAACCCCTGACTACCAATCAATGCTGTGAAAACTGCACATCAATAGCACTTTCCATTTCCAAAATATTTGTGATGCAAGTTTAAGGTGATTCACTCGGTATATATATTTTATGTTTATATTTTATTTATATTATACTTTTATTTGTTTTATATTCATTTCAATATACTCTAATACATAAGATTTGTTTTATTTACTTGTGAAAGAAACTTTTCTTCAAATAACAGTAATTTCTTTTTATGTTGAAAGGTTACTGAATTCATTGTTAACTGACAGTTTACACACTGCTAATGTTATCTTACAGTGAGACACAGTGCTAGTTTCTATGTCCACCTGTTTCAGTGATCAATAAACCGCCTCAGTATCGTCAACCGATATAGAACAGGAATATGCTGAAAGTATTGGTTCTTGGATGCTTCTTCTGCTGCATCTTCTGAGATTAAGGTGCTGTGTGCAACATTTAGCACAAGTTTATTTTCAACTTTCACATAAACAATATTAGGTTCTTCGTAAACATTGTGAATTTGTCTGCCATCTCTACTCATAATTATAAATTTTGATACCAAAGAAAACCATTTCATTAAAACTTCTTAAGATCTGCTGTCATTACTATTAGTTAAGGCAGTTTGTGTTCACACTTCTCAGTTCTCAGAAAGAAGATTCTGGATCACACACTCGATTGAGCAAGCTTCTAGAACAAAAATAGAAGGTTCAGAATCCATGGTTCAAATCCTCGCTATGATATTGAATTTTTCAATCTGATTCTACCTATCCAACTTTAGCCTATACACAGCATGTGTGAAAGAACAATTATCATTGATTAGCCTAATAGTGGTTACCTATGTAGCCCTCTGTGGTCTAGGGGTACCATATTAGCCTCTGGTTCCTGGCGGAGGGTTTCGGGCATAAAACTGGCTTCCTTTGGAAGGTAAAAGTGGTCCCATGTCGTAGATTTATGGCACGGATTGCTCAGAGGTCTCTCTATCAGGCTTGAGGTTCTTACACATGTCAGGGATAAATCCTCTTAAGCTCAGCAAAATTACATTTCACTACAAAAAAACTGTTACATTTGGATGGATTTCTGTTTGTACCCCAAATACTCTCTTTAACACCTCATCAGAATCCTTGATTGAAACACTATTGGAAGCCAGTGGGCAGCTAACAAAGTCCAAAGTGTGGAAAGAGAGATATGAAGTTTCTAACTTTTGAAGCACCCAATTCTGTTCTCATATTATTTTTTACAAATGGTGAAAGAATCCTAGGCGGATTTCAGCACATAGGCATTAGTTAATAATGTTTTCTAGAAAGATATATAATTACGTTGATATTGTAATGAAAAGAAGCTAGAAACAGTGATGTGTATTGAATTTATTTAAAGCTGAGTCGGAATTGTTACACTAACATCACTTAAGTTTACTCACTTAACATGTTTCGGGAAACGGTTGTTCCCATCCTCAGAAGTTAATTCGACTGGCCCGTGTTGTTGGTGTTTCCGTTTTTTGGACTGGATCCTGTGGTGGCATCTTGTGGTGGAGAAATGTACTTCCAGAGAGGATTTCTCTACCACAAGATGCCACCACAGGATCCAGTCCAAAAAACAGAAACACCAACAACACGGGCCAGTCGAATTAACTTCTGAGGATGGGAACAACCGTTTCCCGAAACATGTTAAGTGAGTAAACTTAAGTGATGTTAGTGTAACAATTCCGACTCACCTTTAAATAAAAGATATATAATTACTTAAAAATACCTCCAAAAGCTTTCCTAAAGAAGGTGATAAAACATGCTAATATCCATTTTAATAAAGAAACAGTTTACATATATTTCTTGAATATTAAGCAGGCTGATAAGACCATCTATTTAACAGGGTGTGTTATGTCTAATTTTGAATATTACACTTTCTTGCAAATAAAACAATATTCTGTGTAACTCTTAAACTATTTACAGTGCCATTGTTTTTGGTTTATATTATTTCATTTTGTTGTATCATATGTTATATGGCACAAATGGATTGCCTCAAAAAGTTCAACTTCTGTTGCCATATTTTGTAGACCTTCTTGGAGGAATGGAGGGAGGGAGAAAGAGAGACATTCTCAAAGTGTAAATTTATCTAACCTCTGTTTGGCTCCATGGTTACTCACATTGGTATGTGTGCACACTTTTTTCTGTTAAAGCAGTCATACCAAATTCTTAATATCAAATACGTATGCAATGTAATTTGTGCTCACTGTGTTAAAGTCCAACTAATGTCTACTCAACAATATTAAATGTGGGCTGACAGTAGGTATTTCACGCACTCAGCTATAGGTTCAAATCTCACCTATGAATGGGTTTTGATTTTTTCTTTCCAGATAAATAAAACGTTTATTACCTATACGCACATGATAATATAATTTCCAACTATGAAGGTTTATTTGATTTTAAGGCATTCATGCTCAAACATAAGAACTACAGTACTCTTGATTTCAAAATAAATATGCTATTAAAGGAAAACCAAATCAAAAGTACACACCTGACTTAATGTCAGGTGTGTAAACTATTAGTCCCCCATTCTTTGGAATGTTTATTCTGAAAACAAAAATGAATAACTTACATTTTTGTGTTTAAGCATGAATGCCTTACAATCGAAATACATCTTGCCCATTTCAAGTATAATATAGTGTTGCAATAGGTATATTAAACATTAATTTTATTTGTGGAAAAATTGAAGTATAAAGAGGATTCAAACCAATGTAGTTCTAATTACCAGAAGATGCCATTTGACCACACAGCCATCAGAGCACATGCCCAGAGTGATTTACATTTTTCTTTTTATGGATATCTTGAAAATTAATTTAGGGTGACATTAAATTGTGTACTGTGAATATAGCATCAGCAAATGTTTTAAAAAAAAACTTGTTCTCTCTCTCTCTCTCCCTCTCCCCCCCCCTCTCTCTCTCTCTCTCTCACGCACAAACACACGGACATGTTTTCAAAAATACTTTTTTTGGATTCAGGAGGCCTCAAAACGTGTATTTCTGGTGAAATCTCAGTATCAAATTTTTGAGTGGAATGTAATATTTCCCCTACTTACTATATGTAGTAGAGAAAGTAAAAAGGTACCTTAAAATAGATTTTCATCAAGTAGAATATAAAAGTTGTACAATTGTTGTCCATCTTGTAATAAGTTAAGATTGAATATATTTTACCTGGATGCAACACATTGTTAGAATCATATTACCAGCAAGCCTTCTGCCTTCAAGATGTATCTTTTCCCTAGATACATACTGTATATCTAATTATATATTTGTTTAGTTAAGAATCAGATTCAGAATGGGTTTTCCATAAAGATAGTGAATAACATAAAAAAATTCTTAACAGAAAATACACATTAAAATAGGTTCAAGCAGAATATAAAAGTTGTACAATAGTTGTTCATCTTGAAGTAAGTTATAAACTGAATATAATTTAGTTTTACCTGAATAACCACTGGCTTGGAATCTTTCCTTTGCAAAAGAAAGTCAATTAGCAAGCATTTATCTTGAATTAAGTTGACCAATGGATACAACCTTAGACCAACATACCTGAAATAAGATGTCAGTAGAAGTATAAAATCTGTGTATTCATGAATATGATTTTTAAAGAAAGCTATTACCAGGTGCAATACTTACCATAAACAACCAAGCTTTGCATCAATGACTATGTTTGGCTGAAATACTACCCAGTTGGGTGAATCTTTAGCTAGCAGTTAAGGAACATAACAAGAAGGAAGGAAGGAAGGAAGGAAGAAAGCAAGAAAGCAAGAAAGCAAGAAAGCAAGCAAGCAAGCAAGCAAGCAAGCAAGCAAGAAAGAAAGAAAGAAAGAAAGAAAGAAAGAAAGAAAGAAAGAAAGAAAGAAAGAAAGAAAGAAAGAAAGAAAGAAAGAAAGAAAGAAAGAAAGAAAGAAAGAAAGAGAGAAAGAAAGAAAGGGAGGGAGGGAGGAAGACATTCAATATTTTTAACCATTTCGATAAATGTACGTCTGGCTCATAATAATCCAATTATTTCATTTCTGCCAAAATGTAAGAGATATATTGTGAGTGAGCTTATAGTTAGTAATTGGGATTTTCTCTATCATCATATGCTGACACTCCATAATGATTTACTCCTGTCCATTGTGTTGCATGTTGTAATGGAAATTTATCATGATCTGAATTCTGTATTCCAAAGACTATGCTTGCTAAGCAAATCTAGGAGGATTTCTAAAAAGTCTTCAATGCTCTACATGTTAACTGAGTTATGCTTTTGATATGAGGCACCAGCATGTTAAACATGTTATACATGAGTAAATAAGAATGTCACAAATGCTGCCCATGTTGATAGCAGAGCAGGGCACTTCATACTTTGAGATCCTAACAAAGATGATGGGGTTTTGTTTGCTATGCTACAGCAACAGAATGATATTAAGTGGTACAATTGAGACTCTGTGATTTGAAACAAAACATTAATAAATTAACTATCAATCTCCTTGTAATTGTTGTAGCCTCACAGAAGACAGCAACAAATTGATGATTTACTAGGTTGACCAGCAATATTAGTTCTGTATGAGCTTGTTTCGTTAGCCCTCTTCAATCTGGTCAATATCACTATTAAAAGAATAGGTGGTAAGTTTTAACTGCCTCACCTGATATAACCAAAGTGTTGCAGAATTCAACCAACAAACTTTCAGGTATTACAGAGAAGCATTAGGTGAACATTTATAGTCTCTGAATTCATGGTTGTTTGCAATAAATCAAAATCAATTACAAGCCAATACATCATTGAGGGTAGCTGAGTGGTAACATTACAGACCTCAGTTGCATTTGCATGGTTGATCAGGTCTAAAGTTCAAGTCACAACAGGATAACTTATTTTTTTTTAACCCATTCATGTTATATGACGAGCTATATACTTAGTAATGACATTTAAATTGCATGACGAGCACAGTTCGCAATAAAACTACATATATTTGAATTTTTAACTATCAGGTGGCATTCAAAGGACTCCATATCTCATTTATAACATTAATGAACAGTATAACCAATGCTGTTGGGACTATGAGAATAAATCACAAAGGATATGATGCTAATATATCTATATTGTCAAAGAAACAGAAAATTGACTTACCAATTTTGATGGCCTAATATGATTATTGGGTGTGGTGGATGTCAAACAGGACAGCCTTGTTGAGTTGCAAAGAACTTGAGCTATTTTTGTAATGTACATGTCTTTTTTTCCATTTTTTCTTGCTTGTCTGTGGGTGGGACGTGGGGTGCTTGTAGTCTTAATGAGGTGGTTGACCTCTAACACTGAACTTTGATAGCGTTACAATGAGTGACATTGATTTTTAAGTCCGTGTAGTTTTAGCAGTTATTTTGTGAAACACAATGAAACAATTGAATATGCACATACCTAACAGACAGAGAAATGAATTCCTGTAATCTTTAGCTGTGTTATGTGAATATCAGGAGATTTTTCATCTGTTATTAGTAATATCCAGGTCTGTACAAAAATTCTGAGGAGTAAAGTAGGGCTTCACCATAAATATCTTCTAGATCATTGTACAATCATTTCTAAAAGAACAGGCAGAGGTAAATTAGTTAAACTGCCATTGAAGTTTAATAAGCTACCAATGCAACACTGAGCAGCCAGCTAATCTTACAATAAAGTGAAACATGAATCATGATCTGCAATGTGTGTGAAAACGTGACAGAATAACAAGATGTTTATTTCCTATCGATGTAACACAAAGCTCACATTAAAACATCAGGGAAGGAAAGCTCAGACTCCCAGAGAGGAGGTATCCCTCAGTAACAGAAGTGAATGGGAGGTGTAACATCAGGTTCATTTTCTATAATGCAGCATCATGCATACAAAATTTCAGGAAACAAATTATAATGGTTGATTTTATGTGGATTTTTAAACTTCACAACCCACTCCTGCAGCTATACAAGGAAGTAGCCATGAGGGTATTTAAATAAGATGTCAATTGAGACGGTAATTTGTATCACAAATTACGTTAATATAAATAATTATTTTATTATGAATATGTATTTTTATGTAACATTGATTTCAGAGGTTTAATAATTGTAACTATTATTGGTAAATAATAATATATGGCTCTACTGAAACTGTCAACAATAACGCAATAATGCAATGAAGGGTTTGAGTTGTTTATCGTTACCGGGAACCAGGAAGTTACGTAATATTTCGCGCCTTTTCGGTAAAAGCTTCCAGAATATTCTATAAAAGTAATTTGTATTAGTGGTTTCCATTGGATATTAAAATAGACGCTAATGTTGGCGCGTTTTATTAGCCAATAGCATTTCATTTATAATCTTTAGGCGTATCTTAAGGCAAGTCTATAAATAAGCCATGTCTGAGGTAACGCGTCCTCCAGTGTTCAACAAGATTCTCAACACGTAGCACGTCAGATCCCAGTTCAACAAGATTCTCATGTCGGTCTCTAAATTCATAAAGTTACGCGCAGCAGAAGTACGAGAAATCTTATAAAGGATTATACAGTTAAATATATAAAGTTGAAGTACGTGAGTTAAAAGTGAGAAGTTATTACAAACAGTTTCAGTATGGCGAGTATCCAAATTAATTTGTGAAAGTGTTCGTGAACGTGTTCTGCAATAAAGATTATAAAACCAGTTTCTTCATCAGTATCATTTATAGACAAAAGATTCCTTTCCGCTTCACAACCTGCAAGAGTTAAATGTCTACCTAAATAGCTGGCCGGAAGACAATATACATAACCTAAAACTGATACCAATTGCTACGTCAGAGGAATCTACAAACAACAAATGAACCAACCAACGTATGACGTCACACAAGATGGAATCGCGGGAAGTAAACACATATTTGCTCTCGTAAATTGGCTCCACAAAGTGGTGCTTTTAAAACATAAACACAATTTGTTGCTATCGCAAATTGGCGCCCGGACGTGGGGCGACAACTAGGAAAGGAAGGCGAAGTGACTAGGAAAGGAAGGCAAAGTAACCAGGAATACAGCGGTGAAATGGTCTACAAGACGCAGATTCCAGAGACGAAAGGGACGATTGACTTCGATCGTAATTCCGAGATTACGATACAAAAAGGAATTCAACTACAAAACAACAAAACGACGTAGATTCATCACGAAACAACGCAGAAGCGACATACAAACCTAGGAGAATGGGGCAGAACGCTGGACATCAAAGCTGCAGCATCAGACAGCATCAAAAAGGTAATTAAATGAGACTTAGGAGCGGTAGGATAATAAAAACAATGGCTACCAATAATACAGAAGAAATAATTATGGAGGGAGATAGTGTAACAGTTAGCTGTGATCCAATACAAAGTACAGGGAATAGCCCAGATTTTTTGGGATTTGAAGATGAAAATGTTAGTGCAGAAAGTGAGAGTAGAATAGCAGGAAATGTTAATCTTGATACTATTGTGATGATGGAAATGCTGAGAAATATGAAGAGGGAATTGAGGGAAGAATTAAGGGAAGATAGTATTAAGAATAATGAGAAATTAGAACAAAAACTAACTCAGAATAGTGAGAAATTAGAAAAACTAACTCAGAATATGAAAAAGAATAATAGGGAATTGAGAGAAGATATTGATAGGAGTTTAGAACAAAAACTAGATCAGAATAAGAGAGAATTGAGAGAAGATATTCGTAGGAGCTTTGAACAAAACAGGAAATCAATTGAAGATATTGGTAGGAGTAATGAGATATTAGAGCAAAAAGTAGATCAAAGCAGTGAAGAAATTGAAAAGAAAGTTATGAAGTTAGATAGTAGTATGCCAGAAATGAGAGATGAAAATGAGGAAGTAATAGCAAGTGAGACAGGAGAAATTTCAAAGAAAATGCTAGACATGAGCAAGGAAATAGGTAACAAAGAAAGTGAGGTTAATACTAAAAGTGAGGTTAATGTGGAATGTACAGAGTTACGAAGTCAAATGAGTAATATTTCAAGTGAGCTAAGAGAGATAAAAGAGGTTAGGAATGTAGATGTAAATCAGGCGCAGATTAATTTCAGAGGGGAAATATCAGAAATACAGAATGAGGCAATAATGCAAAGAAAGAAATTGTACCAAGATGTTCAAAATGAAAACTCCAGTCCAGTACAATTTAGTACAGATTTGTCAGAGTACTTTCAAAGTAAAGAGATAGCAGATGAATTGAAAATGAATGTTGTTAAAAGATGTGTAGTTCAAGAAACTATAGATTGTTTTCAAATGTTATCAAGGAACGAAATGTCAAATGAATACAAGAGGTTATCCATTAACAAAAATTTGAAGGTTAGGTTACGGCTACGAGTAATGTTTAGCCACATACAATTTGATCCAGGAGGGTAAATAGCAATGTGATGTAAAGTAAATGCTGGATAGTTAAAGACGACTTGCATAGAAATGTATTGGAACGTAAGAGGGTTAATTATTTATGTGTCATTTGAAAAGAGAAATAAATTATAAAAAAAAAAAAAAAAAAAAAAAAAAGAGAAATGTTTTAAAAATAAATAAATAAATAAGTAAATTAAACTTTTAGTATCTGTAACAATATTTGAAAATTAAGAATGCAATAATTGAAACTTAAGATGATATTAAAGTAAAAGTACGTAGATACAACTCCAAGATTTAAAAATTAAGAATGCAAAGATTGAAACTTAAGATGATATTAAAGTAAAGTACATAAATACCATTCCAGGAGTATTGTTAAAATAAAATTCAAAATAACAAAAATGGTAAAAATAATTCAAAACAAATACTTATGTAGCAAATAGAACATGTGAAACAGTGCCTAGATTTAAGAGATGTAAATATTTGTGTAGAGGGTGAATATTTTGGTAAAAATGTCAAACAATTACAAAAATCTTAAATGTATAAATTTTTGTCAACGATTTAAGAAAGTGCACAATTTGGTAACATTGATTAAATAATTTAGGGTAAAGTATTTGCTATAAAAAAATTTTGTGATGTCAGATGAATATCTAAATTAATTAAACCAGAGCCAGTAAGTAGTGGCGAGATAAAACAGATGTCGTGTGTTAAATGCGTGTGAAGTGTTAAGTGAAAGTGAATAGCGTGTGTTACAAGATTTAGGAGACTAAAAACAAAATTATAAAATTTCCAAACAGGTTATAAATATTTATAATTATATTTCTAGTGGGGCATATGAGACGGTAATTTGTATCACAAATTACGTTAATATAAATAATTATTTTATTATGAATATGTATTTTTATGTAACATTGATTTCAGAGGTTTAATAATTGTAACTATTATTGGTAAATAATAATATATGGCTCTACTGAAACTGTCAACAATAACGCAATAATGCAATGAAGGGTTTGAGTTGTTTATCGTTACCGGGAACCAGGAAGTTACGTAATATTTCGCGCCTTTTCGGTAAAAGCTTCCAGAATATTCTATAAAAGTAATTTGTATTAGTGGTTTCCATTGGATATTAAAATAGACGCTAATGTTGGCGCGTTTTATTAGCCAATAGCATTTCATTTATAATCTTTAGGCGTATCTTAAGGCAAGTCTATAAATAAGCCATGTCTGAGGTAACGCGTCCTCCAGTGTTCAACAAGATTCTCAACACGTAGCACGTCAGATCCCAGTTCAACAAGATTCTCATGTCGGTCTCTAAATTCATAAAGTTACGCGCAGCAGAAGTACGAGAAATCTTATAAAGGATTATACAGTTAAATATATAAAGTTGAAGTACGTGAGTTAAAAGTGAGAAGTTATTACAAACAGTTTCAGTATGGCGAGTATCCAAATTAATTTGTGAAAGTGTTCGTGAACGTGTTCTGCAATAAAGATTATAAAACCAGTTTCTTCATCAGTATCATTTATAGACAAAAGATTCCTTTCCGCTTCACAACCTGCAAGAGTTAAATGTCTACCTAAATAGCTGGCCGGAAGACAATATACATAACCTAAAACTGATACCAATTGCTACGTCAGAGGAATCTACAAACAACAAATGAACCAACCAACGTATGACGTCACACAAGATGGAATCGCGGGAAGTAAACACATATTTGCTCTCGTAAATTGGCTCCACAAAGTGGTGCTTTTAAAACATAAACACAATTTGTTGCTATCGCACAATGGGCTAAATTCTGTATTTCGATTCATTTATCATGAGATGCTGAACACAATCAATTTCATGTACTGACAACTGCTATTAAATTTAATAGACGATTAACTTTAAAGGTCAATGTACTCCACAAGCTTTGTTTATGGAATGCAAAAGAGTGATACTTGAGAAAGAAAGTAGAGGAAATTAAAGTCATGTTCTCATTCACCTTGTGATGGTAGGAATCACACAGGAACAAATTTGTTACTCATTAATGGCTAAGAAATAGCTAACAAGTAAAGTGCTTTTGCTTGCTTGCACATTCCAGGTGAAAATGAAGAAACAACGGTAAGTATGTAAGGAAAATTCATTTTGTGTTCACTCCCCTAGCAGGGGGGGGGGGGGATTCAAATAAAAAAGAAACAAACAGAAAAAAAAAGGGGAGAGGAAACCATATTTCTTCTTCACAACTCAGAATGGAGGAAACAACATGCGAAGGGAAACCAAATATATGCTTCAAGTGGAGGGCATTGCTAATCCACATGAAAGAGCAAAGAAAACTGCATTTCTTATCCATGCCCCTTGAATCCGGGAGCATGTATAACCATGCACGATGCTCTTGATGTAACCGCACAGTAAATAATCTGGAAGTGTGAGATCAGGGGAATGTGTAGCGCAAATAATAATGAATGTTGCGTACAATCCAACCTCCTAGAAACACTCATTCACATGGTCTCTAACATTCCTGACAAAGTGAACAGGAGTTCTATCATGCTACAACCACATCTGGCATCATACATCAAGAGGGACATCTTCTAGAAACCTAGGTAACACATTGACCAAGAGCTGGTGGTATATCTATCCATTTAATTGTGGCGGAAAAAGATATGGGCAGTTTATTTAAACTATGCCAGCCAATATGCTGATGCTGAAAGTTCCTCTAAACAATCGCATGCAGATTAAATGATCCCAGATGTGACTGTTTCTATGCCATTCCTTTCCTTGTAAAACTACAGAGCACTTGGGAAAAGAAGAGCGGTTGTTTTCAACATGGTACTCAGAGCCCCAATTATGCAACTGCACTAGGGGGACCATTGTCTGCTGGTGTCAAGGCCTGCACCTTCAGAAGAAGGAATGAATAGTGTCTGTCTTCCTGCATTACTCGCCATACACTGACATGATTTGCAGCCATTGGACATAACTGTTCCTTGAAATCTCGTGTGTGACGGTTTCGTCCTGCACAGGTGTTAGGCCTATGCACCGCCAGTTCCCCGTAGATGCTAATGGATTGACTCAAAGGTAGAATGATGTGGATATTGTTGCTTCCTCCTGCCTTCCCATAAACAAAATGTGTTTCACCTGATCCAGAAGAATAAACACCAGCCATGGCTGCACTGAGAGCGAGAGACCCAGTTCCCCGTAGATGCTAATGGATTGACTCAAAGGTAGAATGATGCGGATATTGTTGCTTCCTCCTGCCTTCCCATAAACACCAGCCATGGCTGCACTGAGAGCGAGAGACCCAGTTTCCTGTAGATGCTAATGGATTGACTCAAAGGTAGAATGATGTGGATATTGTTGCTTCCTCCTGCCTTCCCATAAACAAAATGTGTTTCAGCTGATCCAGAAGAGTAAACACCAGCCATGGCTGCACTGAGAGCGAGAGACCCAGTTCCCCATAGATGCTAATGGATTGACTCAAAGGTAGAATGATGTGGATATTGTTGCTTCCTCCTGCCTTCCCATAAACAAAATGTGTTTCAGCTGATCTGGAAGAGTAAACACCAGCCATGGCTGCACTGAGAGCGAGAGACCCAGTTCCCTTAGCATGAAGAGAAGCAGTGAAACACACAGGCTAGTTTGAAATGATCTTGAAACTATGCATGTGCAGCTATTTGGTGCACATACGCATTCCTGTGCAAGCCGTTATGAAGTGTTCTTTTAAGCCTCCCTCATTAATGGGTGTCAACAGCAACCCCCATTAATTAGCATACCATACCCATTAATTTGCATGTTAAACCCTTAATGCATACCGCAGTCCTAATTTGCAAGAAATATGGGCCACCTCTTTCCTAATTTGCATAATATACACGTCAACCCTTTCGGTTATACCCCATTTTTAAACTCTCAAAGAGAATCCGACAGTGTTGCGCATCGCTAATTTGCATTTTAAACCCTCTAAAGGAAGTAAACAGCGGTTACACACTCTAATTTACATTTCTAAACCCTCAAAAGGAATTCGCCAGGGGTTATACGTTCCCTAATTTGCATATTTAAATTTCAAAAAGCTCGCCAGGTGACTAGCATATTATATACATTAACACTTTCCGTTACCCCCCTTTTTAAAAAAAATTAAAGGAAGGTGCCAGTGATTTACATACTATTATGTAGGTACATCAACCCTCTTGGTCACACAACCTTTTAAAAACCTCAAAGGAAGCAATCCTTTTGCACTCTCTTTCACTATGGTTCTTAGCGTCCCATTCTATATTGAGCGTGAAAGACCAGAAATCTTGTTCAAAGGTCTCTTTATCAGGCCTGAGATTCTTTTACCTGCTGTATATCTACGACATGGGAATTACCCGCTTTACTTCCCTTCCGAAGGAAACCATGCTACGGACTTTTACATCCAAAAAATTAATTGCCCTCTCCTGGGTTTGAACCCGTGACTTTGAAACTAGAGGCTAGCGTGGTACCCCTAGACCATGGAGGATTAGTTTCAGCAGTATACATCATCAAAGAGGAAATAATGTGTATATAAAAATAATTCCTAGTACCTGTAACAGTCACATTATATCGGAACCTGAACTAATAAAAATACATATAATTAAAACAACACACTGGTAAAAATGTCTGGTCAATGATTCGCTATACTGATTTCCATGCGTGAGCTTTTGCGAAAACCAATGTGGACCGATGCTCATCAGAACTCCTGACTCAGAATGCTTCAGGAGTGCGTACTACCCATCACTCCCCACCTTCCCTTACAGCCAGTATTATGTAACAGTCACATTATATCGGAACCTGAACTAATAAAAATAAATATAATTAGAACAACACACTGGTAAAAATGTCTGATGGATGATTTGCAATACTGATTTCCATGCGTGAGCTTTTGCAAAAACCAATGTGGACCGATGCACATCAGAAATCCTGAATCAGAATTGCATATTACCCATCACTCCCCACCTTCCCTCACAGCCAGTATTATGTAACAGTCACATTATATCGGAACCTGAACTAATAAAAATAAATATAATTAGAACACACTGGTAAAAATGTCTGGTGGATGATTTGCAATACATGCATTTCCATGCGTGAGCTTTTGCAAAAACCAATGTGGACCGATGCTCATCAGAAATCCTTACTCAGAATGCTTCAGGAGTGCGTACTACCCAAAACTACCCTTCCCTCACAGCCAGTATTATGGCGAGATAGGATATAAAACAACTACCGCTATCTCGCATGACGGGCAATTTTAGTGACCAACACCTATATTCTGAAGTGAATTATTGTGTGAAAAGTCTTAGTTAAACCAGTATTCAGACAGCTAACTTATGTCATTGCTTTGTATGAAGAAAGATATATTGGCAATTCTGTTTCTTGCTGTTTCTTTTTATAAGAGAACTGTTAGGGCGATGACATAAATCTTCCAGCAAATGCCTTATTTTTTACATGACTATTTCCTTGACAGTTAATTTATCTGACGTTAAAATAAATAACTTGTATGTTAGAACCTACGCATACCAGCATTGGTAATATGTGTCTTTTTGACCAATTCAAAAGGAAGATCTACTTTTCTCCATCGCTTTGTTAACAGAAACTTTACAGCTCCTCTGTAAAAGAACGGTGCTCTGGTGAAAAAACATAACTTTTCCTGTTCTTTTAGCAAGGTTCATTATCATGAATTAAAATATCTATTGTTAACACAGCAATTTAGTGTTTATTCGAAAGAAAATTTGAAACTAGCAATCGCCAAGTTTTGATTGTTGAAAACAATTTGAAAAGCACCTTTTTAACTTGGCATAAAACATCGTCGCATTAAACAATGCATTCCCTTTCTCGGCCTGACTGTGGGAAGACGCTTATCTTCAAAAGTCATACGAAGAAACATATAATTCTACACTATCGCTTTCTGTTTTTCAAGACTTTTGCTGTTGCGAAATACAAATTCCTTTTCCTAACATTTTATACAGATGTTCAGATATTGAAATTCCAAGGTGGACATGAGTTATTTTACACCTACGACGTATAGAACCGGGAAATATTCTGCTTTACGCCAAAGAAATTGCACTCCTTTGAGTATAAAAATATTTGCAGATCTGAATAAACAGGGCTGGACTCGCCTGTGCTACGATTCATATCAACATATAAACCTCTATATTGTAATTTTCTCTCTTTCACACATACACACACACATCTACCTGCTACACTTGGCATTGATAGTAATTATCCTGTCTTCACATAGAAGAATTCAAGTTGCACCCACTTCAGATAAACTTTACAGCTTACAATTTAAGGTATGTAAACAATTTCTTAAAAGTATTAAAGTCTGTAAATTGTTTCAGGTTTTAGCGGCTTCACTGCATGAGTAAAGCCGAATAACATTGTAACTGTTTTAATTTTAAAGTATAACATGCAAACATTTAAAACACTATCTTGAAGTTTGCAGTTAGTTACTATTGCTGTACCTATATGGTGCATACATTATGTTAATGTTATATCCGGTTAATACATGTTAAAGCACTCTTTTAACTTAAAGAATAGCATCTACATTTAAAGCGTGTCTTAAAATTTTATTTTTATTAGCAAACGCTAAAACCTTTCAAGTAGCAATGTCAATCTTATGACATTACTCTTAAATATAGCGCTCCCATAAAGGCAAGACTTCAGTTTACTTAATACTGCTATGCTTGTGATGTTTACATGCTCCCAGGTATTAAGCTTCTAATTTAGTTTACTGCAGTTTTTCACTTTTTTAAACGAAAAAGATTAATTTTCTTAAATGTGTTTAGACTGCATTAAATAGAAGTTACGTGCCAGCGTATTTGTGTTTAAAAAGCTTTAGGCTTTACTTACTCCAACTTCAAATAGCACATTTAATTTTACTGTTATAGTCAAAATCATTCATTACTGTGCTAATTTTTTATGTGAAATCATTCTGTGCATAAAAGGTATTTAATATTTCTTAGCACTAGGTGCAGAGAAGCCAGTCTCTGAGGCTAATATGGAGACGAATGTACAGATTTAAATTGGGAAGTTTTGCGTGTACAGAGCCAAGTCCCTCACCTCTGCCTACCGCTACCTGACCGAAGGGTACAAAACAATTGCCGTATTAGGTCTTCGAAGTGTCAGAAGAAATTGTAAAACATGAAATAAAGAAGTTAAAATCAAAGAAATCAAGCGGCCTAGACAAAATTTCGAATCTGTTACTAAAACACATAAAGCAGGAAATTAGCAAAATCCTAAATACATTGTTAATGCAAGGCATTTTTCCAGATATGCTAAAGAAGGTAATATTTAGGCCAATATATAAACATAAGGGGAGTAAAAAAAGACAGAAAATTATAGGCCAAATACTCTATGTTCTGCTATATCAAAAGTAATGGAAGGTTTATATGTAATACAATTGCAAAGTTATCTTAAAAAACTATATGTATCAAAATGGCAATATGGATTTCAAAAGCACAAGTCAACCATAAATGCGATTGAAAAGGCAAATAAAATAATTGTAAATGCAATAAATCACCATGAATCAGTGGTGGCTACCTTCATAGATTTATCAAAGGCCTTTGATTGTATGAATATAAAAATACTATTAAATAAATTAGAAACATGTGGTATTCGAGGTTTGGCATTGGATTGGATATCAACATATCTGGAAAATCGAACACAATGTGTCAAAATAAATCATCTAAATACAAATGGTGTCATAAAAAAGATAAAGTCAGATTTCAAAATAGTAAAACAAGGCGTCCCGCAAGGCTCAAAATTGGGGCCATTTTTATTTCTTACATATATAAATGAAATTTTTGAAATCATACAAGAAAATGGAGGCATCGAAATTGGATATGCAGGCGACATGACTGTCATAATTAAAGGTCAAACAGCAAAAGAGGTTGAAATTAGAGCTAATTCAATTTTAAAAATTATAAAACAATATTATGCTAATTTAGATATAATAAATACACAAAAGACAGCATGTATTAACTTTGAATTAACAAAACTTAAGCAGAGTAGTATTAAACTAAGTATAGATGAGGAAAACATATCAGAAATAAGTTGCACTAACTTTGTTGGAGTAATAATTGATAAACATTTAAATTGGCTATCTCGTGTAGTATCAATTAGAAAAAAGATAAATAAGGGAATTTCTATAATGAGACAATTAACTAAAATATGGACAGTAAAGCAATGAAACAGGTCTATTATGCTTTTATATATTCGCATGTAAGATATGGAATTACTTTATGCGGAAATATTACAGCAAGGATAAAGTCTTTAAACTGACAAAAAAAAAAAAAGCCATTACAATAATAAGCAAAATGGGAACACAAACAAATTTGCATGGGGGTGTTTAAGAATCAAAACTTGTTAACAGTGCCATGTGTATATATATGAATGCATAAAAATGGTGATAAATATAAATACGCAAAAAAATTCCAGTGTACACAACCATAATTTAACAAATAATGAAGATTATTATAGAATAACATTAAGGGGAACTCTAAATAATTGTGCCATAGAAGTTATAGGAAGACAATTATTCAATAAATTACCTAGAGAAATAAAGAACATAAACCAGCCAAATGTAATGATGAAAACAATAAAGAAATACTTAATAGAAAATTAATTTTATAGTATAGATGAATTTAGACATGGTAAAGCAATGTAAAGTGAAAAGTGATATTTAAGGTAAAAATGTTAATGAAAAGGAATGTAAAATTATAAGCTGTACTTGTTAAATTATTTTATATTTTTAATTGGACGTGCCCTTTAAATGTATTTAAAAGGATGATAATAAAATGGAATGGAATGGAAGGTCAAGTAGCAGTGTGAGTGTAATTTTGCATACATAGCTGTTTGTGTTAAGATGAGCAAATTATAGTGCAAAGTTTGTGCAGCCAAACTCGCGAGGTATAATGCGATGGAATTTATGGAAAAGGAAAGTGAAGCTAGGATATTCATTACAGATATTAAAAAGATGAGGGAACGAGTACCTGTGAAAATAGGAGTTTCTAACATGACATTAACGAGGATACGTCATGAGAGGAAGAGAGAAAAAAGTATTGCTAAAGCATTGTTTGAAACTCCCAATAAAATAAAAAGGAACAAAACAAGCACGCATCTCAATTTTGAAAAAAAGATGTAATAAGGAGAGTGCTAAACAATTTCTGCCTAACGGAAAAAGTCTTCCAAAATCCGAAACTACATGGCAAGCTGGTGAATGATTCTGTGTTCGAGGGCAGTAAAACAAGTTTGAGAATAGTCATCAAAGAGCTGGACTACCAGCGGAGGAAAACTAGTAAAACCAGGCGCTCCCTTGTTGAAAATCAACATACAACTTTTCAGCAACACTGCAGATGAAGACCTGTGATTTACATGGATGAAACTTACATACATACTTCTAGCATGGTCAGATGGATTAAAAGAAGGTATGTTCATGCATATTTCTAAAAGAGGGAGGCTTATTATAATGCATGCAGGAGGGGAGATGGGTTTTATTAATAATTGCTTGACAATGCGGAAATAGACTACAAGAAAAGCTAATTGCCAATTTTCTTGAAAAATGTGATAAATAACACTCCCTATCACAATGTCCTAGCATAGCTCCAGAAATGGCTAAGGGGACATAGTATTTATTCCATTTGCTGACAGCATGCTTTGAGCTAGTAAGGTTAAATACACTAGCTCACAAACAATATATGATAGACATGGTCACACCATATCATCCAGAACTCTATCCTATAAAACTCATTTGAGCTGAAGTAAAAAACTGGGCGGTGGCAAACAACACCACGTTCAAAATGGAGAATGTCATATAATTGGCAACAATGAAATTTAATGCAATAACAAAAGAATTTTAGAATAAAAACTGTGAAACGACCCTATCCTATGAAAAACAATACTCAGGCTACTCAAAATCCTGCAAGCAGAGGAAGCCACTGAAACATTCATTAGTCGATTATGTTCAGAGAGTACTGATGAAGATGAAGACTCATAGAAGAAGAGGCGGATGATAATGGTGAATCGAATTGAGATACCTCAGAAGTTGAATGCATTCCAATGGACTGACTTGTTTTCTATGCTTTGTGAGAGAGAGAAAACACACACACACACATATATATATATATGTTTTCTCTATTAATATTTTTAAATGGAACCTACAATTACGGTCATTTAACTTGACCCTAAAATTACCAACACAACGTCTCCAAATAAAATACGACTTTCCCCCATTTACTTTTCCCCATAATATCAAGCAACATTTAAGACATTTCTTTCTACAACACTTGGTTTTGGAGATATTGTACAGTCTCAACTTAAATGACCCACCCTGTATATGTATTGAGGCGCAGTGGGGTGGACTCTTCAAAGTGTTACACTACCATCCCTCTCGTGGCAGCTTCCTAGTTTGAGGCATCTTTACATCAGCTTATTGGATAAGCATCTTTATGAGTAACTTTTGGATGATGTGCTAGAAAACCGATCTCATTGACACAGCAACTATAGTTACATTATCACTTTTCATCACCATCTCATTCACTGTCATTATCGCAATCATCACAATTGCCATCAACATTATTATTAATTATTATATCATACAGACACCACAAACACTCAGCTGAAACAAGCTGTTTCTCAGCTGAAACAAGCGCACACGCACTACTGCAAACAGAAATGCATTCACACTCGACATCATCACCATTAGTTATTTCGATTAATGATATATGAAATGCATCTGCAATCACCAACACAATCATCCAATTCACGTTTATTAGCGGCCATTAATGAGAACTTGCTACAACCATAATCAACCGCATCTTTCAACCATTTTAGGAATAGCGCCCTTACCTCAGACACCAATCACATTTCACTCTCTCAATAAACATCATTGGGCACCTGTTTGAAAGAGCTTAAACCTCATCAATCTCTCCCCCTCTGACTCCAATAACAAGTTTAAGAAGAAGACTTGCACCATATAAACAAACGTAAATGTCTAACATGACACAAACAGACAATAGAATTAAAGTAATTATCATCAGCAGCTTCATCTTCACCCATTGTAAATACATTGCACATATTACTCATCGCCATTTTCATTCCTTCACAAAATTAAATGGTCAACTCCAAAGGATCGCCTAATTCTCAGGCGTTTTGTATAGATGGTACGAGTATGAAATTCCTCATATGCTTCCCTTGCCGTGCAGTTTTGAAAAGTAATCGTGGTGAACTAATGGGCACATTCACCTTCAATACACCCGTTGAAAGTTAGTGGATATTAAGTTCCGATTAACCAGCAGTAATATCGATGTCAGTGTTAGATGCTTTGCTTACAAACGTATGCTTAATCACCAACAAGTTTCTGTGCTTAGAAATAGCTGAACTCGTTACAGCGTGTTACTGCTGATCAACAGTGGTGGATCGAGTCCCATGTAACCTATAGTTTTTTTATTATAGGGAACATCATTATTTATACAACCTTTCCCAATTAATATAAAATTATACAAATTAATGGAAGCTCTTTCTGATAAAGCTCCTCCTTGAGAGCGGTAAATGACATGGTTATTTTTATTTTGCATAGCGTTATAATTTGACAATGTCTTGCAAACGCTGCAATATGATTGATATGTTATAACAGAATGCTTTATAAAATAGTGATTGCAATTGCTGCAAACAAAACAGGGAATACGCCTACCTCACCTGTCAATCATTTCTCCTGAAATTAATAACATTTTATTTCAACTTGCAGATTACTTGAATATGAAGCAACCATTTGCACCTAGCAACATAGCCATTGTATTTCCAAGCACTATACGATGTAGCTGTGTCCCCATTAACTACATTTCTGGAAGTGTATATTTATCCTGATTCTCCATTCCCAATAAAAGAATCTAGATGAATTAAAGACATCTGTCAATTTTTCATTCCAGAAAATAAGCACGCAGAAGGTGAGGATTGAACCAACAGCCTGGCATTTTTGGATAAGGCTGCAACAGTCTTGGCTATTCCCCAGTTGGATAATTTGCATTTTATCCATATGATATTGGTTTTATTCTGTCGCTAACTTAGCAACAAATTTTACTGCAAGGGGTAAAGTACCCTGAGTTTTGCTTTTGTTTCTAGATATTTAATAACATCTATAAACAATAAGAAAGAACATCATCCAGAACAAACATGAGCATTCAGTGTGGAGTATAAGTTCTTTTAGTTGCTTTTATTAACGACATACAGATGAAGATGAAATGATGTTCTTGCATGCATTTGAAAATAGTGTCCTTCAGATTCACATTCATACATGATAAGAGGATTGAATACTAAATGTGGTGATTTACAAGCACCACTGATGTTATAAACTTAAAATATATATACCTAATAGGTATTATAGTTCAATGATATTAACTGCTATTTTTTATTTATTTGTTTTTTATTATTATTTTTTATTTATGGATGCTTTTTAACTACTATGGTCCTTAGCGTCCCATTCTATATTGGGCGTGAAAGATCGGTAATTTGGCTCAGAGGCCTCTTTATCAGGCTTGAGGTTCTTTTATGTGGCATAAATCTACGACACGGGACCACCGGCTTTACTTCCCTTCCGAAGAAAGAATTTTTACGCCCGAAAAAATCTATCGCCCTCTGCCGGGTTTGAACCCACGACCTTGGGAACTAGTGGCTAGCATGGTACCACTAGTCCACAGAGGACGACAATGATATTAACTTCATAATCAAACCCTCCAACTTGGTTTAGCAGGAGAGTGTGCTTTGCAAATTGGAGGTCAAAATGGAATCTTGTTTGCAATGAATCGATAGCTTTGTCTTTTTTTCAGGGTTTCCGCTCAAGCTGAATTTACTTATTTCAAGCACTCATAATCACTCATTCACCTTGTTAGACCTGAGTTGTTGCTAGGTACACTTAATTATCAAAACAAAGAACTATCCAACAGGATAGTTGAGGGAAAAAAGATATATGCTAGTCTCAAGCACATGTTTTGTAAATGAGAGTGATAAATCATGAGCAATACACCAACAAGGCAGCAGTAGCTGTTAATATTTAGGCTGGCCTAAAATTTGAGGATCATCTCAAAAATACTAGAGCACCTCTGTTAAGACAATTGCCTTTAACTTTCAGGAATTTTAATCAAAATAACCTTCCAGAGTGTGATGGTTTTAAAAAACTTAATTGTAAATGAAATCAAACAGGGAACACCATTATCGGTGCTCCCCGTTTACAAGATGCTAATAACAAAACTTTGTTCTGTGATAATCACAGAAGAGAAAATGAGCTACTCACATTAAAGCACCTTTGAGAGCTAAAAATGTTAATTGAAATAAAGTTTTTCAAATGTGATACATTTTAGAAACCTTCTTGAAGACAGTGTATATTTTGGGTAGGTAATAAATACAACTTAATTATTGAAACTCCTGGTTTCGAATGTGCCAAAATTAGAATGTTGGATTTGAAGCGTAAGAAAACATTTTTGGCTGCAACTGACGTCATGTAAGAATGGAAAAAAAAAATTAAAAATGCAAGGGCAGCTTACAATATTCTTCCGCATTTAAAGAAGAATAAAACCAAATATCAACTTCAATTAACTTCCATAGTGCAAGACAGAGTGTAATCAGCACCATTCTCAATTATTCCTTGAAGCCTTTCTTGCAAGCCTTTGGATACAAGCCTTTAACACTGACGAGGGTTATGCCACATTTCCAAGACATGGGCTTCTAGAACCTCCCGCATTCCACTCCTGAACCATGAATGCCCATCTGTGCTCAATGGGGTTCAACTCAGGAGACTTTACTAGCTGATCAACAGTAGTGGTGAAACATAGATCGAATCCCATGTAACGTGTATTACTCTTGTAGGGAACAATAATTATTTATATAACCTGTGCCAATGAATATAAAATTATACAAATTAATGTAATATATTTCTAATACAGCTCCTCCTTGAGAGCGGTAAATTACGTGGTTATTTTTATTTCGCACAGCATTGAATTTTGGCCCCCCATCTTACAAACGCTGCAAATTTTATAACTGAATGCTTTATAAATTATTAATTACAATTGCTGCAAACAAAGCAAGGAATATGCATACCTCAACTGTCAATCATTCCTCCCGAAATGAATAGCATATTACTTTAAATACCCACAATCAAATCTCTCTGTTTATCTCAAGACCATTACCATGTATGCAAGGAAGTATTATATCTTCATATTAGAAGGTTTCGACAAACAAGAAAATTAAAATGTTCAGGCACAAGAAACGAAAATATATATTTTAGAAATTTTGGATAAACTCAGCATGATTCCTTTATAGCTAATTATGCATTATTACGACACAAATACCATGCTATGTGAGAGTTGAAAGGAAATGAAGTAAATACATTACTAGGGACCCCAGATTGTGGGTAAATAAAATAATGTAATATCGGTGTAAAAATATTATAGTGAGCGGTGTTTTTGGTGGTAAATAAAACTGCTTAACGGTGTTATCTCGTGCAAAAAAAAAAAAAGGGGAAAAAACAAAAACACAGTTTAAACTACTTTACTGTGGAACAAAGGGTACCTTACATGTAACTTAAAAAAGAGGAGCATGAAAATATTTACATAGTATACATTTTGACTGATTTACTTTGTTAGCGACAAAGCCACCATAAGTTCGGTGTTCGCTGGCTTAAGATTTGTTCTTAAGTTTGTCATGATGTTCCCATATGCAGAGAAAAGTCTTTCACTGTCCACATTGGACATGGGTACCCACAATAGTTTCATACACTTCGCACTGAAACACAAGTGATCACATTGAAGTCCATAAAGTATATCCAGTGTGTTCACTTCAGCAGCATCATCTAATTTCTCACACACTATGTTCTTCAGAGCAGCATATCCCTCCTCAAATGTCTTCTCTGGCAAGTCTCGCAGAAAAGGTAACATTCTTCTTGCTTTTTCTATAGTTATATCAGTGGATGCCTCATTTGATACTATTTTTCGTACATCAAACAATTTACCTGCAGAATGAATATCATCATCAGCTGGATCAGCTGACATTAAGGAATTCAGCTTGGTAACTGACTTTATGCCCAATTGCTTGAACTGACTGATAACATAAGACTTCTTGAGGGTTGGCAGTTTCTGAAGAAGACTTGAAGTTTTCTCTCCAAACGAGCCCTCAGCTACTACTGTGAAGCCATTTGATATATCTTTAAGTTTGCTATATAGTTTATGAACAAATGGATATTTAGATCCCTCAAGCACTTCAATAAGGCAAATGGTGTCTTTGCAGTGTTCAAGAAGGAAAGATGCCTGGCAGTTTATTATATTTTGAGACCGCACTGAAATACTACTGTGGAATCGGTTTGAATTCCCGTGTGCCGCAAAACTAAGCTGACCTGGCAACATCTTGCACATGCTGTCTGTACGGCGCGCGAACGGCATGTTGCCAACTCCACCGTCAGCTGAATTGTGCATGTGCTAGCTTAATTTGAAACGTGGCTCCATCGGCATAATTCCTTTTGTTTTTCAGAGCAGAAGGCAAACAGACTCCTTGCACTAAATTGTAACGTAATTTAAAGAATATAACTTGACTCCAAACGAATCTTTCAGTATAGCGGACACAAAATATACCTAGACATGCGTTCACATTATGGCAACGTCGCGAGACAGCAACAATTTTCATGCGACGGGTACAGGAAACGGAGACAGTGATTGGTAGAAGAGGCTGTCTACTGTCAGAATTGACTTGAACCAGACTTAGAAATTCATGCATTATTTAGTGATACTTTTGCGACAGTCTTTTCCAGCCGGCATGAAATGGGGCGATGCAAGTACGAATCGTTAAAATATGGCATTAGAGAAGAATTGCAGGTAGTATTGTCATTTAAATCAAAGAATAATTTGAGTGAAATGAGAAATGTGTCACTGATGCGGTGTTGCGGAGTTCCGATAAACATGGCATTCCTTTTGTTGTGCATGCGATAGGTGAAGAGTGAAGGGGACGGGGTAGTCGAAGCAGTACCGATGTTTGCCGAAGCTCTGGTTAAATCACAGTGCAGTTTGGTGTTCTGTGCCGTGCAGCACACAACACCGTGCAGCATGGCCGTAGCGAATGACAATACATGTTTCCGTAAATGATTGATAAGCCAAATATCTGATTGTTTATGTGAAAAGGAGAGACAAACGCCAAAAAAAAAGAGGAGAGAGAGAGAGAAAATTTTCGGTTATTTTGCACATTTTTTTTTCATAACGGTGTTAGTTCGCGTTTTCGCAATATAGAACTAATGTCACGTTATTTCGCGACTCAGAATGGATATATATGTGGAATTTAAAAATAATTGATTAAAGGTTTTCATTATTGTTAATTTTCGGCCAATTTCGCGAATTAACTACTCGCAAAAAGTCGGGGTCCCTATACATTACACATCATGGGAAAGCATTTAATAGCAAAGAGACAGTATTAATGGTGACAAAGATACATTGTCATTGTCCAATGAAGGGAGGAATAAGCAGAACACAATGCAGTTGATGTTACTTGAACGTGAAGCAACCGTTTGCACCTAGCAACGTTGCCATTTTGTTTATTTGCAAGCACTACACGATGTTGCCATGTCCCCATTAACTCAATTTCTAGAAGTGTGTCTTTATCCTGATTCTCCATTCCTGATAAAAGAATTTAGATGAATTAAAGGCATTTGTTAATTTTTTATTTCAGAAAATAAGCATGCGGGAGTTGATGATGGAACCAACAAAAGCTGGTACTTTTGGATTCTACAGATAATGCTGCAACAGTCTCCGCTATTCCCAAGTTGGAATTTGCGCTCTACTCACATGATATTAATTTTATTCTTTCGCTAACTTACAACAACTTTTATTTTAAGGCGTAAAGTTCGTAGCACCCTGAGAAATGTTTTAATGATTTTGCTTTTATTTCTAAATATTCGTTTACATTTATAAACAATAAAAAGGAACATTATCTAGAACAAACATGAATATCGCAGTGTTCAGTGTAGAGTATAAGTTCCTTTAACTGCTTTTATTAACGGCAGACAAATGATGACATTCGGATTCAAATTCATACATGACTCAGAACGCTTATCTTTTCTCCTCTTTGTCACCATAAAGTGCTAAAAGCAGGGATGCCCAACCTTACAGAGAGAGGGGATGAAGAGAGTTTCCATTTCCACTCGTGCTGCCAAGGACTGAAACTTGATTGTTTTAGCTTGTCAATCTCTTCAAATACAGTAGGTAGGGTGAACTATAGACTTTGAACCTTAGCTCTGAGTAGAACAGGTTGGGTTTCACTAGTTAAAAGCATGTGCATGAAACATCACTTCCGTTATTCTATTATGCTCTCTGTCATTTTTAAACATTCGTTGCAAAACGACGCAATATGACTCGTCCACTTGGCTGCCAAGATTTGACAGCAGCAAAGAGGGATGAGATTATAGGCTCTAACAATGAATGGTAGAACAAAGTGAAATGTGAAAAATCGATTTATGGTTGCATTATCTACTGCAAATCCCCCCCCCCCTCTTTCAGCTAGAATTGCTCATGCAGGACCTGCAGTTGATTTAACAATTTTTTCTTTACATTTAGCTGTTTCTTGCAGGGCCAGAGTGTTTCCCAGGTCTCTAGAGAACTTTCACTTAACTGTAAGATGGTCAAGAAGTGGTTACACCGACATCAAGACAAAGGCATTGAATGGGCCTCATCACTAACAAGATCAGGAAGGCCTCGGGCAATTACCGCTGCACAGAACATTTGTGGCAGAGTGAGGGAATATCCTATTACACACAGATCCGTTTTGTTGGATAAGGCTGTGGAATACAGGTGTTCTCATGAAACTATATGGCAGAAACTAAAGGAGGCTGGCCTTGAATTTCATCGTCCTGCCAACCAAGACAATTCTCAATGAGGTTCAAAATGCCAGATGATGGAATGGGCCCAAAGAAACGTTCAGCTAATGCAGGCCTACTGGAATCTAATGATCTGGTCTTATCTGACCAGCAAGGTAGGGTGTGTATTTATAAGTCATGTGGCACAAGATACGGTCCTAGACATGTGTATGGAAGAATATCAGCTCACTTCTGCACCTATATGACAGCATCTGGACCACGACAACTGATTACAGTGCCTGTGTGGTGTACATTGATATCCTCCAGAACACTGTTAACATCTTTGCAGGAACAGGAGTAGTATTTGCTTATGTACAACAGTGCTGCGCACACATCCAATTTTAATAAGACACCCAGAAATAGTGTACATCGATTGGGCCCTGAAGTCTCCTGATTTAAACCCCATGTAGGCATTTATGGTTCAGGAGTGGAAGATGCACCGAGAAAATAGAGTGCAAGAGGTTCTAGAACTCCATGTCTTGGAAATGTGGCAACATTATATGTGTAACCCTCGTCAGTGTTCAAAGCTTGTGGCCAACATGCAAGAAAGGTTTCAAGATGTAATTGACAATGGCAGTGATTACACTACCTGCCTAGCATCCCTGTGCATTATGAATCTTAATATAAGTTGATATTTGGTTATATGTTTCTTCAAATGTAGAAGAATATTATAAGCAGCCCTTGCATTTTTAATAGTTAATGTTTTCAGTTATTCTTACATGGATTCAGTTCCAGCCAAAAATGTTTTCTTAGGTTTTAAATCTTACAATTGTAACTTTTTGCAAATTGGAAACAAGGAGTATCAGTAATTAAGTTATATTTATTACCCACCCAGAAAATACAGTGTCTTCAAAAAGTCTTTTAAAAAGCATCACATTTGAAAAATTTTATTTTAATCAACATTTCTAATACTCAAAGGTGCTCATTTGTTTGTGCAAACAAAGTGGTTATTACAACACAAATTTTCATTATTAACAGGGTTTTGATTTCATTTACATGCCATCAATTAAAATGTTTTAAATCATCACACACATAAAGGTATTTTGATTAAAATTCCTGAAAGTTAAAGGAACTTGTCTTAATAGAGGTGCTCCACTATTTTCCATATGATCCTCAAATTTTAGGCCAGCCTATGTATTAACAGCTACTGCTGCCTTGTTGGTAGTGGTCATAATTTATCACTCTCATTTACAAAACATGTGCTTGATACTAGCATACACCTTTTTTCTCTCAACTATCCTGTTGGATATAATAATACCAATGATTCTTTGTTCTGATAATTAAGTGTACCTAGCAACAACTCAGGTCTAACAAGGTGAATGAATGATTATGAGTGCTTGAAATAAATAAATTGAGCCATAATGGAAACCCTGACAAAGCTACTGATTGATTGCAAACAGGATTCCATTTTGACCTCTAGTCTGCAAAGCAGACACTCTCCTGCTACACCAAGTTGAAGGGTTTGATTATGAAGTTAATATTATTAAACTATAATACCTATTAGGTATATCTATTTTAATTTTATAGCATCAGTGGTGCTTGTAAATTACCACATATTAAGTATTCAATCATCCGCCATGTATGAACGTGAATCTAAAAAATGCTATTTTCAAATGCCTATCAACAGGAACATGTAAGAACTATTACATTGTTTTAACCATTTCATTTTCATTTGTCTGTCATTAATAAAAGCAACTAAAGGAACTTATACTCCACACTGAATACTGCAATACTCATGTTTGTTCTAGATAATACTCACTTCTTATTGTTTTTAAATGTAAATGAATATCTAGACACAAAAGCAAAATAGAATTCTCAGGGTACTACAAATGTCACACCTTGCAATGAAATTTGTTGTTAAGTTAGCGACAGAATAAAACCTAATGTCATATGAATGGAGGGCAAATTATCCAACTGAGGAATAGCCGAGACCATTGCGTGGTATCTGTAGAATCCAAAAGTGGCAGCTGTTGGTGGTTCCATCCTCGCCTCCTGCATCTTATTTTCTAAAATAGAAAATTAACAGACATCATTAATTAATCTAGATTCTTTTATCAGGAATGGAGAATCAGGATAAAGACACACTTCTAGAAATTGAGTTAACAGGGACATGGCAACATCGAATAGTACTGGAAACAAACAAAATGGCAGTGCTGCTAGGTGCATATGTTGCTTCATGTTCAAGTAATCTACAATTGCCTTGTGTTCTGTTTAATACATCAATAATTACTTACTGGCATCCAACAAAGCATTTTTGTGAATATTAATACTGTCTTTTTACTATTAAATGCTTTCCCTTGATACATAATGTATTAAATTCATTTACTTTTCATTCTCACATAGCATGATATTTGTGTCACAATACTGCATAATTAGCTATAAAAGATGCCAAGTTCACTCAAAATTGCTAAAATATATAATTTCGTTTCTTGTGCCTGAAACATTTTTATTTCCTTGTTTGCCGAGACATTCTAACATGAAGATATAATGCTTTCTTACATCCACTGTCAGCTAATGCAAACATTAACAATGTATGAAAGAAGTAAATGCGTTAACATGGTAATGGTCTTCGAGATTTACAGACATGCCTTTCAATGTGCGCATTTAAAGTAAAATGTTATTAATTTCGGGAGGAATAATTGACAGTTGAGGTAGATGTATTCCCTGTTTTGTTTGCAGCAATCACAATTAATATTTTATAAACCATTCTGTTATAACATTTCAATCGTATTTCAGCGTTTGTAAGACAGTGGTGCAACATTACAATGCTATTCTACATAAAAATAACCATGTAATTTACCGCTCGCAAGGAGGAGTTTTATCAGAAATATTAATATAATTTTATATTAATAAATAAATAATGATGTTCCCTATTAAAAAAAAATCTATACGTTACATGGGACTTGATACACATTTCACCACCACTATTGATCAGCACTAACATGCTCTAATGAGTTTTAGCTATTCTAAGCACAGAAACATGTTGGTGATTAAGCATGCGTTTGTAAGCAAAGCATCCAACACTGGAATCGCTTTTACTTCTTGTCCAAAACTTAATTGAAACACAATAACCACATACTTTCTGGGGGTGTACTGATATTGAATTTGTAATATTTGCCCGTTAGTTTACAATGATTGCTGAAATATTGCATTTCAAAACTGTGAGTTGAGCTGATGTCTGCTGCCTTGCACAGCAAGGGAAGCTTGTTTCAATCATTCTCATACCATCTATGCCTAAGAATTAGGTGACCGTTCGCATTGGAGTTGACCATTTACTTTTGTGAAAGATAATACACTCATTATACACATTTGCATGTGGCGTGCACGCATGTTCACACACACACACACACACACACAGAATATTATGTGAGAGAATGTTAATATATAATATTCTGAGATGCAGAAGGGCACCTACAACAGCCAGAAAATGAACCACAGATCTCTGACTTAAAAGAGTCCTCGGAAACAATAGCTACATCTAAATGCAGTTTTTATTAACAAAAGATGTTGATGCTTACAAAATTTCACTTGGATTAACCGGAAAAAGGCTTTACATTTATCCTAAGGATAGGAATTATGTCTTTGAAAGTGATACAGGAATTTTTATGCTTTCCCTAACAGTTACCCAAGGGCAGAGAAAGTATTGTGATCATCCAAAAATTCATTATTGGTATTTTGCCAGAAATTATGATAAAAAAATTGCAAAAAGTCTGTGTGCTGAAGTGGTACATTACATTCACAATAGGATAAGAAGTAAATATTAAGATATATTTTGAATCAATTTATTAAAATTTTAAGAAGCCAATGAGTTGAGACCAGTATGAGCTTTTGGAGAAATATAGGTTCAGTTGGAAACAGCCTCCTTTAGCAAAACAATAGGAAGATCTCCCTTAAACCATGTCTGACACAAAGTTGTCATCGGTAAAACTTCTTTTGTAAGTGAAACAGACATGGGCATATCACTATAAGCTAGGATTATCTTTGCAAACTTAAGGTTTCAGAAGAACATGACATTTTGTTCACATATCAATTCAGTGGGAATGTTTATGCTTCAGATTCACAGAGCAGAAGAAGGGAATTTCTGTAAGATTTCCCAACCAATAGAAAAAATATATTTATTATACAGAAATATGTTTGTCCATTTTTCATTGTCGCTTCACTTTAGTGACTACACATAGTGGTGCATGAAACACGAGAAAAATTGCCTCTTCTTTCAGCCACTTCACTCGCTGGAGTGTTGAATCTCTCACAGTAGATCACAATTGTTGTCATAGCCTCACTAGTAGAACAGCAACTGATGCCGCTTCAGCACTTACTAACCAGCTTGCTTATATAGCCACAGGAGTTTTCGAGAGTTCTACAATGTTCGGAAAATGAAGAGAAATCACTTCCAGAAGAAGCTTCTGGAATTAACGCTGGGCGAGAGTGCTATTGCATCTGCTTATCTCTGGCCGGTTGGTCGGCGCCACCCTCTCATCGCACAATATATATTATAACCTAATAGATTTGGGAATAAAATGAGGGTTTCTTTACTAAAGTGAAGTGGCAAACTTCTTTTTTTTATTACATTACACCACATCCTCTTTATTGATTCATTGGGTAACTGCAAATTCATACAGCTTTAAAAGAATTCTGTTTCCTAGTTGTTTCAACACTTTCAATTAAATACTCGTTAGAATTCTAATCTGTGACATTTCATTACCATAAACATTACATTTAAGTCATTACCCCTTTGTCCTTTAAGAGCAATATAACCAGTTAGATTTTATTCACAAGTAACCTAAAAAATGTCTGCACTCCAATTTGGCAAGAATCACTTTTTTATAAAAAGAAATCTTTTTGTGTTACATTCTATCATTTATTAGTGTGTATACAAATATTCCTACGAAAGTTTATTTTTTCTATCTGTTTCACTTTAATTGGGATAAACCTTTGCAGAAATAGTTGCATTACACATTTTGTTACAGATACAAAGGGAATAGTGATAGAAAAATGCTTAAGAATGGGACACATTATGCTGGACTTAAAATTCCGTACTCTTTCCATTCAATCACAACAAACAACTGAATACTGACACGACTTCAAAAGGAGGACAAAGTATTGAACAATTTGAACCATTAATAACAGATATCTGGGAAATGGCCACAAAAAGGTTACTCAAAACAAATTGTGTCTTAAAGAGATCTACATTTTTTGTGGAGTACATTTTCATCTATTGCTTAACATTTACCAGTTATATAAGATTGTATAAAATCCTTCTGAATGAAGAGGACTCCAAATGTTATTCCCAGAAAATTCAAGATATACATTCCATTTGTCATATAAATATCCTTAATATATGGTATTTTACAGAGCCATTTTTGGGGAAAATAAAAATTTTCCATATAAAGGGTGGATTGGGGTGGGGGAATCTTCTTGAAAATTTTTGTATCGCATCCTAGGAAGATGCTGAACTTTAATATCAAATTTGGTGTTTAACTGACACTTCGTTTTTGAGTTATGCTTTTCACAGACACATACACATTGCCTTTTTTTTTTTTTGCTTTGCTTCAAGGTGCCTCAAAACATGTATTTCTTATGAAATCTTATCAAATTTTTGGTTCAAATACAATACTTCCCCTGCTTACTACATGTAGTAGAGAAAGTAAAAATTTATCCATTCTCCAAACTCCTTGTATAATGGAGACCATTAAGGCCTCGATCAGTGAAGAATACTATTAGCCTTCATACATATAACAGAATACAGGAATTAATTTGTTCCTAGTAAACATTTAGTCACTGATAAGATTCTTAGGTTAATAATTCATGTACATAAGTTTCTTCGGTGCCTTTATTAACACTCAACTGCTGTAACTGTGATTGTGCTGTAGCAGTTAATGTTATATTTCTGCATTAACATTTTAAGTGAATTGTTGTAAAACTGAATATTTCTGGGAGACGCTTCCATTTGTTTTAAACTATCAGCCATTTCCTTAATTACATTCTCACTACTCTTATCCTTAAATAGCACTGTACTTCTAGAGATTCAGGGTTCTGAGAGTGGATGAAGACAGTGATGTAGGTAATGTGCAAGATGGCTAACCTGCACATCTAGAGATTGAGGATTCTGAGAGAGGAGATGGTTGGGCTAATGTATTAGGATTTGTCCATCTGAACTCGTAGATTATTTACACAGATGTAAAAATATCTTGGGCTTCATGAGAGAGCAGTCTATGATGGCTGAGCTTTTCAGTCCAGGTAGCTTAAATCATTTAAGGTAAGGCAAGGTTACATTAGGTTAGCATGGCTGGAGTTAGGCTAGATTAGGTTAGTTCTATATGCCTGAAACCACTAAGATTTGTAAGCCCTATTCAATTTATCCTCTCACTGCTCACATTTCCATCTGAATTGCAAAATTCACAATAAGTGTAATGGATTACTGCCAAAACATGTAAAAATTACCATAAAAGTTTTTAAAAATGATTTAGAGGTATACCAGAGGTATGTCAGAATTACCAATGTAAGCTTGGGTAGGTGTTCAAGTCTGATGAGATGAGAGCTAAAGGAGGATGACTGAGCAGGGGGAGGAGGAAGAAGAAGAGAAGACGAACAAGCATTCAAGAGGGCTTTTACCAATGCTACATGTAACTGAAATACTAAGACATAATAAGGAGATGTAGGCTAAAGGAAGAGCTTAAAGAGCTCAAAAAACCTGTTGAAGAGGCTTGTACAAATACTGGAGAAAGCAACATAGGGACTGAAATGTATTTTAAATTTTAACATAGCTCATTTTAGATAGGGTATATACTGTTTATAAACTACCTTCAAAACCCTAATTCAATGATAGGATTGCCTTTATGCATAATATCAGAGATATTAGAATTTTAGTTCATCTGAGGACCTCTGTGCCTGCAACTGTTGCTGTTGTTACTATTATTATTATTATTATTATTATTATTATTATTATTATTATTATTATTATTATTATTATTATTATTATTATTATGTCATACATATATACAAAATGCATGCACGTATGCATAATGCAACTACACCTGAATGGAAATGGCAATGAATAATAAGTGCAATGTGTTTATAAATGAAGACTGTGCTGGTAATGATTTGAATTCTATTATCTGTGAATGCATGTCTGAGTATATCTCTATTTGCATTGGGGTGCATATCTAATGTTTGCGCTAGTTTACAGTTGTATGAAAGGTTCCTGCAAGTCTTCTTAACATTGCTGTTATTGGAATCAGCAATGGGAGAGGTTTGAGGTTGATGAGATTTAACCTTCTTTGAACAGGTGCTCAATGATATATATTACTATGAGACTGGAATTTTCGGATTGATGTCTGAGGTAATGGTGCTATTCCTGAAATTATTGAGAGATGAGATTGATTATGGTGTCATATGAACTCATTAATGACTACTAGTGAATATTAATGGATTGCAAGGGATTGAAGTGCCTTCTATAACCTCTGTCTAAATCCCATCCTCAAGCTGCCTATGGTGCAACATGCTTCTACAAATGTGATGGAGACTGAGTATTAATAGTAGAACCGCGACATTATATACAAAAGAAATGCTGTACAGGTGAGAACCCCACAATTCAACCCCTTTGGACTAGCAACCCATTGGGCAGTAAAGATGTTACAGTAGCTCAATGGTTACAGCAAATGCACAGAGAGTGGGAGAACCGTGTTCAAATCCCGGTTGTGGTGTTGAATTTTTCAGTTGACTATATTAAAAACTTGCCAAGACCAGGCTAAGGTCTATTAAAAATATAATTAATTTATATAATAAAAAAAAAAGTAAAACTTTATTTGTTGTTTAGACGCTCAGCTTAACCCAACTCCTTTGCTGCTCTGAGCAAACTGCTGACTGCACTCGAACTGTGTCTCTGATTAAACACGACCACAACTCCACACTAGCAGCCCTCTAATATAGCTCTGTAACGAAACAGGTTGTTCTCTTTGGGGTGCTTCTCCACCAAGGAGACGCATAAAGGATTTGCTGCTTGGGTCGTTTGTTGTAAAGGCCATTATTGCACAGAGCAGACCAAATGCACTAATAATCCAGGTGGCTAGGTAAAGGGGCGGACGTAAGATGGTCACAGATTTACATGGGAGATTAGAAACTCAAGGTCTATTATATATTATTAACATGTAACAATAAAATAATACACATGGTATTAGATACATAAGTGTTTAGAGGCCCAGAAATTGAATCAGTTTCTAATTACCTTCTAATCAGTTCTATACACATTAAACTAAGGTGGTACAGAAAAATCAGAATTTAAGTTAAAATCAGGAACTATTGTATCACTTAAGTCTATGTACAGATTGTAGTATTTGGCTGTATCAGAAAAGATAAACTATTATACAAGAAACTCAAATTCAAAATAATGTAGAAAATGAGCAGAACGCTCTCCAAACTATTGCGAAGAAAGCCCTTAAGGAACGTTTGCGTACAAAAAGGTGGCCTAGGAAAAATGATTACAAACATGGGATGAAGATATAGCAAAGGTTATATCACATAGAAGAGAAGCCTTTAAGAACTACTTGTCTACTAAAGCAGAGGAGGATAAAATAGATCATAGAAAATAAGTGATCACTACAAGAGAAGTACATAAGAGATAATTGGGAAGAATTTGTAGCTTATTTACAGAATGATTTATAAAGGCCTGAACCAAAAACATACAAAATGCTTAAGCATTTCAACAGTCAAATGAAAGAAAATGTTAAGAGAACTGCTTTCCCATTAGCAAATTACACTTTCAATCATATTTCATCTGACAATCATGCAATGAAACCTAATCAAGGACTAGATCACCTTTAGGAGCGAAAGCTTGGTTTGAAAAATTTGAAAGCACATTGGTTACCTTAATTTAACCTCTTTGTGTTTGGTACTTAGCATATTATTTCAGAAACTAATAATAGCATCCTGCTTTTGAATCTGATTCACATTATTCAACTGTTAAAATTAAATTGAGTTTTATTTATGGACGTTCT
Organism: Deroplatys truncata; assembly: GCA_030765065.1. NCBI lineage: Eukaryota > Metazoa > Arthropoda > Insecta > Mantodea > Mantidae > Deroplatys > Deroplatys truncata. Next base: position 866,911 of record CM060980.1, read on the forward strand.
TTAACTACTATGGTCCTTAGCGTCCCATTCTATATTGGGCTTAAAACACCAACAATTTTGCTCAGAGGCCTCTTTATCAGCCTTGAGGTTCTTTTACGTGCTGTAAATCTATGACACGGAACCACCGGCTTTACTTCCCTTATGAAGGAAGCCATGCCAAGGATTTTTACGTTTGAACCCGCGACCTTGGGAACTAGAAGCTAGCACAGTATCACTAGTCCACGGAGGACGACTTATTCAACTGTGCTGACATTGTTTTCCTGTTTGCTATTACATCCCTGTTGTTACTAATCTTCATCTTCCATGAAGTGCCAGTAAGCTGTGGAGAGGTATAGTATCTATCTGTGTAAGTGTGGTAACCAGAGGAAGGGCTGTTTGGATCAGGATCCCTTATCAATCCATTTTTACATAAATCTTTCACAATCTGTTTAGTTTTCAGAAGGTCAGGATTTGTTTCCACGTGTATGGTTTGAATGTATATAAATATCCAATTGTCACTAAGTGCAAATATCTTTTGGGTAAATTTTGTGGGTTTGTTGGGGTTATACATTCCAAATTATATTTTTCCCTTGACACATTTTGTGCTTTTATCAACAGAAATGTTTTACCATGGTGAATAAAAAAATTATGCCTTTTATTTATTTTCTGTAGAACATTCAAAATGTGTTCCTTGTGCCATTCTACTGAAGCAACTTTTGAAATAAAATAAATTGGCTGCTACTTTTGAGAGTGCTAGTTAATACTGCTGCCTGCGAGTGGCATAATGCTGTCATGACCATGTACAGCACAGCCTTTTCTTCTAACAACTCACTGGATTGTTGAACACAGGACTCCTCTCTTGCAGTCACTCAGAGAGCTCATGTAATGACCATGTACAGCACAGTCTCCTCTTCAACCACTCACTGGATTGTAGAACACAGGACTCCTCTCTTGCGGTCACTCAGAGAACTCAGTGTAATGACCATGTACAGCACAGTCTCCTCTTCAACCACTCACTGGATTGTAGAACACAGGACTCCTCTCTTCCGGTCACTCAGAGAACTCGGTGTAATGACCATGTACAGCACAGTCTCCTCTTCCAACCACTCACTGGATTGTTGAACACAGGACTCCTCTCTTGCGGTCACTCAGAGAACTCGGTGTAATGACCATGTACAGCACAGTCTCTTCTTCCAACCACTCACTGGATTGTTGAACACAGGACTCCTCTCTTCCGGTCACTCAGAGAGCTCATGTAATGACCATGTACAGCACAGTCTCCTCTTCAACCACTCACTGGATTGTAGAACACAGGACTCCTCTCTTGCGGTCACTCAGAGAACTCAGTGTAATGACCATGTACAGCACAGTCTCCTCTTCAACCACTCACTGGATTGTTGAACACAGGACTCCTCTCTTGCGGTCACTCAGAGAACTCAGTGTAATGACCATGTACAGCACAGTCTCCTCTTCAACCACTCACTGGATTGTAGAACACAGGACTCCTCTCTTGCGGTCGCTCAGAGAACTCGGTGTAATGACCATGTACAGCACAGCCTTTTCTTCTAACAACTCACTGGATTGTTGAACACAGGACTCCTCTCTTGCGGTCACTCAGAGAACTCATGTAATGACCATGTACAGCACAGTCTCTTCTTCCAACCACTCACTGGATTGTTGAACACAGGACTCCTCTCTTCCGGTCACTCAGAGAACTCATGTAATGACCATGTACATCAAAGTCTCTTCTTCCAACCACTCACTAGATTGTTGAACACAGGACTCCTCTCTTCCGGTCACTCAGAGAACTCATGTAATGACCATGTACAGCATAGTCTCTTCTTGCAACCGCTCACTGGATTGTTGAACACAGGACTCCTCTCTTCCGGTATCTCAGAGAACTCGATGTAATGACCATGTACAGCACAGTCTCTTCTTCCAACCACTCACTGGATTGTTGAACACAGGACTCCTCTCCGCCGGTCACTCAGATAACTCGGTGTAATGACCATGTACAGCACAGTCTCCTCTTCCAACCACTCACTGGATTGTTGAACACAGGACTCCTCTCTTGCGGTCACTCAGAGAACTCGGTGTAATGACCATGTACAGCACAGTCTCTTCTTCCAACCACTCACTGGATTGTTGAACACAGGACTCCTCTCTTCCGGTCACTCAGAGCACTCATGTAATGACCATGTACAGCATAGTCTCTTCTTCCAACCACTCACTGGATTGTTGAACACAGGACTCCTCTCTTCCGGTCACTTAGAGAATTCATGTAATGACCATGTACAGCACAGTCTCCTCTTCCAACCACTCACTGGATTGTTGAACACAGGACTCCTCTCTTCCGGTCACTCAGAGAATTCATGTAATGACCATGTACAGCATAGTCTCTTCTTCCAACCACTCACTGGATTGTTGAACACAGGACTCCTCTCTTGCGGTCACTCAGAGAATTCATGTAATGACCATGTACAGCATAGTCTCTTCTTCCAACCACTCACTGGATTGTTGAGCACAGGACTCCTCTCTTCCGGTCACTCAGAGAACTCAGTGTAATGACCATGTACAGCACAGTCTCTTCTTTCAACCACTCGCTGGATTGTTGAACACAGGACTCCTCTCTTCCGGTTACTCAGAGAACTCATGTAATGACCATGTACAGCACAGTCTCTTCTTCCAACCACTCACTAGATTGTTGAACACAGGACTCCTCTCTTGCGGTCAATCAGAGAACTCGGTGTAATGACCATGTACAGCACAGTCTCTTCTTCTAACAACTCACTGGATTGTTGAACACAGGACTCCTCTCTTCCGGTCACTCAGAGAACTCATGTAATGACCATGTACAGCATAGTCTCTTCTTGCAACCGCTCACTGGATTGTTGAACACAGGACTCCGCTCTTCCGGTATCTCAGAGAACTCGATGTAATGACCATGTACAGCACAGTCTCTTCTTCCAACCACTCACTGGATTGTTGAACACAGGACTCCTCTCTTCCGGTCACTCAGAGCACTCATGTAATGACCATGTACAGCATAGTCTCTTCTTCCAACCACTCACTGGATTGTTGAACACAGGACTCCTCTCTTCCGGTCACTCAGAGAATTCATGTAATGACCATGTACAGCACAGTCTCCTCTTCCAACCACTCACTGGATTGTTGAACACAGGACTCCTCTCTTCCGGTCACTCAGAGAATTCATGTAATGACCATGTACAGCATAGTCTCTTCTTCCAACCACTCACTGGATTGTTGAACACAGGACTCCTCTCTTGCGGTCACTCAGAGAATTCATGTAATGACCATGTACAGCATAGTCTCTTCTTCCAACCACTCACTGGATTGTTGAGCACAGGACTCCTCTCTTCCGGTCACTCAGAGAACTCAGTGTAATGACCATGTACAGCACAGTCTCTTCTTTCAACCACTCGCTGGATTGTTGAACACAGGACTCCTCTCTTCCGGTTACTCAGAGAACTCATGTAATGACCATGTACAGCACAGTCTCTTCTTCCAACCACTCACTAGATTGTTGAACACAGGACTCCTCTCTTGCGGTCAATCAGAGAACTCGGTGTAATGACCATGTACAGCACAGTCTCTTCTTCTAACAACTCACTGGATTGTTGAACACAGGACTCCTCTCTTCCGGTCACTCAGAGAACTCATGTAATGACCATGTACAGCATAGTCTCTTCTTGCAACCGCTCACTGGATTGTTGAACACAGGACTCCTCTCTTCCGGTATCTCAGAGAACTCGATGTAATGACCATGTACAGCACAGTCTCTTCTTCCAACCACTCACTGGATTGTTGAACACAGGACTCCTCTCTTCCGGTCACTCAGAGAACTCGAGGTAATGACCATGAACAGCACAGTCTCTTCTTCCAACCACTCACTGGATTGTTGAACACAGGACTCCTCTCTTCCGGTCGATCAGAGAACTCGTTGTAATGACCATGTACAGCACACTCTCCTCTTCCAACCGCTCACTGGATTGTTGAACACAGGACTCCTCTCTTCCGGTAGGTCAGAGAACTCGGTGTAATGACCATGAACAGCATAGTCTCATCTTCCAACCACTCACTGGATTCTTGAACACAGGACTCCTCTCTTGCGGTCACTCAGAGAACTCGGTGTAATGAAAATGTACGGCACAGTCTCTTCTTCCAAAAACTCACTAGATTGTTGAACACAGGACTACTCTCTTCCGGTCACTCAGAGAACTCGAGGTAATGACCATGAACAGCACAGTCTCTTCTTCCAACCACTCACTGGATTGTTGAACACAGGACTCCTCTCTTCCGTTCACTCAGAGAACACAGTGTAATGACCATGTACAGCACAGTCTCTTCTTCCTACCACTCACTGGATTGTTGAACACAGGACTCCTCTCTTCCGGTCACTCAGAGAACTCATGTAATGACCATGTACAGCACAGTCTCTTCTTTCAACCACTCGCTGGATTGTTGAACACAGGACTCCTCTCTTCCGGTCACTCAGAGAACTCATGTAATGACCATGTACAGCACAGTCTCTTCTTCCAACCACTCACTAGATTGTTGAACACAGGACTCCTCTCTTGCGGTCAATCAGAGAACTCGGTGTAATGACCATGTACAGCACAGTCTCTTCTTCCAACCACTCACTGGATTGTTGAACACAGGACTCCTCTCTTCCGGTCACTCAGAGAACTCGAGGTAATGACCATGAACAGCACAGTCTCTTCTTCCAACCACTCACTGGATTGTTGAACACAGGACTCCTCTCTTCCGGTCGATCAGAGAACTCGGTGTAATGACCATGTACAGCACACTCTCCTCTTCCAACCGCTCACTGGATTGTTGAACACAGGACTCCTCTCTTCCGGTAGGTCAGAGAACTCGGTGTAATGACCATGAACAGCATAGTCTCATCTTCCAACCACTCACTGGATTCTTGAACACAGGACTCCTCTCTTGCGGTCACTCAGAGAACTCGGTGTAATGAAAATGTACAGCACAGTCTCTTCTTCCAAAAACTCACTAGATTGTTGAACACAGGACTCCTCTCTTCCGGTCACTCAGAGAACTCGAGGTAATGACCATGAACAGCACAGTCTCTTCTTCCAACCACTCACTGGATTGTTGAACACAGGACTCCTCTCTTCCGTTCACTCAGAGAACACAGTGTAATGACCATGTACAGCACAGTCTCTTCTTCCTACCACTCACTGGATTGTTGAACACAGGACTCCTCTCTTCCGGTCACTCAGAGAACTCATGTAATGACCATGTACAGCATAGTCTCTTCTTGCAACCGCTCACTGGATTGTTGAACACAGGACTCCTCTCTTCCGGTCACTCAGAGAACTCGGTGTAATGACCATGTACAGCATAGTCGCTTCTTCCAACCACTCACTGGATTGTTGAACACAGGACTCCTCTCTTCCGGTCACTCAGAGAACTCATGTAATGACCATGTACAGCATAGTCTCTTCTTCCAACCACTCACTGGATTGTTGAACACAGGACTCCTCTCTTCCGGTCACTCAGAGAACTCGGTGTAATGACCATGTACAGCATAGTCTCTTCTTGCAACCGCTCACTGGATTGTTGGACACAGGACTCCTCTCTTGCGGTCACTCAGAGAACTCGGTGTAATGACCATGTACAACACAGTCTCTTCTTCCAACCACTCACTGGATTGTTGAACACAGGACTCCTATCTTGCGGTCACTCAGAGAACTCGGTGTAATGACCATGAACAGCACTGTCTCTTCTTCCAACCACTCACTGGTTTGTTGAACACAGGACTCCTCTCTGCCGGTCACTCAGAGAACTCGGTGTAATGACCATGAGCAGCACAGTCTCTTCTTCCAACAACTCACTGGATTGTTGAACACAGGACTCCTCTCTTCCGGTCACTTAGAGAACTCATGCAATGACCATGTACAGCATAGTCTCTTTTTGCAACCACTCACTGGATTGTTGAACACAGGACTCCTCTCTTCCGGTCGCTCAGAGAATTCGGTGTAATGACCTTGTACAGCACAGTCTCCTCTTCCAACCACTCACTGGATTGTTGAACACAGGACTCCTCTCTTCCGGTAGGTCAGAGAACTCATTGATTAAGTATGTCACCTTAACAACAATCTGCTACTGCAGTAAATATGCTTCTCCTATACCCTGCTAAATTATGAATATTAAATATGCCACCAAGGAACAGGGAAAGTTTCAAAGTTTAATCGATTAGAGTTCTCTGTGTTTCCTTGGCCAGGTGCGCCTCCTCCTCTCTCCAGGCAATCATGCGCCGGCTAGTGCTGAAGCACATGCCGGCATAGGTACAGCTTCATTACATAGCTCTCTCCTCAAGCTGAATCGCCAATGAGCACAGCAGTTGCAAGCCCTACAGCAAAGGCACAGCTTCATTACATAGCTCCCTCCTCAAGCTGAATCGCCAATAACCATAGAAGTTGCAAGCCCTACAGCAAAGGTACAGCTTCATTACATAGCTGCCTCCTCAAGCTGAATCGCCAATGACCATAGCAGTTGCAAACCCTACAGCAAAGGTACAGTTTCATTACATAGCTGCCTCCTCAAGCTGTATCACCAATGACCATAGCAGTTGCAAGCCCTACAGCAAAGGTACAGCTTCATTACATAGCTCCCACCTCAAGCTGAATCGCCAATTACCATAGCAGTTGCAAACCCTACAGCAAAGGTACAGCTTCATTACATAGCTCCCTCCTCAAGCTGGATCACCAATAACCACAGCAGTTGCAGGCCCTACAGCAAAGGTACAGCTTCATTACATAGCTCCCTCCTCAAGCTGGATCACCAATAACCACAGCAGTTGCAGGCCCTACAGCAAAGGTACAGCTTCATTACATAGCTCCCTCCTCAAGCTGGATCACCAATAACCACAGCAGTTGCAGGCCCTACAGCAAAGGTACAGCTTCATTACATAGCTGCCTCCTCAAGCTGAATCACCAATGAGCACAGCAGTTGCAAGCCCTACAGCAAAGGCACAGCTTCATTACATAGCTCCCTCCTCAAGCTGAATCGCCAATGACCATAGCAGTTGCAAGCCCTACAGCAAAGGTACAGCTTCATTACATAGCTCCCTCCTCAAGCTGAATCACCAATGAGCACAGCAGTTGCAAGCCCTACAGCAAAGGTACAGCTTCATTACATAGCTCCCTCCTCAAGCTGAATCGCCAATGAGCACAGCAGTTGCAAGCCCTACAGCAAAGGTACAGTTTCATTACATAGCTCCCTCCTCAAGCTGAATCGCCAATGAGCACAGCAGTTGCAAGCCCTACAGCAAAGGTACAGCTTCATTACATAGCTCCCTCCTCAAGCTGAATCGCCAATGACCACAGCAGTTGCAAGCCCTACAGCAAAGGTACAGTTTCATTACATAGCTCCCTCCTCAAGCTGAATCGCCAATGAACACAGCAGTTGCAAGCCCTACAGCAAAGGTACAGCTTCATTACATAGCTCCCTCCTCAAGCTGAATCGCCAATGAGCACAGCAGTTGCAAGCCCTACAGCAAAGGTACAGCTTCATTACATAGCTGCCTCCTCAAGCTGAAGCACCAATGAGCACAGCAGTTGCAAGCCCTACAGCAAAGGTACAGCTTCATTACATAGCTCCCTCCTCAAGCTGAATCGCCAATGACCACAGCAGTTGCAAGCCCTACAGCAAAGGTACAGTTTCATTACATAGCTCCCTCCTCAAGCTGAATCGCCAATGAGCACAGCAGTTGCAAGCCCTACAGCAAAGGTACTGCTTCATTACATAGCTGCCTCCTCAAGCTGAATCACCAATGAGCACAGCAGTTGCAAGCCCTACAGCAAAGGTACTGCTTCATTACATAGCTGCCTCCTCAAGCTGAATCACCAATGAGCACAGCAGTTGCAAGCCCTACGGCAAAGGTACTGCTTCATTACATAGCTGCTTCCTCAAGCTGAAATGCCAATGACCACAGCAGTTGCAAGCCCTACAGCCACATTTCTCAAGCTGGTCTTCCCAAGCCTCCAAAGAGGGAGTGAGGTGACCTAGATGGGCCGGTCACGTTTCTCAGGATTGATGAAGAATAAGGTATACCTACCATATCGCTGATATAGTTGATTATTGTATATACACTATGTGATCAAAATATCCGAACACCCGCAAAAACATAAGTTTTTCATCCTAGGTGCATTGAGCTGCCACCTACAACCTGGTACTCATTATCCGCGACCTCAGTAGTCATTATACATCATGAAACAGCAGAATGGAGCGTTCCGTGGAACTCACGGACTTCGAACGTGGTCAGGTGATTGGGTGTCACTTGTGTCAGAAGTCTGTATGCGAGATTTCCACACTCCTAAACATCCCTAGGTCCACTGCTTCTATGTGATAGTGAAGTGGAAACGTGAAGGGACATGTACAGCACAAAAGCGTACAGGCCGACCTCGTCTTTGACAGAGACCGCCGACATTTGAAGAGGGTCATAAAGAGTAATAGGCAGACATCTATCCAAACCATCACACAGGAATTCCAAACTGCATCAGGATCCACTCCAATTACTATGACAGTTAGGCGTGAGGTAAGAAACCTTGGATACCACGGTCGAGCAGCTGCTCATAAGCCACACTCACGCAGGAAAATGCCAAACGACGCCTCGCTTGGTGTAAGGAGCGTCAACATTACACGATCGAACAGTGGCAAAACGTTATGTGGAGTGACAAATCACGGTACACAATGTGGCGATCCGATGGCGGCAGGATGTGGGTATGGTGAATGCCCGGTGAACGTCATCTGCCAGCGTGTGTAGTGCCAACATGAAATTCGGAGGTGGTGGTGTTATGGTGTGGTCGTTATTTTCCTGGAGGGGGTTTATACCCCTTGTTGTTTTGCGTGGCACGACCACAGCGCAGATCTACATTGATATTTTAAGCACCTTCTTGCTTCCCACTGTTGAAGAGCAATACGGGGATGGCGATTACATCTTTCAACACGATCGAGCACCTGTTCATACTGCACGGGCTGTGGCGGAGTGGTTACACGACAATAACATCCCTGTAATGGACTGGCCTGCACAGAGTCCTGACTTGAATCCTATAAAATACCTTTGGGATGTTTTGGAACGCCGACTTCGTGCCAGGCCTCACCGACCTACATCGATACCTCTCCTCAGTTCCGCACTCCGTGAAGAATGGGCTGCCATTCCCCAAGAAACCTTCCAGCACCTGATTGAAAGTATGCCTGCGAGAGTGAACGCTGTCATCAAGGCTAAGGGTGGGCCAACACCATATTGACTTCCAGCATTACCGATGGAGGGCGCCACGAACTTGTACGTCATTTTCTGCCAGGTGTCCGGATACTTTTGATCACGTAGTGTAGGTCGTCCCATGAATGTTGCAACTTGGTGACTTCCCTTTAGACCTCTTGAAACAATGCAGTTACATGAGGTCAAGCTATTCGAATCGGGCACTGTTCCCAGACAGCTATAATGTGCATTTATCGGTCGCTTGCCAGTTTCAGGCGTTTCTTTTTGAAATGGTGAAAGTTTTCCAGCTTATCGTTAAGAGTCCTAACATAATCCGTCACCTCATGGTCAGTATCAAGAAGCATGCCACACAACATATCGCATGGCAACCGTAGCTCCCATCCGAATACCTCGATCGCCGGTGTCATGGCAGTGGTCTGTTGTACCGAAGCTCGATAGGCCAGGAGGAACAAAGGCACGCGCATACCCCAATCTCGCTGATGGCTGGATAACAGTTTCTGTAAGTACTCCTCGACCATCTTGATATAGCGCTCCACCATTCCGTTCGACTGTGAATGTGGGGATTGGTACGCATGTGTATCCCAAGATGTCAGAAAAGTTCTTGCATAAGGTTGGATTTGAAATTGGTCCCCTGGTCCCTGATGAGTTCCAGGGTGACGGCGAATTGGCAGAAATTGTTTACTGCATTAGGTGCAGTCAGAGCCTCTTGACTGACAATCACGTTAACCTATGGCCATATTGTGAAATAGTCCACAGCCAGTAACAGGTAGCGATTTTCCGCATCTATCCTTGAAAAGGGAAATGCCAGGTCATGACAATTCTTTGGAACATGGTTCCGATATTGTACTGTTGAATTGGGCTGAGTGTGCGTCTGAGGTCCATGACTTACCGCGCAATCTGGCATATCTGGCACCTCTCCACGTCGCTTCGAAGATGCAACCAATAAAATCAGCGATATAACTTTTTCAAAGTGCATTTACACCCACGTAGTACCAGCACGGGTCCTCGCGAGGACTTCCATTTCCTTGTTGCTCATTAGTTTTTCGGCCTGTGGATTCTTACTTTAACACAAATTCCTGACCACTAGATAGTCCAAGCCCGTATAGGTCAGGACTATGTGAGTGACGTCTTCCCAAGCAGGTGTTTGGCCAATTCTTTATCCATCAGCACCAGCCCTGTCTCGATCCTCGAGTTTCATCCCGACCCACTGCATGTTGTACCGTGATCGGGCATAACGCAGCAGCACTCTCCTTCGTCTCCATCTTCATGCAATGTTGCGGTTTTCTTGGCGGGCTTCCTACCCGGTGTTACGAGGTAAAATTGTACTGCTGCAACCGTTCGACCCAGAGGACACATTTGTCTGTAAAGGTACTTCGGGGTCTCTATAACAGCCGGCATCTTTAGACGTGTCACGTAGTAGTTTCGTTCGGCCTTGGGTGGGGTTCTACTAAAATAGGCCAGTACTCTCTCTTCCCCGTCCTTACTCCTGCTATAGGACCGCGACGCCGACCTATCATCCGTGTCCGGGATGAACGTCCTACCAGGGATGCGATATCCCAGAACCCGTCGCACACAGGGCGTACTTTAGGATTTGGAAAGCTCTCTCAGCTTGGGCGGACTACAGGAAGGTTCGTCGTTCCTCTGTCAGTTGTGTCAGAGGTTGGACGATGTTTGCACACCACGCAACGAATTTCTGGTAGTATAAGGAGATACCCAGAAACAGTCGTATTTTTGTTTATTCCTTGCCTGGGCCACTCCTTGATGACCTGGAGCTTCTGGGGGTCCGCAGCTGCTCCACACGGACTTCTGATATGTCCCACTTCCTTTACCAATAGCTGACACTCTTGGAATTTAGCTTGAAGTTGCCTGGCGAAGCCTTTCGAACGCCTCCCTCAGATTGCTCTGTTGATCCTTGAATGCCTTACTTATACAATCACGTCTTCGAGATAAAGGAGGTCAGCGTCTTAGGTGACCGACTCCATGAATCTGAAATGTTGCGGGAGTGTTGCAGAGTTCAAACGGCATTATCGTGAACTGCCACAGTCCATGTCCGGTAGAAACGCTATCTTCTCCGTGTTGGGTTGAAGTACCGTAACTTCGGGTCCAGGGAGGAAATCAATGCGACATCTAAGTTGTCCCAGATGTGTCAATCCATAGGGGGCGGAATGCTGTCTTACTTAGTGACATCATTCAGCTTACAGCGGTCAACGCAGAAGCATAGTCTCCACCCATCCCGTTCACTACCACTACAAGCGACGACCAAGGGCTATCGGCTTCCTCTTGATGACGTTATCCTTATCTATTTTCTTTCGCTTTGCTAGATGGACAAGGCGCCTCGCATACCTGATCGGCCGAGTATCGCCGGTGTCTGTACCACTCCTTCAGTAAGGCCATAACCATCTTCTATAGTTATAGAAAGCTGAAGCTGTCCTGGAATTCCACTAGCAGGTTAACCATATGTTTTTCTCACCTCTGAGACAAGACGCCTCCTGGACAAGGTTACCCAGACGACTGTTCGATTTTTTTGTGTTCGGCTGAACCCTGGAGTCTCTGGCCGCAAGCATTATACAGGTGACCAGCTCACAATTCACCAGGGCAGTCCCATTAAGCAGCTCTGGTTCCGGTTTGCAGCTAAGGACCCTTATCAGGACGGTCTTAGAGCGGAAGCAGCGCCCTAGCGACGTAAAGCCCATCTCGGCGGGGCCCTAATCTGCCTAGAATTGTGTTCCTCGTTAAAGGTTTCTCTCCCCGCGCCGTTACCATCCTTTCGCTTCAAGCAGAAACCACCACCCACTCTGCAAATAAGAGCCTCAAAGGCTGCAACCTCTGCTCCGGATAATCCAGCAAGGTCTCGTCGCGCGCCAGGTATAATATGCGGCTCCCGACGTCCATCTTGGCATCGAAGAACCTAAAGGCATAAAGGCTTAAGATGATTTGCTCGGTGATTGCAACAATGAAAACCCACAGTTGTAGCCCGCTACTGCTGCAGGCTAGCTCCAGATAAGCTTCATATCGGGGTTTCACCCGAGGTGGTTCGTAGCTCCTTGCGCCTGACCAGCTTCCTCTTTGGTAGTCTCCGCACCACTTTGGGCCTAGCGATAGTGAGGCCCATGTATCTACCAGTACCCTGCAGGGACGGTCACAGACACATCCATGCGTTATCAGACCATCCTCACGGTTTCCAGCCAAAGCCTTCAAGCTGAAGCGAGGGTAAGGTGATGACGCCGACGTGCCCCACTTCACGCCGGCCCTTAGAAGTTTTCCTGATCCTTGACCTAGTGCATACATAGTCCGCCCTTAGGTGCCCGAGCTCTACAGAACCCCAGACATAGGTCTCCTACCAACTCAAATTCTATGACGGTTAAGCTGTGGTTGGTACCGGCTATCGTCATTCGTAACCATCACGACTCTAGCCGGTACTGGGGTGGCTCTACCGGCTGTCATCTTTACCGCTTCAATGAGGAGGTGACAGCAACAGCAATAGAAGCTCCTGTTTCATCTCCCGGTCTCTGATCATGCTTTTTATTTATTGACGCTCTTTAACTGCTATGATCCTTGGCGTCCCATTCTATACTGCCCGTGAAAGACCGGTAATTTTGCTCAGAGGCCTCTTTATCAGGCTTGAGGTTCTTTTACGTGCCGTAAATCTACAACACGGGATCACTACTTCCCTTCCGAAGGAAGCCATGCTAAGGATTTTTAAGCCCGAAAAAAATCTATCGCCCTCAGCCGGGTTTGAACCCCTGACCTCGGGAACTGATAAATCCGTGAGCTGCCTCTCCGGAAAGTCTGGTGGTAAATTCCTCAGAGCCCGGAGTACCAGATGCTCTACCCTACCTCCATGGCAAATTCTTGTAAGGTCTCGTCTCGTTCTAGCACTCTTGCTTTCAGCTGGGCCTAGTAAGCGGCGGCCAGGCGATGTTCTCCATAGCTTAACAAACTAGCCGGTTGACCCTCTGACAGGGAAAGTGAGGAAGGCATCGGCTACTTGCGCCTGCAGTGCAGTCAAAAGCTGTATCTTCTTCACCTGCATGTGGGAATCAACAGCCTCAAACCGTCCCATTCAATATTGGGCGTGAAAGACCAGAGATTTTGCTCTTTATCAGGCTTGAGATTCTTTTACGTGCCGTAAATCCGCGACACGGGACCACCGGCTTTACTTCCCTTCCGAAGGGATTTTTACACCCTCCTCCGGGTTTCAACCCGCGACTTCGGTAACTATAGGCTAGCATGGTAACCACTACACCACGGAGGACGACAGGCCACGACGAAATGCCGTCGAATTTCGTAAGCTTCACTATTTTTACATTAGCCGGTCTTGTAATCGTGGGACCCTCTAAAAACTGGCATGGATGTTGGTTTTAGATTGCGGCGCATCCACTGTGACGTCCATCATTTTATTGTTTTTCTTCGTCTGCTGGTCTAACAGCTTTTCTTGCTTATCTCGATGCTCTTCCACCGTATTCTCTCTTCCATTTTGGATTTAACTTTTTTCTAGTTGTTCAACATAATATTTATCTCAAGTTTCAAAGAGTCAATCCCAAAACCAAGTTCAGATTTCATTTTCCCCATTTTGTTCTTCATTTCAGCTATCTCCACTACTCCAGATTTCAGTTGCTATCTCCTTCATTCCAGGCAATAACTTCTGAGGATTTCCTCCATCGTAATTTTAAATCCCAAGCCTGGCTTCAATGTGACTTAGTGTTTTCTCTCACTTTTGTTCTTTTCGCATAGCAGGTGACCACGCACGGAGCAGCCTTTCATTCCTTCTAATCATGTGCCGGAGTGTCGAATACAGGACCCATTTTCTCTCTTCTGTTCGCTCAGAGAAAATGCTGAGTAACCAATTCGTAATAGCTTCAGGAAATTTCGTACACAGCTGGGAAGGGGAGCTGAGTCCCAAAACTTCATCTCTCCAAGCAATCATGAAGCGGCTAGTGCTGAAGGACATGCCCATGGAGGCACCACTTTTCACATATTACATATTATGTAATAAGGAAGGAATACATTAGAAAGGTATGCAAGGCAAAGGGCCATACATGTCTGCAATCAATGGATGTATCAAGAGGGATAGTGCAGTGAAGCACTTCCAATGATAGCTTCATGGCCAAAAAAACTACTTTGAGGAACTATTTCTATGAATTCATCACCTGTACCATAATTTCCTCACCAGGTCCCAAATGAAACCTCAAACTACAACTTAGCTATAGTGTAAAGAGTATTATTTTCCACGCAAAAATTCAGCATCAACATTTCAACAGAAATAATATTTTGAACCCAAATACAGCCTTTTTTAGGTTAACTGTTGCATTCAAATTGTCCATATTGAACTTGCAGCCAGTTCGGATTACAACCCTCCACGCTTAGATGTGAGAAGAGCCAACAGTAAGCGATACCTTGTGCGCTGCACATGATGAAACTTTTCCTAGGAGATGAGCATAACATTGTTCCTAGGATGGGGGTTGGGAATTCACCCACTTCAGATTCAAACTTGAGTTCACATGCTTACTTTAGTTTCCAACTGCTTGGCCACAGTAAAATCTTCCTACACTTTTTTAGCCATTTACCACAACCTGTTATCCATTACGGTAGGCAGGTATATATTAATTAGGTCCACACTTTCAGCAATTTTGATAATGGCAAAATTTAGAAATGCTTATTCAGAGTTAAAAGTCCCTAATGAACTGTGCTTCATTTTAATACGCACTATTTACATAATAATGTACTACATAAGAAACTTAAGTCTATTTAAAACACACAATTTATTTCACATAAGCATTTTGGAAGCATGAGTCATTTCCGAGATATCCATTGATATTAGTTTCAATTCTTTAATACTGTTGTCATTTGGAAGCACACATTTACCATTCAGTGGTTTCATGGAAAGAGTACATAGAATTTTAATGCCAGCACATGGCGATCCATTTTTCAAACATATGCACTCACTTCAGTCTTTTGCATCCCTTTTGCACCTACAATGAAATGTGAAATGAAGCTATTTCTGCAAAAGTTTATCTCAATATGAAATCTATAGAAAAATATTTTGTAGCAGCTATATAAAAATAAGCGATAGTGGCTAGAGAGTGTCATGTCAATGTAACACACGAGGGCTTTTTAACGAGGGCTGATCAACAAAGACTGAGACTGATTTTTTCCTGTAGCTTCCGTGATAGTTTCGTATCTGTAACATAAATATTTGAAAAGAGTGGGTTTTTATGTATAATGTTGGTAGGCAGCAGCACTCTCGTATTGGTAGGTTGGTAGTAATGCTCTATTTTGTAGACCCTACGTGCATTTCGCATACCAGACAATGGAGGTGACGCAAGAGGAGCAGTACAGCGCAATCAAATTCTGTTTTCATTTAAACCATACAGCCACCGAAACTTATGAAAAGCTGAAGCAAGCGTACAGTGAAGATGCACTACCTTGTGCAACAGTGTTTAGGTGGTTCAAGGACTTCAAAGAAGGCCGACTTGTCAGTGTTAAGCAAGGTGGGTCTGGTGTTTTGGCTTCTGCTGTGACTAAAGTCAACATCAACACAGCTGCTGTGATTGTCGAGAGAATCAGCGTATAACATTACGTAACCTCAGTGAAGTGTTGAGAATTTCATATGGCACTGTGTTTACAATTATGCATGACCATCTCCATATGACCCAAGTTTGTGCTCGTTGGGTGCCACGTCTGTTGACTCCCGAACAAAAGGCTGTGCGAATGGAGACAAGCTGTGAGGTGCTGCATCTCTTTGCTGATGGAGGGGATGCATTTTTTAAATCGATTATCACCGGTGATGAGTCATGGCTGCATCATTATGATCCTGAAGGAAAACAAGGCAGCACAGTGTGGAAATCCCCAGGGTCTCCAACACCAAAAAAGGCAAAAGTTGTTCCATCTGCAGGGAAAGTGACGGTGATCACATTTTTTTGACTGTAATGGAATGATTTACCAGCATGCAGTTCCCCCTCACACTACTGTTACAGCAGCATACTACACATCAGTATTGGCTACACTGAGGAAACACATTGCAAAGAAATGACCAGAGCTTTCTCGGACTGGGTGGCGACTTCATCATGACAATGCACGGCGTCACGTCGTAAATCAAGTCATGCAGTTTCTGGCTCGATTCAAAATTACCTGTGTACCACCTTATAGCCCCGATCCTGCACCCTGTGACATTTTTTTATTCCCATCACTAAAGCCAAAGCTTAGGGGTATTCGATTCGAGAACTCTGAAGCAGTGCTCAAGAAAAGTGAGGCGATTCTCAAGGACCTGACAAAGAATGGTCTGCAGCACGTGTTCAAGGACTGGCAGAGACGCTATAAAAAGTGCGTTGAAGTAGGAGGGGACTACTTTGAAAAGATCATGTAAACATTGAATTGGAGTAATAAACATCTGTGAAAAAAAATCAGTCTCAGTCTTTGTTGATCAGCCCTCGTATTTCTTTTCCTTTGCAGAAGTTTGTTGCTACAACTTCTGAAGTTATTCCTCCAATGCTTCTTATTGAACACTTGAATGCTGTTTCCAAATGTTGTATGCAATTTTGAATTAAACTTACTGCTTAATTCAAATCATTACTGCACAAGAATGTATAAGTAATGTGACGTGGATAGAAGATGCACTGTAATATATGTTTACAAATTTCTAATGAATAGAGAAAGTTGTGTAACTATACCATATCAAATTTTGGCATTTTACACTATTGTACGAGGGCGGATCAAAAAGCAACTCACAATAACTTCTTTCCAAAAAAGTTTAATAGTTAAAACAACACAAAAAATCAGAAATGAACTTACACCTTTTACCTACTTTTCGACATAGTCACTAACTTTCTCAACACATTTCTCCCATCATGATACCAGTTTCAATGTGCCCTGTTCGTAGAAGTCCGTTTACTTGGAGTATAGTCATCTGCGGACTGCTGATTTCACTTTCGCATCTGTCGCAAAGTGTTGGCCGAACAGGAATTTCTTCATGGGACCAAACAGATGAAAGTTTGATGGTGCAAGGTCCGGACTGTATGGTGGATGCTGGAGCACCTCCCAACCAAATTTGGTGATTTTCTGACGAACAGCAGCAACATGGGGGCGAGCATTGTCATGAAGAAGTTTGACATCGTCAGCTTTCATGTTCTGGCATTTGTCACGAAGGGCACGATGCAACTTCACCAGTTTTCATGTAGGCTGCAGCATTCACAGTGGTCCCATGTTCAGCAAAGTCCACCAATACAACACCATGCATATCCCAGAACACCGTCACAAGCAGTTTCCTAGCAGATTGAGTCGCTTTGAATTTTTTTCCTCACTGGGGGAACCAGCATGTTTCCACTCTATACTAGCCTGCTTGATTTCGGGCGTGTAGTGGTATGCCCACGACTCATCACCAGTGACGATTCCTTTTAGAAAGGCATGCCCTTCTGTGATGTATCGCGTTATTAGGCAATCCAAGCTCGTCATCATTCGCTGGCCCTTGTGGTTGTCTGTCAGGTTCTTAGGCACTCAGCAAGCACTAAGTTTACAAAAGTTCAACATGTCATGAACAATATCGTACATTGCACCATAGGAAACATTGAACTGTTGTGATAAGGTTTGCAGTTGCACACGCTGATTGTTCAAAATTGCCGCCTCAATGCCTCTGACACTCTATGGGATTGCAGCTGTTACCCGCCTCACTAAGGTTACACAGCCCTCTAGGAAGAATGCACACCACCTGGAGACATTGCTATGGTCCATACAATCATCCCCATACATGCCACGCATGAGCCTGTGAATAGCACTCGGTTTATGCCCTTTGGCCCACAAGTATCAAACCACACCTCTCTGCTCTTCACACGTGGATGACAGTAACATGCGCACCATCTGTGTTGTGTAGTTTACACTTCACCCGCTAGAGCTGCACATGAAACAAAAAATACCCTTTGGAGTGAAAACTTCAAACTATATATGTATGAAATTGCAACATTCCAGCTGCAATACCAAGGCAGAAAAAAATTATTGTGTGTTACTTTTTAATCCGCCCTCATATTACGCCATTCTCACTTTATGGATCCCCATATATTACATCGAATAAAAGAATCTGGAAATCCTATATTGTTGGTACTCTTATTAGGAAAGCTTCAGAATAGAGTACTGTAACCAATGAAAATACCAGTTACTGAGAAACACACTTTATCACATACACTCAGCAGATTACATACATTACACTTGAGTCACCTTTGGCACACCCAGAACACAACACAACTGATCCATTGAATTGAGTCACAACTGAACTGCACTGGCACTGCCCACTTTTCACTTCATAACTTCCTTAGGTAACTGAACTAAACTGTCTGGGCAAAGCAGCACTTTATATATGTCCCACACAAAAAAACGGAATTTTCTAAAAGGGGAAAATACTGAAACGAATATTCTGGAACACGTAAATGGCACATCGCATTGTTCTGGAGGGAGACAGGCCATTAACATAACCCATGGAAAGGTTAGATAAGACTGGAGGGGCTCGCTGCCTGTCTGTAGGTAACTTAGCATGCATGGTCTAACATCTCTTGTCCAGACTAGCAATGTCATAGTGGGCTAGATGATCTAGGTGTACCACCAAAGTCTTTCCTCGGAGCAGCCCATGGATGCAGTAGACTAGATCACTGATCCTCTCTAGCACACAGTATTGTCCTTGCCATGTTGTTGAAGCTTGGGGGAATGCTCCATTGTCTGGAAAGGGTGAAACAACCACACCAGATCACCCTCATGGAAACCATGGCTGTTGGCTTGTCAGTCATAACAGATCTTCATCTGGTCGCTTGCCTCACAACTAGATGTGTTAACAGGTCATCTTGTGCACATCGTGAAGAACAGTCCACGAGGTACTCCATGTAATCGAATGTTGGCTGTACTACTCCAGGGGGCTCCCAAACTTCAGGTCACATGGATGACGTAGCTCCCTGCCGAAGACCTAGCTGGCTAGTGTCAATCCAAGGTATCATGTGTTGACAAGTGGCAGGCCAGCAGAAGAAGCAGCACCTTGACATCCCAGTCCCTCTGGTGATTGTCCATGACCTTTCTCGGGTGTTCTTCTAGAGTCTTGATACACAGCTCAGCCTCCCATATGGGGAGGGGATTGGTCCCCTTCAGCTGCTGGATTCGAACGCTGTGGACTCTTAGCACTCGTGGTACTTCTGACGTTACTAGAAGTAAGCTGAATCGAACATCTGGGTCCCTCCCAGAAGAGAGTCGTTCAGAATGGGTTGGACTCGATGTGGCAGTGGTTCCGGAACCCATGGAAAATTGGTTGTACGTCTGGCTAAAGCCTATGCAGCGTTGTGAGACGCCTTAATGTCATTCGGCACCAACCGGGAGAGCTGATACAGTGGCCTCCATCGAGGC
Organism: Deroplatys truncata; assembly: GCA_030765065.1. Lineage (NCBI taxonomy): Eukaryota > Metazoa > Arthropoda > Insecta > Mantodea > Mantidae > Deroplatys > Deroplatys truncata. The sequence continues at coordinate 886,535 of CM060980.1, forward strand.
TGTGCGGTAGTCTTCCTCTATGGGGTTGACGCGCGTAAGTGGCGCATCTACTTCCGTTCCTGCGTAAGCAGGGGAGCCTTTTTAAAAGTTTCAGATTTTGGCCTAATGGAAAAAACCCACATGAGGGAAGGATCCTTCTCCGGGCGAGTAAGGGGAGCGTACACTCCGGGTAGACCTCCTGACTATATCGCTCAACCATGGCGTCCGATGCGGGTGGAGAGGCGTTGTCCGCGTCTTTTATTCTCTAAGTCGCTCCTCATCAGTTTCGGCTCAAAGTTGTTGACCTGATCGCTCTGTAGCTCTAACCGTACTCCAAAGCGGCAGAAAAATTCTTCCATGAGACAATCCGCGATCGTCTTGGCCTCCTGATTAAGAATGGCGTACACCACAGGCAAATTGGTGTAGTAATTCATGACCACAAAAAAAAGTTGTAACATTATCGGACACAGGGAACAGCACACCTAAATATGTCAATGGCGATGCGATCAAAGGGTGCTACCACGTTATATCGCTGCATGCGACTCCGGCATCTAGTGTGTGAGACGCGACTCGCCGCACACACATGACATTGGCAGCAACACCTTTCAGTGTCTGTCCGTAACCTCAACCAGTAGTACCTTTGTCGGAGTTTGTCAATCGTTCGGTTGGGTCCAAGATGTCCATCCGAAATCCCTGCATATACTTCCTCGAGGTCTTCCGGAACCTTACTCCGGGGAAAATCAACTGCTCTCTCAGGGTCTTACCGTCACCCAAACTCGTAACAAAACACCTTCATTGGTCTTCAGTAAATCCCACTGGGCACAATAGGACTTGACACTACATCTGGGTGCGATGTCTTTCCACCTCTCCAGGGGCGGCCCCAAGTCGGCGTCCGCCAGTTGCACCCTCCTCAGGCTTGCGCTATCCCATCCTTGCAGGCATCGCCGAAATCACACACAGCTGCGCGCGCTCCTTCTCTTCCACCTTAGCGCAGTGGCCGCACTCCTCCGGGCAGGGTTTTCTTAACATGGCATCCGCATTGGAGTGGCTCCTTCCTCTACGATGTTACGATGTAAAGTTGTATCTTAGAACCTCTGGACACAATAGCTGTCTTACCCTCTAGATTCTTAAAACTCAACAGTCAGATAAAAGCCAAGTGGACAGTTCCTCGGAATACCTGATCGTATACATACTTATGGAAGTGTACCAGCACCTTTACTACTGCAAGGAGCTCCCGCCCTGAAGAGCGTATTGCTGTAGTACGCTATTGCCCATCCTGGACCTGGGATAGTATGCCTCCAATACCGCTGTTGCTGGTATCGGTGTCCAGGATAAATTACCGCCCGATTTGGAAAGCTAAAGCAGGTGCACTGCAGAATGCTGACTTGAAGGCCTGGAACGCATTATCGACCACTTCTGCCAACAAATAAGGTCGATGTTCTGCCATCATATGAGTGAGGGACCTCGCGAAGTTGGAGAATCCTCTGGCGAACTGGCGATAGTAATTGTATATGCCCAGGAAACTGCGCAACTCTCGTTTATTTTGGGGCGAGGCCAATCTCCTACGGCCGCAGCCTTCTCCGTGTTAGAGGCCACCTCGGTTGGTGAAACTGTGTGGTGCTGTAGTTAAGCTCCTTGCTGAAGTGAGGACTTTAGATTGGCTGCTTGCAGTCTGTAACACCTTGATCAAGTTCTCGAGATGGTCTTCGAAGGTGCTACCAATAACGACGATGTCTGGGTATACCAGGCAGGCGTCGTAAGTCAACCCCCTTATCACCAACTCCATGAGTCGCTGGAAAGTGGCTGGTTTGTTGCAGAGATCATAAAGGTATAACTGTAAACTTCCAAAGTCCTTGGCCTGTCGAGAATGCAGTCTTCTTGTCCCTGGGATTCAGAGCCAATTGCCAGTAACCCGATTTCAGGTCCAAGTCGAGGATCATAGAGCACTAGCAAGTGCGTCCAGGGTGTCGTCAATTCGGGATAAGGGAAAACAGACTTCCAGGTGACAGCATTCAACCTCCTAGACCACGCAGAAGCCTAGCTCGCCTTCTTATTCACCAGGACTACAGAGCACCAAGATCTGTCGGACTCTTCGATAATCCCCCTAGATCTCATATCCATCAGCACATCTCTTACCTCCACTTTCTTCGACAAAGGAACATGTTTTAGTGATAACCGGGTAGGACAGGTATCTCCGGTGTCGACGATATGGATTACTCGGTCGGCGTGGCCGAGGCCGTAACCATCCCCTTTGTTCAAGCAGATTGGTATTACCTAAGTAGGCGTCGGGACCTCTCCATTTGTGCCGCTATCAAATGGTTGGCCGCCCTCTTCAGCAAGTCTTTCAACCAGGGCCCCCGATCATCTGACGGTGCTGGTTCCTCGGACTCGTCGCAAGGCGATACACTCGCAGTGACTCAACTCCGTTCCAACCTGTATGTTTTGGTCGATGTTCGATGGATTCATGAGTCTCACAGGCACTTCCTCACTACAATGCCTGGTAACGCATAATCCAGCCAAATCCGGTCCAAAACCAGGTGCTTGAGCGCTAACCTTCCAGACGCGCCTTCACAACCACTGAACCCCGTTTCTTGCGGGCACAACCACATCCTCCGTCAGGATCACCCTGCAGTTACCCGGATGTTCATTGGGGCTCTGGAGCGTCAACTCGTCTCGATGGAGTCGCAAGACCCCCCTGCCGAAGTCTACCACCGCTTCGTGGCTCCTGAAGGCAACCAGCCCCCGTATCACATCCTGAGCCATCCCCGTGACAAACATCCAGTCTTACGATGCTCCACCCTGGGGTCAATTCCAGCAGGGCCTCCTCCAAAGACAAGGTATCACCAGATGCCGTCACTGGCTGGTACGGCCGATTGGGTTTCCATGACGGTAATCCCTTAGCCACGTCAGGTCTGATTACGGTCACGGCTGCTGCTATATAGTCAGTATCCGGCACAGCTTCCTTTGTACCCAGCCGTCCGCGATAAGTCTATCATCCATTCTCCTGCCGAAAGCACGCAGCATCAATCGACATGATGTTGATACCCCGAGGTACCTCACACTGATACCTATCATTTCCCACCTGCTCGTCGGCTTGATGAGGGCAATCCTTCGCTATTTGCTCCGGCTGGCCACGCACACGCTGCCAAAGCACACCATTTGAATATCTTCGCCGATGTTCCTGGTTTGATCCTCTGTCCCCCTCGTATCGAATACTCCTGGTCTTCGAGGTAAGTGTAGCTAATAGCTTGGCCACCTACATCCTCAACACGGCCGTTAGAGCCTCGTTGATAGTTTTCTAGTCGTCGAGCATCAGATGCTGTCGTATCTCGGCATAGCGCACCCCATGTACAAAGGGTGGGCAACTTCCTGGGACACAACTGGGTTGGAGGTTCAGCAGAGCTTTATTCACCAGGTTTCAGTTGCCAGGGCGAACTCCCGCAGCGTCTGACCTGGCTGTTGCAGCCTTAACTTGAGGTGACTACGATAGACTGCGGTCAAGCGATGGTTCCCGAACCGGTTTTCTAGAGCTTCCCAAATGTCTTCGACACCGGCGTCGGAATCGCATTCAAAACCTCTGCCTGGAGGCTGGCTATAAGCTGCACGGCTTTCTCCTCTGCTGACCATTCCTTGTGGGCGGCGAATTGCCGGCGGAAGGCTTCGAAAGTTGACGTTCTGTCGTGTTTAGATGGTTTGACGCGCACAGATGTTTCGCGTCCTGGTGTCTCGACCTTCAAGTTCCTAAGGTTTTCGTCAAGCGTTTATTCAACCATAGCGTCCAGTTCCTTGGCGCCGCCGTCGACTCTTCATTCCAGGACGCTAAACTGTTTCTGAAATCAACCGTTTGCCAAGGTCTTTCAGCTTTCCGTCGAGGCCCTCCATGCCTTTCTCCACGCCGATCAGTCGTTCGTAAATTTTGGTCGACAGCTCCGTGTTCATGCTGGGAATTTCTGTCTGCATCTTCTCCATTACAGAATCCATCTTCGTCCCCATTTTCTCCATTGCGGAGTTCAGTTATTTCACTTCCCCTCTTGTCCTTCCCGGATATCATTTTCGTCTCCATCTTCTCCATCCCGCATACCATTTTCATCTCCTTCTGCATACCAGATTTCATTTCGTCTCCATTTTCTCCACTCCGGAATGTACATTCCTCATTTCAGATTTCATGATCTGCACTTCATTTAATACGAGGCGTATTCCAAAACCATAACAACACAATCGCTCACGAGACAAGGTTTTTATTGACAGTAATATGTGCCTACATATATACTTTACTTTTCCACATAATCGCCGTTCATATCTATACACTTGCTGTAACGTTGCACAAGCTTCTTTAACCCCTCGTCATAGAAGTCTGCCGCCTGGGACTTGAACGAGTTGGTAACGCTCGTCTTGACTCCATCGTCGATTTGAAATCGTTGTCCACCCAGCCACCGTTTCAAATGCAAGAAGAGGAAATAGTCATTAGGTGACAAGTCGGAACTGTACGGAGGGTGCTCAAAGAGTTCCCAACGAAACTCTTGAATCTTCTCTTTGATTTTGGCAGCGGTGTGTGGGCGTGCAGGAGGATGATGCCAGACAGTTTCCCGTGGCGTCGATTTTGGATCGCACGTCTGAGTTTGGTAAGCGTTGCACAGTACACGCCAGGTGTAATTGTTGACCCACGGTCCATTAAACCAATCAAAAGAACGCCCTTTTCGTCCCAAAACACGGTAGCCATAATTTTGCGGTTCGTGTACGGCGATAGCTTACAATTTTTTGGTTTTGGGTGAACCGAAACGGCGCCACTGCATGTTGTTTCGATTCTGCGTTGGTGTACGCTATCCATGTCTCGTCGCCCGTAACAATGTGGGAAAACAAATCATCTCCATCTTGTCTATAGCGCTCCAAAGACTGCCGTGCACTACTACACATTCGTTGCTCTTTGTGCTGACCGGTGGGCAGTTTTGGCACCCACTTCGCACAAAGTTTGCGATATCCAACTGCTTAATGACAGCCCCGTAAAGTGAGGTTCGAGCAACATTTGGAAATTCATTAGCCAAACCGCTAATCGTCAAACGCCGATCACTTCGAAGTCTTCGGTTTTCACTTGTTCAAGGATGTCGTCCGGTCGAATACTGGGTGTACCACTCCGCCGTTCATCGTGCACATTTGTGCGGCCATTTCGAAATTCTCGACACTAGTGTCGAACGTGTATATCAGTCATTACTCCGGCCCATACACGAGGTATAACTCACGATCGATGTCCGCAACTGAGATCCTTTGGCCAGCAAATCTGATCACACCGCGCACTTCACAACTGGCAGGATCTACGATTGTCGCGGCCATTGCGATCTGCTCTCACCGGCTGGCAAACGCCTACTGCGTCACACCGATACTGCGGTAGGTTCCTCAGGAGTCGGTAGACAGCGCTGCAGGCGTGAAACGTCATTCACGTCTACCATCCGTTAAGTATTGTTCACCGTACCTTAGTTTGAATACGCCTCGTAATTACTGTTGAATCACTTTCTCCGTTGTGACGTTTATATCCAATTCCTGACATCAGATAAACGATGAGTTAATGCGAAACACACTTTGTCATTTAGACACTTAGCACAGCACAGACGTTACATTTGAATCACTTTTGGCACATTGAAACACAACTGTCCGTCGAATCCGGTCACAATTGAACTGCATTGGCACTGTCCACTTCTCACCTTGTAACTTCTTAGGTAACTCAACCAAACTCGGGCAACAGCAGCCCCTTATATAAACCCCGCATACAATGCGGAACTTTTTAGAAGGGGAACCTACTAGAACATGTCGAAACGAATGTTCCGGAACAGGTAAAAAATTTAGATTTATGGATGTACCTTAACCACTGTGGGTCTTAAGAGTTTCATTCTATATTGGGGCGTGAAATACCGGATATTTTGCCCAGAGGTTTCTTTATCACGCTTTAGGTTCTTTTACGTGCCGTAAATCTACGACACGGGACCACGGGCTTTACTTCCCTTCTGAAGGAAGCCATGCTAAGGATTTTTACGCCCGAAAAAAAATCCATCATCCTCCGTCGGGTTTGAGCCCGCGTCCTCAAGAACTAAAGTCTAGCATGGTACCCCCAGACAACAGAGGATGGCCCGGAACAGGTAAGCGGCACATAATGGACTGTTTATATACATTGGCTATTGCTCAGGAAGCCCATTGTTCTGGAGGGGGATTTAGCCATTAGCCTAACCCTTGGCCAGGTAGACGAACCGTAAAGCACTCGCCGCTCGTCTGTAGGTAGCTTAACGCGTGCGGTCACAGTACCATACTTCCTTCAACAAGCATGAAACTAAAAAGCAAATGCTGAATGTGTTACTTTTATTGGCCTGAATTGGTGGAAAAGTATCTCCAAAGCTTTATTTTCTGCAATTTGTGAAATGAATACTCCCCTTATCCAAAATTTTAAAGGGAACAATTGAATGGGTGTAGAATTCAATTCTGTTTAAAGGTTTTTATCTGCTGAATTATATATAGGATTTTTTTTTTTACACAAAACTTTGATAACTCCACTTCCAGGGAGACCATAAAACCATTATTAAATTCAGATTCTTAATCAATGGTATATCAACTTAATGGATACAAAAAATTAACTTAGAATTTGAAAGTAAAAGTAGAATTTATAACTTCAGAATATTTACTCAGATTATTTTCATATAGCTATAGAAAATGTGCTTTTTAAAATGGTACAATATATTATGAATTGGGGGAATCTTCCAATAAATATAATAAATGAAAAATGCTGAAAATTACTGTAAAACACTATAATGTTCGCACAAAACTAACTTTGTCAATTTCTAAACATAAACAATTTACCTTATCAAAGTTAAAATATGTGGATTATCACCATATTACCTGTGTCTGATTTTTTCATACTATGTATTCACAATACCATATCTTGTATAAACATAACATTATGATACCTTACGCATTCACATGGTTTGTCCTTTAGAAGGTTTGCTGTTTTATGGAGGGAGGAGAGAAAGAGAGAAACCACATGGACAAAAGTGGTTTTGGTTTTGAGGACCATCTAGATTTCTCTGCATCTAGACATAATAATTAAAACATTTGCTGGTGCTTAGGTACTCTTTCACCAAATACGACAAGTCTTTGCTTTCTTATTATCATCGTTCATTTACTCAATGACTTACATAAATAGCAAAAAAAGAAGCCTTTTTAAGCATTTGTTACTTTCTAATCATAAATTTTCTTTCTTCTCATGCTGTTTCCTTCCTTACCTTTATTCTTGTTTCTTAATTGCTAATTACTTAAAATGTCAACACTTTTATCTGAATTGTTTTACTTGTAAAGAGATACAGTTTATGAAGGATACACAGTTCACAATTAATATGTGCTGGCTCTCCAAGTATCTGACTACCTGCTGCAACAGGTAATCGTAAACTGAATGGCTTTATAGGTCGAGGACTAGCCACAGGTTGATGGTAGGTTACAAAACCATCTGATTCTCCTGGCATGTTGATGTCAAATAACATTGAAGTCTATAAACAAAAATGAAAAAAACTGTAACATTGATACTAAATATATCACTCATTATGTCAATAGAGAGCAATGCTTAATACTTAAAAAAAGTTACCTTGGAAGCTTGATGATGTACAACAATAAGATTATCAACCACATTAACTGCAAATCTTCCTGTCATATCTAGCCTCAAAATGTGGCTCTTCTTTGCTGTCAGCATCCTAGAAGAGGATTGAAAGCATTTCCATTACCAGAATTTCACTGGTGGATTACCTATGTCAACAAGATTAAGTAAAGACACTACTATTTAAGTCTCTGCATTTTTATGACATTCACTCAACTTCAGTTGCTAAGGTATTTTGATTCATAAATTAAAAACATTAAAAATGTGGAGTTTTACTTTAACAGAAAGGTACTGTTAACCAAAAGAACAATTTCAAACCTACATTTGAAATAAATAAAAACTATACATACATATGAAACAAATTCTGGTTGCAACAGAGTAAAATCTAAGAATAAATCTAATGTGTATCATTCACTTTTCATATACCTGCATTATAATTCCTGAAAAGAAAGGAAGGATGTTTAAAAATGTTTCACTTGTTAATTGTTACTAGAGAACTGAAGGAAGTTTTTGCATTGTGGAGTTATATCCTTGATTCACTCTTGGCATTAATAAATGTGTGCATGATATTTCTGTTGGTCCCATATTTTGATGTTATTGGTTTGTTGGTATCAATTTAAATGACATTCCTTATATCATGATAACAACTGGACACAGCATAAAAATACAATTATTTACCCAGGAATAGTTGAAGGATATCTTTAGATAAAGCAAAATATTAATTGACCAGACACATTCCCACAGTTCTTACATGCTGTATGGCATTACAGATTCACATTGTATGATGGGACTCCAAACGCTGATGATTTGGAACTTCCAATCTTCTTTGTTTTGGGCTTCATTTTCCCAATTTACTGCTAATTTTGTACCAAAAACTTTCTATTGGACTGGTCAACTTTTTCCTGGACATTGCAGTCGTTTAAAATACATTTGTAAAAACTATTCAGCTGTGAACTTGCAACTGTGACATGGTTTTGCTAATAAATTAGGTTTTATCATAGCACACATAAGATACACTTTTTCACAGTATGTTGACTGATCCCTCAACAATGTATTTACCTGGCCCTTCAGACATGATGAATCCCATAGAAGACTACAATCCCATTGAATGGCAAATGCCTAGCAAAATACAGTGGAATTTTGGCAGTTATGTTGAAAGCAAACAAATATTTATACTGCAAAAGAAAGGTACTTGAATAATTTGTAGTATGGACTACACAGCACCAGGTAAAGCTCTGTTTCAAAAATTAAATAGTCTAACATTACCTTGTGAATATATATTCCTGCTCATGTGCTTTTACATTAATAATTAAGAATGTTTCACTGGAAATATAAACATACATAACAAACACCAGGAAAACAAATCTGCACAGACCCCTGACTTGTTACCAAAGAGATGTTCACTATAAATGTGTTAAAGGTGTTCAATGCTCTCCCAAAATTGTCATCTGGAGATAAAACAAGTATAAGTCTGCTCTTATAGAATATTTGTGCAACAAAGCCTATTATGCCATAAAGGAATTTATAGATGAATAACAAGGAAAAGTAATTTCAGAATCACTCAGTCAATGGGTGGTATGAATAAAAGTGAGATGCATCTTAACAAGATGCCAGCAGCAGAAATGAGATGCTGGTAGGTTTGAGACGTGTCTCAATAATTTTGCATGAATAAAAATGTCTCCTCTGAAGTGACATACACTCATGTACGTGTTACTAGCTGTACATAAACAGCTGTGCAAGGTTGTTTGTTGCATGTATGAGTAAAGCCATGATTTCAGTTTAAGAGGTTGGAATGGAAGAAGAAACACTACATTTCCAATCATGTTTCCCAAATATTTTGAAGAGCCATTTAATGAAATGGTAATTGCCACCAAATAAGAGAAGGAAATCTATTGCAATTGCTGGAAGTAAAACAGATTTAAAAGAAAAACTTGACTTGGATTATAATGGAAATCTATTTTTCTAGGAAAATAAATAAACATGAAAAGCAGAATAAAACAAAAACAGATGTTTTAGAAAGGGTAACAAGCCTATACATAATAAAGAATGCAAAAAAAAATCCTTGGATCTGATAGGACAAAGAAATCCTTCTATGAAAATGGTAAAAGGTAAGAATACATTTTTACGTGTCTATTATTCATTCAGTTACTTTTACATACTATAAGATTAGGAGTGCTTCATGGTGTTCAGGTCTGACAGTCGTGATGTAAGTCTTGTATTGTCAAAACAAATGACAATGAAACAACCTAATTTTATTGTTAAACATACAAAGTTATGACTAATAAAACACATGCCATAAAAGACAAGAATGATGACAAAAGTGAACAATTCACCTCTATGTATTAATTTGAATTTATTTTCCAATGATTATATAATGTACAATTTCTAATACAAATTATTATTATTACTACTATTATTATTATTATTATTATTATTATTATTATTATTATTCCCACTAAAAATAGGGGGGGAAATCTTAATAACTACTCTCAATATCATCTTTGTAAAGCTGCTTGCCTAAATATATTTGGTCCCAATACACACAACTTTAGATTATTTGTGTATTAGTGACCATAATTATATTATGTATCCATCCCTATTTACATTTAACCACCCTATTATTTCTTCTAACACTACCCCACCTTCCCTCTCCCTCTTTCTTGGCCATTTCTCTCTCACTTTAGCTAAACAGTTTCATAAACCCTTTATATTTTTTTCTGCTCTTACAGCTAAAATTTTCCTAATTAAAATTTTGGCAGCTAAATTACTCCATTTTTGTTGTCATGGTTTTACTCTTCATGCTTTTGTTTGATTACAGTGTAATACATAATCAGATGTTTAGGTCATGTCTGTCCCATTACAATTGTACCTATACTCAGCAAAGTTGTTGAATCCTGTATTTTGATCCAACTTTACAAATATTTTTCAATAAATAATCTTCTAGATGACAAGCAGTTTGGATTCAGAAAGGAACTATCAACTGAAAAAGCAGTAGAATGCTTAATCATAGAAATCTTAAAAAAGTTTGAAGACAAAGAGACAACGGAGCTATCTTGATAGATTTAACCAACGCTTTCAAATGTATTTCACATAATATCTATTTGATAAACTTTTTTATTATGGAACAGGAGGTGCTGAATTAAAATTATTAATATCCTATTTGGAAGAAAGAAAGCAAATGTTTTTTGTTAATAATGAGAAATCCAACTTAGAAACTGTAATAGCAGGCGTACCATAAGGATCTGTACTGAAACATTCTTTTTTACTTTCTCTACTACGTATAGTAAGTAGGGGAAGTATTGTATTCCACCCAAAAATTCGATACCGAGATTTCACCGGAAATATATGTTTTGAGACCCCCGAATCCAAAAAAAGCATTTTTGGAAACATGTCCGTGTGTGTGTCTGTGTGTCTGTCTGTCTGTCTGTGAACAGCATAACTCAGAAATGAACAGTCGGATAAACACCAAACTTGGTATTTAAGTTCAGTATCTTCCAGAGATGCGACACGAAGGTTTTCAAGAAAATCCCCCACCCCAGATTACCCTTTACATGGAACATTTTTCAAAAATTTTAATTTTCTCAAAAACGGCTCTAATAATTTTGATTAAAATATCATATGTTTAAGATATTTTTATGACAAATAAAATGTATATCTTGAATTTTCCGGGAATGTCTCCAAAAGTATTCTTCATTGTGAACGACCTTTGCATAACTGGTAAACCATAAGAGATAGACAACTTTTACTACACAAAAAATGTAGATCGCATTAAAATACACAATTTATGTCATATACATTTTTTTTGTTGAGTGAACCATTTTCGAGATATTCCTTGTTATTCCCTTAAATTTTTCAATACTTATTTTCTCAAATGGGAATTCGTTATTCATTTTTTTGTCTTGGATATGCAAAGAGTATTAATCTGTGGGAAAGGGAATGGTGCTGCACCTAGCAACCAGGTATTAAGAGATATGTATGTGCTTAAAGGCTACTATATTTCCAAATTGCCCTTGTAAATATATTATCCCCTTACATCTACAAGAAAATTAGCAATAAGATAGTCTGAAAATGATTATCTCAATTAACATGAAGTAGATGGAGAATAAGCGTTTGTAAAAATAGTTTGTACAAGAGTAGAGAAAGTCATGTGAGTGTAACACATCAGATTTTTTAATATATGTAAATGATTTAAAATTTAACATACCTTGTACTTCTATTCTATATGCAGATGATACCACTCTACTGAATATTAACAAAGATATGGATATTCTCAATCAGCAAATGAACTCATCTACAGAAAGTGCAAAAATTTGGTTCTCCCTAAATAACTATGAATGCAGTAAAATCTAATAACATACTGTTTACATTACAACACAATTATATTAAGAATTCAGTGAAACTGCTGGGATTGCATTTAGACACTCGGTTAACATGGAATATACACACTTTCTAACTTTTCAAAAAGCTTGCACGAATATGATAACTTTTACGTAAAGCCAAGATGTGCTACTCACTTCCTATTATGCGTTTTTTTCATTCTCAGGCTTTGAGGAAACTGTGCTACATCAAAAAAAGTATTTGTATCGCAAAAGAAAACTATTAGATTAATGGTAGAATTACGACCACAGGAAACATGTAAACCTAGCTTTAGAAAGCTCAAGATAATGACATTACCTTCGTTATATATATTTAGTAATATTATATGTGTCAAAGAAAATATGAATCAATTTGTAAATCGTTCCACTGTACATAATGCTAACACTAGATGTAAATTCGATTTAGACACATCACACAACCAATTAAACAATCGTATCAATAGCCACTACTACCAACAGCTAAAGCTTTTTAATAAACTTCCCCTCAATGTAAGAGAACTACCATTGAACAGGTTTACCTTCTCAGCAAAAAAAATGGTCCAAACAAATAGCATTTTACTCTGTAAATGAATATATGGGGTGTAATATTCACACCTCAGAATTTATGTATTTGCAAATATGTTCCTGACAAAACTTATAGCTTTATGTAAATGTTTAATGATGATGATGATGATGGTGGTGGTGGTGGTGGTGGCGGCGGTGGTGGTGGCGGTGGCGGCGGCGGTGGTGGTGGAGGCGGCGGCGGCGGCGGATGCGGCGGTGGCGGTGGCGGTGGTGGTGGCGGCGGCGGTGGCGGTGGTGGTGGCGGCGGCGGATGCGGCGGTGGCGGTGGCGGTGGCGGATGCGGCGGCGGATGCGGCGGTGGTGGTGGTGGTGGTGGTGGCGGTGGCGGCGGCGGATGCGGCGGCGGATGCGGCGGTGGTGGTGGTGGTGGTGGTGGTGGCGGTGGCGGCGGCGGCGGATGCGGCGGATGCGGCGGTGGCGGTGGCGGTGGTGGTGGCGGCGGCGGTGGCGGTGGTGGTGGTGGTGGCGGTGGCGGTGGTGGTGGTGGTGGCGGTGGTGGTGGTGGTGGTGGTGGGGGTGGGGGTGGGGTGGTGGTGGGGTGGGGTGGTGGTGGGGGTGGAGTGGTGGTGGCGGTGGTGGTGGTGGTGGGGGTGGGGGTGGGGGTGGTGGTGGCGGTGGCGGCGGCGGCGGTGGTGGTGGTGGTGGCGGCGGATGCGGCGGCGGCGGCGGTGGCGGTGGTGGTGGTGGTGGGGGTGGAGTGGTGGTGGCGGTGGTGGTGGTGGTGGGGGTGGGGGTGGGGGTGGTGGTGGCGGTGGCGGCGGCGGCGGTGGTGGCGGCGGATGCGGCGGCGGCGGCGGTGGCGGTGGTGGTGGTGGTGGCGGTGGCGGTGGTGGTGGTGGTGGCGGTGGTGGTGGCGGCGGCGGATGCGGCGGCGGTGGTGGTGGTGGTGGTGGTGGTGGTGGTGGTGGCGGTGGTGGTTATTATTATTACACAATGAAAAGCTATATTTACTTCTCCACACACTGGACATTTCGAAATCTTTTTCATGTTTGATCTCTTAAATTCACGACTACAATTCTTACCCAAACAAACCCTTCTCTACCTGCTTTATCACAAATCTCTATATATTTGTCCCCGTCCCATACTGTTTTTATTTCCCTATAGAGCCTCAAAGAACCCTTTTCTCTCATACCACCAAATATCTCTTGTCACTCAATATGCTTAGTCTTAGGCTTAAATATTTCCAAAACCCTTTGTTTTGATACCCCTATTAATCCATGACTCTCCCATCCTGGATTAATTACTAGCTGAATTTTCAGGAACCATGATCCTTTCCACTTACATTTCTCTTGAACAAAGGAGCTTTCTTTAACAGTATCACTGTCCTCCAACGTGGAAATTTAATATAGGTCTCCTAAACTGCTGAATTAAACTTCACCTGTTGTTTCGGGAAGAAAACATGCTAGCCACTGCACATTTTCTTGTTTAAATCTATAAGTTTGTTATAATTTACTTCATCAGAATCCCTCTGAGTTTTATAAAGCTTCCTTCTGCACTTAGGAAACACCAAAACTAGTACCAAATCTGCCATAATTTATTGCATGAACCAGTCATCTCATTTGTTAAGTCAACTACCAAGGTGACTTAACAAATAATTGGTAGATGCATCTCATGACACAGCTCTGTTTTATTCATTCCAAAATCAGAGATGCATCTCATTAAGTAAGCAAGCAAGGCATTGGTCGCGATGAAGGTCAGGTCCAGGTAGAGTCGTCAGTTTTATTCATATGAATGTGAGACACATCTTGCAAATTGCATGTTTTAAGATATCTTTAACTTTTATTAATACCGCCCAATGTATCTCTAGTACAGCATTATCCTTTAAAGCTAGTTCACCCATGTCAAGTGATTATATTTAATCTCTTTTTAGATACGGATATGAATCGACTTCCAGCAGCGGCTGTAAATCTTATAATTTTTAACTCTTAATTGTTTTAAGGCTTCTTTAAAACATAAACTTAAATTCTATAAATCCTTTACCTTTAAAAGTTGTACTTTGAATTATACACCTGAAGCATCAGTAGTAAAATAAGGGCACATTCTACAGTCACCACAAATCATGTTGGTTTCCTTACATATGCTCTTTTTACAGCATACCAAACACTTCTGGAACGGATGCAAATTTGTCCCAGTAGACAGTCTTCTTTTAGGGAAGTGTTTTATTACTAATCTAAGGTTGGCAGTGGCTTTAGACTTTTTACTCCCTATGTGTACAGGCTACTGAATTACACTGCAAGCAAATAAAACACGAAATTCCAAATACTTTTCCCTCCTTCCCATGAGTTTACAGCTCTCCAAATTACAACACAATTGCATATGATAATGTCCAACACGTGACAAAATAGCTTTTAGCATCATTTTACAGTTTTTCATATAGAGGGATATGCCTGCAACACCTGATCCACTAAATCAACACTGCCCACATTCATACTGTATTCATGTATATCAGGCTTGAAAGTTGTCATTTTGGTTTTGGCATCTAGCTTTCCTGTGTTATTCGACAAAATTTTGGAAATGCAATTAGAAAAACCTGTAACTACCCTTCTATCAAGCAAGGTAGGTCAAAGGTGGAAGCTGATGCAACTCCCATTTCCCCTCTCTTTAAAGCCTACACATTCATATCTTTTGACCACTCAGTACACTTTGAATGCATTATTCTTTTATACAAAGCAACTTAGGAGAGCTATATCAGCTATCTACACAGTCCAACTGAGATCAAGCAGGTGTATAACTACGGTGCCAGATAACCCAGCTGTGATGCTGGAGTCCCTTTACCAGTGTAAATGCAGCTATCATAGATTTACTTTCACTAAGATCAAAGCTCTTTTGGTTTTGATACATTGCTTCCAAGTAGCCCTTCCAGAGCATCAAGCTTTCATCAAGTAACCTTTACACTAGGGATGTAATTTTCTTTGAATTTTGAAATAAGGTAATTAAAAATAGATCTAATTTTATGCATTTCTGTGCTGGTTAATTGAAGAAACTACAATTTAGATGAAGACCTTTGACATGCATTTTCCAAAGAATGGAGTTGATAGCATGTCTAATCTAGGTTCTCTGAATATCATCACCCATGAGAGTAGGCTGCCAAGTAGTCTGTTCCATCTGACCTCTTCTGAATCATACTTTTATATCCAAATTTTCCTTTTCAAGTCAGATCTTCGCACTTTACTCTATATACATTTGTTTCTGAGAACTACTAAAACCATGTGTGAGCAGGACTGTACTCTGAAAAAGTATCATTTTGTGCACTAATGAATTCCATAACCCTGTCTGTGCACTAATACCAGCAGGAAAAAAGTCACTTTCATTTTCACTGCTGCCCACAACACCAACTTCAAAATCGGAAAACTCACTGTCACGTACACAAATTTTTTCACTGTTCTAGAAGTTATTTCAGAAGCGCCAATACTTCCTACATGACCTTATTTAGAAGCTTCATCACCACGATTAAAATTGGGAATAATACGTTTGTAATTCCTACCCAAGATAAT
The DNA here is from genome assembly GCA_030765065.1 of Deroplatys truncata. Taxonomy (NCBI): domain Eukaryota; kingdom Metazoa; phylum Arthropoda; class Insecta; order Mantodea; family Mantidae; genus Deroplatys; species Deroplatys truncata. The sequence continues at coordinate 902,575 of CM060980.1, forward strand.
CTTGCCTCATTAGTATTTAGCTGAAACGCAAATATACACAAAATACAACCATATCGTTATGTGGTACCTGTAAAAGATTTTAGTATCAAGCTGCATATCTATCTCAGCAGCTGAAAGCTGTATACCTGACCTGAGCATAAGCTAATTATGCTAAAAACACAATCATATTTAGTTTCAACCTCATCTAGCATGTATATATACAACCTATTTGTGTGACAAGTCAAACACTTCTCTCCGCTATGCACCGTGTGTTATGTACAATACAAATAGAGAGCTTGAAAAGCAGAACTGAGTTGCTAAGAGCTGTTCGCTTGTAATCAAAACAACATTCAAGAGGAAAAAGTAAGAACTCTTTTAGCTCCATAAACCGGAATCAAAGAGACGTAAAATAAACTCCAAAACTGAAACTTTATTATGCATTTTGTAAATAAATAAAGGCAGTGATGCTTGTTGTCATTTGTGCATAACATTTAATATCATATAGTTCAGTTTTTGTATCAATAAAAAATAAGCAGAATATAAAGTTTGTTCGGCAAAGCAGAAATTTAAATTACAGGTCTATTTAAATATGTCAATCTGCTTATTTGGTATCTGGGAACAGCCAGTGCAAATTTAAACAGCCATCGGGCAATGGGTTAATTAGATCATCTCAAATATTGCATTACTGTAAACAGAATTCTTAAATTAATTGACCTTTGCTGTAAATAAATATTTAAAGTGACCATGTATTTCCTATGCAAACTGATTCTCTTCTAACACAGTATTTCAACTACTACACTACTATAACATAATCTTAAAACTAGGTGACATATGTCTGAAAATACTTAACAGTGACAATTTAACAAGAACATGTATTTCTATGCTTTTTGTTGCATTTTCATTGACAGATTATTTAAAATACTGCACTATACTAATGAATCTTATGTAAATAGCCATGGCACTATAAAATTGTATTTCTATGTCCCTATCCTACCTATTTCTCCATGGGAACAGCACAAATTAAAGTTCACCTGAAAACCCAACCAATCTCCAAACAGCATTCCTTCGGGACAGTTCTTTCTTTCAAGGCACCATTTCCATCTGCTTTTGGTGGCCAAATTATTCAGTAAATGCTTACATATTGCATAAAACAAGTGGAAACCTGCTCCTTAAGGGTAAATGGAGATAGTTTGCACTCCAATATTATTGTTAGCCTTAGCTTCATGCTAAACTGTCTTCAATGCTGGTATTTCTACTGGCTTTTGTCAGTGTCCAATTTTTCAGTCAATTCTAAGTGAATGTTTCTTAGTCAACCACTGGAGCAACATCCAACATCGTTTATAACATATTACTTTTTTATGTGCATTTTTTACACATTTAATGAGTTAAAATTTCTCTCTGAAGCCTTTGAACAGCCCAATAACCTGCTACTTATTTATATTCAAACAGATTTATAACACAAATTCAGGGGTGCACTTTTCATAATGATTTCCCCAAGGACATTCAATTGTTTACAGTTCCATTGCTACATTGTCTTTTCCAGCGAGGGTAAATTGTACTGGAAGCTCATTAAATGTTCAATCCCTTTAAGCTTTTTGTCACTAATTTTTGAGCAACTTCCCTTACAGCATTTGTAGGCTGGAGACCAACTCAAATTATTTTGATGTTATAAATGACTTTATTTTGCACAAACAGCCTTACTAAGAAACGTGGTAAGTTCTGGATGTGTGCATCTAGAGACCTCCCATTATCTTAGAATAGTCGTGCTAGTCTACATAAGTGAGCAATATGTTTAAAGCTCTCCTTTTATTAAGGATGTCATTAAATATTTTTGCAAGAACTTCGAAATATGAACTAATCCCTAGATTGTGAATTACAATGAGAAGTATAAGCTCAACATGTAGTAGTTTAAATCATAACTAACGGTGAAAATTCCATGCACTATAAATTCCCAACATATGCATTATCAAGTGAAAAATACATTAAAATATGCACTATCATTTTTGTTCCCAATTCATTAATTCACCTCCCTTTTTGCACAGTTAACAACTAACAACATTTCTAAACTTTTTTCTGTGAGGTTCCTGTGCTTATCAGTCAAAATATTTTTGTAGGCAGAAAATGACTCTCAAGATATAGGTGCAAATTTGAATGAACATATTTGTGACAGTGTCATGTCAAGTTCATGCTTTCACCACCTTCTTCACTGAACAAAAGAATCTGTAATCTGGGTTCCTACTTATGACACTGTCCAGTTTGTTCTACTCCCACTTTCCCTTGGGCATGACTGAGGAATCGATGGAATTCCTCAACAATTGACATTGTGTCTACATATGGCTTCTAATTTTGTTATCGTAGAGGGCAATTTATAGAAGTGTAAATTAAGTCCTGCTGCACATTTTTGCATTCAAATGCTGCTTGTGCATCTCCAATACATATGGCAAGAAACTGTTTACTACCTATATGAGAATACCAGTATCGGGTAGCTTGGGTTGTTTTGTGAGAGAAGAAAAAAGGTTTAAAGTAAGAGTTCAGTGAATGTGCGATTTCTACACAAAAAGTGGATTGTATGTGCTGATATTTTTACAACCCATCAAGCACATGAGCTAGTTTTCCATCCCTCTGCAAGTTTGTTGTCAAGAAGGACATAGTACAGCCTCTGGTTGTTTGGCATGTTCAAGATAGCACAATGCAGAGCGCCAGAGTATGCCATTGGCTGAGCAATTAGCCAACAGTGAGGCGGCAGCACTAGGATTGGGAATTATTCACCTTCCTCCAGGCCCGCTTGGGATGGCATGAGACAGTGAGATGCTGGAAGATAGCTCAACAGGTAGCAAGCAAGGTGGGAAACTCCGGTGCATCATGAATATGAACGGCCGTTGCAGTGCAATACAATGAGACGCTCCGTAATTCTGATCAAAAACATGGAAAGGGCACGGAATATCAGTATTTACCTGGCAACAATAATATCAACAAAGTTAATTGCAAATGTAGAAATAATGGCAACAATGTGGATGCAAATTTGGAAATGAAGAGGCACCTAAGGATACAAATCTAGACAAGATGAAGAAAGAGGAAGTGAGAGAGAAGATAATATCATTACAACAAATAATTACTATCCTATGAAAAGATTTACAAGCGGCAAACAAAGAAATAATGCATCTTCGAGAAGAAAATAAAAGGAAAAAAGATGCATTGAAAATGGTATGCAACAAGATGGACACTAATTGGTAAACACCTCGGCGGCACTCTAATGATGCAAAAAAGTGTCCAAATGGACCGATAGTTGAAACAAGGAATAGATTTTCCTGTCTCTCAATCTTGGGCAATGAAGAGAAGCTAAAAACACAGCAAGAAAACAGGTCAATGAATCAAACAAACACACACGGGGCAAAGCAGACAAATCTGAACAACCAGCTGAAAATTAAAATTGTTGCAGACAGTCATGGAAAAGAAATAAGTGGAATTTTATCCACAAAAATGCGGAACATCGTGTAGAGCACCAATAGGAGAAGTGATAAGAAGTCACAAACAAGAATGTGCAAACTAACCTCCAAGGATGACGTGGTGATCATTGGTGAGACAAATGACATAGACTATGGTAATACAACCAGTGTAAAAAAGAATCTACTCAAGTGTTTACCAAATCTAAAGCATACAAACGTAACAGTGGTAAATCTACCTATCAGATATGCTTTAGGGCATAATTCGTACATAAACAAAGAAATGAAAAAATGCAACAAAATTATAGAGAAGATTGGTACGGCGTTAATAACGTAAGTGTAGTGGATATAAGTGATTTACATCGTGATCTACATACGAGACGTGGACTGCATCTCAATAGGAGAGGTAAAAACAAACTGGCAACGAAAATACTGGAGGTTTTGAAGAAGAGGAAGGACAAGAATTGGAGCAATCGACAGATGGTGGAACAATATCTCATATATTCCAAAGGCAGTAGATAAGATTAGACTTATTGGTCAAGACAATGAACTTGACTTTAAAATAGGGTATATTAATGTGCATGGGATGGGCAAAAAACATCAATTAATGAGTTTGCTACTGAAAATGCATTTGATGTTATTTGTTTAAGTGAGCATTGCTGTCAAAGCAATGAAATATCGGGTTATAATTTAGAGGACTATTGTCTTGTAAATTACTACTGTAGGGATGAACATATGTGAATGAAAATCTAGTACCAATATGTAGCAAACTGGAGCTCAAACCAGTGACTACAGAAACTAATTTCGAGGCCACATCTATAATTATTCAAGAGTACAATATAATAATAGTGTCACTGTATAGATCACGCAATGGAGACTCATTTATAGAAAAGTTGGAAGATCTATTAAATTTCATCACCAGACCGAGATGGAAACATATAGTATAGTCATAGGTGGTGATGTAAACTCACATTTCCATGTATCAGTAAATAAAAATAGTGTCAATCAACTTAAAATTATACTCAAGCAATTTAATTTGAATTACACTAATAATAAAGCTACTAGAGGTACAGCCTGTTTAGACAACATTTTTACAAACATAAACCTTGACTGTGTTACATGTGAAGTAGTAGCTTTCGCACTCTCAGATCATGATGGGATAAACATTAAAAATCTAAAAGCAATAGGTAACTTGACCTATGAATAATGATAAAAGAGAATCTCTGTGTAATATTAAATGGAATGACTTACTCTGCAAATCACATCTTAGTACAATATGGACAGTGGATGTAATATTTCTTCAACATCCTTTTAAACACGTTTAACATGTGCATACCACAAATAAAATGTAAAGTTAATACTGTGCAACAAAACAAAGTAAGAAGGAAGCTAAAATGAAACAAAAAGTATTGATGTATCTAAACCTTGAAACATTCAAGATACCACTTATGAGGGCTAGAGATCAGTATAAACAAGATGTATAATATCAATAGAATCGAAACAGAAGCTGGAACATAATGCAATAACTAAGGTAAGGAAAACAGAACTTAATAATTTTTTTGTAAAATCTGTCAAAGAGATTAGAAATAATATAGTACAACCAATTGAAACAGTCTCTGAAACAAAATGAATGGATACATGGGAAATATTCAGGGAGGTTTTGGTTTTTGTCCTGTAACACCTGAACATATTTTAACCATTGTAAATAGTGTTAAATCATCTGAAAGTACTGACATCTATGACCTATCTACCAACCTGTTAAAAAAAATTATTGATTGTATTGTATTTCCACTTACGTATTGTACAAATAGATGTTTGACAGATTCACTAAAACTCACAAGAGTAGTACCAATTTATAAAAAGGGAGACAGAAAACATCCTACTAGTTATCATCCAATATTCTCTAAAGTGCTAGAAAAGGTTATGTAATTACCATGAACAATCACAATTTGGGTTCATAAAAGGCAGACACCATTGTCTCCCTTGTTAAAGAAGTTCTGCAAGCACTTGAAAATAAAAAACTAGCAATAGCAAGCTTTTGTGACCTAAGCAAGGTGTTTGATTGTGTAGACCATGTCCATCTGTTAAGTAAACTTGGTATAGGAGATACACCCCTAAAAATGATAAAATTGTTTCTTGACCATAGAACACAGGTAGTTTGTATTGGATAGGAAACATCTGAACACCTAGAAATTAAATATGGCATTTTCCACAGGGTTCGATTCTTGGACCACTGCTATTCACAGTAATCATTAATGATCTGCCTTCCTTCATAGATATACATACTGTTTTATATGCTGATGACACAACTTTTCTCAACAGAATATAGCAAACTAACAGAATTGGCAGAAAATACCCTGACGCAAGCGGATGTATGGTTAAGGGCCAATGGGTTTCTACTTAATAATAGTAAAACACAGCAAGTTATATTCAGTTTAAAGAATATACCACCGTCAACGTAAAATTCCTGGGCGTAACTGTTGACAGTAAACTAACCCGGGCCCCCCCACATTAAGTGTATCTCAACAAAACTGTCTAGAGTCATTTACCTAATAAAAGCTTAAAATACCAAGTACCAGATGCGTATATAAAGCCTGCTTATTTTGTCTTTTTTCATAGCATAATATCCTATGGCATTCTGCTATGGGGAAGTGGCAGCCATGTGACCGAAATAGTGACATTACAAAAAAAAAATTGTTCGTATAATCTCCAATGCTGACAAATGAGAACACTATAAACGTTTATTTATTAAGAGATTGCTGACGAAAGGCGGACGGAATCGGACATGTTAAACGCGCGCTCGTGCAAAGGAAAGAATGGGAATCCAAATTGAGGTGTATAGAATTAGAATTGGAACATTTAATGGCTACAGGATTTATAGACAAGCTGGAAATTTAAAAAATTGACCTACGATAATGTCATGGTTCATGTTTGCTATACTGGTACTGCTAGTAATTGGCGGAATAGAGAAAAATCCGGGCCTGGGGACGGAACAAGATATTAAGAGTATGCTTAAAGGAATTGCAGAAGATATAAAAAATATAAAAGGAATGGAGAAGAAAATTGATGAGAAGATAGATGGAAAATTTGAGGAGCTGTAAAATATGTGGGGAAAATCTGAAGGAGAAGTAAATATGGAATTGGCTGAATGCAAGAGAAAAATTTTATACTTGGAAAAAACAGAAGAAGGAAAATGAATGTGATAATAATTTTTGGAGTCAAAGAATCAAGAGAGATACGAGTTTGGGATCAAATTGAAAGAATCTTACAAGATAAATTGGAATTAAAACTTGGAGGACGGGAAATGAGAGATGTTTTTAGAGTCGGGAAAGAAGGATGAAATCCAAGACCGGTAATCATCAGATGTGCTTCAATGAAAATAAAATGGGCAATTTTATCAAATGCCAAAAAGCTAAAAGGAACAACAATATTTATAGAACAGGATTTTGGGAAGAAAGAGAGAGAAATAAGAAACATTTTACTTCAAGAAATGAAGAAAGCAAGGGCTAAAGGAGAGAAAGCTTTTGTTAGAGGGCTGTATTTATGGATAAATGGAAGGAAGCAGGATATGCGTCAGCAAAATATGAGGTATGTGTCGGAAGAGGGTCAACGAACATGAGTAGAAATACTGGATTCGGAGACAGGCAGATTAAATGAAATGTCATGAGGTGAAGTTAGCACGAGGAAGGGGAAGCGGAAGGCATACGTCACCAAGCAAACAGATTATACCTGAGAAACAGCTGATAGAGGGCACGCGCCTTGGGAGTAACTGCAGGACTGGACGTGTGGAGAGAATCCGGAATCAGTATTATTTTGTCACCTGGAGGGAGCATTATGCAGATGGAAGATTATGCGGGGCAGAAGGCAGAAATGGAAAGGATGACTAGGAGTAGGGCTAAATTACAGGAATTTAGATTTGAGAGAAAAGGTTGTGTATAGGAGAAGGAATTGGGGGTTATATTCTAAATATAATTCTGGGTGGTGGGATAAAGTGAAGAGTAGAGAAATATCTCAAATATTAAATTTAGTGGATGTGATAGGTGTAGTGGTTGTTAAGAAATAATAATGTGGATGTGAGTGATTTTGATTTTTATGGGAAATGTGGTATTAAAGGGGAGAGGATCAGGAGGCTTAGCTTTATTAGTGAGAAAAAACCTTAAAATTAAAGTGAAAGTATATGAAGATTTAGGTGAAGAATTGGTACTCTGGTGTGTTTTAAGTGGTTTTGGGGGAAAAAAAAAGAGTGTGTGTTTCAGCAATATATAACCTGCTAAGTTCCTCAGAAACCACATTTATTTAACAAGTTAACACAAAATTTGGAGGAAATATCAATTAGGGAGGTATACAAACATTTTATAATAATGGGGGATTTCAATGCAAGCGTGGGGGAAAGTCAAATACAGTTAATAGATTTTGAAGCAGAGTTTACTGGAATAGCAAGAGAGAGGGATAGAAGAAGGAGCAAAGACAAATGTATTAATAATGAGGGAAATAAATTAATTGACTTTTGTGAAGAATGTAATTTGGTGTTGTGCATGATGCGGTAATTTGTATCACAAATTACTTAAATGTAAATAATGATTGTAATATGAATATGCATTTTTATGTGACATTGATTTCAGATGTTTATTAATTGTAATTATTATTGGAAAGTAAATTTATAACGCTTTACTGAAACTGTCAATAATAGCGCAATAATGCAGCGAGGGGGTGAGCTGTTTATCATTACTGGGAACAAGGAAGTTATGTAATGTTTCGCGCGTTTTCGGTAGAACCTTCTAGAATGTTTCCCTAAAAGCAATATGTATTCGTGGTTGTCATTGGATATTAAAATAGACGCTAATGTTGGCGCGTTTTATTAGCCAATAGCAGTTCATTTATAATCTTTAGGCATGTCGAGGAGTGGGAGTATATAAAGCCAGGTCCGAGGTAGATCACCCCCCCAGTTCAACAAAATTCTCAATACATTACACGTCGGTCGCTCAGTTAATAAAAATTCCTAGCACATTACACGTCGTCAGTCAGTCCTTCAGTTCGTCAAGTTACACGCAGCAGAATTACGAGAATCTAAAGTATTATACAGTTAAATATACACAAAGTTGAAGTACGTGAGTTAAAAGTGATAAGTAAGAAGTTATTACAAACAGTTTCAGTTTGGCGAGTATCTAAATCAATATGTAAAAGTGTTAGTGAACGTGTTCGACAATAAAAATTATATAACAAATTTCTTCATTAAGTGTAATTTCTGGATAAAAGATTCCTTTCCGCTTCACAACCTGTATAGAGATACATGTTCGACCCAAACAGCTAGCCGGAGGACATTTAAAATGAATTATTTCAAAAACTGATGCAAATTGCTACGCCAGATGGAGCTACAAACTAAACAAATGAATGACGTCACAAGATGGCAACGCATGAAGTAAGCAGCACAATATAAGATCTCCAAGTTCTAATAATTTACGTAAAAACATATTACGTAAGCACCATCTCTCGCAAATTGGCTCCCAAATGTGGGGCTACAATTAATGTTAAATAAATACAACAGCAATACTATTTCATGCAATGGAGTTAAAGGAAAAGATGACGTGGGCGAGTTTACATTTATGAACACAAATGGGCAGAGTGTGATAGATTATATTTTATATTCGTTAGAATTAGATGAATATTGCATGGATTTTGAGGTGTTGAATATACACTATGTGATCAAAAGTATCCGGACACCCCACAAACATACGTTTTTCATCTTAGCTGCATTGTGCTGCCACCTACTGCCTGGTACTCATTATCCGTGATCTCAGTAGTCATTAGACATCATGAAACAGTAGAATGGGATGCTCCGTGGAACTCACGGACTTCGAACGTGGTCAGGTGATTGGGTGTCACTTGTGTCAGAAGTCTGTACGCAAGATTTCCACACTCCTAAACATGCCTAGGTCCACTGTTTCTGATGTGATAGTGAAGTGGAAATGTGAAGGGATATGTACAGCACAAAAGCGTACAGGCCGACCTCATCTGTTGACTGACAGAGACCGCCGACATTTGAAGAGGGTCATAAAGAGTAATAGGCAGACATCTATCCAGACCATCACACAGGAATTCTAAACTGCATCAGGATCCACTCCAAATACTATGACAGTTAGGCATGAGGTGAGAAACCTTGGTTTCCATGGTGAGCAGCTGCACAAAAATGCCAAACGATGCCTTGCTTGATGTAAGGAGCGTCAAGATTACACGATTGAACAGTGGCAAAACGTTGTGTGGAGTGACGAATCACAGTACACAATGTGACGATCCGATGGCGGTAGGGTGTGGGTATGGCAAATGCCCGGTGAACGTCATCTGCCAGCATGTGTAGTGCCAACAGTGAAATTCGGAGGTGGTGGTGTTAAGGTGTGATTGTGTTTTTCCTGGAGGGGGCTTGCACCCCTTGTTGTTTTCAGTGGCACGATCACAGCACAGACCTACATTGATATTTTAAGCACTTTCTTGCTTCCTGCTGTTGAAGAGCAATTCGGGGATGGCGATTGCATCTTTCAACATGATCAAGCACCTGTTCATACTGCACGGGCTGTGGCGGAGTGGTTACACGGCAATAACATCCCTGTAATGCACTGGCCTGCACAGAGTCCTGACTTGAAACCTATAGAACACCTTTGGGATGTTTTGGAACGCCGACTTCGTGCCAGGCCTCACCGACCTACATCGATACCTCTCCTCAGTTTCGCACTCCATGAAGAATGGACTGCCATTCCCCAAGAAACCTTCCAACACCTGATTGAAAGTATGCCTGCGAGAGTAAACGCTGTCATCACAGCTAAGGGTGGGCCAACACCATATTGACTTCCAGCATTACTGATGGAGGGCGCCACAAACTTGTACGTCATTTTCAGCCAGGTGTCCTGATACTTTTGATCACAGTGTAGTTACCTCTAGTAACTATTTTTCAATAAGAGCTGTATTTAAAGGTCCAATGGTGGAAAAAGTAAATCTTAATTATTTAGAACAAGAAGGAATTAAAATTCAAAACTATAAATGGAGAGATATGGAAGCAGAAAGCTTTTTGGGAGAGCTGAAAAAGCAATCAAATAGGTTAAAGCTAATAGATAGGCACCCCAGATTGTCGGTAAATAAAATAATGTAATATCGGTGTAAAAATATTATACTGAGCGGTGTTTAGGGCGGTAAATAAAACTGCTTAACGGTGTTATCTCGTGCAAAAAAAAAGGGGAAAAAACAAAAACACAGTTTAAACTATTTTACTGTGGAACAAAGAGCACCTTACATGTAACTTAAAAAAGAGAAGCATGAAAATATTTACATAGTATACATTTCGACTGATTTACTTTGTTAGAGACAAAGCCACCATAAGTTCGGTGTTCTCTGGCTTAAGATTTGTTCTTAAGTTTGTCATGATGTTCCCATATGCACAGAAAAGTCTTTCACTGTCCACATTGGACATGGGTACCCACAATAGTTTCATACACTTCTCACTGAAACACAAGTGGTCACATTGAAGTCCAGAAAGTAAATCCAGTGTGTTCACTTCAGCAGCATCATCTAATTTCTCACACACTATGTTCTTCAGAGCAGCATATCCCTCCTCAAATGTCTTCTCTGGCAAGTCTTGCAGAAAAGGTAACATTCTTCTTGCTTTTCTATAGTTATATCAGTGGATGCCTCATTTGATACTATTTTTCGCACATCAAACAATTTACCTGCAGAATGAATATCATCAGCTGGATCAGCTGACATTAAGGAATTCAGCTTGGTAACTGACTTTATGCCCAATTGCTTGAACTGACTGATAACATAAGACTTCTTGAGGGTTGGCAGTCTCTGAAGAAGACTTGAAGTTTTCTCTCCAAATGAGCCCTCAGCTACTATTGTGAAGTCATTTGATATATCTTTAAGTTTGCTATATAGTTTATGAACAAATGGATATTTAGATCCCTCAAGCACTTCAATAAGGCTAATAGTGTCTTTGCAGTGTTCAAGAAGGAAAGATGCCTGGCAGTTTATTATATTTTGAGACCGCATTGAAATACTACTGTGGAATCGGTTTGAATTCCCGCGTGCCGCAAAACTAAACTGACCTGGCAACGTCTTGCACATGCTGTCTGTACGACGCGCGAACGGCACGTTGCCAACTCCACCGTCAGCTGAATTAATTTGAAACGTGGCTCCATCGGCATAATTTCTTTTCTTTTTCAGAGCAGAAGGTGAACAGACTCCTTGCGCTAAATTGTAACGTAATTTAAAGAAAATAACTTGACTCCAAACGAATCTTTCAGTATAGCGGACACAAAATATACCTAGACATGCGTTCACATTACGGCAACGTCGCGAGACAGCAACAATTTTCGTGCGACGGGTACAGGAAACGAAGACAGTGATTGGTAGAAGAGGCTGTCTACTGTCAGAATTGACTTGAACCAGACTTAGAAATCCATGCATTATTTAACGATACTTTTGCGACAGTCTTTTCCAGCCGGCATGAAATGGGGCGATGCAAGCACGAATCGTTAAAATACGGCATTAGAGAAGAATTGCAGGTAGTATTGTCATTCAAATCCAAAGAATAATTTGAGTGAAATGAGAAATCCGTCACTGATGTGGTGTTGCCGAGTTCCGATAAACATGGCATTCCTTTTGTTGTGAATGCGATAGGTGAAGAGTGAAGGGGACGAGGTAGTCGAAGCAGTACCGATGTTTGCCGAAGCTCTGGTTAAATCACAGTGCAGTTTGGTGTTCTGTGCCATACAGCACATAACAGCAGCATGGCCGTAGCGAATGACAATACACGTATCCGTAAATGATTGATAAGCCAAATATCTGATTGTTTATGTAAAAAGGAGAGACAAACGCCAAAAAAAGGAGAGTGAGAGAAAGAAAAATTTCGGGTTATTTTGCACATTTTTTTTCATAATGGTGTTATTTCGCGTTTTCGCGATATAGAATTAATATCGCGTTATTTCGCGACTCAGAATGGATATATATGTGGAATTTAAAAATAATTCATTAAAGGTTTTCCTTATTGTTAATTTTCGGCCAATTTCGCGAATTAACTACTCGCGAAAAGTCGAGGTCCCTACTAATAGATATAGAGGAAAGGCTTAAAGAAAATAAAACTGAAGATGCAGTTGTAAATCTAGAGGATTTAGTGAAACAGGCAGGATCAAAAATGAGAGGGAAAAAGGAAATATATATAAGGAGAGGATGGTATGATGAAGAATGTAGGATGGCGAAACAGAGAGTATTAAGGGAATTAAAGAAATGGAGACAAACAGGGGATGACCAGGAAAAAGAGAACTTCATGATTGAAAGATGGGGATGTAAATTTCTTATGGGAGTTAAGAAGAACGAATGGGGGGAAAAAATGAGCCAGGAAATTTATGAGGCAACAAGAGTAAATAATACAAAAACAATTTGGATATTAATAAAAAGAACTTATAAGGCTAGAGTTACAGAAAATAATATTAGTTCTGAAACCTGGTGGAAATATTTTGGAAATCTTTTGGGAGCAGAACAAGGGGAGTGCCCAAAAATTAGAGAAATAGAAATTATAGGATATATTGAGCAATTAGAACGACAGATAGAAATGAATGAAGTAAGAGAACAAATAAATAGATTAAAAAGAAATAAAGCGAGTGGCATAGATGGAATTTCTGGGGAATTTTGGAAGGCTTGGAGTGTGAACGAAACTAGATTAGGGTTGTTTGTTAGACTTTTAAACAATGTATTTGAAGGAGGAAAGGTACCGAATAGTTGGAGATTATCAATAGTAGTACCAATTTATTTAAAGGTGAGTCGGAATTGTTACACTAACATCACTTAAGTTTACTCACTTAACATGTTTCGGGAAATGGTTCTTCCCATCCTCAGAAGTTAATTCGACTGGCCCGTGTTGTTGGTGTTTCCGTTTTTTGGACTGGATCCTGTGGTGGCATCTTGTGGTGGAGAAATATACTTCCAGAGAGGATTTGGTGGCGGCAAATCAAAATTCATTAGATGTGTGTTGTGTTTTAGAATGGTGATCTTCTCCCATGCATCTAATTCGGCTGCAAATTTGGCTGGTTTGACTAATGTAATATTGGGTTTGATGTTGTGATTAGTGATCCAAAAATGGTGTGAAACTGCAGATTTGTCCATTTGTTTGTATTTAATACATCTCATGTGCTCCTTTAGCCTAGTTTCTAGGTTTCTTTTTGTCTTACCTATGTATACTTTATTGCAATCTGAACAATTGATTTTATAGATTCCAGGTTTTTGTCTTGTGGAATGGGGTCTTTTAACTTGTTACAAAGTAATTTCTCTATGTTAAATTTGTTCTGTGGAGCTAGGCTGATGTTATGTTTCATGAAAATCTTCTTAAATTTGTGAAATGTTCCTGGGTGGTATGTGAATTTCTTGAACTTTAGCTCATTATCTTGCTGGCTGAGATTTGTTGTGTTTCTGATGTGCATCTGTCGTTTGAATTTTGCAATTTTTTTGTCAATAGTTGCTTTGTTGTACCCATTATGTATTGCTGTGTCTACTATATGCTGGTATTCTAACTGGTATTCTTTTTTATTTAAGGGGGTATATACCAGTCTATGTGTTAGGCTGTTTAGTACTGCATGTTTGTGTGTGGTTGGATTGAAACTCTTATTTTTTATGTAATTAGTAGAATGTGTTGGCTTCCTGTATATGCCAAAGGTTAGGTTCTTTTGTTCTCTGATGATTTTTAGGTCTAAAAATGGTAGCATGCCTTCTTTTTCTATTTCTATGGTGAATTTTATTGATTGCTTCTGTAGGTTTAGTAAGGCTAAGGAGTCTTGTATGAACCTATTAGGGACAACAGCGAAGATGTCGTCAACATATCTGTGCCAAACTTTAAACATGTATGGAAAGGAAGTTGTTATGTGTGTTTCTAAGTAGCTCATAAATAAATCTGCCAAGAAGGGTGAAAGTGGGTTGCCCATGGTTAGACCAGTTGGTTGTTGATAGAACTTCTTATTGAAACTAAAACAATTTTGTGCAATGCATAAATTGGTAAGTTGTATGAGGTCTTCTATTTCTTCTTCAAGTAGGTTAGTCTGCTGTAGCCATTTCTTTAATTGACGCAGGAGTTGATCTGTAGGGACACTTGGAAATAGTGCAGTGACATCAAAGGAAACTAATCTGTCTTCTGGTTCGAGTTCCAGGGATTTTATCTTCTGTATTAAATCTTCTGAATTCATTATGTTTTTGCTATTGAATTTTGGTAGTGAAGAGAATCTCTGTACTAACCATTTTGCCAGTTTGTAGGTAGGAGAATCAATATTACTGACGATTGGTCTCATGTTATTACCCGGTTTGTGTATTTTAGGTAGAGCATACATTCTTGGTAAAGTGGGGTGGTCTGGTTTTAATCTAGATTTATCAGTGTCTGTTATAGTTTTGCTTTCCTGGATGGTTTGATTGAAGGCTTTTAAATGTAATTTTAATGGGTCTTCTTGAATTTGTATGTAATTTTCTTGTTGCAGCATATTTTCTACTCTGGCAATATAATCATCTTTTTGCAGTACAACTAGTTTATTTCCCTTGTCAGCTTTTGTGTATATTACTGGTTTCGATTTTAATGTTTAGATCACATGTTTGGTTGGGAAATTGTTATGTTTATCTGCTTGTATTTCTTGGAGAACCATTTCACATTCTTTTTTATAGTGGTTTTACTATTTTCAGTTAGGTTGTAAGTAGCAATCTCAATGTCTGCGATTATTTCATCGGTTGTTTTTGTATAGCCAACACATGTCTTTAGGCCAAGGTTTAATACCGATAATTCCGTTTTGGTGAAAGTTACATTTGAAAGATTAATTACGTCTGGGTATGACGTCGTTTTTTCATTTTTTTGGTTAGGTTTATATGAATGTTGCTTCCGGCGTAGTATGTCTAGTTTTTTCTTTAATTTCAGCGTTTTTGTTTTCATCCTGTAGCTAAGAATAGTGAGGAATTTTGATTGCATGTTTTGCCAAAGTGGGTAGCCGAGTGTGTCCGTTAATTTAAGGTGAAGAGCATATAATTCCAGTTCCAATTTTTGTAATTTTGCGTAGTGGAATTACAAAAATTGGAACTGGAATTATATGCTCTTCACCTTAAATTAACGGACACACTCGGCTACCCACTTTGGCAAAACATGCAATCAAAATTCCTCACTATTCTTAGCTACAGGATGAAAACAAAAATGCTGAAATTAAAGAAAAAACTAGACATACTACGCCGGAAGCAACATTCATATAAACCTAACCAAAAAAATGAAAAAACGACGTCATACCCAGACGTAATTAATCTTTCAAATGTAACTTTCACCAAAACGGAATTATCGGTATTAAACCTTGGCCTAAAGACATGTGTTGGCTATACAAAAACAACCGATGAAATAATCGCAGACATTGAGATTGCTACTTACAACCTAACTGAAAATAGTAAAACCACTATAAAAAAGAATGTGAAATGGTTCTCCAAGAAATACAAGCAGATAAACATAACAATTTCCCAACCAAACATGTGATCTAAACATTAAAATCGAAACCAGTAATATACACAAAAGCTGACAAGGGAAATAAACTAGTTGTACTGCAAAAAGATGATTATATTGCCAGAGTAGAAAATATGCTGCAACAAGAAAATTACATACAAATTCAAGAAGACCCATTAAAATTACATTTAAAAGCCTTCAATCAAACCATCCAGGAAAGCAAAACTATAACAGACACTGATAAATCTAGATTAAAACCAGACCACCCCACTTTACCAAGAATGTATGCTCTACCTAAAATACACAAACCGGGTAATAACATGAGACCAATCGTCAGTAATATTGATTCTCCTACCTACAAACTGGCAAAATGGTTAGTACAGAGATTCTCTTCACTACCAAAATTCAATAGCAAAAACATAATGAATTCAGAAGATTTAATACAGAAGATAAAATCCCTGGAACTCGAACCAGAAGACAGATTAGTTTCCTTTGATGTCACTGCACTATTTCCAAGTGTCCCTACAGATCAACTCCTGCGTCAATTAAAGAAATGGCTACAGCAGACTAACCTACTTGAAGAAGAAATAGAAGACCTCATACAACTTACCAATTTATGCATTGCACAAAATTGTTTTAGTTTCAATAAGAAGTTCTATCAACAACCAACTGGTCTAACCATGGGCAACCCACTTTCACCCTTCTTGGCAGATTTATTTATGAGCTACTTAGAAACACACATAACAACTTCCTTTCCATACATGTTTAAAGTTTGGCACAGATATGTTGACGACATCTTCGCTGTTGTCCCTAATAGGTTCATACAAGACTCCTTAGCCTTACTAAACCTACAGAAGCAATCAATAAAATTCACCATAGAAATAGAAAAAGAAGGCATGCTACCATTTTTAGACCTAAAAATCATCAGAGAACAAAAGAACCTAACCTTTGGCATATACAGGAAGCCAACACACTCTACTAATTACATAAAAAATAAGAGTTTCAATCCAACCACACACAAACATGCAGTACTAAACAGCCTAACACATAGACTAGTATATACCCCCTTAAATAAAAAAGAATACCAGTTAGAATACCAGCATATAGTAGACACAGCAATACATAATGGGTACAACAAAGCAACTATTGACAAAAAAATTGCAAAATTCAAACGACAGATGCACATCAGAAACACAACAAATCTCAGCCAGCAAGATAATGAGCTAAAGTTCAAGAAATTCACATACCACCCAGGAACATTTCACAAATTTAAGAAGATTTTCATGAAACATAACATCAGCCTAGCTCCACAGAACAAATTTAACATAGAGAAATTACTTTGTAACAAGTTAAAAGACCCCATTCCACAAGACAAAAAAGCTGGAATCTATAAAATCAATTGTTCAGATTGCAATAAAGTATACATAGGTAAGACAAAAAGAAACCTAGAAACTAGGCTAAAGGAGCACATGAGATGTATTAAATACAAACAAATGGACAAATCTGCAGTTTCACACCATTTTTGGATCACTAATCACAACATCAAACCCAATTTTACATTAGTCAAACCAGCCAAATTTGCAGCCGAATTAGATGCATGGGAGAAGATCACCATTCTAAAACACAACACACATCTAATGAATTTTGATTTGCCGCCACCAAATCCTCTCTGGAAGTATATTTCTCCACCACAAGATGCCACCACAGGATCCAGTCCAAAAAACGGAAACACCAACAACACGGGCCAGTCGAATTAACTTCTGAGGATGGGAACAACCGTTTCCCGAAACATGTTAAGTGAGTAAACTTAAGTGATGTTAGTGTAACAATTCCGACTCACCTTTAAATAAATTCAATACACATCACTGTTTCTAGCTTCTTTTCATTACAATATCACAGCAGTACCAATATTTAAAAATAAGGGGGAGATAAATAACCCAGCAAATTATAGGAGAATTAGTCTACTATCTGTTTTAGACAAGATATATGGCAGGATTTTGACAGAAAGAGTTCAAAAGTGGGAGGAAGATGAGAACAAATTATCGGTTCTTCAAGCAGGTTTTAGAAGTAATAAGAATACACTAGATAAGTTTTATTATAAACACAATGGTAAAGAAATATTTAACCAACAAGAGAGGGAGATTATACATGTTATTTGTAGATTTTGAAAAGGCCTTTGACATGATAATTGGAGAAGCACTGTGGTTTAAACTGAGCAAAAAAGAGATGAGTACTATCTTTATAAGAGTACTTGAAAGAATATATATGGACAATCAATTTTGTATTAAAATTGCTAATAATAAATTAACGAGAAGCATTCCGAATAATATTGGTCTAAGACAAGGTTGTAAATTGAGTCCTGTATTATTTAATCTGTTCATAAACAATATTCTGAAATCAATTAGAGTAGAGAACAGACATGTGCCAATAATTAATAATAAGGAAATACCTGGTTTGTTATTTGCAGATGATTTAGTTGCAGGATCTATAAGTAATGTGGGATTGGCGAGAACAATTGAAGTGATAGATAAATTTTGCATAAAATGGAGTATAAGAATTAATGTAAATAAAACAAAAATTATGGTATTTAAAAAGGGCAATAAATTACGGAAAGATGAGAAATGGTATTGGCATGGAAGAGAAATTGAGGGAGTTCAAAAATTTGATTATTTAGGGATACGATTAAGCAGCAATGGTGGATGGAGCGAACAAAAGAGAATAGTATTAGCTAAAGGAAAAATGGCAATGAAAGCCATCAAAACTTGTACAGATAAATTACCAGAAATGCAATTAAAATGGTTAGAGATAATTTATACTACTGTAGTAGAAGCAAAAGTGCTATATGGAACAGAAATTTGGGGTCTGGAAGAAGGGTGGGTAAATATAGACATGACCCATAGGAGTTTTTGTAAACAAATATTGGCTTACCAAGATCATCACCCAACGGAGTAGCTCATGCCGAATTAGGGAAAATGGGAATTAAAGGAAAAATTGTGGAAATAGTGCTAAAATATTGGATTAGAATTAGAAATTTTGAGGATCAGAACATTTTACATAAATGTTTGATAATGCAGGAAAGACTTAATCATAAAGAGTCTTGGCTAGGTAAGATAAAGGAAATCCCTTTGGGGGGATTTGGAGAGCTAAAGAATTACTACAAGTAGGTGTCTGGAATGAAATTAGGACAAGAATAGAGGACATGGAAAAACAAGATTTATTAGTGAGTTTTACTTTTAAGAGCTCACTGAAATTATACAGAGAAATGAAAGTAGTTTGGAGCAGGATGTTGATATATGTGATAAAACAGCAAGAGCAGGATTTGCATGGGCTAGGACAGGGGTGGTGAATTTGAAAGGTTTGAGAAAAGAGATTGATTTGGAGAAATGCCCACTATGCCACTGGAAAGTTAAACAGTGGCATATAGTTTTAGAGTGTGAAGAAACGAAGTTGCTTAGAAAGAGGATAGAGAAGAGAGAAAAGTTAAATTTACCAATAGAAATTCAAGCTAAAAAGTTAGTAAGTATAAAATCTAGGAAAAATATAATAGAAGTAGCAAACTTTTTTTGGCAGAGTAAGAGCAAAATGGATGAAAATTAGCAAGGAAGAGGCAAATAAGTATTAAATTATAGTAATTTTTATTTGATATGTTGTAAGTAGGACCCAACAACTTGACAACCTCAAGGTTTGAGTTTGTTGGGGTCCAATGAAAGCAACTCGAATTAGAGTTAGAGTTAGTATTGGAGAATAAATAAATTTATAATTGTACTTTTAGATTAGGAGGAATGCTGGCTACCAGTATTCCATACTGCTGGATACCAGTAGTTAACAGGTTAGTTTTCTTTATATTTTATTTTGTTATTTTTAGAAACTGGATTAAGAATAAAATTGTAAAATTGTTGTTGTAAATTTGTACAATTAATTGGGTTAATAATAAGATTACTTACTTAGTATTATTTATTAAACTAGGCATTCTGACAGTGAAAAACCTATATACGAGGGCTGATCAATAAAGACTGAGACTAATTTTTTTTTCACAGATATTTATTACTCCATTTCAATGTTGACATGATCTTTTAAGTAGTCCTCTCCTACTTGAATGCACTTTTTATAGCGTCTCTGCCAGTCCTCAAACACACGGTACAGGCCATTCTTTGTCAGGTCTTTGAGAATCGCCTCACTTTTCTTCAGCACTGCTTCAGTGCTCTCAAATCGAATGCCCCGGAGCTTTGCCTTTAGTGATGGGAATAAAAAGAAATCACAGGGGACAAGATTGGGGCTATAAGGCAGATGCGGCACACAGATAATGTTGAATTTAGTCAAAAATTCCTGGACTTGATTTACAACTGAGGCCGCACATTATTGTGATAAGTTCTGGATGTTTCCTTGCAATGTGCTTCCTCGGTGTAGCCAATACTGAACTGTAATATGCTGCTGTAACAGTGGTGTGAGTGGGAACAACAATCACAGCAGCTGTGTTGATGTTGACTTCAGTCATAGCAGAAGCCAAAGCACCAGGCCCACCTTGCTTAGCACAGAGGATTCGCTCTACTTTGAACCACCTAAACACTGTTGCACGAGGTAGTGCATATTCACCGTATGCTTGCTTCAGCTTTTCCAAAGTTTCAGAGGCTGTATGATTTAACGAAAACAAAATGTTATTGCTCCTCTTGTGTCACCTTCATTTTGTGGTATGCGAAATTCAACTAGGGTCAACAATATACAGCTTTACTACCAACCTACCGATACAAGAGTGCTGCCGCCTATGGACATTATACATGAAACCCCGCTCTTTTCAAATATTTATGGTAGAGACAGGAAACTCTCAAGAAAGCTACAAGAAAAAATCAATCTCAGTCTTTATTGATCAGCCCTCGTATTTACACTGCAGTTAACTATGTGAAAACCCATGTACATGAGATGGATTATATACAAGATATACATGGTTATAACACCAGAAATAGTAACAAAATTAACGTCTCACATCATAGACTTACAACAACAGCAAAGAGTTACAAAATGATAGGATTAAAATTGTATAATAGCGTACCACAGAAAATAGCAATTCTACCAGCTGCAAAATTTAAACAGAAGACATATGACTGGTTAGTTACAACTCCATATTATTCCATTCAAGTGTTTTGCAAGGTCAATAAAAATAGCACATTGAACGAGAGTCCATTTATAAATATAATATAACAAACCATTAATTTTGGCATTGTATAGAGTATACCTGTAAATCAGTAGTAATTTATATTAATATTGTACTTTAATTGTACCCAATTTGGCATTGTCTTAGAGTATATCTGTAAATCGGTGGCAACTTATATTTATTAATACTGTACTTTAATTGTATCTAATTGTTATATATAAGTACTGTATTTATCATTTGACAATTTACTGTAGTACTATATGTTTAGCTTGTTGTATATAGCACTGAATTTGATGATGTATATTGCTGTACAAAGCCTAATGACAATAAAGTATTAATTTATTATGATACAAATTTGTTTAGAAAATTAAGTTTGGGCATTGAGGAGATTCAAAACAGGTATGATGCGACCAAATTAAGAGGTTAAATAAAGCAAGTGGTACTGATGGCATTCCAGGAGAATTTTTGGAAGGTGTAGTCTAGAAATGATACCAGAAGAAAAGTTAGTGGTTAAGTTGTTTAACAAAATTTTGAATGTAAGGCATGGAAAATAAGCATAATAGTACCTATATATAAGGGAAAGGGGGTGTAAATAACCCAGCTAACTATAAGGAGATGTCTTCTTTCCATTTCAGGAAAGCTTTTTACTGGATTCTAGCCAATAGACCACAGAAAGAGAAGAAATTCTCTGAGTTTCAGGGCAGGGAGGAGGACTGCAGAAAATATCTTTGTAATAAAAACAATTGTAGACAAACACTTGAGCAATAAAAGGGGAAGGGCATTTATAACCTTCAAGAAGGTCTTTGACACCATAGAGAAATGCTGCAGGTAGAATTAAAAAGTAAAGGGATAAGTAGTATATTTATAGAATTGTTGCAAAAGGACAACATGTTCTGTATTAAATTTTCAGGGGATAAGAATAACAGACTGTATGCAGAGTAAAACAAGGTTGTTTATTGAGAAGAGAAAGTGTGCACTTGCCATTAAAATTAATAATAAAGAAGTACCAAGTTACTTTTTGCAGATGACTTAGTGATTAGATCCATATTAAGTGGAGGTTTGGGAAAGACAGCTGTAGTAGTTAATAAATTCTGTAAAAGTTAGGGATTGAAAATAAATGAAAAGAAATAAAACATAATGGTGTTCAAAAGAGGGTGCCAAATGTGAAAGGATGAGAAATGACAGGATGTTTCAGAATTCTATCGATTAACTTTAAGGAATCATAGAGGGTGTTGGGAGAACAATTGGAGATAAGACACTTATGGTCCCAGAGCACATGATTTTGTGCAACAAGCCAAAATAAATTTGAGCCAGTATGCCACTGATGGCACCTCAATTGTATATGTAAGCATTTGTCGCACTGCCAAGAAGTGTACATGTGTGGCTTAGTGGTAAAGTAGGGAGTTCTCAAGCCAGTGATAACAGATTCCAAGTTTAAGCCCTGCTGAATGTTTTTCTCTTTATTTTTTTCTTTCTTCAAATTGTTGATTGTGAAGGATATGGAATACTGCACTGCTGCTGTTAAATGTAATCAAACAAATGAATTTTTTAACAGGAATTTATTTATTTATGCTAGCAGTCTTCCTTAGAATATGGCTACACATCAGTCCAGGCTGTTATCTTGCCATATTCTACCCATATTTCTTTCTTTATATATAATACAAAAATGATGATAATAATATAATCATAGTAGTAGTAGTAGTAGTAATAATAATAACAATAATGATAAATATAATAATATATCTTAACATCTCATGAAGAAGTATAATTCACATCTCTTTTTATTAACCATAACCATTTCTTTTTTACTTTAGTCAGATACTCTCCTACCTTTTTGTTATCCTTGTTAAAGTTCTTGCTTAAGACTACTTTTCTGTCTAGTTTTAACCATTTCCCATTTATGCCTTCCTTTCTCCAATGCTGTGTACCTTTACACAATATGTTCCAAATCTTCTCTTTCCCCAAATACTGGACACTGGTTCTGTGGGAAGCCATTTCTCATTCCTATTAGTCTCCATACACCTGCTCGTACCCAAGCTATACTCTCTCTTTGTTCCTTGTTTGAGTTGACCACATACTCTTCTCTTGCTCATGCATTTTTTATTAATATTTATGATTCCATGGAACTTTTCATCCCAATGCTACTAAATGTATTCTGTATCTCTATATCTTCAAACCTCCGCCTAGCTTCTTTCCAAAAACCCTTGACATTATTTTCCCTCCTTCTCCAAATTTCTCCCACATCACTGTTTTCCAAGTTAGTTTGTATACTATAGCTCCACCCATTATTCTTTAAGCTCCTTTCTTGAAATTCCAGACACACCCTCCACAGGTTCTTTTCTTCTAAATTTAATAGTCTATACCAATATTTGAGAGCTCTCTCCATTATTACCCGTTTTCTCCCCACTCTCTGCATTTCAATTAGAGAAAACTTCTTTACTGTGGCATTTGGCAGGCCTAAAACTTCTCTACAAAATCTCCTATGTACTATATCTATCACTTCCCAGCCTCCTTCTACTCTCCATATTTCACTTCCATATAGATTTTTGCTTCAACTACCATGTTATATATTTTCTCTAGCCATTTAACCCTCTAATCACTGACATTGCCCCTTTTCCCTTCGCCAATATCAGCTTCATCTGTTTCTCCCATTTTCCACCCCCATCCATTTTTACCCCTAAGTATGTACAACCTCTTTATATTCCTTCTCTCCTTTCTTCCACTTTTCATACTTGCCCAATTTTGCACCTTTCTTAAACACTATAATTTGAGACTTCTCTTGGTTTACTTTCAAATTCCATTCATCACAGTATTTATCCATTTGCTGTAAGGACTGCTTCAATTAACAGGAATGCACAACGTAAGATACTGTAATGTTCCAAACATACACATGATATGTAATCAAAATCCTTTATGGAGATGACATTAAAAATGGCCTGGGATTAATAGACTATTGTGCTTACGATTTGAAAGCATGCACTGTTAGCTCTGGAACAGAAACAACTAGTGTGCAAGGCAAATCACAGTCACATTCCTGCTTAAGCTTTATTTATTCACTTCCAAGAACCGTAGAAAAATGTCTTCAGATATACAGAAACAGCATCTGCACCTGTAATCTTAAACATAAGAAGCAAAACAAAAGTTATTTTAGAGCGCTATTTCATGATGTTACTGAGTGAGCTATAGGCACTTTCAAATGCATAGGAGTGGCACTTCCCAAAAGAAAAATTTTCAGAAAGTCAGAGTTTGCAAACAGAATGCTCACCATTAGTGTTTCTATAAATGTATATAATATTGCAGTATCTTATGTTGCACATTCCTGTTCAAAATTCATTTTTGATTTGCTTGATTACATTTAACAGCAGCAGTGCGGTATTCCATATCCTTCATAATCAACAATTTGAAGAGAGAATCATTCGGCAGGCCTTGAACTTGGAATCTGGTGTCGCTGGCTTGAGGATTCCCTACTTTACCACTGAGCAACACATGTACAGTGCAGTGTATGCTTGCATATACCATTGATGTGATATCAGTGGTGCATTGGCTCAAATTTATTTTGGATTATTGCACAAAATCATGCGCTCTGGGACCAGAAGTGTCCTATCTCCAATCGTTCCCCCAACATCCCTCTATAATCCCTTAAAGTTAATCGGTTGAATTCTGAAATACCCTGTATGTGCATGCGTGTATTTGCAGGAATAATCAATTAATAAAACTCAAAGAGAGATACATGTCGTGAAAGATAAAAGATAAAATATATAAGCCAACAATAATATAACAAAGGAAATAGATGATGTTTTTGAACTTTGCGTCACTCAGAACAGTTTCACTTTCAACAACAAATACTATCCGGAGACTTCTGGTTTAGCCACTAATACCTTTCCTTGCTCACTTTTTCATGAGTAATTTAGAAACACACATCCTTTTCGCATATTTACAAAGTTTGGCATAGGTATGTTGATATATTTGCAATAGTACCCAAACAGGATGCCCTCAAATTACTCAATTTATAGAACAAAGCCATACAATTCACTATGGAAACTGAAAATGAAGGTACATTACCATGCCTAGATTTAAAAGTAATTACAAAACCACAAGAAGATCAATTTTGGTATCTAAGGAAGGCTACAAAGTCGCACACAAACATGCAGTCCTAAACAGTTTTGACCAATAGATTGGTTTACACATCATTAACAGAAACAAAATAAACAATGGCTTCACCAAACAAATCAATAATGCATTTCAAGAAACGGAAACACATTAAGGACACCACAAAGCTCATCTAACAAAAAACAAAATGATTTTCAAAAAGTTCAGTTTCCACCCAAGGTTTCACTACAAATTCCACAAAATCTTCAAAAACAAAAACTATGTCTAGCTCCACAAAACAAATTCACTCCAAAGAAATTACTCTGCTACAAACCAAAGGACCAAATACCTCAGAACAAAAAACAAGAATCTATCAAATTAATTGCCCAGAATGTGACCAAATCTACATAGGTGAAACAAAAAGAAATTTAGAGATTGGATTAAAAGAACATTTGAGAAACATCAAATACAAACAGATGGATAAATCTGCAGTTGCACACCACTTTTGGACGACAAATCACATCAAATATAACACTCCTAAAACCAGCAAAATATGCAACAGAGTTGGTTACTTGGGAAAAGTTATTAATCACAAAACATAAACACTGTGTAGTGAATTTTGAATTAGTCACCAAACCCACTACGGAAATTTATCACTTCACCACCAGATGTCACCACACACCAGACAACACCACTTCTGATGATGGGAGCAAGTAAGTACCTCTTGAAACAATTAAGACAAAAAAACATGTAAGCAAGAATTTTCGCAGTTGCAGTTAAAGACAGAATGTTATATGAGGTATAATGACGCCTGGAAAGATATAGATAAAATCAACAGAGCCTTTCGTAAACAAGTTTCAGGTTTACCCACAGCATCGCTGAATGGGGTAGCGCAGCTATAGCAAGGTTAATATTCCAGTAAAAACAAAATTATTACAAGAATTATGAAATACCTATATAGAATTTCCACACCGGAAGACGTGATATTATTAAAGAATGCATTAATATTCAGCAGAAATGCAAGTGGAAGGGATCATGACTCCTCGAAATTGCAAGTTATGCAACAGGTGGGGATGGGAGTATCAAAATAAAGGTTTCTAGAAAGAAGTTTGAGACTAAATGATATTGAGAGATAAAAAATATTTGGTGATATGAGAGAAAAGGGTTCTTTGAGGCTCTATAGAGAAATAAAAACAGTATCAGACAAGGAAAAATACATAGATTTGTGATAAAGCAGTAGAGAAGGGTTTGTTTGGGCAAGAACTGGAGTCATGAATTTTAAAGGTCTAAAACATGACAAAAATTTATCAAAATGTCCAATGTATGGAGAAATAAACATAGCTTTACACTCTGTATTATACTGCAATCTATGAAAGGCATGGCAACAAATGGAATAATTTAGATAGGGAAATTTGAATTACAAAAATTTTCACTAAAAGGAAACTAAATATAAAGAGTGTAGGAAACTATTTGGATAAAGTAAGAGAGAAATAGGCAAGAAGTGTGAATGAAGAGGAATATTAGAAGAGTAATAGGATAGTTAAATATAAATAGGGATGGAAATGTAATACGGTTGTCACAAATAACCTGGAGTTCAGTATTGGCTTTATAAAGCCAATACTGATAGTAGGCAAGATATTTATTTCTATTAGAGCTTGTATATTATGTAATCATAGACTTCTGATATTAGGTTTTCACCTATTGTTCTCCTTTACAGCCTATTTACACATATAATTGACCTAAAAGGGTATTAACCAACTTTTATAGTGCCTATAGGCACCTATTTCAACATAAATGCCTATTTCTGCCTATAAATGCCTTTTTTTTAAATTCCAATAAATTTATTCACTACACTGTTGTATTCAATAAACAATTATTTAATCAACTACAAACCTTTCATTGACTGGATACTTATTTGATTTCTGTTTGATAAAATGTGGTATGATGCCATTTTTAACAGGCTTGCGCAACAATAAATAAAGCAACAATTAGTGAAATCTTAAGGTGCCGCATGCTAAATTGGAACTTTGGCAATGGAATACAATAACAAGAATTGGCCCACGTCTGGTTCTCAGAAACACTTATTTGAAAATAAGGCAAAGTGTTGGTTCGTGTTCATAATATAACTATATTAAAGCCTTTAGTTGCTGTGATAATTTTTCTGCTAGTGCTGCAAAATGCCCAAGAACAAATCTGCCAAAAGTGCATTAATAGGAACATGGATTTTGGATTTCCAGTCTTATACAACAGATGGGAAAATAATCTTCTGTCAGGTCTGCAATAAAGAGGTAAGCTTTTTACTGTATTTTCCATCATTTTTATTATTCACATGAGACTATTGTTAACTACCATGATTAATTGTACTGTGTGACTTTTTCTTCTATCTGAAAATAATCTCAAATTTGTTTGTTGCATTTTATTAAGTCCAACACTGGGGTCTAACAGTACAACAGATCAAGACAATACTAATTTTGTAAAAGACAATTTTTTTATAAGTTATACTAATTTTTATGAAAATTATATTGGTTATTCATTTAAAATTTTAATTATTTTAACAAAATAGATTTACCAACATTAAAATATATTCTTCTAATATATATATAATAATATATATATATATTCTAATATATATAAAAAATATTCTTCTACTTAAGGTTTCCGCTGAAAAAAGGAGTCACTTGGTACAACACAAGAAAACTTCAATGCATCAAGCAAATTCTAAAAAGAAAGATTCTCAAAAGCAAACTTCACTTACACAGCCCATGCCCTCAAAAATAAAATCCCAGTTCTATTTCGATATGTGTAAAGCATTTGCTGCAGCCAACATTCCTTGGAATGTAGTTGAAAATACAACAATGAAGTCATTTTTAGAAAAAAGTATTGCAGAGAAAGAATACCCTCCGAATTGACACTTACAATTAATGCTCAATCAGTTGCCTACCTCGTAAACTCCGGACTAAAGGTACTGTATACGAATGGTGTACAGGATGAAAGGGTGTTGTTACTGTACACTGATGGAGCACCATATATGATAGCAGCTGGGAAACTTTTGAAGGTATTTAACACACGTTACTTGTCTGGCTCATGCACTTCGAGTAGCAGAGGAAGTTCGAAACCAGTTCCCCAAAATCAATGATTTAATATCCTCCATAAAGAAAGTATTTTTGAAGTCAAATACTAGAATTGCAGCTTTCAAAGAAATAGTTTTTAGCTGTAAATAGTTTTTCGGAAGAAGATTCGCAGTGTATTAAGGTTGCCCAGAACGTCCTATGAGAGAAAGATTTGAGACAGGATCTGTCATATATTTGCATTAATTTCACATTTTTGGCAGATATTATAGAGCAATTAGAATCATCAAAGCTCAGGCTCACTGAAACAATCACATTATTTACAACAGCAGAAAGCCAGTTAAACAAAGCTGTTAGTGAGGTTGGGGAAATTGTTTCCAAAAAACTACAAATGGTGCTCGCCAAAAATCCTGAAATACGGTTCTGAAAGAAGTATCAGGTATTTTAAGTGGGCGTGAGGCAGCCCTCCCTACAGGATTTAATCCACATATGGTTTCTCATAAAAAAAATCTGATGTGTTACACTCACATGACTTTCTCTACTCTTGTACAAACTATTTTTACAAACGCATATTCTCCATATGCTTCATGTTAATCGAGATATCGAGATGTCAATCTTATTTGTAATTTTCTTGTAGATGCAAGGGCAATATGGTAGCTTTTAAGCGATAGTCAAATATTTTATCGCTGGTTGCTATGTGGCGCATTCCATTCTCTTTGCATGTCCAGGACATAAAAAAATGAATAACGAATTTGAGAAAAAGTATAAGTATTGGAAAATTTAAGGAAATAACAAGCAATATCTCGAAAACGGTTCACTCAACAAATAAAATGTATATGATATAAGTTATGTATTTTAACGCGATCTACATTTTTTGGTGTAGTAAAATTTTGTCTATCTCTTATGGTTTACCAGTTATGCAAAAGTCGTTCATAATGAAGAATACTTTTGGAGACATTCCCAGAAATTTCGAGATATACATTTCATTTCTCATGACATTATCTTAAACATATGATATTTTCATCAAAATCGTTAGAGCCATTTTTGAGAAAATTAAAATTTTCGAAAAATGTTCCATGTAAAGGGTAGTCTGGGGTGGGGGGATTTTCTTGAAAATCTTCGTGTCGCATCTCTGGAAGATACTAAACGTAAATACCAAGTTTGGTGTTTATCCGACTGTTAGTTTTTGAGTTATGCTGTTCACAGACACACACACACACAGACACACACACAGACACACACACGGACATGTTTCCAAAAATGCTTTTTTTGGATTCAGGAGGTCTCAAAACATGTATTTCCGGTGAAATCTCGGTATCGAATTTTTGGGTGGAATGCAATACTTCCCCTACTTACTATACGTAGTAGAGAAAGTAAAAATATGTTCCAGTCACCACCGCAAACGTTGAGAGATCTTTTTCAGCATTTAAGTTAATTATGACCGACAAGAGACATAAAGTTACCCCACATCATCTGGAAGTGCTTCTTGTTATTTATTGTGGACAAAATTATGGCTAAAAGTGAAATTGAAGAATCTGTCATTTAAAAAATATCAATGTTGCATTAATTTTTAAAATTCATTTAAGACATAATTCTATCCTTCAGTGACAGTGACACAGATGTTTTATAGAATGATTGTTCAATTACTATATTATCTTATCTATCCTACTGTATTTAAGTGTGTTTTGAAATAAAACATTAATCACTGTGTTTTGCTTGGCGTGATGCATAAAATTTGTTTATTTATTGTGACTATTAAAGACCCATTTCCCTACTTTTTAGGACCTATTTAGGCACCTAAAATCACATTTTTTAGTACCTAAAGATCCGAAGTCTAGTTATGAGACGGTATTTATTTGGAAATAAATTCAGTTCAATAGAAGAATATTGTTAGGCAATAAGTGCATTTTGTATCTATAAGTTAATGAGTAAAAAAACCATTTGAAGGCAACTTAAAGCAGCTTAATGTAAATAAGCGTCCATATAACTTAGTTTACTTTAATTACCCTAAGTACAGCAAGTAAGAAACAGACAGACAGAGAGAGAGAGAGAGAGAGAGAGAGAGAGAGAGAGAGAGAGAGAGAGTGTGCAGGGTGGTGGCACACACTTCAAATCTTGCGAGATTCGCATATTTGATGGGTGCACAGAAATAGTGATGTCTGTATTGTTTTCCAGTATGTCTGGGATGGAGTGTGAATGAAGACCTGAGGTAAGTTTAATGCATTTTACAAAACTGCATGTTACTTGCAAAGATGGAGCAGGCAGTGAGAGCATAATATAAAACTTTCATTCTGTAAAAGGGAAAGGATAATGACCATTAAAAATAACTGATGTTCTATTATTTTAACTTGGAAGCTCATTTCAGAATTGTCTGAACTGTGATAGATAACACAATATGTTTAATAGATCTTAGCTTCCTAGGAATGTATCTTAGATCTCTGTTCATAATCACACCATAATTATACAGCTTTCACACTTTAAAAAACAAGGAAAAAACCAACACAGGTTTCAGGAGAGGAGACAAATGAATGTAAATCCAGGAAAAGGTAGTGTCTCATACATGTGGTAGTACAAAAAGTACTAACTGACGAAACAAAACAGAAAATTGCAAAAAAACAGTACGTTAAGCTGTTCTATTGGTAAAGTTGTACAAAGTTAAAAGGAAATAGGCTATGAAGCTTTCAGCTTCAAATATGTTTGAAAATTAGCATACAATATCTTCACCATGCAAACTAGTACACCAGCAATACAAAGGGTTCAAAATGTTTGGGAATTAAGTTATGTGATATTATATTGGCATATTCTAGACAGAATATAGAAAAATGAAAGTTGGGGAGAAATAATTAAGAAGCCAAACAAGAAAGAGGTGACTGGGTTTATTTTCAGAGGGTAGGATTAATAAAGTATCCTTTAAAAAGAAAAGTAAAGAACTAAGGGAATGCACATTATTAACTTTATCAAACTAGCTTTCTGCTTATAAGAATTACTTATGTATGGTGTAGATGACTACTTCTGCACCCTGACCAGTTACCCCCCTTGGTTGATGGCGCAGCACCACAATACTTGGTATTCCATATAAAGTTGCCAGTGTTACATCCCTTTCAAACAAACACAGCTTGGCTGGTTTAGGAACCACTCCCAGTTCAACTGCAAACAAAATGAGATTATGATTCAGCACACACATAAATAATAATAGTAGTAGTAGTAGTAGTAGTAGTAGTAATAATAATAATAATAATAATAATAATAATAATAATAATAATAATAATGATTTATTGCCCATAGACTCAGTTACAAGTTTAAGCACTGTCAAGTACAAAGATAAAAGGTTGAATTACACAATATACACAATTGTTTACACTTTGTTGAAAGATACACAGGATAAAGTGTTACAGTAAGTTAAAGAAAATCATTGATATAATATGCAGACTCTTTCAGCCATTGTCAAGTACAAAGAAGAAAATCATTAATATTATATACAGGATTAAGAGCACTTTTTTTTACACTTTATTTGAATATAATGCTGTTGTTTAAACTTTTTACTTCAATTGATAGTCGATTGTGCATATATAAACCAATTATAAAAGGATCTTTGTTTATAGATTTTAAGTTTTAACTATTTTGTACATATATAATCTGTCAACTTGTGTAAATGTGCCGTGACCATGTTTGTTTTACGTTTGTGAAGTTCAGACAGATTATATATGTACAAAGACACTACAGTAAACAGTTTTTCTCTTTTGAAGACTTCCTTACAGGACTCACATTTTCCCATTTAAACATTGTTCTGATACATTTCTTTTGGAGTACTAGAACCCTCTGGATGAGGGTATTACTACAGCCACCCCATACTTCTATGCCATATTGGACGTGCAAGTAAATTAAGCCATAATGTATAGTTTTGAGAACATCTATGTTACATGTTTTTGCAAACAGGTACAGGTCTTTACTAATTTTTTACATAGGTTATCAATGTGATTAGTCCATGATATGTATTTATCAACCTGTATACCTAAGAATTTCTGTGAGGGGGATTGCTGTATCACTGTACCTGCAAGGTTAATATGAAACATTGAATTTGAATTTATTGTACAATTTGATCTACAGTTTGGTTTACAATATATACAATGTATATTCGTATATCACTATACCTCTACATCTATTGTACAATTTGTCTGGTGCTCGTTATCTTATTGGGCCACTCAGATTGCTTGGCTCCCTGGCTTTTTCACTCACTGAGCGGCCCTTGCTTCTCTTACTTTTCTAGATAACTTTTTCCTTTACCTTTCTTAATATTCTCCCACGCCCTTGATTTTGTTTCTTAGAACCTTTTACTGAGTCAGTCATATCTTTAAGATTTCACCTTCCTTTATTTTCATACATCTAACCAAAATTTTAAACTTCTTTGTACTATTGCCTTTTCTCCTCATTCTTCCTAGTTCTACTAATGCAACCCCTCCTGGTGCTGCTCTTAGTAGTCCAATTAATTCTTTATAAAACATTCTATACATTTTGTCAATTTTCCTACTTTATCTCTAATTTCCCTGCTATTACTCAACCTTACTCCTAAATAGTCATATTCGTTGACTACTTCCAGTTCTTGACCACCTAGATACCATTTTTCTTCCATCCTCAATTTATTTCATTTTTTTTACACAATCATTTAGTATTTATTTATATTTACCTTAATTCCGCATTTTTCACACATTCTTGAATTTCATTTATTGCTTTTTGTAACCCTATTATCGATATGGCGTCTACCATAAAATTGTCTGCATATAGTGAACCTGAACCTGGAATATCCTTATCTCTTATTACTGGACAATGCTATTTTCTTATTTTTTACTCCTAATATATCATCTATGAATAGGTTAATAATACTGAACTCAGTTAACATCCCTGTCTTAATCCTATTTTTTGAGTATCAAATTTACTCCCTTTCTTTGTTTTATCCTGATACGTAAATTTCTCCATTGCTTTTCAAAGTAGTCTAGTACGTCTGGGTACCAGGTTGACACTTTCCTCCCCATATGGCATTACCCTTCCTTCCCTCAAATCTATTACTTTATACCCCCCTTCTCACTCTTATTGCTTCCCCACTTCCCACTCGTATCACTCCCTCCTCCGCATACCATTTCTTACTGCACTGTTAATCATCTGTTCTCTTGGCTTCTCCCCACTTCCCCTTCTTTGCATCTTTTCCCGCCCTGCCGCTGCAACCAATGTTAGCTCCTCCTCCCCCACCCTGGCTGCTGGCTCTTCCTTCCTGTTTTCTTCTGTGCTCCTTTCATGACTGTTTCCTGTCGAGTTTGTGATTTGATCAGCTGTTCTCTGCTCCTTTCTTCAAGTTACCGACTCAGCTATTCTCTTGGTTCTTTGACTTCAATGTGTCCTTGGCCATTGCTTCTGATGACGTTGACACATTTTCTCTCGTTCATTCCTCCGTACACTCCATTCTTCACCTTCCACGAATAATTTTAAACCTTTCAAAAATACCTTTTTCCCAGCTGCTCTTGCTTCTTTCATCCTGGCTATTAGTTCTTGTTCCACTCTCGTATAGTCCTGTTCTATAAAAATTCTTGTGCCTCTTAACCTCCTGGCATTCCTTAAAATTTCCCATTGTCGTTATTTTTATAAATGTCCTCTATCTCCCAACCAAACGTTTTTATGCCTAGTCCTTCTTCCATAATCCTGTAAACTATTTCTTCTAGGTTTCTGTACTCTTCTGACACAGTTCTTTCTTCTTTGTCCTGCTTTGAATCTTTTCTCTATATCTTCAATTTTTTTCTTGCAATTCATTATCTGCTGTACCATCTCTTCTCTCTGCTTCTTCATAACCTCCTCGAGTCGTCTTGAATTTTCCTCAGATTCCTTAGCTGGTTCTTTCTGCCGATCCTGTTTTCACCTCCACTCCACCAATTATTCAGCTCTCGCTCCGCTCAACCCTCTCCTATCGCTGCCAGCACCAGACTCCCAATATGAAACATAGCATCTGTTTTTTTATTTTTTAGTTTGAATTTAATTATATTAGTCTTTTCAGGGTTGTTCATGAAGCTTAAGGATTTGAAACAGTTACCTATCCTTGGTATCTAGTGACTGAAGGTCATGATCATTATTTGCATTACAGATAATATGGTGTCATCAGCATAGCTTATAATTTTAAAATTTTCTGAAGCATACATGTCATTTATATAGAGTATAAAAAGTAAAGGGCCAAGCACTGAACCCTGTGGTACACCATGTTTGACAATTTCTGCAGCAGATTTATCTTTCACTGTGATAATTCCTTGTTTGAAACTTATTTCTGTGTATTGTATTTGCCCTTTTAGATATGATGAGATTAGTCCATTAAGAACCCCCTTAATTCCATATTTTTCTAATACTAATAGCAATATATCATGTTGGACACAATCAAACGACTTAGATAAGTCAAGGAATATGCTAGCAACTTTCTTTTTTGTTATCCAAATTGCTTAAGATATTGTGGAGAAAATCTACCAGGGCAGTGATAGCTGATCTTTTAGCCTGAAAACCATGTTGAAAGTCATGAGAACATTATGTTTTCCTAAAAAGCCATGATTCTTTTCATTAGTACTTTTTCATACAACTTTGCAATTACAGGAGTGAGGGAGATTGGTCTATAGTTTTGCATAATTCTTTTGTCACTTTTTTTGTGTATCAGAGTAACAATGCTTATGTTTAAGCAGTCTGGAAATATGCCTTACCTTAGTGATTCATTTATCAGATAGACGAAGAGGATGATCAAAAAGTGTTTACATTTTTTCAACAACCTGGAACTAATACCATCGCATTCAGTGGAATTTTTGTTCTTAAACCCATTAATTAAACCTAGGACCTCACATGAGGTAGTATCATCTAAATAAAGAGAGTTTACAAGACGACCTTTAGTTTTGTGTACTCCCAACTTTTATGACATAATTGTTAAATTACAAATTAGCAGTGGATTTTGCTCTATTGTGTTATTGATAAGAAGATTGATATTTTCTTGCTTTAGATTTTCTTTTTTCATGCTGTTAATTATTGTCCCATGCCATTTTTGAGTAATTGCTTGTTTCCGAGAGCTTGCTCATAACCTTCTGCAACTTAATGTTTATCAACTCAACCTCATATGCTTTTTTATGTTGTTTATGTTTACAGAGCTCAGATTTTGTTGATTTAGGCTAGCAGATTTTCTTTCATTTTATTTCTTAGCATCGTAGCCTCACTAAAATCCTTACTTTGTGTTTATCCAAAAGTTTCCAAGTTTTATTTACCATAGGACAGCATAACTCAATGTTATGGTTTAGAATATTGTAGAACTTATCCCATTTATCATTTATATTTTCAATATCTCCCATTTTTTATTAGACAAACAATTTCATAATTTTAGAATATTAGGTTCCGTAAACTCCCAACAAGTTCTTTTTTCAATGGAATCTGGGTTTGCTAATGTACAATTAATTATGTCTAAATATTGAGCATGATGATCTGGTAGGTAATTAGTCATGTTACCAGCAACATATTGACCCTCCCTTAGGTTAGTGATTATATAGTCAATAACTGAATTAGAATTTATAGTTTCCCTAGTAACATCTAGTTTTATTTTTTTATATTAAATGAGTGAAACATGTCCTGTAGCATTTTGAAGTCCCTGTTCTCATAGTCTGCATGTATATTAGTCATCCATTATTTTTTATTTTGTGACTGTATTTTAACAATACCTTGACATTATATACACACATTCAATAAATTAGTTACACTAGAATTTGGTGATCTATAAACAGCAATGAACTTAACTTTTTCATAATTCACTTCTATTTGGGCCCCTACACTTTTGCATACCATATGAACACTGAGTTCATGTATTTTTTTCTATTCCAGTTATGTTTTGATTATTTTTAGCCAGTAGTGCAATTCTACCTCCCCCATGTTCTTTTCTGATAAATATACCAACAACAGAATAACTATCCACTTTACGTAAGTTGATAGGGGAAAGAGGAGTTGGAAGACGACCAGACCAATGAGAGATTGTGATAATGCTTGAAGAAGAAGAAAAAAGAAACATAAGAATTCCTGATTTTGTTTGAGGTTGTGCCCAGATACAGCTACAGTGTCAGCTCCCACAATGTTAACCGATATATTCAGAAAATGCATTTTACAAATACTGTATCATACCTGTATTGGCTGCTTGAGTAAATGGACAGGAGAAGAGAGTTAATTGTTTTTAATTTCTTTGTGTGTTTTTAGTGATTTAGGTGCAATCAGTTTGCCTAAAATAAAGAAAAATAGATGGCAAAAAGTAATTAATTTTCTGAAAATGCAATGTATAATACTGTGACCGCATGTGCGAGTTACCTACAGGCCAGTCCCCTCCAGAACAATAGGCACATGGAACAATCACCATTGTGTGCCGCTTCCCTCTTCCTGAGGATTCCTTTGGACCATTTCGAGTAGGTTCTCCCCTAGAAAGTTCCGCTTTGTATTCAGGCCTATACAAGGGGCTGCTCTTGCCTGGGAGCTCAATTGAGTCGAGCTGAATTCTGTTAGAAGAGATGAAGTGAAAAACAGACAGTGAAAGTGGACAGTGCAGTTTAGGTTGAGAGTTGCCACTCAGAGGTTCAGTTCTGAGTTGTGATTTGATGGATCAGTTGTGTTGTGTTCTGAGAGTGTGCCTCAAGTGTAACTTCTGTGCTATGCTGAATGCCTACTGATAAATAAAGTGTGTTTCACAGTAACTGGTGTTTTCATTTGTTACGTTGGTGTCAGAAGTGGGATACAAACGCCATGATGGAGCATCCACTCCAATAATTATTAAATGGTGTGCAGATCATGAAATTTGAAATTAAGAGTGTAAATTCCGGAATGGAGAAGATGGAAGTGAAAATGGAATCCAGAATGGATAAGATGGGAAGTGAAATAATGACGATGACTTCCACAATAGATAAGATGGAGGAGAAAATGTAATCCAGAATGAAGAAGATGCAGGCAGAAATGAAGACAGCAATGTCCAAGATGGAGAGGGAGCTAACTAAAATTGACTCTGGCGGGAAGAAAGATGTGGAAGAGCTCGGCAGAAAGGTGAAAGACCTTGGCAATGCATTAACACTCTGGAGGACTTCGGGGAGTGGCTTGGCATCCTGGAAGGATCAACAGCAGCGCCAAGGAACTGAACGCCATGATGGAGTAAATGCTTAGTGGAAGACTTAAGGACTTGAAGGTCGAGACACCTGGACGCAACACATCTGCGTGCATCAAATCACCCCAGTAAAGGGAACGTCAACTTTCGAAGTCTTCCGCCGTCGCCGCCCACATCCGATGGTCAGCAGAGGAGGAAAGCGCACAGTTAGCCAGCCTGCAGGGACGGGCAACAGAGGTTTTGAATGCGATTCCGACGTCGCTGGTGGCCGGAGACATCTGGAAGCCCCTCGAATACTGATTCAGAAGCCATCGCTTGGCCGCAGCTTATCGTAGTCAGCTCAAGTCAAGGCTGCGCAGCTAGGGGAGACGCTGCAGGAGTTCGCCCTGAGAATTGAACAGCGGTGAATAAAGCTCTGGTGAACCCAGTTACATGTTTCAGGAAGCTGCCTAATCCTTTGTCGACGGGGTGCAGGATGCCGAGATACGACAGTGTCTAATACTCAGCGACTACAAGACCATCCACGAGGCGCTAACGGCCGCGCTGAAGATGGAGGCTGCCAAGATAAAGGCTACACCTAGCTCAAAGACCAGGTGCATTCGATACGACGGGTACAGAGGATCAACTCAAGGACGTCGACGAAGATCCTCAAGTGGTGTGCGTTGGGGATGTAGCCAGCAAGGACACTTTCTGAAGGGCTGCCAACAACCAGCCGAAGAGCAGGCAGTACCTTCAGAATGGAGGGGATAGCGCGTGCAAGAGGAGGGAGCAGCTAGCGGTCGGAGTAACAAGTACTTCCACCTTGGAGATCAGGAGTATTCGAAACGA
This sequence comes from Deroplatys truncata, assembly GCA_030765065.1. Lineage (NCBI taxonomy): Eukaryota > Metazoa > Arthropoda > Insecta > Mantodea > Mantidae > Deroplatys > Deroplatys truncata. Next base: position 940,763 of record CM060980.1, read on the forward strand.
TGGGGCACATCTAGAGACGTCTAAAATCGTCAAGTGGTGTGTGTCGGGGGTGTGGCCGGCCAGGACACCTCGCAAAGGAATGCCCAAAGGCAAGTCGACGAGCGTCAAGCGGTATGTTGGCGCGTGACCAGCTAGGACACCTAGTGAAGGGCTGTCTACAGCTAAGCCGACAAACAGGCGGTAAACGGATAAGGACCGGCGTGGCGAGTGGCATGTCGGAGATATTGATGGCATAAGGGACACCATGTCCGTGGAGAAGGATGATTCTGGGGCGGAGCATCTTAAGACTGTCCGTGTTTGTCAAGGGGGTGGCTGAGGATGGATGATCTCAGAAGCCTCGACAGTGGACGTCAGCAAGAGTGCCTTGAGACCTGGCCGGAGTGAAGTGATGCTCCGGAACATCCTGAATCTGCAGGGTGACCCTGACGAAGGATGCGGTCGTGCCCGCAAGACACGAGCTGTGAGAATGTGCTTGGGAGGCCAGCTGTCAATAAACCTCATGGCCCGCCCATACATCCAAGAGGCCAACGACCACCAGCCAACAGCCAGCATTCCAGCAGGGTGGTTTGGTGTGGAATCGCCCTACCCGGAACAAGGGGCGTTGTCCCAAGCTTCAACAACCTGCAAGGACCGAAAAATGCGAACTGGAACAGTTATGTAACCTACTACACCCAGAGGCTGCCCCAAGGAAAGATGTTAGTGGTACATCTAGGTCGTCTGGTCCTAGGTATCAGGACGACCAGCCCTGAGGGAGCAGTGGACCGCGCGCGAGTTACCCACGGGCCGGCGGTGCGAACGCCTCCCGGCTCACCTACTGGCCGCGGATGGGGTAATGGCCGTTTCCTCCATAACACCAGCTCGCAAAACAATAGCCAGTGTGCCTCTCCCCTGCTCCCGAGGATTTTTGGGCTGTTTCGAGTATATTTCCGCCTCTAGAAAGTTCTGCTTTGTATGTGGTCCTAAATAAGGGACTGCTCTTGCTTCTAGGAACTCAGTGACGATGTGAAAAGTGAACAGTGAAAGTGGACAGTGCAGTTTGGTTGTGAGTTGTGACTGAGCAGTTCAGTTGTGATTTGACAGATCAGTTGTGTTGTGTTCTGAGTGTGTGTCAAAAGTAACTCAAGTGTAACTTTTGTGCTACGCTGAGTGCCTAATAATAAATAAAGTATGTTTCGCAGCAACTGGTGTTCTCATTTGTTACGCTACATTGAGCACAAATAGAGTACAAGAGGAGTGGGAGTTTTGCTAATCTTACCATTTGTGAATATAAGAATTTGGTTTTAGAAAGGTGATAAAAATAATTTAGACTAGTTCAACTCCCTGGCAGGAGTGGCACCAGCAGCTTTGTTGGGCTGGAGTCCATTCAAAACTACACTGGTCGGCAAAACATAAGGACGAGATGGGTAAAGTAACATAACAAATGAACTACTTGGTGGAAGTAGATGAAGGTGCGAGAGCACGTTACCAGAGGTCTCTCACACGTACACAGAAAGTTGGACGTCACATGGCGTGAGTGTAGCGAGCCTATAGTGCCAAGTGGGTCTGGTCCCGCAACACGGGGCAGTTGACCAAACAGGACAAGACGGTGTGTGGCAATTAGCGAGCTGTTACGGTGCTCTGTAGTGGTGTTCTTCGTTGCAACATGGCCCGTAGTCACCATTTGGACTTCACACGGGGAAGAACCATCGGGAAACTGGAAGAAGGGCGAAGTGTGACGAGTGTTGCTCAGGAGTTTGGTATTGCTCACAGCATTGTTTCACGTGCATGGGGAACCTTCCAAACCACAGGCACTACTGTCCCAAGGAGAGGTGGTGGTCGACCACGCTCAACTGCAGTAGCAGCGTCTTTTCAGGGGTGCAGTCGGCCCTGACTTCATTTCTATGGATGACAATGCGCGACCGCATCGAACAGTGCAGGTGGAGGATGTCTGGGAACAAGAGGATATTCGGAGAATGGACTGGCCTGCCCGTTCCCCCAATTTAAATTCCATCGAACATGTGTGGGATGCTTTGGGGAGATGCATTGCAGCACATCCACATGCACCAACGACCATCCAGCAGTTGTCAATGGAGGAATGGAATGCCCTACCACAAGAACTGCTTACCAACCTTGTGGCAGCATGGGAGCACGATGCAGAGCATGCATTGCTGTCCGTGGTGATCATACAACCTTTTAAGCACCATGTATCTGTTTCTGTAAATCTAGATAGCCATCATATGTCATATTGACTTTAGTGTAGGTTATGGTCTATGAATAAAAGTGGCATTTCTGTTTGTCTCATTGCATATTTCGTTTAGTTGCGTACTGTAGCAGTTCCCTTTATGTATCATTCAAGTTTCATGGAGCTATGTTACTTGGCAGTGTCACAGCATGCGAAGATTACTTTTGTCCTTGCACAGCAGTGTAGTTTGAACCCTCCCTTAAGCTATCCCTCCCAGGATGAAAATGGACATGATATGCACAATTACTACGTATTATTTGGAAATGTCTGAAAAAGTAACTGTTTAAAATAATGCATAACAACATGAAATTATTTTTTTTTCCAAAAGGAACTTTCTATTAAGCATTGAGTTCTATATAAAGAACACTTTTGTCTGGTTTTCCTAGTTACGCAAACATGAAAAATTACAAGGAAAAGTGAAGGTATTTGGCGTAAAGTATCTTCTGATTTTCTAGATTTCTTGAATTGTGTTTAACATTTCACAAACTGTTCAAAATTATTGAGCACTATTACATCAACCGATGTTAATTAATTGTTCTTTCACACATGCCGTGTGTAGGCGAGGTCAGAAAGGTAGAATCAGATGCAACAAAACACTGATTCACTAATAATGGTTAACCATGAAGCCCAAAGTTTATGGTATGTCACTATTGGAGTATGTTACCTAAAAATGAATTTGAACACCTTGTGGTTTACTGGAAAAATGTGAGTCAGTTGGAAAATTTAATGTTGCCAAGGTTACAGCAGCAGCAGCAGCAGCACAGTAAGCCAGAGACCCATTGTTCAAATCCCATGGTTCTACCTTTCCAACATACACTATACTGTACAGATTAATTACTGCAAATAAGAAAATATCATCTAAACACTTTTTCACAAAGCAAGGTGAGGAGAGTTTTCAAATGGCAACAAATCAGCTTTTTTTCTGCACTCTGGTGCAGTCTGTGCTAGTTGATGGTGACCACACAAGCAAGTCCACAGCCTTAGTTGCATTCTCCACTCCACATTGCTATGTCTTGGGCAGCGTCTTGTAGGTGATGTGCTGTGTGTGTGTGTGTGTGTGTGTGTGTGTGTGTGTGTGTGTGTATATTATAATTGCTCAGTTTAGTGTAGATGCTGTTTTATATGTCACGGCTAGCTCTGTATGGGTAGGAACTAATTCTTACCAGGGTTGGTACGACAAACAAGGATTAATTATTTAATTGATGACACATTATATGAACATATTAGCACAGTTATTACATAACAATCATTACAAATTTAATAAATTTTCAATGTCAGCCAGAGTATTGTATGTTTTCAATGAGATTACAAATTTTCACAATTTCTCGTACTTCAGTTAAAATTGCTTAAATATCACTTTAATGTACAGCAAATGTATGCTTATTACATTTTAGCACTTAAACTGCATTTCTCTATTATTTAACACTCAAACACAGAAATATTGTGACATACGCATCATGGCTGTCCATTGCCTACAAGCTCTGGGTCGAGGCTGATTTGTAACAAACTGTTTGTGTCGCTACCTTCTTTTTCGTACAACAATGCATTCAGTTTATTAGTCATTACAGTAACAGCTTGCTAACTAGCCTATCATATAATACTTCTGGCTTTGTCTACATATTATTACAAGATGTAATCTATTAATATTTATAACACAGAGAATGAAATATATCAATACAATTATATTAATTATGGCTGGAAAAAACGTAATTATTTAATTAAGATAAGCAGGGAATACTGCCTCAATGGACTAGCAAGACTCATGGGCAGGTCAGTGAGCTCAAGTTCAGGAATTGATTGTAGAAATAAGGCCACCCCTCCCCAAAAAGGCAGGTAGGATAACCTGGGACATTTAACAAAACCGTCACATTGTAAGAATTAAGACAAGTCTTCATCTGGGCAGCATGAACATCAGCTCCTCAGATCATTTCCTGTAACCCTGTGGCATGAAGTGTCATGCTAACTAAGGAATTCTTGATCTCTTCACAAAAGTGGCTTGGCAGGAATAATTTCCGCAATTCTTGTAGTTTTCTTTTGGACTCCACAAAGTTAGTATCATTATTATTATTATAGATGATCAAAGTCTTGCCCCTTTGTGCTATAAACCTACTGTTGCTAGGAAGGCATCACTTCCAAATGAAGAGCAGTGCAACAAACCATTTGACCATTTGTTTAGTTCTCAACTTCCTAACCCTTATGATGAAAGTCCCTGTAGAGTCCAGCACTTACGAAGGGACAGCTTTCTTACACTCTAATAAAAGGAAGTTGTCCTATTAACTGCTCTGAACTTAAAATGCACTGCATTGGTTTTAGGGATCCAAAATCTTTCTGGAAGAGATGCAACAGTGAGATAAAAGTAGTAATTTGTACAGTGTGATGGTACCTCTGATAGTACACAGGCATGATCTACCAGATTTCTCAGTGGTAAATAAGGAAGTGGACTTGGCAAATGAAAATATGTAGTCATTTCCAAAATGTAAAGGTTTTAGATACCTTCAGGTTAAACCAAGATCTGCTCACAAGACATGGCATGCATTTAAACAGCAGCGGGAAAGATGTTTTAGGTTGTTGTAAACAGCTTTTACAGTAGTAAAATGACAACTGCATTAACCTATTGGGAAAATGAGAAACAGCATTGTAAAAGATAACTACAAACAGTGCGCTAATAGTATAGTACATGGTAAGCGCCTTTTGCGTCAAAATGTTCAATTTGCAGCAATAAAAGAGCTGATATAGAACTAATAATTCATGAATATGATCCAGATATTCTAATATTAACTGAAAGTGGCATAAAAAAGGATAATTTGCAGTTTACCAACTACACTGACTACAAGCGTGTATCAGATATTTCACGTGAACTACATAAGGGAGGCAGGGTCACTATTTATAGTAAAATTACTGCCAGTAAACATAAGATATTAAAGTACATCCAGGGCTTATCGGTGGAACGAATTATAAACATTGCTGCCATTGAAGTTGTGTTTAGTAAATTACGATGCAATGTCATAGGTATTTACCATCCACCAAGTTCAGATCTTAACATTTTTATGAACAAATTACAATGGCTTGCCTGATCAAGTAACCACATTAAATAAATGCTGGGGATTTTAATCTCTATCTATTGAAACAGACAAACACACTTACACTTTTACCTCATTATTAAAGGATTTGAACCTCGTCCCCACCATTAAATTACCAACACTATCCTCAGTAACAGATATCGACACTAACTTTCTAAAAGCGGAATTTATTGAAATATACAAGGGTCAGATATTGCACATCATGAAGAGGAGTGTGATAAATTTGTCTATCGCAGAATCTATGATGAATCATGGTTTCCAGCACACATTTAAATAAAGAAACATGCGGGGAAATACTAAATGCAGAAACAGTATATGATAAATGTCTAGAATTTCAAAACATATTACATTTTTATATTGATGTTCTTTTTCCATATAAAAAGCACAAAATCATTGACTGTTAGTTAAATAAATTAGATTGGATTACAAAAGACATAGCCGATTCCAAAAAAAGGCTTTGAGTACTAACAGATATGGAAAGAACTTCAACTTGTCCAAATTTAAAAAATTATGTTAAAAAGTACAGACAAATTTATATAGATGTAGTTAAAAAAGGAAAACTGTAGTATAACAATAAAGTCATTGCAAAACATAAGGCTAAAGCAGCTTGGGGCTTAGTTAATAAAATAAGGGGTAATTCCACAAAATCAGTAAGCATCATGCATATAAACTCAGAGGGGAAACTATTGGAGGATCCCAAAGAAACAGCTGAATGTTTCAACCTATACAAATATGATTAGTAGCCCAGTAAAAAATAAACAACAAAGAAACCTAAGCAATTTTAGCAGTAAATTTTATAACACAAATACACTATTTTTAAGATCTAGACAAAAATGAATTACCTAAAATAATTGACTCATTAAATGCAGGTATGTCTATGGGATTGAATAATATAACAAGTAACATTCTAACACATTATACCATTATTAGATATAGTTAATTCCTTCTGGCAGAAGGTACCTTCCCTTCTTGCTTAAAGAAAGGCAAAATAATACCATTATATAAAAAGGGTAATCCTGAAGACATAAACAATTACATCTGCATTATCGAAAATCTTAGAGAAAGTGTTCCTAAATAGACTATTAAATTTTATTAATAAACATGATGTACAGTATGGTTTTCAAAGAAATAAGTCGACAAAGGATGCAATAACGAAGACATTAAATAGTGTTGTTAATAAACTGAGTAATAGAGAGAGGGTTGTAGGACTTTCTCTTGATCTCTCTAAGGCATTCGATTGTGTCAATCAACAGTTTTTACTAAGCAAGCTATGGAATTAGAGGAATTGCTGGTAAATGGATAGAATCATTTTTGATAGATAGAAAACAAGGAACAGAAATCAGATCACACAGTAGGGAGGGTAACATAGAATCTCATATATCCTCTATACAGACCACCAAGTATGGAGTACTGCACTTGGACCTATATTATTTTTATTGTATATACATGATCATCTTAAAATACAGGGTACTGAAGTCACACTTGATACCACTATTCTCGTTTCAGTGGAAACTTGATAATAAATGGTACTACTAAAACTGGAAAATTATTTTCACATCCACAATCTCAATCCAAATATCAGTAAGACAAACTATTTACTGTTTGGACTAAATATAAAATATTCACAGTAGTGAAGGTCTAAAACTGTTTTATAATAGTCAAATTATATCCATAGTTCAAAATACAAACTTTTTATTGACGATAATCTTTTATGTCAAAACCGTATTAGTGTAATTTATTCTGAACTTAATAAGACCATATTTCTGCAACATAACTCATCAACGTGTTACCTCTACAAATGGTTTGTACAGTGTACTTTGCATTATTTCACTCACATTTAGAATACGGGGATCTTTATCAAAAACATACTTCATGCAGATCTTTCTACTACAGAAAAGAGCAGTAAGAGTTATGAATCTTGTAGACCGTACTTAATCAGTTTAAAATTCTACCATTATTTTGTATATACCTATAAATTACATTATATGTACGCTAAAAAGTCTAGTGAAACCCCTCAACTAAACTAAGATGTGCACAGACATTTTACTCAAAGTCAAAATGACTTTTTTATGAATTCATACAGAGGTACTTTTGGAAATAAAAATATCATCCATGCAGGTCCTAATTCTTTAACTCACTGCCAATGGATTTAAAAAGAGTATATAATATAAATCATTTTAAAAAGGCACTCAAAAAGCATTTATTAACACACTGCTTTTATAACTCCCAAGAGTTTTTAAATCACAGCACAAATTTTCATTAATATGCTAACTTGGTTGCATCTATATCCTATAGCTCTTGTTATTCTTGTGTGTTAATAATTATAATTTGTACAATAAGTATTTACCATTCGCATTGTACTTAGTTATGATAGCTACTATTAGCTCGCATACTGTAATTAACACTTTGACATGATCTACAATAACACTGTATGATTGAAAGTAAATGAATGTGCACCTGCATGAAGACATAGATGCTCCTCCATCACTAAATAATGCTGTGAGAGAAGGATGAGTTCATGTTTAGCATTTCACAGTAAATCTAAATTTCCAAGTTGACCACATACTCTCAGCACTTCCTGATCATCTACAAATGTATACAAATCCAGAATTTTACTCTTCTTAGGCACAACAGTTTGCCCCAACATTTTTGTTTTTGGAGTTTTATTTATGGACGGTCTTTAACTACTGTGGTCCTTAGTGTCCCATTCTAATTTTGCTCAGAGGCCTCTTTATCAGGCTTGAGGTTCTTTTACGTGCCATAAATCTAAGACACAGGACCACCGGCTTTGCTTCCCTTCCAAAGGAAGCCATGCTAAAGATTTTTACACCCGAAAAAATCCATCGCCCTCTGCGGGTTTGAACTAGAGGCTAGCATGGTAACCACAACACCACAGAGGACAACTGTTTGCCTTAAGATAGTTATCCCTTGTGCATAGTACTTTTGTTGCACAATGTACTTGTATACAAATCCTTCTGAAGCTCTTGGGTAGTTAATACTCGAATAGTTTTTGTCATTAGGTCTGTAGCATTCTGAAAAATCATGATCCATATGCTACCATTTGTATCAGTTGAGACAAAGACAAACAGCACTGCAGAACTGAATCCAAATCATCACCATGTAGGGTACACCTCTGATCAGGACAGTGGTGTTTTAAGCCATGACATAATGGATTTAATAACCAAAGGGGACCATGCCACCAAAGTTTTCTGCCATTTAACTATTCTGAAGTGACTCCCCTTAATATATATGCTGGTTTTTCATGGGTGGACAGAACCGTATTTAGGCATGGGCCCAGGATCTGGGCACAAAAATTAATGGGGTAGCATAAATGAGATGTAAATACTTTGAAAACTAATTTCTAGAACTTCCACACACTCAGTTCGAAAGTAAAATGGAAATTATCAATTAACAGTGAAGCTTGGCCTACAACTAATGAACATTAATCCACAAACACACCCAGATAGTCATAAAATTTGCCACATCTATAAACTTTTCCATTCGAAAATGAAGTGATAGAAATCTGTATGTTTGTAGATTCATTGTGTTTGTAGGATTCATTGTTCATTCATTGTAGGCCAAGCTTCAGCGTTAATTGATAATTCCTTAATCATTTGATTTCTTTATCTCTAAAGCTTTATGCATTTGTGTATCAAATAATCCACGGTCTGTTCTGCTTCCCTTCAAATGCAAATAGGATTATTTGCTATTCTAAATTTGACAAGAGGGATCTTAATTTCCATGTCCTGTTAAAAATACTGTTAGTTCCAAAAATATAAGTAATTTTAAATGAAGTCTGGGGTTATTGATTGGAAGAATCTTTAGGTAAGTTGTGTGTGCATGTGTATGCAGCATAACTCAAAAGTAAAAACTCGGATAAATACCAACATTTCCACACTAGACTCTCACTAGTCCGGCCATTCCTTGCACATATGGGTACCAGATTATTGGGAGTGTCTGAAATTTAGTTTAAACACTTAGGAACTATACTTTATTAAATCCAAAGATACATAGAAAACTTCGTCCTTGAGTGTGTTACCATTCACAATCACAATGATGCAGTGTGAGAAATCTTCATTACTTTCCTGTTAAAATGTTTGGTCTACCTCATCTTCCTTCTCCCGGAGACTTGTGGAACATGACATCACTGTCGCTCCTCAGTACTGGCTCCAACTCTGCAGCAGATATCTTCCTGGAGTACATTATGCAACAATCACATATATGCAGTAGCAATGTGTGATAAAGCATGCCTCCGTTGCAAATCAGGAGAGTTCCAGTAGCAGTTCCTCCTGGAGGTTTGTGGTTCAAATCCTGCCAGGATCAATCTTCCTTACTGAGGTTTTCTCAGTCCTCATAACTGGCAAATACCAGGGAGTTACCCTAAAACTTAGGCCTGGAATATTTCCTTCCCCATTTCATGTATCATCAGTGTCCACCATTTGTGATGCCATAGGCAGCAAGAATGAATTTAAAATTAATACCGAATGATAAACAATACTTCATTGATGTTCGACACTGAACCAAATGTGGGCCGGATTAGCGAGAGTTTAGTACATTTAAGACCAATGGATGAGGCACCAAACTACCATTTACATGCAAGAAGATGTGTTATTTTTTATTTTCTCAAAAACAGCGATTTTTATTAAAATGCTATATGTTTGATACTGACACTACAAATAAAATCTGTATCTTGAATTTTCTGGGAATAGCCTATCAGCTCCAGTGTACTCTTAATTACGGTTCATATATGTCCTATAAAATATGGAATCATCCCATTTTTCAAAGTCCTGTCCCACTCTACCAAAAATTTTTGATGGGCGACCAAAATGTCCCTAGTTTGATAAGCGCATAATAATTACAATTAAATAAAAAACTCATACTAAAACAAGTTTTCAACAAAATAACGCTCATAATTTTGCAAATTGTCATATTTATAGGTGGCTGGTAGAATGCAAAATCGAAACACTGAGTTCAGAGGTTAACACTGCATTGAATGTTTGTTTGGGATTCCCTGTCCATATGTTTATGTGTTAACACAGCTGTATTCTTCTATGGTCAGTGACATTCATTTTGTGATGTAGCAGCAGTCGGTGTGCAGTTTGAGTGTTTCCTTGAAAGCAAAGTGTTGCAAAATGTTCATTCACAGCAGCAGTTTCCTTTTGTGAAGTTCATCACTAATAACACAAGCTCACAGGAAAAAGTATGTAATGCTGTATTCAGTAAGGCAGCAAATCCGATATCACATAGCATGTCTCCACAAAAAGGCCTAAATTATCATCTAATGCACTGAAGTATTGGATTATTTTACAAAAACTGCCTAACAGCCTCTGAAGCAACATTTGCCTACCATACATGTTTTCGTAACCAAAGTTTCCAGTCTATGGACTGCACATCAAGCTGTATGATAAAAGTTCACCTGTGGGCAGAAGACTCAAACAATTATTGCCAACATACTTGTACCACATGCAATGCAAAAGTTTGAAAGTGAACTTCAAGGAGCACTCTATATTTCAGTAATGATCAACAGCCCCAATCATGGTCCTGTGAAGTTGGTACCAATACTGATCAGATATTTCATTCCCAAAGAAAGAATAAAAACAATGGTTTTTGGATAATTGAAGTGTTATTTAGAAGTTAGAGACAGTGAAGCGAAACAATAAATTAATTGAATATTAACTTGGTGGATACATTAAAACTTCACTTGAAATTAATCAAATATGTTTTGAAAGCAAGTGGTGTTTTGAAACATGTTCAATTAATTTCAAGTGAAGATTCAATTTAATGGTTTTGTAGTTTGTGAATTTACTCAGTGAAACAGCAGAGCAACTGGCTGAATATCTGTGAACACTGTTACTTAAATGGAACATTGACCAGAAAGTTATCGCAGATGTACAAGAAAAGGTAATAACATCTTTCATAGGCTACAATCAAAGCTAAAAACCATACTGATAGGAGTGGGTTGCTCAGCTCATGTGATTAACAATGCAATACAGTCAGTAGCTGATACATTACCAATTGACATTCAAAAAATATATAAATATTTTATATGTATTCCATAAAAGTACATTTGCTTCAACAATTCTGTGATTTTGCAAAAACACAATACAAAAAACTATTAGGCTACTCTAAAACATGGTGGCTGTCCTTGCACCCTGCAATGAAGAGAATAAATGAACTATATGAACCTTTGAAATCACACTTCCTCCCTATTGGTAAACCAACACTGTTGAAGGACTTTTTCAACAATCTTGTTTCAGAAATACTGTACACATTTTTAGAATCACATAGTGAACTGTTCCATAAAACCATTCAGCATACTGAACTGAGAAAATTACTCTGATTCAAGCAAGGAGTATTGTAGAGCGCCTGTTACAGAAAATAGAACAGAGGCGAGATAATAACTTTTCAACTAGAAAAGAACAGGCACTGCTTTATCAGAAAAAGGTCTTCTCAGCAAGAGGAAATATTTCAATTCCAGATGTAATTTTTACAGCACCAGTTTGAGCTACATCAGAGAATGGTCTCATTTCATCCTGGAATTGATAGTATGAGTTCGGTTTTATTGAACAGCATAGCTATGATTCTGAATTGGGAAAATGTGCAAAAAAGTGTTGCTGCTCTTCAAGAAATTAGCCCAAACTCTGAAAGTGAATTGTTTGATGCAGTGCTATTGAAAAACTGTATTAAAGAAGAAGACCTGAAAGCAAAGTTACAGACAACCAGTTTAAATGAAGTTTGAGTTTCTATTTTGATTTGAATAGTGCTGGGAAAGATAGCTTTGACAACTTAAGAAAAATAATAGTGTTTGTTTTCACTATTCCAGGAACAAATGCAAGCATTAAGAGACTGTTTCATCAAATGAACAGTTTATGGACTCTTGAGAAAAACACAGGAGAAAAACAGAAAAAAAATTGAGAAATCAATGTTAATTGTTAAATTGTTTTTCAAAAAAGACTGTGTGGAGTTTTTATATAATGCAAAATCTTGTTCTTTAAATGATGTGCATTCATCTGAGAAATAAGGAAGCACAATAGCAATTGTAAATGAAGGCAATTTTATTCTTTGTAAGAAAAACCAAACGTATATTTCAAAATAAACAAACTAAAAGGTGTAATATGGTTATGCCAATTTTGGCATAAATTTGTGTATGGGACCTCGGAAGAAGATAGTTGGGGCTTCCGTATTCTGGGCAGCATGCACCAACTAAAGGCAAGCTCTACTTTCATAGTAAACTACTTCTGAAGCATTCTACTCCTTTCAGTTACTCCCAGAGTAAATTACTACAGAAGTAAATGACGGAGAGCACCTTCATGTAGTATGAGAGCACAAATATAGGTTAGAATTTACTCTCACAACCTGGATGCAGTAGCTAAGCTGTCGATTAAACTAGAATACCATATCGTATTTGGAGGAAGATATTTTGACATGTTCATGGATTACTTAGATTACATTGATGATCTTGACGAAGAAAACAATGGAAATACAATAGTGTAATGTGACATCCTGAGAGTGTGTTCCAGGAACATTTTGGCATTAGGAAAGAACCTTTTACGTGCCTTTTGAAGCTACTTGGAGAATATTTACAACAAAACTCAAAGACAGGAATTTAGCTACATAACCCAAACTGCAATTATTGTTATGCAAACTGCGAAGGCTTCATACCAGAACATTTCAGGTAGTTAAGCCAGATTACGATGAACTTAATGTAACATGATGGTCTAACACTATTAGATGGAACTATTTAGGATTGACTTAATGTGACATAACCTAAGAGTTTGGCAATGTCAAATTTTTACTTCCCGTTACATCAAGTTTGATGTTACATGGTAATTAGAACAATTGGCATGAAGCACTAATTCGAAGTAATAAAAGAACTACCAATCAAGAGTCATTCCCATTATGTTAAATTTAGCGCCTCATAATAATTAGACCTTTAGTTTACCAGCATTTCTTAACTTCATGTCACATTAAATAAAGCTAATCATAATCCCAGCACTACAGGTGATCTTTTAAACATTCTCGTGCGCATGCTGGTTGTATCGTTCATTGCGTTGTTACAGCGATTTTGAGGTTAAGAGCAAGGTATCTACATAAATAAATACACATGAGTGTTCAGAAAATAAGCAATTCTTCTTCACTTTTGCAGATTTCCCATATATGGGCACAACTGACTGCATGCATGTCCCTATTTTGTGCCCATCTTTGTGAACTTTTCCGAAATTGGAGAGGGTATTTCTCCATCAACACATAAGTGACTTGTGATGCAAATATGAAGACTAGAAATATTGTTTCCAGAATTTTAAGCTGCTATTTAGTACTTATCCCGTCACTCGAAGCATTAAACTCGTCCATCACGACTTTCTAGCATTTCTCTTCCAGCATCTTTATATCACGTATTTTACACTCATATTGCTTAAATGGATTTTCTTTATCTCTACCAAGAACCATTTCTTTCTTTCACTTACATCCCCCCACTTCTTCCTATTGCACATAATCTTATCTATGATCGTGTCAAGTAAATTGCATAAACAAAACAATACTATAGGAGTAATGAGCTCTTACTTCCATAGACGTAACTAAAAGAGTAAATTGTAATTGAGTTCTTCAACGTTACTTCCAGAGTAAATTGCTCCTTAGTAACCTACTTCCATAGTACGGAGTTCTTTATTAAGCGTTATTTCCGAAGAAATTTACTCCAACATGGTGCATGCTGCCCTGTGTTCTCATGTTTTCTGTTGAAAGTTAGTGTCTCGTATTTCCATTTGAAAAATACATGAACCCCAAGAGAGAGAGACAAAAAACTGATTAAAGAAAAAATGTAGATCTACAAAAGAATAAACCATTTGTTTGACATATATTTATATTTTTGCAACATCAACAGTTCCTTTTAAATATTTCATGCTGTAGGTTTACAACTTCCCAAGTGTAAGTAAATGTGACGAAGAATTTTAAAGTTTTGGGATACTCTGTTTTCTTCTAACAGATGACAAAAACAATTTAAATCACTTGAATGCCTGTTCTACATTTTGCATCCAGGTGGTAGTAGTTGTATTAGTCACATTGCTAGCAGTATTGTATTAGTGTTTTTTATTATCAATAAGGCTCATAATTACAAATACCATGTTTGTATCTTTTTATACTACATGTTTGGAGAAAAACATAAGCATTTTGTCTCAACATCCAAAATAAAATATGCTTCAATATGATTTATGTCAGCACTAGAACTGATCTGCTACTGTGTCTCCAGCCCTAATTGAGCCTACACATGCTGTTAAACAAGTACTGCAAAATGAGCACAGACCAGCTGTTCCCACTCCTCAACCTTATCTACTTTTGTAAACAAAGCTGTCAGTCTTTCGTCTCTAGTGACTTGGAAAGGTTATTGCAAAGTGGCAAGAGAATTATGGCAGAGCAAACAACTAAAAACATTAAACTGAAATTAGAACTAAGCTCAATGAAAAATAATTAATTTTGAAACAAAACAATAATTCTAAAAGTGCAGTTGGAACAATTTCATGCTTTTGATGAAATCTGTAGAATACATGCAATGCAAATTTTGTGAATGTCCTATCTCACCCTTCAAGCACTTCAGGCACTGTAAAGTGGGTTGTAACAAAACAAAGACGTAGTGTGTTTAAAATGTACACACAAGAAATTATAAACATTTGAGTGACTTACAGTAAGCTGCTTTATTGCCCCATCCAACAACAGTGTCTAGAAATATAAAGAAAAATGCAGATGAAATCCACACTGTTATTATTCCTACTTTTATGGAGTCAATGAAACAACATGTGTGTGCTTTGGATGCAGACCTATGAACTGATAACTATAGGAACAAACACTTTCTAGCTATCACATTCCATAAATGAAGAATGGAACATAGATAGAAACGTTATTACAAAAAAAATTTCAGAATTTCAAAATCTGGAGAAAACATACAGTTAGAAATGGAGAGCAGAAGGTGTGACATTGATATTGAATAGGAATATATGGGACGGGCAGTGTATGTGTGTTTGTGATAAAGCATAATAAACCTCTTCAAAACTACCAGCAGATTCTTGCTTCAACATACCTTCGATGAAGTGAAGTTTTTATAACCTTAAGTTGTAGAGGTTCTGTCTTCCATACAAGCAGTCAGAAGGTGGCAGAATATTTGAAAAGTTTCAGAAGTTATTCAGCTAATCTTAAATATGCACCCCATCAAGAAGTAGTAACACATTGGAACACTATGGTTTTGATGTTGCAATCAATCTACTGTCAAATTGAGGAGATAAAGGAGCTACTAGAATAAAGGGAAAACTCCTATATTCTCAAAAACTACAACAAACTTAAAACATTTTTTATGCTTATTCAAGCAAGCCAATTTAGATTTGGAAAGCGATACACACACCTCTACTGAACAAACATTGTGATTGTGAACTGGCCCGCACTCTCAGTGAAATGATGGTTAAGATAAAAGAAAGAGCCAGATTTTATATTACAGAAAAATGTAAATTAGAACCTGGAAAATATCACTCCAGCGAAAAAGCCTAAGTTGAACCAGAGCTCCAATGAAGAGTTATACATAACCCTTACTAAAAGGGAATGTGCCTGTCAAGAAGGTGACATGGTGGAAAAATCAACAAACAAGTTTTGCATGGCTATTGAATTTGCACAAAGGGTGCTTTGCATTCCAGCTACAAGTGCGGTGAGGGAACCAATTTCAGTAGAACAAGTTATCTTCTGGGAAGCAGAAAATCCTGTCTTGACTCTAAAAATATAAACAATCTTTTGTTTATCCATAACAAAATAATTAATAGCTAGATATAGAAAAGTTTTATTTCAAAATAAATCTAAATAAGAAGCCACTAACATTCTAAAATGTTCATTTGCAATGTAATGGATTTACTTGTTTATGTATTTTAAATTATTGGGCTCTAATTGAATTCTGTGCTTTTGCTCTTATGATCATTATCGCCAATGTGTTTTATTTCTTCCTCATTATTTTTCATTTTTAGGCATGAAAGAAGTGTACAAGTTCATATAAATATATATTTATTTATGAATACACAATTTATGATCATAAATGTAGTTTAATTATAAGAGTAAAACTTAAGTATTGGAGAGTCCATTTTATTTATAATCAACATAAAAGATCTACCCGTTGTAGTACATTCCACAAAAAGAAGTATTATTTGTTCTGTAGAATCCTTCCATAATTATTACTATTACAATAACTTAATATTACCTAAGTGAAGTTTATACCTCAGCTTTTTCTGTTACCTTTTCCGTGTTTGTTTCTGTTTGTACGTATAGACAAGTAGTAATAAATATATCATATTTTGTTCTATTATGCTCATGGTCTTCATTGTTAAGATTACTCCAAAGTATAATACATCATTATGTATAATGTAATAATGTATTATTTCCTTATTTTTAGTAAGTAATGCCGTGATTTTACCAACACTCAGTTGTATCAAAAACTACAGCTAAATATAATACACTTACTTAAAATCTTGCAAATACAAACTAAATTAATGGAAACAATAAGAATTATTTCATATAATTACATTGTTTAATAACGAACATTTTTATTTTAAAACCAATCGTTTCTGCATCACCTGATGTGGTAATTCCTTGTGCAAGCTGATTTATTTTCTTTATTTCAATCCAGCAAAATGATACAAGAAATTTGCTCAAATTTTGAATGTCCTAAATATCTCACTACAGATGTGCTTTCTGCAAGTTTGTTTTTTTATAGAAACAACTAATTTTTAAAGCCTACTCATCCGATATGATCTATGTGATTAATAGACTTAAAACTACAAAAATAAATAAATAATTATAATGTAGAATGTTGGATTAATCCAGATAACAGATTATGTATAAGCGATAAATTACGTATGTAATAACCAAAAATTTGGGTATATAATAATGCTATAATTAAATGAATTGCTGCAGTTTATAAACAAATGCAACTTTTATTCACCATCCACAAATTTTGCCACCTCCAATAAAATCTCTAGTTTTACTGTACATATCACTCTTAAGTAAGTTGTGCCTCGTTCTAATGAGCCATGACTCGCTGGCAGTTGTATTACAACTAGGATGCACAGAGAATGGAAGCATTACAGTTCCTTGCAAGTGACCGAGACTTTACCATAACTGCTCAGCTTGTCTTGGCAACCAGTGAGTCATGGACGATTGTTTTCATGACCTCTAGTAGATAACTTCACCTCAGTGGCCCAACAACCTCTTGTATTACAATATGTGAGTGATGACAGAACTTTCATTGTGAACCTGGCATAACATCTATATTTGTTTTATCACATTAACTTTGTTTTTGTTATGAAGTATCCTGCTTCCTGCTGCAAAATTTGCAACACATGATTTACAATCCTTAGGTGCACATTAGTATGCAGACAAAATATGTATCTTCTCCTGGAGCGAGATATGTGAAAATTCCACACTTAAGATGCTGCACATTTTGTGAAAGTAGAGGCTGTGTTTTAGGAATAGCATGTTTGAGACTATCCCTGTGATTTAATGTTACCCTTTTCGAACTGCTGACTGGATAACGGTAAAACCTTCTGGAGGTTATTTGTGCTCAATGACCATTGATGTTAACTGTGTTTTTACAGTGTTGATTGATCCTCATTCCCAACTAGCATTGACATCAAGTCACTGAGCATGCATTTGAATTAATATAAGTTCATGCAGTGGAATGGCCTTTAGTGCATAGCATTTACTGTTGAACATATTCAAAAACCATAATAGTTACCTAGAAGTTTCAGTAACAACTGGTTTAAGTGCTAAAAGCACCTGCTTGGCTGTTGTAAGTTCCTTATTCTCATACCTATCCTTAATCTCCCGCATCCCAGGGTATCAGATATGATACCACTCCTAAGCCCCTAGAATTCCCCTCAAAATAAAATCAAAATGCTATCTCTTGAATATGTGTTGTTTTGGTCATTAATAACACACACTAATCCACAGAATAAAATATATAGCTGTTTAAAGTCCCAGTCCCCCCCCCTTTTTTTTTTTGCAAATTTGTTATATTTCCACCCATAGAAACTCATTAAGAATATGTCCTATTTGTTCTCTGGACTCAGGAGTTTCAGGATTTTCAATGCAATGTTGGCTTCTGTGATGGGCAAGTTTAGAATTAGCAAACTAGCTGGCCCCTTGAGCAGTGATACTAAATAATGACATCTGGATAACTGGTGCTTGATCATCATTCTGAATTCTGATGGTAAAACTGTCTGCAAACAAAAGCCAGTTTTCGTATTTTTCACCAAAACTTGGGATCTTGGTTGATGGTAATTTGATATTTTAATGCCTCGTTCCTCAGCTTTACCTCCAGTTCCTGTTATATACAATGCCTCTCCATTGTTTGCTATTATTGTAACCATGTCACCCTTACTTCATATTCGGTTTCAAATTCTCACTTGACTTGTTCATGTACAATTTCATTTTCCAGGTCTTCTGATTCCAATTCAGACCATACATAAACTTGGACATCAATGCACCCATGTCATCATACCTTAGTTTCTTTATGCAGGTTCACCTAAATTCTCAACAAAAGTTTGATTACAAGTTGTGCCCTTAGCCATATCCTCTGGTTCAGCAGGTTTTGATTGTCTTTAGTCTACCATGGAAAGGTTGTGCAAAGAGAAAGTCTAAGATAGAGTGTTTCATGGACATGCCCTGGTGAGTAGTGATGTCATCAGCATGGACAGTAGTTACAAGTATTCATAAATCATCTTGTAGCACTCTGCAGTCCTCAGATTGGGTCATTCATTGCATACAGCCAAGAGAAACATGTCAGGCACCAAACATTTCCTACTGTA
This sequence comes from Deroplatys truncata, assembly GCA_030765065.1. NCBI lineage: Eukaryota > Metazoa > Arthropoda > Insecta > Mantodea > Mantidae > Deroplatys > Deroplatys truncata. Next base: position 959,896 of record CM060980.1, read on the forward strand.
ACTAATACTAAATATTTAATTGCCAAAGAATGTTTACACATTTTAGAAACATAACAACAACTCAGAACATGACAGATGCCTGCAGTTTCCACTACCATAATATTCACTTAATTATCACTTTGTCACTTACATTGATACCCATACTGCCTGACCAACTCATAAAACCTCATCTGGGGCCAATTCTTATACCATCTTCCACATTTCTTTGGTTACCATTCACTCTCAAGGGGTTGTTGATAGGTCTTTGGTCAGGACACCCAAAGCAGAACTAATTCCAAAACATACAGCAGTCAGAACAAGGAGGAATGCTTAGTAGTACAGGAGATTTGGGGCAAACAGAAAAAAAAATGTTCTGGCAAAGAGGAATCAATTCAAGTAATGAGAGCATGTTTGAATTAAGTACCAGAAATGCAACTTATTTGGATGGAAAGTATCTATAGCACAGGACTGAAGAATGGTTGGACAAATGTAGATGCAACACAGAGGAAATTCTGTAAACTAGTCCAAGGTCTACCAAATAGAGTAACACTAGCTGTATTAGGCAGGTTGGCTCAAATGCTAAAATGGGCTGACAAATATTTGTACAGAATGCAGTATTGAGAAGAAAGTGATATAACTTTAACAATGACTGATTGTTCAAGAGAAAATGGGAAGAACAGAAACTCTTAAACCTGCCCCTTACTCACAATATTAAAATGGGGGTGCCTCAACTAGGAAGTGTTCAAACCTAAGATATGAGGTGGCGGTAAGACGGTAACAGAACTGGCCCCCAAGCATTTGTTCACAAGAGTCAAATTCGAGTATGGGTTTAATTAATAAAAGTTTGCCACATGACAATATATATCATCATATCTAGCATGAACGCACAGAATTTCTGTACTCATAGATTTTCAGATACAATTATTTTATTTAAAGGTGAGTCGGAATTGTTACACTAACATCACTTAAGTTTTCTCACTTAACATGTTTCGGGAAACCGTTGTTCCCATCCTCAGAAGGTTAATTCGACTGGCCCGTGTTGTTGGTGTTTCCGTTTTTTGGACTGGATCCTGTGGTGGCATCTTGTGGTGGAGAAATGTACTTCCAGAGAGGATTTGCCGCCACCAAATTTGGTAACTTGAGTGACTGATATTCAGGAGGTCCCAGATCTGACTAAAAGCTTTCTTGCAGTTTTCCTCAGTTACTAGGCAAATGCTGGGTTGGATAATTTGATCCACAAACTTCCTTCTTCACCAGCATACCAGGCATTGGGCTAATCACCCATCCTGAATATGCTATGATCTAGAGTTTCCTTACTACTCGACAGGCATTGGCTTGTAAGTCCTACAAAGAGGAGAGTAATTAGTTGGAGAGAATGACTGTAAGTAAACACATGGCAGAAGTGTTTGTTATGACATTTTAATCAGAAGGATACGCTTCCTTTATGAATAAGAAACAGAAAATCAGAACTGGTATGTAAAATAATAAACAGCATGCATTGGAGAATATTGGCAAGTTTACGGTTGCAACACACTCAATATTCACGCTAATGAATCCAAAGATGCTGATGTCTACGCAACTAATCGTAAATCTGGGACCGGTGGTTCACCACATTGGGAGCTATATATGAGCCATCTCCGGGAAAAAACCAAGAGTAATATCGTATGCAGAGAAGGTAAAAGTAGTTACTTATTGGCTACTTCCTGGTGCTTCTAAACCCCACAAAACGTTTAATCATATTATTTTGGTGCAAAGTTACTGTGTAGACATAATCACAATAGAATTCTTCATCTAAAGTGAACACGATGTTCTCTCACTTTTTCTGCAGTTATATCCTCAAGACATTATCCAAATTATCAGTCAAAATCATACTAAATGGTGGCCCTAGAATGGAAAGCAAGGAATGTAAATATTTATTTTGATGTTCTAAACCCATTTCATTTCAGATATGCGAGATTTTTATCTGCCCCTCCTGGCAATAAGTCACAGTTGATCAGGAAGGAACTACACTCTACACCACACCAAATCACCTTCATGTGGCTGGAACAAACTGCAGAGTCAAATACTCCAGCTGCTGCAAGAAGAGCAAGCTCCCAAACCAGGACCTAGTGGGAAACTATAAACTGACATGTCCATGGTATTCACGTCAAACAAGCAAGGAGCATGCACACCACAGGAACACTGAAAGAGGAAAACTCACAATCCTCCCTGGACCAGCCACCAAAACAATCTTACTCAGCACCATCCAAGATATCTCAATACTTGATGCTGCCAAACAGCAAGGTGCCGTGACAATTTAACTTGGGTGTGCACAGACAGCAGATAACAAAGGGTAAAAACAAGATGTGGCTAAAACATATGAAAACAGCAAACAGAGCCAAAGATCAAGATATAACCAACATATGATAAAAGAATAAGTAATAAATTAGACCATGAAAAGCTTGTATGAAAGCAAACAAACTAACAAATCATGTAACAATTGACAGCACACAAAAAATTTATGCATCATTTAATGCACTTAAATGGTTTGTGCAGTAAAAGCAGTAAATCAACTTTACAATATTTATATATACCTGTTATTCAAATTAGAGAAATCTTAAAATTAACAATCTTTATATTTATTGTTTGGCTTTGTTTTTTGGACTTTTGTTCTTTATTTTATCTTTTAGCCCTTCTTATCTAGGAATAGTATACCAAAATGCTTTAAACACACAAACACAAAAAATTGTGCTTCATCAGCAATCAAATGAAAGCACATGCACATGGAAGAGGTACAAGAGAAAAGAAAAAGATATAATACAGGTGACAGCAAAATACAGTTGGGTAGACTACATGCAAGAGGTAACTCACACTGACCAGCAAAACCGCTACCCACATCATTTCATAAACAACCAAAATAAACAGAATTACTCAATCACAAAATAATACCCCATTAAACCCAAATAGAACAAAGGTTTAAGCTGGCCCTTCTTTCTCTACCAGTGGACACACCTCTGAGGCAGATAGCAACATTTTTGTAGATCCTAATAAGGCCCAATGTACCTGAGGCTAACTCTGCAGCATAGGCCTGATTCTTAAAACTGAAACTTACGCATAACTCTCTGGCCTATAGTATATGGAGAATACGTTTTGTTCTCATCATACTGGTTCTTCACAAGGCATGAGCCTGTTGCAAGTTTCAAAAACCTTGCCACCAATTGTTTTCAAATAGCATCAGACAAAACATCTTGCAGCAGCAAATTTGTCCAAATGTCACAAGTTGGACAACAGCAAAATTGGGAAATAAGCAATATGAGGTGAAAAGGTGCTGTTAGATGTGACTCATGATGAGTAGAATTAAAAGCCATTTGTAGGCATGGCAAATTCATATCCCATCTTGAACAATTATCATGGTGGAAAGTGATCAAAGCAGATTTTAAATTTCAGTTAAACCTTTCTGCATGATGGACAGTGATAACAAAGAGTCTCATAAAAGCTTTAATACCCTAACTAAAGCAAACATTGCAAAAAGCACATGAAATAAACTGCGTCCCGTTGTCAGTTACCATGAAACAAGGGGCTCCAAAGGTGGCAAAAATAGAGGAAAGCACTTTAATATCATTATGAGCTGTAGCACTAGGAATGGCACTTAGCCAAGCATACTTTGTAAATGAATTGACCACAACACAACTAAGGCATAAACATTCCCTTGAACAGAATGAGTAAAAAGGCCCATGAAATCAACATACAATTTTTCCATCAGTTTGGAGAAAACTTATGATGCTAGGCATTTCCAAAGTGTACATTGCACAGCATTTGCCTAACACAAACCAACACACTCTAAGGGGTGCAGTTATATCTCTGTTCATGCCCTGCCATCAAAACTGATCATGAATCTTATGTTTAGTCTTAGCAATGTCCAAATAACCTCCCAAGGCAAAGCATGAAAACAATAAAAAAATCAATGCCACCAAAACTACTAGCAATACAATCTTAAACTTACCGTTGAAATGGCAGGCGTAAGGAGAACACTATCTTTCAAATGAAAGGATGAAACTTCTTCACACAATTGAGTTGATTTATGATTTCCGCCAGCTTGGGATCACGGCGCTATGTTCAGCTACACTAATAAACAGCTTGGGAAAACAGGTGCATCCCTAAAGCCTGTTGACCCAGCAAAAAGAAAAAGGCTGGCTCAGTAAACATATATGTTAAGGCATCCGCAACACATTTATCAGCACTCCTAATATCGACTGGGGTGATTTAAATGCTGCAACACTCTGCCCAAGTGAGCCAGCCTACCAGTGGATCTCAAGATACCAAGCAAAATGTAAGAACCTGATTATCACACTCCAGGGAAAAATCCATGTGTTCCAAGCAGTGACGGTATTTTTCCAACCCATAAAGTAGCACTAAAGTCTCCAATTCATATACAGAACACTTGCTCTCGGCTTGAGTTAAGGTGTGTGAACTGTAGTATATGGTGTGTCATCCTTCAGGGAAATCCTGCAAGAGGATTGTCGCTAAAGCATCCTTATTAGTGGAAACTGAAGTACATTGCTGTACGAAACTCCCTTCTGCCAAAGCTGATTAAGGGGCTCTGCTCTGGCAGAAATCAGGTATGAATTACTAAACAAACTTCACCATGCCTACAAATTGCACAGGTTTTTGGAGGAGGAAACTCCCCGACTGCTTTAGTCCTGTCAGGATCGATTGTTATACCCGCCGGAGAAACTGTGAAAGGAAATTTGAGCAGTAGCAAAAGTACACTCACTCTTCTTAAGGGCAAGACCAGTGCATTTCAGATACGAGAAAACCTTGGAGTGTCAAAATCTGGAGAAGAGATGGCATAATGCAAATAGTGGTACACAAATTTAAACTTTATGTTGTTAAACAAACTGTCTAGTGGGACAAAACCTGGGTGGCCATTGCTATTCCAAACAGTACCCGGTGGAACTCATAGATGCCAAGGTGTGGCAAAAGTGGTCACATGTTTACATGATTCTTCCAAAGGAAACTGAAAATAGAGTGGCTCAAGTCTAGGGTAGTAAACATCTTTGCACCCTTAAAATGATGAGTTGCGGTGTGAAGGTCAGTATATTTTCTTATTTAAATGACAATAGTCCACAATCGAGCATGTAATTTTTTGCCTTTTGGCACCAGGAAGATCGGACTACTATACATAGATATGGAGGGGCAGATTATACCCTTCGCTGCATATTCTCAATCTTCTTCTTCAAAATTGTCATCTTAGGTGGAGTTGAACAATATGGCAGACGCTTCACAAAGCTCAATGTTATACATAATTAAATTTGTTACACCTAACCTATTTGGAAATAACGCATCATGCTAACAAAAGCTCCTAGACTGCTCAGCAGTCAAATGACACAACTGAGCATTAGCACAAGTGTGCTGAAAGGGAATCTTGACATGTGGTGCAAAGGCAAAAGATATTTCTCACCTATGAAAATGGAATCCTACTCTCACAAGAGCCATCAAGTCGGCACCAAACTTAGCTTGTATGGCAAATCCGGTAATAAGTAGCAACAATTAATAACCTTCTGAGGATGGGAACAACGGTTTCCCGAAACATGTTAAGTGAGTAAACTTAAGTGATGTTAGTGTTACAATTTCGACTCACCTTTAAATAAAGTAGCAACAATGTTTCTAGGTAAAGTGAGGAAAACACATGGAAAGTAATGCCTGGTCTTAACTTCAAAACTTTGTCCATCCTAAAAACATATTGAAGACAATACGACTTTGCCTTTGGTAAAAATTTACGCAGAACCTCACAAAAAAAAAGCTTGTATACCAAAGAGCAGGAACTAACCGTAACTAATAAGGTCATAAGAGGTACTTTCCCCACAGTAATTTGAACTAAGGTTTTAGCATTGAAAGAAAACTCTGTATAAGTCGATGGGAAGCCTGCATACCAGATGCCTTCTAGCGTCAAACAAGTTTTGAAAATGCCTATCTCAGGTAGTCTTATTGATTCCGGCCCGAGAGCCATGGGGTGCAGTACATTGTTTTATCTGAATCAAGGGCGCCACAATGAAAATAAGCCACAGAATGGAAAACAAAACTTCTCTGCAACAAACGTTACCATTAGGTGAGCTATGCTGTGGCAACTGGCCAAAAGACAACACACCAAGCATTATCTGCCGCACTCTGTTCTGCTAAAAGTGGAAAAACAAATCTAGTTTGATGATGGTGGTAGGCCGGACACAAAAACCAATGCAGAATGCACATCAGAGGTCAACCCAGACAAAATAACATCACACAGCTGACATCCATTATTAGGTAATCTTAATACTTGTGCAAATAGCTTTACCCTACTTTTATATTCTGTGAATGGCTCAATAAATGCGTGAAGCTTTATATACTGATCCAGCACTATTAAAATTAATGCTCAAAGTGGGATGAAATAATGCAAGACCACCTCATGAAAAGCATTAATGTATTTAACTTACATTATGCTCTCAACAGAAAATCCAGTATAAAACCCCTTTTGATTTAGCAGCTATCACTTGCAAAAGCAATGGCATAGAAACATTATATGCACAACAAATTTGAGAAATGACAGGGCAGCTCAACATCCACTACCTCAAAATCTGACAAAGATTCCGCATATTTCTGTAATGGGTGCAGAAGCTTTAATGACTGCAAGACCAAGACAAGCTCAGAACTCAAATTAATTTAATTTAAAACTCAAATTCGAGAGTGTCGCCACATTGCCCATTGATGAGGCCTGCTCATTTGTCTGTCTGTCTGTTTGTCTGGATTCCCTCTCCAAGAAAGCCACAAATTACACATGCAACCACAGTAAGGACAAAGTAAAGGCAGCGTTAGGAAAAATTTTTAAGACATAATCAACTCGCTGCACATAATATTTTATTTATTTGCTTATAGACTTGTACAAGTTTCAAGCATCAACAAAGTTATAAATATCTACAACTCATCCAATCTATATAAGCACTTTTCCATTAAAAATGTTCTTATTGTCTTTGGAAAATATTACCTCCTAAAGTTTTTAATTAAATATTTTGACTGATAAAAGCAGGAACCTCAAAGAAATAAATTTAGAAATGCTGTTAGTTGTAAATTGTGCAAAAAGAGAAGTGAATTAATGAACTGGGAACAAAAATGATAGTTCATATTTTAATGTACTTTTCACTTGATCGTGCATGTATTGTAGTTTGATAGTGCAAATATGCATGCATATTTTGGTATTTTATAGTGCAAGGAATTCTCGTCTTCAGTAATAATCTTTCATTTCATCTCTTACTTTTCCTACTTCTGTTAAATTTTAGTAAGTTTTTCACTGTGTTTATTTTCCTTCCTTTTTCTGGACTGGGCAATGCTTATTGAGGTGCATTATTAATATATTAAAGAAATTGTTCCAATTTAGGTTAGTGTCTTTCACTCCATGTACTGACTCCCAACTTACTGAGTGCGACGGCAATGTCAGGATCCTGGCACCCTTTCAGGGATTTTCTCATCAGACAAATGGTGAAGTGCTTTCTTCCAGCCCCAAATTTCCTGTCCCTCCATTTCGTTCATCCCAATGGTCTTTTTCAGGGTTAGAAGTGTCAGCAATGGTGTTTTGGTGCATGGCAGGGGAAAAGGATGCTCTCTGTGAACTCTTTCAGTTGGCTGGCTGCCTGGGTATCCGAATCCCCTTGAGGAGCGTTGGACCCCTCTGTGTGGGATGGGAATCTCGGTCTGCCTTCTGGAAACTTAGGGACCCTTTCATTGCTGGATCCAGCCACCCAGTGTCTCCTCTCACCTCATCCTTCCTCCCGGGGATGCCTCCTCGTACAATGTCCCTTCTGGATCGGTGCCGAATCCCCTCCGTTAAGGAAGATAAGGTAAGAATTCCCAACTTCCACTGTTTAGACTTTCGCACATTTGGTTTAAATGTTTTAAAGTTGTCTGATGGTTATGAGATTAGCCATTTCTGGTATTTGCTTAGTCTTTAAAATTTCCATCAATTAATGCAGTGGTCCGAAATACAAAATTCCTCTACCCTTACCTTACAACTCTTATGTTCTAAATTAGTTATCACATGATCTATTGCTGACAATGCATTTGGTGTGACCCTTTTTGGTTCTTTAATTGCATCACATAAGTTAAAACTATTTAAACAGGTCAATTAGGCTTTTACACTCCCCTGAATTTAAGAAAGAGTTGATGTTTAAATCAAACTCTGTTTACTATATTGTCAAGGCCAAGTAGAAATAGTAATGTAGTAATGATGAAGGCATCTCACTTGTTACTTTGACAAACCAACCTCCAATTCACAAAAAACTCATGAAACTTGGCTAATGTCCTGTCAAATTCTGCCAGTGATTTCAAACATCATGGCCATTTAATCCTTACCTGTCGAAATGTGTCCAGAATGGTTGGCCAACGAAAGCCATGCACCCTCGCATATAGTAAGCTCAAACAATAGTTCATACTCACACAGCAAAGCCTCATCTACTATGGCAGCCATAGTAGAAAACCCAGTAAAATCTTATTATACCCAAGGCACAAGAATGGCACTCTTAATCGTGTCTCTTATATTAGTGCTTCAACTGGGAAGTGTTTAGACGTAGGGTAAGGGATGACAGCAAGACCGATACAAGGTAACAGAACTGCCCCCCATGCATTTGTTCAAAAGTCAAATTCGGGAATACTGTGTTTAATACACAAATGTTTGCCACAGCGCAAAGGATAAGATAAATCTGCTGGATATACATCATATCCAACAGAAAACACAAGATTTTCATACTCATAAGTTTTCAGATATCATTCATACAAATTATTTAATTATTGCAAAGGGAGAGGTAAGGTAAATTAACTCATAAATATATAACTGATTTGCCCCATTTAGCTCAATCACTACCAAGAGAATCATGGATATATAAGATACAGACAATAATGGAAGAAATAGGAATGGGGAAAACATGAAGAGAAAGGAACAATCATTAAAATTCAGGGTTTTCAGAAAGAAATTACAATGAGAGTAGAGGATAGAGATATAGAAAAGACAACAAATTATTAGCAGCATTAATGAAAAAAGGTCATTAGTATGTATGTATTTATTTTTTTCCATAATGCTATACAAAATTCTTACAATTTTTCATACATTACTTTGAGTTGCTATTTTATTCCTTAATCCAGCTTGCATTTTAACACCGTGGTTATTTATGCATGGTAGGCCCTAACAGATTCATATTGCTTTATTTTTGTAAGCCATTTTTCTCTTACTCTCCCCATATGTTCTCTTATCCTTTTTATATCCCCCTCCTTTTGTATTTTCATTATCCTAACTTTTAATACTTCTTTGTTAGCATTCTCCCTTTCTTTAGGTAAAAAATGATCTCTCCACAACTTAGTTTCTTCACATTCAATTATATAATGCAAGTCATTATCTGCCTCTCCACAAAGAGGACATCTGTCCAAATTCACTCCCTTCCTATCTCCCCTTTGGCTATGTGCACTTAATCTAGACCAGGCCCACCCTCTCTCGCTAACCTATTACCTACATCCACATACTTCTCCCTTCCCCAGTCCACCTTTAATTGCCTAGATAGTCCTAAACTTTTCTTTCCTTCCAGACTTTGAAATAATTCTTGTTTCTTCCACTCGGTTCCTTACTTCTTTCCAGAAACCTTTAACTAACCTCTCTCTCTCATCCCATTCCTATTTCCTGTAGGATTCTCCTTATTCCTTGAACCCAATTCATCACAACACTGGATTTTTCTTGCATTATTAAACATTGTCTCAAGATATTATGCTCGTCCAATGATTTCAATCTATACCAGTATTTAAGTATCCTTGCTACCTACTCTTCCCAACTAGGTCATTAGTAGATTAAAGATATTTAAAAACGAAATGGGGAAGAGAAAAGTAAAGAGCCTAGGGTAGGACAAGAGTTATGAATTTAAGTGACTTAAAAGAAAGAAGGTGTGAGGAACAATGTCTCAACAGCATTAGTCCACTATCAGTAATATGCAAGGTTTTTACAGGGGTGCTAAAAAACACACTACACGAATGGGCAGAAATAGAAGGGAAAATATCACAATTCCAAGGGGGATTTACAAAAAGGACAGTAGACAATATTTTTATATTAAGAAAAATTATAGATAAACGCCTAAGTAAAAAATGAGGAAAAGTACATTTGTTCTTTGCAGATCTTGATTTGACACCATCAGAAGAGATTCGCTTTGGATCAAATAGAGTGAAAAGGGAGTGAGTAGGAAGTTCAAAAATATTTTAGAGAGACTCTACACAGATAATAAATTCTGCATTAGGCTGGCCAATAACAAAGTAACAGACTGGGTACAGTCCTATGTTATTCCATTTGTTTAAAGATGACATTGTGAAGGAAAATCACCACTCTCCATCAATTTATAATAATAAAGACATAGCAGGTTTGCTTTTTGCAGATGACCTAGTAGCAACAGCAATTACAGCACAGGTTTAAAGAAAGCTACAGAGTGGGGATTAAAAATAGAAGTAAATCCAAAATTATGGTGTGTAAGAATGGGAATAAACTTAGCACAGATGAGAAATGGTGGTTAGCAGGAACTGAAATCGATATGGTAAAGAAATTTGATTATTTAAGGGTTAGACTAAGCAGTAACAGAAACTGGACAGAACAAAGGAAAAAATAAACTAGGCAACAGAGTAGGAACCTGCTTGAAGAAAATACCAAATATGAGAGTAAACTGGCTTGAGAGAATATATACAGCTACAGTCGAAGCAAGAAGAAAAAGGTACAGAAAAAGGGTGGGAGTATATAGACCAGATTCATGGAGTATTTTGCAAAATGATACTCGGTCTATTGAGAGCAGCCCCAACGGGGCAGTCCTAGTGGAATTGGGAAGGATTGGAAGGGAAGGCTTAGTGGTAAAATGGATGATGAAATATTGGTGTAGGATCCAATCACTAGAGGAAGGAAATATTGTCAAAGACTGTCTAAGGGTGCAAGCAAATGCAAAAGGGGAAAAAACCTGGTTATCACAATTAAAGGAAATCGTACAAGAAATTGGAATGGGGGAGTTAGGTAGCCTGCAGATAACAGATATCACATATGGAATAAAGTGAAATTAAAAGTGGATGACACAGAGAAACAGGAAATATATGGCAGTTTAAGGGAAAAGAGATCTCTGATATACTACAGAAGTTTTAAGATTGATTGGGCAGGGAAAAATACATTGATATTTATGACAAATTGGGGAGGGAAGGTTTGGCATGGGCAAGGCAGGAACAATATCGCTAAGTGGTTTAAAAATTCCTAAAACTTGTCCACTATGTGGGAATGCAGATATGAATTTGCACTGCATAGTAGAATGTCCAGAAACCAAAGCATGGAGAGAGGAAATATGGAGCAAAAATTGAGATAAGTTGCAGAGAGAGATAGTGTCTTAAAACTTTTTAAAAACAACAGGAAAGAATTTCTGAAACAATTTAGCAAATATGTAGGGAAGGTAAGAGAGAAATGGTGGAGGAAAATTATTAAAGAATGGGAGGGACTTTAGAATAGAAATCATGATGATTTAGGTAATACATAAAAGTAGCTACAGTAAAACCTTCTTAATACGAATTCCAAGGAACCGAAAAAAGAAGAGTTTGTGTTAAACAAATTTGTGCTAACCAGGGACTATAATAATTTTGTTAACTTTAACTATGTATTAATTATATACACATTACACTATCATAAAGCACTACTACAGGAAAAAATATATTGTAGGTTTTGTACTTACATTACTATACCTTTAAAAAAGATGACTTCACATATATTTCACTTCTAGTGAAAATTTCAAATATGTCATGCTGTCGCTGACAGGAACAGGTTGAAGTAGTTATGTTCTTCAAACTTGTAGAGATGTCCCACGCTTGGAGATGTTTTAGTTTTAATTTAAACTGCTCACGTAATGGAGATACACTTTGAAGTTGGTAGATGCTTGGGACGCCATGCTTTATAGTAGTGAAGATAATGTTGCTTGTGTTACGTAATGTTACATAATGTTGCGTAATGTAATTTTTACGCAGAATTTGAAGATTTTATATTTAATTTTGTTGCTTCTTTCTCGGCTGCTTCAGTCGAACTATAGAGACATAAGGTCTTGTTCAGGTCGTGGTATGACAAAAAATTAAAGATGTCACAGAATTACTTTTAAATGTTACTTCTTTTTATTTCTTTATACTTGCACATATAAAACACTGCACTTTATAAAAGAAACTGTGAAAAACTTTACACATTTTTAATGTATTTACTATAAAATTTTCCTCGTGACTTTTCCAACTGCACTCTATCACATCATGTCCGCGACTGACTGATCTCAACGCTAAAAACCTTAAAGCTTCGGTATTGCCAGTCTCTTATTGGCTAATTCTAGTCCAATAGAATTTAAGTATTCAAACTAAAACTTTTCTTTACTGTTGATTGGCTAATTCAAAACTGTATGCGAAACTACGTCATTACCGATCTTTTCATAACCAGTACTTTTCAAAACTCTAAACACATTACTGTCACAAGATTACATTATTACCTCATTGTTAACAACCTAAAACATATTATTATTTTTGCACTATTAGAGTATTACAGAGTACATTCACATAACATTAATAAAATATGTTTTACAATAAAATAAGTATTTGCAATGACTTACATACCATTTAAATAACAATTATATACATATTGTTTTTCAAGGTGGGCTGTAATTGAATTTAGTTATAATAAAAATAAAATTAAATTTATTCAGGCATTAAAATACTGCCTCAAATTGCCCCTTTTAGAAATATTTAAAATTTACTCTTTTTGTTTTGTTCTTTTAAATTTTCAAATATTTTCTAAAAGTCTCCTGAAAGAAAGAAACATAATTTTTATTTTGTACTTCCTATCTCTGTCACTTTTTCTTCAACACTGGTTTTTCACAAAACTTGTGTATAGCTGAACAATTCCTATTCAGTTGTTTACCACTTTTCAAGGTCAATGACCTGTATAAGATTAATGACCTGAGCTAAGTTTGCTCATTCACTATCACTTTCACTAGTAAACATTTTATATGCTATACATTTTTATATACAATTATACATATTAACATTTGATACCCATTGTTTACAATTTGTTTTCTAAAATTTCTAACTTACAATGTAAATGTAGTTGTTATTCAGATTTTCTTACTAACAATGGATTTTTATAACTTTTGTTTCTAAAATTTTCCTTTGTTATTTATTACTTGCTATATTTAGTAAAAATTATTACTTTACAATTTTAAATTACATGGCTTTCCCCTTTTATGTTCTAGATACATTAATTTCTTTCTTTTATTGTGCCTCAGATTGTTTACTCTTATATGGCCTTAACATTTGTTTGTGAAATTTTCCAATTATTTTGTTTGTGTTATTGTTTCTAAGTTCATATGTATCTGTTCCAAATATATTTATTACTTCATAAGGACCATGGTAGCTCAGAAATAATCTCCAATATTCTTTATAAAGTTTATTTGATAATCTTTTATTCTTCACTAATACTTGATCTCCTAATTTTATTTTCCAAATTCTTCGTTTTCTTTCTTCATGTTTTTGTTTTCTCCTGAGGGCTTTTGCTTGTACTTTCGAAAATGCTAATTTGAAGATTTCTTCTTTCTCTGGTAATTTAGTTGTTTGGTCTTCAATAACTTTTGGTATATTATGACTCAAAGTGTTATAAAATTTTCCATGGTGAAGTTCAATTGGTTTAAATCCTGTAACTGCATTTATGTGTTGATTTAATAGATTTTGGATAATACTGATGTATGAGTACCAACTGCTCTGTTTGTTATGACATACTACACGTAGATAATTTGCAATTTCTTTAATTTCTCTTTCCACTGGATTGGCGTTTCGTCTGTATCTTAATGAAAAATACTGTTTGACTCCTAAATCTTTAATTCCATTCATAAATTTAGAACTAGTAAAGACTGATGCATTATCACAAAGTATGGCCTCAACTATTCCTTCCTCTGGGAAATATGACTTTGTTAGCTTGTTTAAGCATGATATGCTGGTTGCAATCCTGAGTGCATAAATTCTAACATATTTACTAAATATGTCATAGCATACAAATAAATATTTGTACCCAAATGTACTTGCAGGCATCGGACCATGTAAATCTAAACTCAATAAACATCTTGGTTTATCTCTAAGTACTGAGTTTGTTGTATAGTCATAGGCAACATTAATTTGTTTTGCTTTCTGACAAAGGTCACAACATGATAAATATTTTCTAACTTTATGTCCTAATTTTGAGATGTATAAATTTTCCAAAATGGTTAGAGTTGTCTTCTCTGGACCTGCATGTATTAATCCTAAATGAAATTGCTCTATTATTTCTAATTCCATGCTTGTTGGAATATATGTTTTCCACCTCTTTATTTCCTTTCCATGTTTCTTATATAGTACACCATCTTTGACAGCGATTGTACTGTTCTGTGCCTCTTCTATCTTTGGAGCTTTATCTTTTAAACCTGCTAGTTTAATATCTTTGTCTTGCTCTTCTTTAATATTTTTTAATTGATTCTTTAATTCTTTCCTCATTGGAATGTCAATTGTAAGCACTTTAATTTTGTATTGTTGTCTTGAACAACTTTCAGGAAATTGTTTATTGTGATTGATCCTTGATATTAAATCACTAAATGTATTTTGTTTCCCTGGAATATGGACAATTTCAACATCAAATTCCATTATAGCGAGAATCATTCTAGCTAACTTGCCAGAATATAACTTACATTTCTGAATGAAAGTTAAGCTAATATGATCTGTATAAATTTTCACTTTCTTCTGAAATATATATGTTTTAAATTTTAATAGTGAAAAATATAATGCTCCAATTTCTAACATTGTTACTGATGCATTCCTTTCAATATCGTTTAGGCCATGTGATGCTGTACTAATTACATGAAATGTGTTGTCATGTTCTCTTTGTCCAAGTATTCCTGCATATCCCTAACAAGATGCATCCACGTACAACTCGTAATCTAACTCATCTCTTGGATGTTCCAATAATATTGCATTTGCCAACAGCTGTCAAGACATTTTCAAAACATTCTTGTAGCTCTACTGTCCATTTCAATTCATTTGTCTTTTTCAGCAGTTGTCTTAAAGGTTCTACTTCTATAGCATATCTTGGTAAGAATTTACTTTCATAATTCCAAATTCCAAATAAACATCTTAGCTGTCGAATATTCTTAGGTGGTGGTATTCTTAATATAGCTTCTATTCTTTCTTCATCTGGTCAAATGCCTATTTCATTTATTACTTATTCTAAAAATTTGATTTCAGGTACACAGAATTTTGACTTTTTTATGTTTATTGTCATGCCATGTTCATGTAATTTGTTCAACACATAAATTACATTTTCTAAATGTTCCTCAAAGGTTTGACTTATTATTAGGAAGTCATCGGTGTATCTAATTAAGAAATCATCTGCTGTGTTACCAAAAATACTATGTAATGCTCTCAGGAATCCACTAGCACTATTTTTCAATCCATATGGATTTACACAATACCTATATTGTAATCCAAAAACTTGAAAAGCTGTATAATCACGTACTTTAGGATCTAGCTCGACTTGCCAAAATGAAGCTGTAAGATCTATAGAATAGATATATTTGGCACGTGATAATTTTGCAATTGTTTGTTTTCTATACTTTCATTTTGAAAGTGATCTGGTAGCATGAATTTGTTTAAATATCTTCCATCTATAGTGATTCTTAAACTATTGTCTTTCTTTACTGTCCAACAAACACTATTTATATATTGTGAATTGCTAAGTTCTATGATGTTGTTTGCTAGCATACTAGGTATTAACTTTTTAGCTTCGTTTCTTAGATTCACTGGTAGATTATTATACTTTCTCCGAAATGCTGGTACATTTTCTACTGTGAATGTGTGAACATATGATGTACACCGTCCTGGAATTTCACTGAAAACATGTTTATTGTCTTCTAACACTTTCTCCATTATTAACTTTTCATTGTTTGTCAGTATTGTATTTGTCATCAGTGTGTCTGTATATATCTTCCTGTCTTCAATCTCTGTTGCACAACTATCTTCTACCTGCTCTAAAATATTTTCTTCTGCATTAGATTTCTTTACATAAGGGTTCCATTTGGTAAGGTCAGTGTTCTGTTCTTCGAAGTTAAAGGTCAATAACCTTTCTTTGTTTTCCCTGCTTGCTTGGACATTAATTATCTGTATAAAGCACTCTTCTTCGTATACTGCATTTTCTTGCTCCATCCTTTGTACTTTACATACTTTATCTTTAATAAATGGCATGTATATCTTCTTTTCTTCTTTATTTAGTATTAGTCTGTCCATTTTAAAATCAATTATTGCAGAGAATTCTATTAAAACATCACACCCAATTATAACTTCACATATCAAGTCTGGAACAATTAAAAACATAACCTCCAATGTAATATCTGTACAGGTATCAATGCTTGTGATTTGATGGTTTGTGTTATTGTACCTATAGCTACCCTACATATTAAGTTGCTGATTGGTGTAATCATGAGTTGTATTCCTTCATTTAGCAATTGTTCAAAACATTTCTTCGAGCAGATAGAGCTTGATGATCCTGAATCTACTGCAACATTTACTTCCTTTCTTGCTATTATAGTTTGTATGTACGGTGAATCATATTTGTTTTCACAATTCCCTGTGTTTGTACTTAAACGATAACAATCAAAATGTGTGGAATTTTACTTTTGCCGTTTAGAGCAGAAGGTACTGTATTACCAGAATCTACATCAGGCAATACTTAACTTAGTTTTCCTGGTAGGTATTCTCAGTATTTACGGATTGTCATTTTGTACCGCAGTTACAATTATTTCATCATCATCGATATTTGAATACGATCCACGCTCCCTAGCTCTTGTTCTTCCTCTGAAATTGCTACGTCCTCCACATGTATATTCTTCATGATGATTGTTGCTCGTCTGATTATAGTTATGGAAGTTTCCCCTGTTTTGCATATTTCCTCTATGTTGGAACCCCTGGGTGATGTAGAATTTTGCTGATTCATTCTTTCAGTTCTCACATAATTTGTGTGTTCCTGTCTCCCTTGTCTTAAATCTCTGATGTGTGTGTTGTAATTAAATCTATTCTGACCCTGAAATTCATTATTTCTCCTGTTCACATTGTGGTAATGTGTATTGTACGGTATATCATTACGTCTTTCTCGCCTGATCTGTCTATCTCGCCTATGTGGACTCCACATTTCATTACTGCTACTTTCTTGTTGTGCTAGTGATGATATAAGCTCTGTCATCTCGTAGATTGTTTTGGGTCTAGCAATTAAGATGTAGTTTTGTATGTGTATAGGATAGTGTCTAGTAATTAAACTAATGAAATCTTCTTCATGCATGGCTGGAGTTAAATATCTGATATATCCTGCATATTTAACCAGATAATCTGTCATTGATAAGTTGTCATCCCTATGGTACTGTGAGTAGCTTAAGCTTGCCCTAATCTTATGTTGTACAGTGGTATTCCAAGATTTATTCATGAATAAAATTCTGAAAGTTTCAAAATTCATTTCACTGTCCGCTACCATATGTAACCATTCTAGAGTTTTGTTGTCTAAGCATTTACCAACTAGGATCATTTTTAATGCTTTTGGCACATTTTTCAATTTAAAATACTCTATGAGATCATTAATAAACTGCACTGGACTTGAGGAAGCATTAAAATTAGGTAATGGTAACTCATTAAGTACAGAAAGATAGTTTCATACCTGGTTTGGTACATGTAAATGTGTGTCCTCAATGCTGTTGTTGTGTGTTTGAGAGGCTGATGCTATGGAAAAAGCAGTAGCGTCTCTCGTGTTGTTTGTTAACAATGGTGATACACTTCTTTCTGTACTTGTATTATTTACATGCATTTGGTTAGCATTTACAGAACTACTTGTACTTGCATTTACCCTTGGTACATTTGTACTTAAATTTTCAAAACTATTTCTAAGTTTATAAATTTCCTTATTACTTTCTTGTACTTTATCTTTGATTTCGTCTATTATTAACGTTACTTGTCCTTGCTCTGTACTTGCTTCTTTAACTGCTGCTGCATTTGTTTTAACCATTTCATGCATTTTACTAATTTCCTCAGTTAAATCTATTTGTACTTGTACAAGATCTGCATTAGTATTCTCTACCATTGTTTTCAATTCTTCACCTTGTTTATCTAATTTATAACAAATACTCTGTTTAGTATCAGCGAGTTTTAATTCCATTTCAGTTACATTTTTGTCAATATGACTTGACAATTTTTGTTCTAGCTGTTTACAACCTTAGTTTACTTTTAAATCTATGTTTTCTGAATTGCTTTGGAAGATTGTTCTAGCTTTATTTCTAACCTTTTGCTTTCAGCTTTGCATTCTTTCATACAAGTTTCTATTTGTCTAGCTAGGTCAATTTTAATACTAGATAGCTCTGTATTAGTTTCTGTTAACTTATTACTTTGTTCAGTTAATTTATTACTTAAGTCTGCACTAGTTTCAGTTAATTTATTATCTAACTTTGCATTATCTTCTTTTAACTCTTTTCTCAGTTCAGTAAAGTTATTACTTCGTTCAGTTAACTTATTATTAGTTTTAGTTATTGCTTTTAGAAGGCACATAAGTTGTTGTGATAAATTTAGATCCTCTTGTTGGTTAGATGTCTGAGAGATAGTATCTGTTTGTTTTGTTCCTTGCACAAATGTTTATAAAGGTGATTGACCTTGTGTATTACTGCTATCTGATTGATCTTGTATACTATTGCTATCTCTATCAACATCTACTTCTGAATTTTCAGATAACTGCTCATCTACTTCTACATTACAATCTGTAATAGCTGACCCAACCTCAACTACCTCCATACTTTCATTGTTTATAGTTTCCATTTTATTGTTTTTATTTACCTTTGAATTATTTAATTTCACTTTTCCACTTCTCAACAGCATGAGTTTTACTTAAAATTAACAATATTTTCCTAAACTTTACAATTACTACATGAAAAAAAAAAATGGAATCTTCTGACCTTTTGTTGTGGTTATTTAATTTTTAATACTCAGCGTTCCCGCATAATTTGTTGTTAAGATGTTAACCAAATCCCACTTACTCCTGAAGAATTGTTGTTATCCTTGGATTCCGTTGTCTATTTGATGCCGATCTTGAAATTCTAAGCTGTAGTCTCGTATTTTTGTTGTTTCTGGCCGTTTCGTCGAATTTTCTCTTCTCTGACGTCATCAATTCTCGTCATCTTCGAAGCCATCCACGTTGGTCGCCACTTTGAAGTAGTTATGTTCTTCAAACTTGTAGAGATGTCCCACACTTGGAGATGATGTTTTAGTTTTAATTTAAATTGCTCACGTAATGGAGATACACTTTGAAGTTGGTAGATGCTTGGGACACCACGCTTTGTAGTAGTGAAGATAATGATGCTTGTGTTAAGTAATGTTACACAATGTTGCGTAATGTAATTTTTATGCAGAATTTGAAGATTTTATATTTAATTTGTTGCTTTGTGCATAGATTTCAATTAATTAAGCTTATGTAATATTATTTAAATCTTCCTCGGCTGCTTCAGTCGAACAAAAAATTAAAGACGTCACAGAATTACTTTTAAATTTCACTTCTTTTTATTTCTTTATACTTGCACATATAAAACACTGCACTTTATAAAAGAAACTGTGAGAAACTTTACACATTTTTAATGTATTTACTATAAAATCTTGCTCGTGACTTTCCATCTGCACCCTATCACATCATGTCTGCAACTGACTGATCTCAACGGTAAAAACCTTAAAGCTTCGGTATTGCCAGTCTCTTATTGGCTAATTCTAGTCCAATAGAATTTAAGTATTCAAAATAAAACTTTTCTTTACTGTTGATTGGCTAATTCAAAACTGTATGCGAAACTACGTCATTACTGATCTTTACATAACCAGTACTTTTCAAAACTCTAAACACATTATTGTCACAAGATTACATTATTACCTCATTGTTAACAACCTAAAACATATTACTCTCACAGCTTTTGCACTATTAGAATATTACAGAGTACATTTACATGGCATTAATAAAATATGTTTTACAATAAAATAAGTATTTGCAATGACTTACATACAATTTAAATAACAATTATATACATATTGTTTTTCAAGGTAATTGAATTTAGTTATAATAAAAATAAAATTAAATTTATTCAGGCATTAAAATACTGCCTCAAGGTGTGCCTGAAACGTCACAGTCAACTGTACTCGTAGCTTCAGTAAACCCAGCAGACAATTCGGATGTTGGAACAAAACATTCTGAAGTGTCTATGATGGTGAACACTTCCTGACAGGTGGGTAGAATGAAACAGTCCTCCTCACTTCTTCTGAAGATGGTTCTTGCACTTCACACGCAATTGCAGCAACAATAACTGCGCTAGCAAATTTCCTTGTACGCCACCATCACTGTGCCTAAAACAATTCTGTGAAGAGACACGTTCACAGGATGCAGCGATAGCTTTCACTGCATCAACAACACTCCAACTTGGGGTTCAGCAGCTCTCACAAGTACATTGCGATAAAATATATTCAAAAGAGCAATAATGTCTTGATCCAAAGGCTGAAGACAACTTGTCACATTTGGAGCAAAAAAATGCACCTTAATGTTGGTCAAGTTCAGATCATATACCTTATGAGCCGTAAACCTGTCCAATGTCAGAAGAACATTTATATTCTGAATGACTATTTGGCTGTTGAAGGAAAGAAGCCACTTATGAAATGATGAGCTGTCAATCCAAGTTTTCTTATGATGAGAGTAAATGTACAGTTTATGTTTATATATTCCATGTTTATGTTCTTAAAACAACATGGTTTCTCCGACTTACCGACCTCCATTTCACTGCTGTCTGCATTACATACAAGGACAACAATTAGGCATTGTTTACTGTGCGCTCCACCGTGATACTGGTCACCTTTTATTCCAAGAGGTACAGCTTGGAAAAATATTGTAAAATAGCCCAGTTTCATCCATGTTGAACACATCACCTAATGCATAATTTTCTCTCACCCGGTCAAATTCTTGTCAACTTTATTTGCTAATGATGAAATCAAGTCTTTTTTGGAACCAGTATAGCCAACCGGCAGAACAACTGAAATCTTAAATGTCTAAGCTTTTGGCAATGCAATTTGCTTTTGACTGAATTATACGTCCACTTAAAGGTACATTGGAAGTGTGTATATGGTTGAACCATTCTAGAAGTAACATTTTGATGTCTTCGTAGTACTACAAAGTCCCGGAACCTGATGTAGCAGCATTAACAATGTTTCCATTATTGTGGATGAAGTAGACTTAGCAATTCCATACTGTTGAGCAATTGTCATGTTCTTCAATGCACCACTTTCTTCTTCCTCTAGGGTTTTTAGTTTTGTTAGCTTGTCTGCTTCCTCTTGGCCATGTCTTACTGCTTACAAGTTTTAATTATACATATGATCAAATGGTACTGGTTATATTGAACGAAATACATTACAACACAATTGTTGGAGGCACAATGCTTGTGATTGTCGAGCTTGCACCAGCTGCATTATTATTAATGCAATTACTCCTATCCCAAGTGCCTAAATAACTGGGAATTTAATATGTAAAGGTTTACATAGTGAAGTGACAACAGGAGAGAATATAAAAAACTTTGGTGGACCATGTTAAATGAGATTTAATGATTCAAGGGACAAAAAAACTTTTTGCAATTTGAGGCAACCAAAATTCAGTTAATCAATAAAACCTTTAATAAAAAACAATACATGCCTGCTGGGACCGAACTCTTGGTCATCTTAATCAAGTTTGTGCAAACAATGTTTTACTGTAATTAACACAAGTTGAAGGTGTTGAGATTGTAGAGTAGGAAATGAGGGATCCACATATAGAAACAACCAGTGTTGTGTGTATAGGATCTTAACCTTAAGCAACTCCTAAGAATTTAATATGATAAATTGTTATCCAGGATGCGAGAAACTACTACCACTACCACCATTACAGCTGATTTTGGCAGAGAGAAATACTACATTGAGTGTTCTGTTCCTAAGGCAATTCGTTCAGTCTATTTTATGTGTGGAGCTAGCAACATTAAAGTGTTTTTATTCATTTATTTATTTATTTATTTTATTGCTGTACAATACAGTGGCTGAGCACAAAAGTACAATCTCAAGATTCATACACACTCACACATTCACTCTGACATATAGACATTCATTCACTATTTGCAAATTCATTTATGCTATAACATGCTTTTTCTATTAAAAACCTTTTTTAAAAACACATTGAATTTATCGTTTGTACAGAGTGTTATGTTCTCAGATAGTTTATTGTAACATTTTATTCCCATACAACTAGGCAACCTTTCAAAAAGCCGTAGGGAATCGCTAAGTCATCTTTGTGTCTTGTGTTATAGTTGTGCCTATCAGGAAGAGAGTTGTAGTATAGTCTGGGTAGGGTTAGAATTTTCAACTCAACTGTTTAAATATTTGACAGCAGGATTCATTGTATTTGAGGTTACCAAGAAGACTGATCGCTTTTTTTTGTAGTATAAATATTTTATTAAAATTTGTAGCTCTGGTATTTCCCCATAGTTCTATCCCGTATGACAGTTGTGAATGGATTAAAGAGTAATATTCATTTTGGCCGTGATTTTCGGTACATATTTAATTAAGTGTTTAAGGGCAAATAAATTTTTGCTAATGTTGTTAGTTAGCTTGTCAATATGATTTGTAAACATAAAAGTTTTGTCTAGTGTGACATTCAGCAATTTTGCACTTTCCGCTATATTAAGTGGGTTGTTACCAATGTTCAGTGTTATTTGTAAATTTGTGCTTTTGGTTACAAATGGCATTAGTTCACTTTTGCTTGGATTCACAAACAGATTCAAATCATTGAAATATTTCAGTAAATT
The DNA here is from genome assembly GCA_030765065.1 of Deroplatys truncata. NCBI lineage: Eukaryota > Metazoa > Arthropoda > Insecta > Mantodea > Mantidae > Deroplatys > Deroplatys truncata. The sequence goes on from CM060980.1 coordinate 982,803, forward strand.
ATGTGTAGTGTTATTTAGGGTTTCTTCTAGCGTATGTGAATCTTTATGGCATACAGTAATAGTGGAATCATCAGCATACTGAAAAAGTCTGGTGTTGGTGGGTATAAATTTATTGATATCATGCATGTAGAGAATAAAAAGGAGTGGTCCTTGATGCAGTAATTTGTATCACAAATTACTTAAATGTAAATAATGATTGTAATATGAATATGCATTTTTATGTGACATTGATTTCAGATGTTTATTAATTGTAAATATTGTTGATAAGTAAGTTTATACGACCTTACTGAAACTGTCAATAATAGCGTGCAATAATGCAGCGAGGGGGTGAGCTGTTTATCATTATTGGGAACGAGGAAGTTACGTAATATTGGCGCGTTTTTTCCGTTGAGAACCTTCTGGAATGTTTCCCTAGAGCATATGTATTCATAATTTTCATTGGATATTAAAATAGACGCTAATGTTGGCGCGTTTTATTAGCCAATAGTAACTCAGTTATAATCTTTAGGCATATCGGGGAGTGGGTGTATAAAAAGCCAAGTCAGAGGTAGATCGCGGGCAGTTCATCGAAAATCTCAATACATTACACGTCGCCTTCAGTCGTTCAGTTCATCAAAAATCTGTGTACACTACACGTCGTCTTCAGTCAGTCAGTTCGTCGAAAGTATTTGTACGGCAAACGTCGGGTATCGATTCACAAGTTACGCGCAGCAGAATTATGAATAATCTAAAGTATTGTAAGGTTAATTATACAAAAAGTTGAAGTACATGGATTAAAAGTGATCAGTAAGAAGTTATTATAACAGTTTCAGTTTGGCGAGTGTTAAGATCAATGTATAAATGTGATAGTTAACGTGTTCGACAATAAATGTGTAAAACAAATTTCTTCATCAGTGTTATATTTGGATAAAAGATTCCTTTCCATTTACACACTCTGATCAAGAGACATGTTCGACCGAGAAATAATAGCTAGCCGGAGGACAGTAAACAAAAATTTAAATCAAATAACAGTCGCATTCTTTCGAACACTAACACTGCTGCAAATTGCTAACACTAGATGGAGCTACAAACCGAACAAATGAATGACGTCACAAGATGGCTTCACATGAAGTATACACACACAAACAAACTTTATAAGTAATACCGTTACAAATTGGCTACCACAACGTGGGGCTACAATAATGTTAAAATGAATAAATACAACATAAATACACTCGCAAATTGGCGCCCAACGTGGGGCAGAGTAACCAGGAAAGGAACACGATGACCAGGAAGGGGCAGAATTAACCAGGAAGAAGTGAGATGACCAGGAAGGGGCGAATAGAGAAGTGAACTGAACTACAAGACGCAGATTCCAGAAACAACAAAAGGGACGACAGACTACGCGGATGATTGGACATCGTAATTCCGAGATTAAAAGGCAACAAGGGAAGTCAAATACGGAACACCAAAACGACGTAGATTCATCGTAATACAACGCAGAAGCGACATATAATCTAGGAGAGAGGGGCAGAAAGCTGGACATCAAAGCAACATCAGCAGATACCATCAGAAAGGTTAGAAACGTGTAATTTTTATTCTAAAAAAAAAAAAAAGAGGTAAAATTTTTTTTTAATGTACCTTAGGAGCGGTAGGATAAAGAAAAATGTCCACTAATAATACAGAAGAAATAATTATGGAGGGAGATAGTGTAACAGTTAGCTGTAATTCAATACAGGTTACAGAAAATAGCTCAAACATTGTAGGATTTGAGGGTGGAAATGTTAGTGCAGAAAGTGAGAATAGAACATCAGGAGATGTAAATTTTGATGTTAGTATGATGATGGAAATGCTGAGAAATATGAATGAGAATATGGAAAAGAATAAGAGGGAATTGAGGGAAGAATTGAGGGAAGATATTGATAGGAGTTTAGAACAAAAACTAACTCAGAATAATGAGAAATTAGAAAAATTAGCTCAGAGTAATGATAAATTAAGGGAAGATATGCAAAAGAATAATAGGGAATTAAGAGAAGATATTGATAGGAGTTTAGAACAAAAACTAGATCAGAATAAGAGAGAACTGAGGGAAGATATTAGTAAAAGCTTAGAACAAAACAGGGAAGAAATTGAAAAGAAATTCATGGAGCTAGATAGTAGTATGATGAGAATGAGAAATGAAAATCAGGAAATGATAGCAAATGAGATAGGGGAAGTTTCAAAGAAAATGGTAGACATGAGCAGGGAAATATCTAAACAAAAAAAGTGAGGTTAATAATAAAATAGAACATGTTGATGTAAAATGTACAGAGTTAGGTAGCCGAATGAGTAGCATTTCAAGTGAGTTAAGAGAGATGATGGAGGCTACAAATGCAGATTTAATTCAGGTGCAAGTTAATTTCAGAGGGGAAATATCAGAAATACAGAATAAGTCAGTAATGCAGAGAAATAAATTGTACGAAGAAGTTAAAGTTTTGACTGTAAATAATCAAAAGCTAATTTCTGAAATTAACAAGTACCAAGATGTTCAAATTGAAAACTCCAGTCCAGTACAGTTTAGTACAGATTTGTCAGAGTACTCTCAAATTACAAAGATACCAAAAGAATTGAAAATGACAATTGTTAAAAGATGTGTTGTTCAGAAAACTTTAGATTGTTTTCAAATGTTATCATGGGACGAAATTTCATATGAATATAAGAGGTTATTCATGAATAAAAATTTTAAGGTTAGGATACGGCTACGAGAAATGTTTAGCCACACACAATTTGATCCAGGAGGGTAAATAGCAATGAGATGTAAAGTAAATGCTGGATAGTTAAAGATGACCTGCAGAGAAATGTATTGGATTGTAAGAGGGTTAACTATTTATATATGTCATGTGAACTGAGAAATAAAATTTTGGACATAATTAAATTTTTTTTTAAAAAAAAAAAAAAGGAAAATAACATTTTTTTTTGTAACTATAACAGTATTTGAAAATTAATAATGTAAAGATTGAAACTTAATATGATATTAAAGTAAAAGTACGTAAATACAATTCCAAGAGTATTGTTAAAATAAAGTACAAAATAACAAAAATGGTTAAAAATAATTAAAAAAAACAAAAAAAAAACAAATACTTATGTAGCAAACAGAAAAGGTGAAACATTGTCTAGATTTAAGAGATATCAATATATTTGTGTAGAGGGTGAATATTTTAGTAAATATGTATAGTAATTACAAAAAATTCTTAAATGCACAAATTTTTGTCAACAACTTAAGAAAGTAAACAATTTGGTAACAGTAATTAAATAATTCAGGGTACAGTATTTGCTATAAAAAATTGTGATGTCAGATTAATGTCTAAACACATTAAACCAGAGCCAGTAAGTAGTGGCAAGATAGAGGAAAAACATGTCGTGTGTTAAATACGTGTGAAGTGTTAAGTGAAAGTGATAGCGTGTGTTCCAAGATTTAGGAGACTAAAAACCCAATTATAAAATTTCCAAACAAGTTGTAAATATTTATAATTATGTTTCTAGTGGGGCATATGATGCAGTAATTTGTATCACAAATTACTTAAATGTAAATAATGATTGTAATATGAATATACATTTTTATGTGACATTGATTTCAGATGTTTATTAATTGTAAATATTGTTAATAAGTAAGTTTATATGACCTTACTGAAACTGTCAATAATAGCGCGCAATAATGCAGCGAGGGGGTGAGCTGTTTATCATTATTGGGAACGAGGAAGTTACGTAATATTGGCGCGTTTTTTCCGTTGAGAACCTTCTGGAATGTTTCCCTAGAGCATATGTATTCATAATTTTCATTGGATATTAAAATAGACGCTAATGTTGGCGCGTTTTATTAGCCAATAGTAACTCAGTTATAATCTTTAGGCATATCGGGGAGTGGGTGTATAAAAAGCCAAGTCAGAGGTAGATCGCGGGCAGTTCATCGAAAATCTCAATACATTACACGTCGCCTTCAGTCGTTCAGTTCATCAAAAATCTGTGTACACTACACGTCGTCTTCAGTCAGTCAGTTCGTCAAAAGTATTTGTATGGCAAACGTCGGGTATCGATTCACAAGTTACGCGCAGCAGAATTATGAATAATCTAAAGTATTGTAAGGTTAATTATACAAAAAGTTGAAGTACGTGGATTAAAAGTGATCAGTAAGAAGTTATTATAACAGTTTCAGTTTGGCGAGTGTTAAGATCAATGTATAAATGTGATAGTTAACGTGTTCGACAATAAATGTGTAAAACAAATTTCTTCATCAGTGTTATATTTGGATAAAAGATTCCTTTCCGTTTACACAACCCTGATCAAGAGACATGTTCGACCGAGAAATAATAGCTGCCGGAGGACAGTAAACAAAAATTTAAATCAAATAACAGTCGCATTCTTTCGAACACTAACACTGCTGCAAATTGCTAACACTAGATGGAGCTACAAACCGAACAAATGAATGTCGTCACAAGATGGCTTCACATGAAGTATACACACACAAACAAACTTTATAAGTAATACCGTTACAAATTGGCTACCACAACGTGGGGCTACAATAATGTTAAAATGAATAAATACAACATAAATACACTCGCATCCTAAGATAGAACCTTGCGGTACGCCATGAGTTAATACTTGTCGGGGAGACATAAAATCATCATATTCAGTTTTTAACATTACAAACTGCTCTCGACTGCTTAAGTAGGATTTTAGGATTTGTTGTGCATGACCTCTGATGCCGAGGTCATAGATTTTGTGTAGCAAGATAGTACTATCCACGCAATCAAAGGCTTTAGTTAGGTCCAATAGGACTCCAACAGCATAATTACTTGCATCAATGTTGTTAATGATCTCTTCCATACAGTCCGACACGCATTTGATAGTGGAACTATTTTTCGCAAACCCATATTGACATTGTGGTAATAAATTGAAGTTTTCCAAATAGCACATAATTCTTTTGTATAGAATACGTTCTAGGATTTTAGAGCAGTATGGAAATTGGCCGAAAATTATTTTTATCTACTTTATTACCTTTTTTGGGATGGGTATAATTTTTGCAATTTTCCATGCATCCGGAAAGATTCCAGTTTTTAAACATGTGTTTATTATGTCTGTAAGGGGATCTACCATTGACATTCTACACGATTTAATGACAGAAATGGATATGCCATCGTTGCCTATACTGTTACTGATATTCAAAGATTTAATCACATCTAATATCTCCTTGCTATCTGTAGGATATAAGTACATACTCTAAGTGGATTTGGAGCTATTGCTTTGACTGCCATCATTGCTTACGTTATTGCAATTAGTTCGTATATTTGCAGCAATGGACACGAAATGGTTATTAAGAATGTTAGCTATGCGACAATTCTTTGACAATTTCATTTCCATCATTAATCGCTATGGTATGGGTATCTACAGATACTTTCTGAAAGTTATTTATTATTTGCCAACTAGTTTTGCATATGTTGGCTGAGTTTAATATTCTATTGCTGATGCTGACGCGTTTTGCATCGATTACTAGTTGGTCATATAAGTGCTTTATTTGTTTATATTTATCGGAGTTAAGGGTCTTATCTGTCTTATTGAGCATACTAGCCAGCTTAAGCCTTATGCGTAATTGTTTAATTTGGGGGGTAATCCATTTATCTTGGTATATATGTTTCAAGATGCCTGCTTTTACTGGTCTAAGGGGGCAAAAAATATTAATATAATACCGTAAAATGTCGTAGAATATTTTTAGTTTAGTATTAGGGTCTGCTTCTGAAAAAACTCTAGCCCAATTTTCTTTGGTTAAAGCCTTATTCATTGCACTCAGGTTTGCTGCATTAAAAGTGTTGACCTGTTTGTGTCTTATTTTATGGGTAATTTTAGAAAATCCTACTTCTCTCAAAGTGATATACTGAACTGTGTGGTCAGATAAGCATGAGTGAAGAACATGCACATGATAGTGAGCGTTACTGAAATTAGTGATAACATTATCTATCGCAGTACTAGATGTAGCTGTGATTCTGGTTGGTTCATTGATTGGTGCGGTTAGGTTATATTCGTTTAGGATATATTGTAATTTAAGCTTATCAGGGGAGTTCTGTAGAAAATCTATGTTAATGTCTCCCATAATAACAATTTTGCTATCATTTTGTTTAAGTTTAATAAATATTCTAATTTATCAAGAAACATGTTAAGATCTCCACTGGGTGGTCTGTACACTCCAATAATATTTATTTTAGATTTAGGAAGGGTTATTTTAATACTAGCAAGTTCAATATGCCTCTCTACTGATAAACTTTGTATATCGAGTTCACTGATTTGTCCAGATAGGTAGGGGTTGGTGCAAATACAGACTACACTCCATTTTTTATTTACACGGCAAAAGCTAGATGATGGATTCCTGTTCTCGTAGACCATGCTCGGTGAGAATCAGGACATCAGGTTTTTCATCCAGAATGAATATATTTAATTGCTCTATCTTGTTAGTAATAACTTTAGTACGCTACAATTTTCCATCTTGTTTGAAAGGGTGCCTAGTTTTTTGGGTTGGATACAGTTGATTCCTTTTGGCTGCTCATGTCTTATCAATTGTGGCCTGCCTACCTCAACTGCATCTAGAAATGCTTTATACAAGACTTCACCTAACCTTCTCTTGCCGTATTGGCAAGCCGTGTTTAGTGTGCATTCTACGATCAGCCGTAGAAGCTTTAACTACTTTGACATGCTCAAAATCTTTACGTAAAAGATCAGTGTTCCTATTTACTATCTTAACAACATGGTGAATTGCACTGTTTTGTCTATAGTCATACCTTGTGGGAAGATCCACTATCACTGCATTTGTGTGACTCAGTTCTGGTAGTAACTTCTCTAAACTTTCACTGACTGCTTCCGGGTTTCCCTTTTCTAAATCATTAGTTCCTCCAATTAACACTACACAATCCTTATTCGTGAAATCCCGGACACTGTTACCGATGGAGTTTATTATACTGCTGATACTCGCCCCTGGTAGTACACAGGCCTTTGTTTCCGGACTTTTGTGGTTGCCTCCGACGTAGGTTGTTAATCCTCTGCTGTGACTATCGCCGAAGATAAGCATCCTACATGTTTCATTTCTGAAGTTCCACGTGAGGTCCTGATGTCTTACCTCCTTGTTTCCCATAGTAGCCAGCACTTTCTTGCACTGGATTCTCGAATCATTTCCATCACTGTGGACTATGCTTGATCATATGTGCACTGTGGAGCAATGGAATAGGATTTTCCTACTATTAATGATGCAGCAATATTCCCAAACAATACTAAGTAATAGTGATTGAATAATCCGATAATCTGTTACACAGTTATTTGATTTCCATTACTAACCACAATGGAAATTATTAGCTATAACATTTATTTTCAACATCTTGTACAGTCAATAAAAAGTATTAGCAGCATATTGTTTAATTCTAGGAGAATGTATCAAAGACTTTAAATAAATCATGTTGGTCTACATTTTCTTAAAATTAGGACAAAATCTAACTTTTTGAAGCAATAGTTACTTCATAATGAATTTGCCTTGTGCATACTTAATACACTGATTCACTAGGATTTTTAATAAGGTAAAATGAGAAATAAAGCATTATTGGGTACAATAATATAATTCTCTCCATACCTTTTTTTCTTTCACATTACTTTAAGTTTCTTAGGATTATGATGCCTTTTCAAAAGAGACAGTATGGAAAAAAAAAAGCCTCCATTTTAATTTCTACTTTTCTTCTTTATTTCTTTCTTTCTTTCTTAATGTATTACATATAAAATAAATGAGGCGTCTAGTATTAAAACCAGCCAAGCCACTAATTAACATTTTTTCAGTATTGAGTAAAAACTTTTGTAGACGAACCATGAAAGTCAGTAATAATTTCTTTTTACTTTCCCTAGGCTCCAATATAACACAATGGATCGGCCCAAGCCAATCACCCATTGCGTGAACACTTGAGCATTCTATCAGTGCAGGAAATAGGTCCAGACGTGTGAAAAATGCAACACGAACATTCCTTTGATGTGATGAGCAGTAGACCAGAGCAAACATCTCTCCATACACTATCATTGTTTACAGGTGGAAAGATCGGACTCAAATTACAATACAGAATTCCAAGAAAAGAATAATGAATATACTTGGTGACAGTGTTTGGCTCACATGCTCTTTCACATACTAATCATTACACTACTTGGTCACAAACAGGATCTCCAAACCTCTTCAAGCCCATGACTTCAGTTGAATCGCTAAACTTAAAGAATCTAAAAATCACATGTTCACATAGAAACCCAAATTTGTCATTATTTCTCAATTTAAAATAAGCAACTCCACCATTTTTGGATGCACAAAACATATTCCCACAATGTTTTGATGCAGTAATTTGTATCATAAATTATTTAAATGTAAAGAATGATTATAGTATGAATATGCATTTTTATGTGACATTGATTTGAGATGTTTGTTGATTGGAATTATTGTTGAGAAGTAAGTTTATACGGCCTTACTGAAACTGACAATAATAGCGTGCAATAATGCAGCGAGGGGGTGAGCTGTTTATCATTATTAGAGACGAGGAAGTTACGTAATATTGGCGCGTTTTTCTTTAGAATTTGCTGGAACATTTTCCCTAGAGCATATGTGTTCATAATTTTCATTGGATATAAAAATAGACGCTAATGTTGGCGCGTTTTATTAGCCAATAGCAACTCAGTTATAATCTTTAGGCATATCGGGGTGTAGGAGTATAAAAAGGGCTAGGTTAGTGGTAGACCCCGTCAGTTCATCGAAAACATTTGTACGTTACACGTTGCCTTCAGTCCAGCAGAAATATTTGTACAGTACACATCGGCTATTGATTCGCAAGTTACGCGTAGCAGAGTTATGAAAAATCTCAAGTATTATAAAGTTAATTATACAAAAAGTTGAAGTACGCGAATTAAGAGTGATCAGTAATGAAGTTATTATAACAGTTTCAGTTTGGCGAGTGTCAAGATCAATGTGTAAAGGTGATAGTGAATGTGTTCGACAATAAAAGTGTAAAACAAATTCCTTCATCAGTGTTATCTTTGGATAAAAGACTCCTTTCCGTTTACACAACCTGTATAAAGAGATGTGCTCGACCAAAAAGATCATAGCTAGCCGGAGGACAGTGAACAAAAATTAAATAATATAACAGTAGCATTCTTTCAAACAAACACTAATACTGCCGCAAATTGCTAACACCAGATGGAGCTAACAAACCTAACAAATGAATCACGTCACAAAATGGCTTCACCACGTGGAGTAAACACAAATACACAAACATTATAAGTAATACCACCGCAAATTGGCTCCCAAACGTGGGGCTCAACAAATTAAATATAATGATATAAATGATACAACCGCAGTTTTTAATGATTTTAATGTTTTTCAGTGTTCATCGTTTACATGAAATGCTCCCAATCCTAATAATTATTGTTACAGTTTGGAAATACACACTATGAAGCAACATATATCATACACAAATTACTACATTTGAGTCAAACTGAACACACTTATGCTTCACAAACCTTACTTATTTGGTGAACACTTTTGCAATAACTTGATGGCATCCTCAGCTAAGGTCATCTGATGCTATCCTGGGGAGGCATTTGGTGGATATTTTATAAATCTCATTAGCAACTTATCTTCTGTTAGTACGTCAAAGTTCATGTGGCGAGTTTCAAATTTCATGTAGATTTTTTTCTCAGGTGCCTACTTCTATAAAACAATTCTTCTGCATTTAACTGCAATCAAATATATTTTCAAAACTTGGTATAGATACATGTGTAAGGTCTTCCCAGTAGTAAACAGTAGTAGTAAACCCAGTAGCACATCATGGATACCTTGTAAATCGTAAATATACAGGAATAAACCATAAACTTCACATTGGAAACTGAACAACATGCTAGGAATTATAGATTTAAATATTATTAAACACAATGGCAAAATAACATAGCCTACAAACATGCGATAATCAATAGTTTAGCCTACAAAACTGCAAACATTCATTCCTTTGGACAAAAATGAATAAAACGATGAATACACCAAAATAATCAATAGCACAGAAGAATAATTTACCCTATAACTGGTTGACAAGAAAATATACAAGTTCAAGAAACAGCGAGAACTAAAAGTAATTTCATAAATTAACTAAAAGTACTTATGAGGTGATAATTTCCACTTTCTGCAGTTAAAGGGAAGAAAATGTTTAGAAATTCATTTACCACTTTTGGACCATCATTTATCACTTTTGGACCACTCAAAATTCCAGAAAGTCTTGAAGAAATTCATCATTCTCACACCCAGGAACAAGTAAGTACAGCATCAAAAAACCTTAAACATTCACAAACAGACAGAATATCTCCAGAAGAAAAAAAACAGGCATTTATAAAACTGTTTGCTCTGAGGAAATGTATATTGGGAAAACAAAATGAAACAAGGAACACTTCAGAAGCATAAATAACACAGAAATAGACAAATCAACATTAGCAGCACACCTTTGGGAAGAACATCACCAGATATAAAGAGAAGTCCATCTTCTAAACGCAGTCAAAAGAACCACAAAACAAAGCACCTGGAAAAACTCTACCTGAAGAAATTCAAAACTTGCCTGATGAACTTTGATTTTCCAACAGAACCAACTTGGTACTGAAATTAATAAAATCTCTACCAAATGCTAACGCCCAAGATAAGAACAGTAAATCTGTCCATCGATCACTGCTGAGGATACCATTAAGTGATGGCAAAACTTGTTTACTAAATAGGCAAGTTTTGTGAAGCATAAAAGCATTCAGTTCAACCACATGTGATAATTTATTTACACTTACAGTTGTTTAGATGTGTCAAATATTTTATTTTCAAAACCATTCCTATAACAGCTTCTTACTTTAACACTGACATTCCCATGTTGTTGATTAAACATCTCTAGAATACAGGAGCCATATTAGCTTTTTACTCTCCATTTCTTACACATGTTTTTTAAATATCATAATTGCAGAATTAAGAAATGCAGTCTAAAGTTGGAGAAAGTATAAGAAACTAGAAATGTGATAAAAAAATCTTATGTGTTACATTCACATAACTTTCTCTACCCCTATTGTTTATTAGTGGGTATACAAATTATTCTTACGAAAGTTAATTTTTTTTATCTACTTCATTTTAATCGAGATAAACTTCTGCATAAATAGCTAAGTTACACATTTCGTTACAGTACAAAGGGAATAGTGATAGTCACATGTTTAAGAACTGGACACTATATGCTGGCCTTAAAACTCCATACTCCTTATATGCAATTGCAAGAAACAACAGGAAATCGATGGGACTTGAAAAGAATGACAAAGTATTGGACAAATTGAACAATTAATAACGGATATTTCAGAAATGACAGATACCACAAAAAAGTTATTTTAAATAAATTGTGTGTTTTAAAGAGATCTACACTTTTTGTGTACTATGCTTTCATCTATCACTTAACATTTACCAATTATACAAGATTATACAAATTCCTTCTGAATTACTTCACAGGCTATTCCCGAAAATTTGAGATATATATTTTGTCATGTAAATAGCTTTAATGTATGCTATTTTAATCAAAATCTTTAAAGCTATTTTTTGAAAATCAAAAATTTAGAAAAGTATTTCATGTAAAGGGTAGTTTGGGGTGGGGGATTTTTTTTTTAAAATCCCTGTGCTGCATCTATGGATGGTGCTGAAACTAAATATCAAGTTTTTATTTATCCAACTTTTCAATTTTGAGTAAAGCTATTTTCTCTCTCTCACACCCCCTGCCCCCATACACACACCTTTTTCTAAAAATGCTTTTTTTTTTTGGATTCAGGGTTCTAAAGGTACTCGTCCACGATGCAACTTAAATGGCTTGCAACTTCGAACTGCGCAACAAAAGTGAAGTTGCGCCGTGTAAACTGCCAAGCAAGTAGGAAAATTGCACGTGCAACTCAAATTCAGCGCAACTTCTAAGTGGCGTGCAACTTAGGAAATTGCTTCGTGTATGCAGCAAAGAAAAGAAAGTTGCGCCATCTGAAAGTGGCTTGAACAGTTTAGAAAACTTTTGTGGCATATTCCATGCAACTTTGCTATGTCATCTGCTGTGATAGTAAATAGTTGTTTGAGAGGTAGGTACAAGGATTATAATTTGTGTTACACTAAATGCAGAATTAAGACAGATACGTGCATTTTATTTCCTTAACAATACGAACAATTTATTGTAGTATGGTGACAATTTATTTCTTCATAGCTAATAATGTCCATAACAATAAATGGACGAGGGAAATGACAAAAAATGACAAAAAAGTTTATTGAACTGATTGAGACCAAAGATTGCTTGTGGAGAGTAGACACTGCGGATTACAGAAATAAACAAAAGCGATGCATTACATGATATAGAAATAGAGTTCTACATGTCAGCAGAGGAAATTAAAGTAAAAATCCACAGGTTGAGAACCCAGTTCACCAACGAAAGGAAAAAATGAATGCAGGGAAATCTGGAAGTGGTGCAAAAGACAAAGTATAAAACAAAATGGGAATTTTACGATGCACTGCAGTTTATGTTTTACCACACCAGCACCAATAATGATGCAGTAGATGAGTAGATTCTTTGGTAAGTACCAACATACTCGCATTAAATGTAGCGATATTGCCATGGAACCCCTCCTTCACGGCAAAAAATACTTCTTGAATTCCTAACATTTTTTTGCTGCAGTATGAGGATTCATACTTGCAGTTCTTTGCAAAGGCACAAAGTCTTAGTTCTTGTTGTGCCAAATATAAGAAATAAATACATCTTTGACTGATAGCTGCTGCCTAAAAAAAATCACATTGATTATATAGATGACAGCCGAACGTGTTATATATATATATATATATATATTAAACTCAGTAATGTTGCCACACTATCATTTTAAGCCGAATTACCTGTGGCTAAAAATCTCAGTGTCAACACGCTGTTGCTGATATTGACCTTCTCATTATTGTATCTTGCTTTTGTATTACAGGTGCTATTCTTCTAAGCAGATAATTAAAATCAACCGCTGACATGCGTAAGAAATTCTAAATTTTGATCTCCATCGTATAGCTCTTGCAGCAAGTTGTTTACAACCCCACAATATTCGCGACTTAAAATTCACTCTCTTACCCAGCACTTTCTGGCCGTCCTTTTACGTTTTTCTCTACATCGACGAAGTAAAATAAGAGACAGGCATACTACGGATAAAACTTCATTATCAGACGACATATTCATCATACCAAGCACACAGCTGACTAGAAAGTGGCATGCAGAAAAATTACCACACAAATATAGCATCGTGTAAACGCTCGGTGCAACATTTCTGTGGACATGCCACTTTTATAGTGGCGCAACTCGAAATCGTGCAACTTCGCAAGTGTGTGTAAACAGAACACATTTGTGGGCCGCAAGAAAAGTGGCATGCCATAAAACTGGCATCGTGGACGAGTACCTTAAAGCATGTATTTCTGGTGAAATCTCGATATCAAATTTTTGGATGGTAGAGAACTTAAACATCCGTGTTACATTCAAATGACTTTCTCTACCATCTCTCTTCTACATATTACTACTTTCTCTGCCATGTACCTAACAGAGCAAGTATTACATTCCACCCAAAAATTCAATAGCAATTTTATTGGGAATGTATGTTTTGAGAACCCTTGAATACAAAAAAAGCATATTTAGAAACAGAGGTAAGAGAGAGAAACTTAACATTTCAGTTCAGTATCTTCCAAAGATGCAACATGATTTTCAAGAAAATCCCCTCATCCCAATCTACCTTTTACATGTAAATTTGTTTGTTAGTTTGGATTTTCTCAAAAATGGGTCATACAATTTTGATAAAAATATATATATTTTAAGATATTTATATTTTGATAAAAATATATATATTTTAAGATATTTATATGACAAATAAAATATATATCTTGAATTTTCTGGCAATAACCTGCGAGGTCCTCTGCATTTGGAAGGAATTTTATACAATAATGTATACCTTGTAAACCTTAAGAGTTAGACAAAAATGTACAACACAAAAAATTTAGATATCTTTAAATGCACAAATTATTTCAAATTACTTTTTTCGTGGCATCAACCATTTCTGAAATATCTGTTGTTAAGGTTTGAATTTTTCAATACTTGCAATTTCTTTAAGTCCTGTCGCCAATCAGTGCTTTTAAATGTTTGACTATTGCTTCAGTCTCCTGTATCCCTTTTGTATCTACAAGAAATGTATAATAAACTATTTCTGTAAATGTTTATCTCAATTAGCATGTTGTAGATGGAAAAATAAGCTTTTGTAAGGATAGTTTGTTGAAGCTATATAAAAATAAACCTTAGTGGGTACGGAAAGTCATGTGAATGTTTATTAGATATGTTTTTTGTTTGTTTTTTAGTTTATTCTTCTATTTCATGTTAACTGCTTGCTGCAATTTGGTTGCGATTCCAAGCTCATTGCATGGCATCACACAGTAATTCAAAATGTACACAAAGTAATGGAAAATTTACAACAATAGCAATGAATATCTTGTTTTTCCATTAATTGCACATAAGTATGTATATGTAAATGGGTAAAAAGTAACTACAGCTTTATCTTTAGCACAGAAACTTAAAAACTTCCATCATGCTTCTTATTCATTGTCAAAATAATTGTAAGCTGCAAGATACTAACTTTCAAATTTTGTAAGCTTAATGATGTTGGCTGGCTTGAAGTGCAGTGGCTGCATCTGGTTACCCAATGTCCCAGACGAAAGCAGCACAAGATTGCTTTGAGGGCAAAATACAAACCAATTAACACTCAAACTATGTGTTTTTAGTGCTTTCAGACAATGTTTCTCAGGAACCACCTAAAAATAATGAAACATTAATATTATAAAACAAAGTTGCCATTGTTTTTATATTAATTCTTAAGAGAGACCACAATTTCTAAACAAAAATAAAAAAGTATGTACACCTTTTGGTTTTAATTTAAAATCGCATGCTAATGTCTTGTACACTACTACCTCAAGGTTTTTAATTAAATATTTTCTTGCATTATGAATTATAAACTGCAAATTCTGAATGCTAATCATATTCTGTCCATCAATAATTATTAGGTACACAGAAATAGCATAAATATTACATCAGTTGGCACTACCTATAAACATAAATATGAAAGTTTACTATCAATATAATAATGCATGTGGGCACTGGCTTTGCAGGAAAGTGTGAACAAGGAAGAGAAACAAGCCCCACATATGCAACTGACCATCATCCAAGGAATGGGTAGCCAAGCATGTATACGTAACAAGTACCAACATTAGCTCCAATGATCTTTTGAAATAATCTTTTAATTTCTTACAAATTGGTAGTGGCAGTTTTTGGGATGAAGAGAGTGAAGGAGCTCTTCATGTTCTTTATGCTTAAAAATTAAAGAATATTGCAACTAATATTTATTTGAAAATTCTCAGTCCACTTGTTTCCAGAGGCTGTTGCAATGTCTTTTCTTTGTAACACTTCACAAGAGCTTTTATGCATTCTCAGGCTGGCCAAGTGAAGGGAGAAGAAAGAGAGGGGGTAGAGGATTCATATACTTTCTCTCTCTCTAATCACTATACCTGCTAGTGGTCATGAAGAGACATTGACCATCATTAAACTTTTTTTCTCTCTGCAATTTTAAACCTGGAAGTGCTGAGGCAGTCTCAACATGCAAACATCTTTTCACTTCCTTCCCCAAATAAAGTTTTACACACTTCCTTTAACGAGCTTTCCTTCCTGAGGTGTATGTTACAAGCGGCTAATGCATGTTATGGTTTGTGTTTACAAAATTAATCCAATTAATGACATAGTTTGTAATATACTTGAGACACCGTTTTCCAGGTGGGAAGACGTTTTAACAGTTGGAGGACCTACTTCACCATTAAGTATTGGTGTAAGAAAGGAAAAGAAATGGTAAATTCTATAGGTATAACATTAAGTTTAAAATATCTTAGTTTTCCGAATTCCCATGGTTGTTTAATAGCTCCAATTCAGAAAGACCTTTGTTTATTTTTTAATAATAAACACAATATCTGAAAAGAAAGGATTTTCAGATTCTAAAAACATAATGCATGCTCTAACTAAGCACAAAGATTCCACCCAACATCTGAAATGCAAACTGCAATTGAACACTTTTTAAAGAATGGAAATACCATTTCTGATGTGCTGCGTGAAAATACAAGTGTATTTATTATTCATTCAATGAAAATGTTCATTTGAATAGATTATTTTTCCAGCTGGTTATAGACATTACGCCATATTCAAACAAGGAAGAATTTGGTTTTAGGGGCCACAATGAAAGCGTAATTTCAATAAATTGTGGAAATTTCAAGGAACTGCATGCTTTAGAGGTCATTAAACTGCATATCTAAATACACACAAGATCACATAAAAATAAAATGCATTACACTAAATTTTTTGCTACTGAAGCTGGTGATAGCACAGATATAACTCAAACATCAGTATATTCAATCATAGTAAGATATGTGCATTTTGAAGAAAATGTTGAGCATTTTCTGAAGTTCTATGATGTTAGTACTGATAGAACATCTGAGGTATTATTCAATCTTCTGGATGGGATTTTGTGACTTTTCATACGAAGACAAATTAGTGGATCAATGTTATGATGGGGCAAGTGTAATGGTGGTCTCCAGAAAAAAAATTAATGACAAAGTACCTGCTATTTTTGCACATTGCTTAGCTCAAGCTAATCTACTGAACTTAGTGCTGTAACAAAGTACAAAGTTGGGATTGCTTATCTAAATGTTGCATATTTTTTGCAAATATTAGTGGAATTTCTACATTTTTCCACCATTCATCAAAAATAGCACATGCACTAGACATATTGCAACCTTAGCAGAAACCTGGTGGTGTTCTAACTCAAAACCATTCACTGTAATAATTGAAGAGTCCAGGAGAAAAACATGACAAGTGCCAAAACTAAAAATGTTCAGGAGATGAATTTTAAACCTCTGTCATGTTAATACAAGGGATTGTACATGTTATACAATATATGAAATGTGATAGTTGAGTATATTTGGAATCATATGTTTATTAATAACAGCAATAAAGCAGTATTTCAAACAGAAAAAGTTTGTCCAGTCCAGGATATATCATGTTCTTCCATATAAACACCTAGTGTATACTTTTTATATCATTTTGGTAAAATTGGTACTGAAATTCAATAATATAATTAAAAATGAAATAATGAAATTTTATTGGGCCAACAAGCAGGGTACATGAAATGCTTTCTGTGTGAATGGGACTCTAGAGCCAGAGAAAGACACTGCGGTGAAACTAACTAGCCAAAAAGAAAAGATTTAGTGCCAGGGACAAAAAAATGTAACAAATCGCCCATTGATTGACTCACAAAAGGTTTTGCTACCCCTGTTACATATCAAATTAGGAATAATGAAGCATGTTTCCAACATCTTATTTTCAGAAATTTCCAATGCTGTCTGAATCAAAAGTGAAAAAAGCCATTTTTGGTGGCCCACAGATTCATCACAAACTCACGAAGGACATTCATTTTAGAAATATCATGACAGACATAGAGCTTCAAGTTTGGGATCATTCAATAAAGTTATAAACAAGTTTTTGGGTAATGTTAAAAATGATAAATATGATTATATTATTAAAATCATGCTTGAAAAGTTAAAGACACTTGGATGCAATACGAGCTTAAAATTGTATTTTCTGCATTCGCATCTTGAATTTTTTTCCAGAAAACTTGAGTGCACTAAGTGAAGAACAGGGAGAGAGATTCCACCAGTACATAATGGAGATGGAAACAAGGTACCAGGGTTGATGGGACGTCTTCATGATGGCAGACTACTGTTAGTGTTTATAGACAACCCTCGTCAGGACCACAAACACAAGTCAACTCAACATTCGTTTTCAATAAAGCGGAGGAGAAAATAAAGCCATAAGATATGCTTGAAATTTCCTAGTTCAATGTAATCTGTTGCATCTGTAGAACTGAGATTGTTTCTTAGTTTGCATGATTTCACGCATTTTAAATTGTACTTAAAAACTAGAAATAAACCCAAATGTTACACATTTCTTTTCTGCATGCCAAAAAAGATATGTGATATGAAAAAATGGAAAGCTGATTTGAATTCAGCATACCAAAATTAGGTTTCGACCCATTTAAGCTCATGCCAAAGAAAAAAAAATTTTAAATTTGCACTGTGTTATCATTAATTGTTGTATCCCATGTCTATTTTTCCAACAGTCTAAGCAACCATAGCTGGCAATAAATGCTGAATCACCATTCAGAAGTTTGTTCAATTGCAATGACTTTTCTTGAATCAATGTACCACTAATAGAAAAGCCTTTTTTTCTTTCCTGAGTAAATCACAAGAAAGTCGCTTTTTATTATACGACACGTGGAGTTGTGGCATTGTTTCAATGTTTTTTCACTAGTTGTGCTGAGGAAGCTCTCAATTTTACCCCGATGTCACTAAAAGTGGCTTTCACAACACCAAATTCAATAGCCAATTTTGTAGCACTTTCCCCATTATCAAGCCACTTAAGCACTTTCAGTTTTTCTTTTAATGCATAGGAACTATGTTTTCAGTACTGCACAGTATAACACAAACAAGTACCTCTTCTAATTTATGAACTAAAAGGCTAAATGAATTTATGTAGAATAACCACTAACAATAGGGATACAAACGCACTGCCACTATCACTGCTGTGTCCACAGGTCAGAAGAATACGTTGTAGTTCCACTGTGCATGGTAATCGAATGTTGCCACTTTCTCGCATTGCTATGCTATGTTATGTTACCTTGTAGCTGCTAGCATTTGTTTTTTTGGTCGGATAATCCAAACATGTTCAAATCCAAACAGACCACACCCCCAATTAGTTCAGATTAGCAGGATTCTACTCTGCTAACAATTCTATCTTTATACAGTTATTTAAAATTTCTACTGTAGTACAGTGTAAAAATCTTTAAGTTGAGTAGTACATTGCACTGAGCAAAAAAACATGTTAAACTTAACATTCACTGCCATTAAAATAACTGTAGTTGAAAGCACTTCCTTCTTTACCTGAAACAGCTCAACACCATGGTCCGTGACGAAGAGAATTTCATTGGTATGTGTCCAGACAAAACCCAGGATCACAGTATTCTTGCCCTTACAACTTTGTGAATACTCCACTGAGTCCATTCCATCTCCACTCAAAAAGTTTTCAAATTCCTGACAAATAAAGTAAATAATACAAATATTTAAAGCTTTTAATAGCATAAGTTTGTAGTGCTTAAAATTAATACTGATTTCAATACATTGTATCCTTCAACAACAATTCTTAATATAAGGGACAGATGATGCAAGAATGGTTTCAGCACTATGTCAGCTTTTAATTCATAGGAATATCAACTATAAATCAAAGTATACAATTGCTTCTAAACTTGGGAGAAGTGTTTGTGTTATAAGTATTGCAATGTGTAAATTAATTAAAATTAGCTTTCACTGTAAGGGAACTTGTTCTTCATGTATACCCATGAACAAAAAAAAGTCATCCCCAGATTCCATGCGACAATCAGAGGGCTTCATGTACCTTCATAACAGCTGTGTTCACAATGCACATGCAGGAACTGCAGAATGGTCTCTGCCCTGTGAGCACAGTGGTCACCTTATAACGGTGTCACTCAGTGGTGACGCTTATAAGCTACTGAAAACAGAGCACAGAAAAATGATTTGCTGTCCGAGAGGTTCAGAAGGCACTACTTGTGCTCATAACTCATCAGTTCCAATCTCGCATTAGTTATTGTTATTTTTCATATTGCTAGTTTTATGAGCGAATTTGTAGAACATAATACTGCATTAATATTTATTTATTTATTTGTGCTAACAATCTTCCTTAGAATATGGCTATACATCAGCCCAAACTGTTATCTTGCCATATTCTACCCATAGTACACTCTTTAATTATAACATAAAAATGATGATGATAATGATGATGATGATGATGATGATAATAATAATAATAATAATAATAATAATAATAATAATAATAATAATAATAATAATAATAATAATAATAATATTTACATAACTTAACATCACATGATGAAATTAATTTACATCTCTTTTTATTGTCCATAACCATTTCTTTTTTACTTTGGACAGGTCCTCTCCTACCTTTTTACTATCCTTGTTAAAAATCTTGCTTAAAGCTACTTTCCTGTCCAGTTTGAAGCATTTCCCATTTATAGCTACCTTTCTCCAATGCTGTGTACCTTTACAGTCAAAAGCGATATGTTCTAAATCTTCTCTTTCCCCACATATTAGACACTGGTTCTGTGGGAACCCATTCCTCATTCCTATTAGTCTTCATACACCTGCTCGTATCCAGGCTATACTTTCTCCTTGTTCCTTATTTGAGTTATCCACATACTGCTCTCTAGCCCATAAATTTTTTATTAATATATATGATTCCATGGAACTTTTCTT
The DNA here is from genome assembly GCA_030765065.1 of Deroplatys truncata. Taxonomy (NCBI): domain Eukaryota; kingdom Metazoa; phylum Arthropoda; class Insecta; order Mantodea; family Mantidae; genus Deroplatys; species Deroplatys truncata. The sequence goes on from CM060980.1 coordinate 1,003,309, forward strand.
CCCAATGTTACTAAATAAATTTTGTATCTCTTTATCTTCAAACCTCTGCCTAGCTTCTTTCCAAAAGCCCTTAACATTATTTTCCCTCCTTCTCCAAATTTCTCCCAGACCACTATTTTCCAAATTAGTTTGTATACCATAACTCCACCCATTTTTCTTTAAGCTCTTTTCTTGGAATTCCAAACACTGCCTCAACAAGTTCTTCTCTTCTAAATTTAATAGTCTGTACCAATATTTAAGAGCTCTCTCCATTATTACCCCTTTTCCCCCCACTCTCTGCATTTCAATTAGAGCAAATTCCTTAACTGTAGCCCAGGTCACGTGCCAATTTAACTTCCTCCCTCCTAGGTGAAATCACTTTCCTTGTTTTGCCAGCTAATGTCCTTGCGTCACTCTGATCTGACATTCTGGCTATGTCATATCCACGCCTTGTCTCTAACACTGTCATCTTCTTTCCGCCAGCCCCACGTGCCGGTGATGTAACTTCCATGTGTCAATCCTTATCCTCTGGTCTCCTATCGTTCTTTGGACTACCTCTGCATTCTCTGGTCTCGGATGTATTTCGCTGAATCATATCCTGCTCCTGGAATCTACTGCTCCTTGTGTCACTTTCGTATCCCATCACCATGCGCCCATCGACGCACAATCGTAGATTCTTTATGAAGGCCCATTTCCCTTCCATTCCTGTCAGCATCATTTGTTGTATTAAATCTTTCCTCAAGGCCGGTGTTCCACCGATAAATCTCTGTTTATAAAGATATTTGTTCCTTTTAGTAACTTTGATTTCTTCAACATTTCATAAACAAACTGCACTGACGTAAATCTTGCAACTATCATTCTGGCTCCTCTTGATCTCCCCACTCTAAATGCTTCTCTAATCTCCCAGCCCTGAAGCTTCAAACCAAGCTTTCCTTCTATAATCTCTCTGACCTCTTCAACAGGCCATACTCCATTCCTTTCTTTCACTCGTGTTATAACCAAATTAAATCTGCGGTGTCTCTTTCCAGCAGCTCAACTTTCTGTACCTCATTTCGTATATCTTGCATTTCATTTTTGATCTCTCCCTTGATATCTATTAGTTCCTTTTCCATTCCATTGAGTTTAATTCCTAATCTCTCATCCATATCTTTAATGTACGTTTGTTCCATGATGTTTCGATCCCCATTTGGCCCAGGGTTGATTTCAACTCCACCAATTACCAATAGTATACCTATTACACATGTGAGAAGAAACATGTTTACCATCTGTTCTACACCTTTGTTTGTTTTAACTTGTTAAATGCTCCAATTCTTGCTCTGTACACCTCAATACCAATTCCCATGGTTACTTGAGCCCTTCTTTCTTCCACTCCAGGACCTTCTTCCTCACACATCCACTCTCTTCCACTGCTTGCTTAACACCTGCATTAATATAACTTTCACATTTTAAGTTTTAGGCATCACAAAAACACAATTCTACTAAAACACTCATTTTAAATAACTAAAGATATAAATGTAAATAATCTATTAACTTCTAAAACTAAATAAAAAATAAACAAAATTAATGTCGGGTATATGAAACCTGAAGACGTATAACTGCCCTATTTTCAGGTTATAGATGAAGTTAAATCCTGTAGTAACGTGGACAAGAAGCTACAACATCCCAGGCTTCTTGAATATGTGCTGAAGCCATCTTTTGTGTTTCGCGCATCTGCAGGAAAATTCAAGCACAGCTCCCTTTTCACCTCAGCGCACACATTTTCAATAGGGTTTGAAATCTGGTGAGCAGGGAGGCCAGTCTATCACTCTGATATCCTGCCTCTTTCCGAACCACTTTGAAACCTTTCAACATATATGGACAGGATGATTATCCTGTACGAATTCAACAATTCCATCAGGATATCTCATCCTCACAGAGGGAATCAAAGTATTCTCAAGCATTGCGCACTGTTCAGTGTATCATCAAGCTGCCGCAATACATGTAGCCGTCCCTTGACATCCAACAACATACAGATATGCAACCATGATGAAATTGTGAAGCCATATATTTTGCATCATAATAACTATTCTATTATGAACTTTACCAAATACTGTGTATGAAATGCAGTATAAGTAGTCACTATGTGTTGATTAAAAATTATTAACAGAAGAAAAGAAAGTGTTTGTTACCTACTGCCTGGTACTCATTATCTGCGACCTCAATAGTCATTAGACATCGTGAAACAGCAGAATGGGACGCTCCGTGGAACTTATAGACTTCAAACGTGGTCAGGTGATTGGATGTCACTTGTGTCAAAAGTCTGTACGCGAGATTTCCACTCCTAAACATCCCTAGGTCCACTGTTTCTGCTGTAATAGTGAAGTGGAAACGTGAAGGGACATGTACAGCACAAAAGCGTACAGGCCGACTTCGTTCGTTGACTGACAGAGACCGCCGACATTTGAAGAGGCTCATAAAGACATCTATCCAGACAATTACACAGGAATTCAATACTGCATCAGGATCCACTCCAAGTGCTATGACAGTTAGACGTGAGGTGAGAAACCTTGGATTCCATAGTCGAGCGGCTGCTCAGAAGCCACACATCACGCAGGAAAATGCCAAACAATGCCTCGCTTGCTGTAAGCAGCGTCAACATTACACAATTGAACAGTGGCAAAAAGTTGTGTGGAGTGACGAATCACGGTACACAATGTGGCGATCCGATGGCAGGGTGTGGGTATGGCGAATGCCTGGTGAACGTCATCTGCCAGCATGTGTAGTCCAACAGTGAATTTCGGAGGTGGTGGTGTTATGGTGTTGTCGTGTTTTTCCTGAAGGGGGCTTGCACCCCTTGTTGTTTTGCATGGCACGATTACAGAGCAGACCTACATTGATATTTTAAGCACCTTCTTGCTTCCCACTGTTGAAGTGTAATTTGGGGATGGCGATTGCATCTTTCAACATGATCGAGCACCTGTTCATACGACAATAACATCCCTGTAATGGACTGGCCTGTACAGAGTCCTGACTTGAACCTTATAGAACACCTTTGGGATGTTTTGGAATGCCGACTTTGTGCCAGCCCTCACCAACCTACGTTGATACCTCTCCTCAGTTCCGCACTCCGTGAAGAACGGCTGCCATTCCCCAAGAAACCTTCCAGCACCTGATTGAAAGTATGCTTGCGAGAGTGAAGCTATCATCAAGGCTAAGGGTGGGCCAACACCATATTGACTTCCAGAATTACCGATGGAGGGTGCCACGAGCTTATACGTCATTTTCAGCCAGGTGTCCGGATACTTTTGATCACGTAGTGTATATAAATAATTGTTTGTTTTAGTTGGCTGCAAAATAAAACAGAAGTGAGAGAGAATTACGTTTTCCCACATTATCTTTGCATATTTAGGGCATTAGAAGTCTTTGGACTCAAACTTAAATTGTGAAATAAAATTATATATTTAAAGCATGAGAAATATAAATTCATGAAATATTAACTGTTTTAAAATTATGTTGTGTACATTTCATGTATTTTTCTCTCCATCAATTAAATAAAGAATATAGCTCTTTTATCACCACCTCTTGCAAACTTTTCATTAATTTATGACGACAACACTGACTGGAAATGCACATTTTACAGATTTGTAGTTTTGGCAACTTTATAGGTTAGGACGCATTTATGCAAGCAATTTCATGTCACATGACAAGCACAGATAATCTGAAGGTGCACTGAGTTTAATGGAAGCATTTATACCACACAACACGACAGCTGTGTAAGGTTCTAAATCCAGCAATCTCCAAAACACATCACGTGGTCTTTCAGACTGTACACCAATGCAGCAGTGGCATGGCCTCAATATAAATGGGTGTATATGGACCAATATGCATGTTACGTTGCCAGTTTTTGAGTGCTGCCACTTTGGGAAATCCAAAAATGTAGTCTTCACTTTTCGGCGTAGTTCATGTTTTGTTGCAGGAGTGATCTGATTGTCATCATTCAGAATGTTATCAAGTATGCATACAGAACATTTCCTTTGTGTTAGTTTACTTGGGATGTCACCTCCAAAAATTACAATTGATGGTCATCATCTCACAATTTTCCATACACGTTCCTAAATGCAATGTCCACAAAGCTTGCACTATTTAAGGATGCACATTGCAACCCGAATTTCATCTATTTATTTTAATTAAGAGTCTGTAACAACAGTATAACACACACGAATCCATACTAGCTGTCAAAACAAATGTGGAAACAGACCGGTAGAACTAATCTCACCAACAGTACACAGCACAATTACATCACGCATGCATATATAAGACCATGAAAATTTCAGTGCATTGTAGCATTAATCGCACAAAATGAAATCGCTTGCATAAATGAGTTAGCTTTATTCTGCTGACATCTATTGCTTTGAGCAGAAGCTTTAACACATGTCAGTGCCTTAAGTTTTGATTGCAAGAATTATCATGCCAAAACATGCTAGTTGTGCCAATTTAAGTCAGAAGGGTTCATTGTTCCTGCTGGCATATTATGTCATTTTTTTAATTATCAGTTAGACTATAAATGGAGAGGGACATGTTGGTTGTGCCAATCAAGCTGTAGAATTTAAGTCAGAAGGGTTCATTGTTCCTGCTGGCATATTATGTAAATTTTTTAATTATCAGTTAGACTATAAATGGAGAGGGACATGTTGGTTGTGCCAATCAAGCTGTAGAATTTAAGTCAGAAGGGTTCATTGTTCCTGCTGGCATATTATGTTAATTTTTTAATTATCAGTTAGACTATAAATGGAGAGGGACATGTTGGTTGTGCCAATCAAGCTGTAGAATTTAAGTCAGAAGGGTTCATTGTTCCTGCTGGCATATTATGTTAATTTTTTAATTATCAGTTAGACTATAAATGGAGAGGGACATGTTGGTTGTGCCAATCAAGCTGTAGAATTTAAGTCAGAAGGGTTCATTGTTCCTGCTGGCATATTATGTCAATTTTTTAATTATCAATTAGACTATAAATGGAGAGGGACATGTTAGTTAACACTGCCAATCCATGAAATGCAAAGCGGGTGAAACAAGTGAAACTATAGTGACTACATTAGAAGAAACATTTCAAAATACAAAACAAGTTACAGACTCCAAAGAAGAATTTATAATTGACACAGTGAATATTTTTATAAAAGCAAACATTCCTGTAGAAAAATATGATTAACCAATGGTTAAGAACTGGACGAGTAAATATGCGACTGGTAGTGGTGATTTGCCTTAAGCTAACCGAATTAGGCAACATTACATCCCATTAGTAGGAGAAAAGAAGAGGGAAGAAATAAAATGTGACCTCAAGGTCAATCACACTTTTATCTTTGGTGATGAAACTGTTGACAAAAATGGGAGCTGCATTTTCAATATTCTCACAAGGCCTTCTATCACTGCAGATATCAAGCAAATATGCATCTTCAGCTGTTCCTGATGCTGCAAACTTTATCAAAGCTGTTTTAGATACCTTGCAGAACTATAGCATTCAGAGAGTGTGTGTTCTGCTGTAGTTACAGATTCTCAAAGGTATATGACACAATATGTTCAAATCTGCAGGTACAGATGGAAAATTTGTGTTTGCACAGTGTTGGGCACACAAGTTGAATAAATGTCCATCTTATGGTTCACAGGTGAAGTATGTGCCTGTATGGACTCTCAGAACTCGCACTATTGGCAGTGTCTTTGAAGATGAAGTGGACGACTTGAATACTGCTGTTGTTAAAGTTAAAAAGTGCTTCCTAAACACCAAAAACAAATATCCTGAGTTCTTGAGGGATAAATATGAAGGTTCAGATGAGGAAGCTATGATTATATATACACGAGTATATAAATACACACACACAGTACACTGCCATCATGTACAAGATGGAACTCATAGTTGAGATCTGTTGGCTATCTTTTAAAAAATATTGAACACATTGGGAAATTTTTCATGTCACTTGATGGCAATACTAGAGTCAAATTTTTCAAGAAAGCTTCTACTGCAACAGTTCAAAGAGTGAAATTGGAAGCTGTGTTTGTTGCTGGAATTTCATCCCCCTCTGACAGGTCTTATTGTGTTTCTGGAAGGATAATCTTATCCGATGATCCCATGTTCTAACAGGGAAACTCAATGGCATTGAAGTGAAACTAAAACTTTTAACTGATCCTGTATTTAATCAAAGTATTCTATATGAGCTCAGTAGCTTTCAGAACCACCGTAGGCATCAAAAGAAGCTAAATTAATTATGCTTCACATGCAGTTCCGGTGAAACTAAACAAAATACACAGTATACGGGAAAATTGTGGGATCTGTAGGCACACTATTTGACCCTCATAATACTGCAAAAAACAGATCTGTGGCAAAGTTGGTCGTTATACAGAAAGATGTGCCATTCCTAAAAAGGGTACAGCCACAGCAGTTCTTAGAGATTCTTCAAACAATTTTTCTGGATACAGTTAAGGAGTTCAAAAGTAAAGACTGTGTTGCAGTAGATGTGAGAGGTATCCTAAATGGACTGAAGTTATTGTACAAGGAATATGCTGCAGCTATCATTAGAAGTATTGATTTCCTTGTTCAAGTGCACACTGGGAGAGCTCTTTCTCAAAGTAGTTTGATCATCAGCAACTAATGCAGACACACTCACAATAGCTACATTTGAATAAGGTGTGCCAGTATAATTAAAGGATAAAGAACTTTAAAATATTATAAACCTATTATTTTTCTGCTTTCAGGATTGGAATCTATCACCTTTAATAGCACTTAAGAACTGCAGCCTGTAAATACAAACACATAATTCTGCTTTCTTGAATGGAAGTTTATTTAGAGTAATGTATTAAACAACTTTGAACAATGTTGTTTGTCTGCAAACAATGCCGATTGAGTTGGCAACAGGTTGATGATGGAAGCAGTTGAGCTCTTGAAACATGTCCCATTTGTATAAAAAGTGATGTCAATAAACTGACTCCTATAGTGTTATTAAAAACACATATCAATTTTTGCTTTTTATATGAACAAAACCTGAAGAAATAAGACAATTTTCAAACACCCTTACACATATACCATACTTGAGCAATAAAGTAGAAAAACAGTGTCGTAGATCAGAATGCCTTAGATTTCAACAACAGAATCACTCTTTACCTGGGCATCCACAATCCTCTTAGAACAATAAGTACTTTTACATTGAGAAAGCAGGTTAGTGGACTTAACAGATAAATTGAATTGAAAAAAACACATGCCCAATTTCAGAAAAGCAAAATTAATTGTCAGTCATACAAATGAGGTACAGTTCTAGCACCTAAAGCAGGTATGGGCATGTCAAGCGACCTTCACCACACTCCTCGTTTGCTGTTTGCAACACACAAGCAGTGGTAGAACACTGCTTAACACAATTACAAGATGCATTCTACAATTGGTAGGACATTTAGGGAAGAATGGGCTCTTTCATATTTTATAGCATACAAAGATGCTGCAATGTACTGTGTGCGTGAGTGCATGGGTGCGTGTGTGTGTGTCTGTGTGTCTGTGTGTGTGTGTGTGTGTGTGTGTGCGTGGGTGCGTGTGTGCGTGTGTGCGTGGGTGCGTGTGTGTGTGTGTGTGCGTGTGTGCGTGCGTGTGTGTGTGTGCGTGTGTGTGCGTGTGTGTGTGTGTGCGTGCGTGTGTGTGTGTGCGTGTGTGTGTGCGTGTGTGTGTGCGTGTGTGTGTGCGTGGGTGGGTGCGTGGGTGCGTGTGTGCATGTGTGCGTGTGTGTGTGTGTGTGTGCGTGCGTGGGTGCGTGTGCGTGTGCGTGTTTGCGCGTGTGCGTGTGCGCGTGTGCTTGGGTGCGTGTGCTTGGGTGCGTGGGTGCGTGTGTGTGTGTGTGTGTGTGTGTGTGTGTGTGTGTGTGTGTGTGTGTGTGTGTGTGCGTGTGTGTATTTATATACTCGTGTCTACATATAACACAGGGCTGTGAAATTAAATTTTTGTTCAAGGCTTTAATCCTGAAGGGTGATTTTTATTAATTGCTGGCCTCTGTTAAAGAATGTGAAGTCAGATTTTGGCTAGCACGTATGAGAAAACTGTAATAATGCTATAAAGAATTGTGATATTTATACAATATTAAGACACTTTAAAATATTAATCAAGACACTTATACAGCTATACTAGTAATCTGTAAACTGTTTATAAATGTACGCAGTAAACAAAATCAAACAGCACTCATTTGTTCATAGACCTAATCACAATTTAAGTTCAACATATTCCAATTACTGCGGAAACACTGCACTTTTTCAGTACCACTTCCTCCTCATATTGAAATTTTGTCTTCAAGATTTCCCTCTATGCTGTAGCTCCACATAAACTCTTTTTAGAGACCAACAGTAGTCAGCCATTATCCCATCTGCCTTGATAATGTGATTCTATTTCTTTCATGTCTTGATGAGCCCTTTCTCTGTGTTCTTCGCTAAAATCTCCAAGATTGACAGGAAGAAACCAAGATGGCTATGAACAAAATGGATTTTAAGGCTCATATTGCATCCTAAATTTTTCAGAGCTATCAACATATTTTCCACATGGCTTTGAAATATGGGGGCTTCCTATTTCTTGTGTTAGTATATTTTCAAATACTTCATCTTTCATCAAACTTCTAATGTTCAGTCCCACAAATATTCCTTTCTTAAGTTTAGCCTCAGACAACTTTAGGTAATGCTTTGACAAACTGTTTCATGATTCACAGTTTAATATGAAGAGACGGCAGGATGATTCTCTCTCGTTTCACTAGAGATTCTCTTATCACATTTTTCTCCCCAGGATTCATTGTTGTTCTCTTGTAATCCAATGCGATTCATGGGCACGACTATCCCAGAGGCACAGGAAGTCTAACTGTTGTCTCAGTAGCATTCCATCTGAAGTTTCACTTATCATGATGATGATCCTAAATTAGTGGGCGGGTCAGGCACGGAAATGCTAGGACCATGCAATATGGGTCTTATGGCTGATTTTAGGTTTGGATAAACAATTCCTTTCATACTGTTCTTATTATGCCCGACAGCTTTCACATACTAAAATAGCAATCATCTACATGGTTTTCTTGTTCTCTCCATACCATTGGAATCCCGAATTGTAAAGATTTCTGCTTGCCTTGAGTCCATTTCCTCAAACCTGCAACAAATGTATGACACACAGTATGTGGTGCAAAAGTTTTGTCTTGGTCTCCTAACTTTTGGCCCACTTTCATGTAAAGCACCGAAACATCACAGCCCTGTGTAATAAATTGTGAGTTTTGAAGACATCTACATTTGTTGTCTATTGCTTGGCACTGACCAGTTAAACAAGAGTACTTCCGAATGAAGAGGACTTCATAGGCTATTTCAAGATATACATTTTAGTTGTCATGTAAATATCTGTTTTAGAAAATCAAAACATGGTATGTTATTCAAAATCGTAGGAGCCATGTTTTTGAAAATATAAAAGGAAGTTTGGGGTGGGGGATTTTCTTGAAAATCTTTGTGTCACATCTTTGCAACTTAAACACTAAGTTTAGTAATTATCTGAGATTTCGTTTTTGAGTTATGCTGTTCACAGACAAGTACAGACAGTTTTAGAAAATGCTTCTTTTTTATTCAGGGGGCCTCAAAACTTGTATTTCTGGTCAAATCTTGGTACCAAATTTTTGGGTGGAATGCAATACTTTCTCTTACTGTTAGGTACGTGGAAGAGAAAGTATAAAGAATGTGTCCCTGGCTCTAATTAGCAAGTCAACAACTTCAACTGAAGCAAGATACTTATTTACTGTAAGTATTGGGAATTGTTTGTTCATTTTTCCTGCAAGTAATATTATATTTATTTGTTCAGTTTGATAACAAGTACGAAATACTTTCAGCTTCAAACCTTTATTATATGAATAATAATGAATAAAGCAATTGATTTTCTTTTGTCATTTGATGCATACCTGCATACTTTAATAAATAGGAATTTCTAGCATTTCAAAATTAAGAATCACATTATGCCACTGCTTGGATACAGGGGTAGCTACGTTACGTCACAGTACCCCTCTCTCCTGGATGTGACACTCATCCATATGTGATCTAAACTATTAGAGGACAAGGATAGGAAAACTTCTGTAATAATATTATAGTAGAAAATTATTCTGTTTCACAAATACGGAAAGGCATGCAGTTAAGAAAGAAAGAGAGAAAGAAATAAAGAAAGAGAGAGAGAGAGAGAGAGAGAAAAGAAAGAGAGAGAGAAAAAAAGAAAGAGAGAGAGAAAGAGAGAGAGAGAGAGAAAAAAAAGAAAGAGAGAGAGAGAAAGAAAGCAAGAAAGCAAGAAAGCAAGAAAGGAGAGAAAGAGAGAAAGAGAGAAAGAGAGAAAGAAAGAAAGAAGGAAGGAAAGAAAGAAGGAAAGAAGGAAGAAAGAAAGAAAGAAAGAAAGAAAGAAAGAAAGAAAGAAAGAAAGAAAGAAAGAAAGAAAGAAAGAAAGAAAGAAAGGAAGAAAGAAAGAAAGAAAGAAGGAAAGGAAAAGAACAATTTTCTCAGGCACCTTAAATACCATTCAGTAAAAGCACTATTATTAAGTAATAAATAAGGAATCATTACGAAGTAACCTTCATACCTATTTTTCATAACCATCACAATCATACCATGCATAAATGAACATAAGAACTTTGCATGTGAATTTATAAGTAATACCATTAACCAGAGCATATTTAAGCAGCTGGTAGGGATAACTATCCTTTCCCATTAAGGGGCATGATGTAATATGAGCTGCTATAATAATGCAAACATCTAATTTATTAGCATAATCTGCAATGGATTATTGAGCTTTATACTTAAGACCCTATGTTAAAGAACACCACACAGTTTGGTTTAGATAACTGTTGTCAATGGAAGATGAAAAGATTAAAAGTTTGATGCACACAACCACAGCATACAGTACACTGGAAACTCAGTGTAGTAAATAAAACAGCACTTTACATTAATACTGATTCATATATACATAACTCAAACCTAACCTAAAAACCACAAGCTCCATTACTACTTCACTGCATTGCATGTATTGACCTGTGCGTACCTTCTATGGATAATAAAATTAATTAATAACTTGCAGTTAAACATACAGAATATTTTCAAATGAAAGTGCACAATCGTAACTTAAAGTAGGTGTCTTGGAAGAAAACTGGAAAACGTAAAAGTTTTATATGCACAACTGTAGCATTACATATACAGTAACACTGATCACAGCAACTGTAACATTAACTACAGCTTCACTATGCTTGCTATAGCATTTAGGGCGTTGGCCTATATTTGCCACCCATGCATTATCAGGTTAAATAATAATTTTCTGTTAACATATAGAATATTTTGAGATGAAAGTGTACAATGATGAATTCAAACAGTGACATATTTTCTCTGTATTTAACAAATTATACGACTAATGAATGGGTACATATTAAACTTATCAATTCATTTTGTAAAAGTATCAATGGGATACAAATGACACAAAAATAGCATGCAGGGTTGATATTTGAGCATCATATTGTTAATATGATATTGGATGTATGTTTGCTTATCCTGTTGCTCCGAGTATGTTGGTTTGCGTTGAACCATTTGGAAGGGAAGTAATGTTGTACATTTAAAGCACTAGAAAAACCCAAAAACCTCTGAACGAAAGTTTATCGAACGTCCTAAATAAAATGGCATACTAATGACCAACAGATGTTAATGAATGTAAATTAGACAATCAAACCATTTGCAGATTTTATCATGTGCACTGTTAATTTTCCTTCCTTAATTGCTTGCACCATATACACTGCTATGAGCTGCAAACAGGATTCATGTTGTTAAAACAATAATAAATCATGTAGAGTAAGATGATGCTATGGATTTTCAAGTGTAATTAATATGGTTATTATTTATATGCCATTAAAGATTTTCATTAGTAAACTATTTTTTTTAACTTCTTACAGATGGAATTCCTTCTGTTACGTGGGTGTGCTTCCTGTTTGTCAAAACCTTCTACTTCAGGAGAGGATCCTGAAGAGCACAGGCATGCTTGGAAAATGACTCCATAAAGTCTGCAATTGCAGAGAGCTTGAGTGTCAAAGAAGAGCATATCAAGAAAACCACAATTCACACTGTAGAGAAACTACTTGAGTGAACTAAATGATGAGTGCATTATTAGAAAAAAAAAAGTCGGTGGCATATATTTTATTTTAGAGATAGTCTAGTGCCAAAAGTTGTAGGTTACACTATATTTGACAAGAACTTGGTTTTATCAGGTTTTGTAAATAATGTCCAATTGCACCGTGTGTCTTCATGGTCTTTGACTGAATTCCAGCAATCAAGGTCAAAATCAACCAATTGACAATAGCATGGACTAATAGAGGATACTTCAACAATTTGTCTGTTAAGTTAGCAGAGAAAAAAACATCAATTTCATTTATGAAAGATGATACGGTAATTTGTATCACAAATTACTTAAATGTAAATAATGATTGTAATATGAATATGCATTTTTATGTGACATTAATTTCAGATATTTATTAATTGTAATTAATATTGGTAAATAAGTTTATATGGCTTTACTGAAACTGTCAATAATAACGCAATAATGCAGCGAGGGAATGAGTTGTTTATCGTTATTGGGAACAAGGAAGTTACGTAATGTTCGCGGGTTTTCGGTGGAAGCTTCTAGAATGTCTCCTAAAGCAATATGTATTCGTGGTTTTCATTGGATATTAAAATAGACGCTAATGTTGGCGCGTTTTATTAGCCAATAGCAGTTCATTTATAATCTTTAGGCATGTCGAGGAGTGGGAGTATATAAGCCAGGTCCGAGGTAGATCGCCCCACAGTTCAACAAAATTCTCAATACCTTACACATCGGTCGCCCAGTTCATCAAAATTTCTAGTACGCTGTCTTCAGTTCGTCATAAGTTACGCGCAGCAGAATTACGAGAATCTAAAGTATTATACAGTTAAATACACACAAAGTTAAAGTACGTGAGTTAAAAGTGATAAGTAAGAAGTTATTACAAACAGTTTCAGTTTGGCGAGTATCTAAACCAATATGTAAGAGTGTTAGTGAAAGTGTTCGGCAATAAAAGATTATAAAAACAAATATTCTTCATCAGTATAATTTCTGGATAAAAGATTCCTTTCCATTTCACAACCTGCACAGAGATACCTGTTCTACCAAGATAAGATGATAGCTAGCCGGAGGACAATATACGAAACTTAAAATTATTTCAAAACTGATACAAATTGCTACGCCAGATGGAGCTACAAACCAAACAAACGAATGACGTCACAAGATGGCTTCAACACTGATGTAAACCACATTACGTAAAGCAATTTCTCTTGCAAATTGGTTCCCAAATGTGGGGCTAACAAATACACAAAAACATATTACGTAAACAAGCATCGTCCGTTGCAAATTGGCGCCCAACGTGGGGCACGATAACCAGGAAAGGAACACGATGACCAGGAAAGAAACAAGATGACCAGGAAAGGATCAACATAACCAGGAATGCAGCGGTGAAATGATCTACATGACGCAGATTCCAGAAACAACAGGGAGGACAGACTACATGGATAACTGGACATCATAATTCCGAGATTACGAGGCAACTGGGAAATTCAAACTACATGATGACAAAACTATGCAGATTTATCGAAGCGACATACAAACCTAGGAGAGTGGGGCAGACAGCTGGACATCTAAACAACATCAGCAGATAGCATCAGAAAGGTTAGAAAAGTGTGATTTTAATTTTTAAAACAAAAAAAAAAAAAAAAAAAAGGGGGTAAACAAATTTAAATGTTACTGAGGAGTGGTAGGATAAAAAAAACAATGGCTACTAGTAATACAGAAGAAATAATTATGGAGGGAGATAGTGTAACAGTTAGCTGTGATTCAATACAGGTTACAGAAAGAAGCCCAGACTTTTTAGGATTTGAAGATGAAAATGTTAGTGCAGAAAGTGAGAATAGAATAGCAGGAAATGTTAATCTTGATACTAGTATGATTATGGAAATGCTGAAAAATTTGAATGAGAATATGAAAGATATGCAAAAGAGTCATAGGGAATTAAGGGAAGATCTTAGTAAGAAAATAGATCAAAACAGGGAAGATATTGATAGGAGTTTAGAACAAAAACTAACTCAGAATAATGAAAAATTAGAACAAAAACTAACTCAGAACATGGAAATGAATAATGAGAAATTAGAAAAGAAAATAGATCAAAACAGGGAAGATATGCAAAAGAGTCATAGGGAATTAAGGGAAGATATTGGTAAGAGCTTAGAACAAAACAGGAAATCAATTGAAAATATTGGTAGGAGTAATGAGATATTAGAGCAAAAAGTAGATCAAAGCAGTGAAGAAATTGAAAAGAAAGTTATGAAGCTAGATATTAGTATGCCAAAAATGAGAGATGAAAATGAGGAAGTAATAGCAAGTGAGACAGGAGAAATTTCAAAGAAAATGCTAGACATGAGCAGGGAAAGAGATAACAAAGAAAGTGAGGTTAATACTAAAAGTGAGGTTAATGTAGAATGCACAGAATTAGGAAGTCAAATGAGTAGTATTTCAAATGAGTTACGAGAGATGAAAGAGGTTATGAATGTAGATGTAAATCAGGCGCAAGTTAATTTCAGAGGGGAAATATCAGAAATACAGAATGAGACAGTAATGCAAAGAAATAAATTGTACCAAGATGTTCAGAATGAAAACTCCAGTCCAGTACAGTTTAGTACATATTTGTCAGAGTACTCTCAAGTTAAAATGATAGTAGAAGAATTGAAAATGAAAGTTGTTAAAAGATGTGTTGTTCAAGAAACTGTAGATTGTTTTCAAATGTTATCATGTGATGAAATTTCAAATGAATACAAGAGGTTATTCATGAACAAAAATTTGAAGGTTAGGATACGGCTACGAGTAATGTTTAGCCACACACAATTTGATCCAGGAGGGTAAATAGCAATGAGATGTAAAGTAAATGCTGGATAGTTAAAGATGACTTGCAGAGAAATGTATTGGAACGTAAGAGGGTTAACTAAATATATATATATATATATATATATATATATATATATATATATGTCATGAGAAAACCAGAAATAAATTCCAAAAAAAATAGAAAAATAAAAAGAAATAAATATTTAAAAAAAAAAAAATTAAATTTTTTTGTAACTATAACAGTATTTGAAAATTAAGAATGCAAAGATTGAAACTTAATATGATATGAAATTAAAAGTACGTAAATACAATTCCAAAAGTATTGTTAAAAATAATAATAAATTCAGAACAAAAAAAAAAAATATTTATGTAGAAAACAGAAAAGGTGAAACATTGTCTAGATTTAAGAGATGTAAATATATGTAGAGGGTGAATATTTTGGTAAATATGTATAATAATTACAAAAATCTTAAACGTATAAGTTTTTGTCAACAACTTAAAGTAAACAATTTGGTAGCAGTGATTAAATAATTTAGGGTAAAGTATTTGCTATAAAAAAAAATTTGTGATGTCAGATTAATATCCAAATTAATTAAACCAGATCCAGTAAGTAGTGGCGAGATAAAACATATGTCGTGTGTTAAATGCGTTTGAAGTGTTAAGTGAAAGTGATAGCGTGTGTTCCAAGATTTAGGAGACTAAAAACCCAATTATCAAATTTCCAAACAAGCTGTAAATATTTATAATTATGTTTCTAGTGGGGCATATGATACGGTAATTTGTATCACAAATTACTTAAATGTAAATAATGATTGTAATATGAATATGCATTTTTATGTGACATTAATTTCAGATATTTATTAATTGTAATTAATATTGGTAAATAAGTTTATACGGCTTTACTGAAACTGTCAATAATAACGCAATAATTCAGCGAGGGAATGAGTTGTTTATCGTTATTGGGAACAAGGAAGTTATGTAATGTTCGCGGGTTTTCGGTAGAAGCTTCTAGAATGTCTCCTAAAGCAATATGTATTCGTGGTTTTCATTGGATATTAAAATAGACGCTAATGTTGGCGCGTTTTATTAGCCAATAGCAGTTCATTTATAATCTTTAGGCATGTCGAGGAGTGGGAGTATATAAGCCAGGTCCGAGGTAGATCGCCCCACAGTTCAACAAAATTCTCAATACCTTACACATCGGTCGCCCAGTTCATCAAAATTTCTAGTACGCTGTCTTCAGTTCATCATAAGTTACGTGCAGCAGAATTACGAGAATCTAAAGTATTATACAGTTAAATACACACAAAGTTAAAGTACGTGAGTTAAAAGTGATAAGTAAGAAGTTATTACAAACAGTTTCAGTTTGGCGAGTATCTAAACCAATATGTAAGAGTGTTAGTGAAAGTGTTCGGCAATAAAAGATTATAAAAACAAATATTCTTCATCAGTATAATTTCTGAATAAAAGATTCCTTTCCATTTCACAACCTGCACAGAGATACCTGTTCTACCAAGATAAGATGATAGCTAGCCGGAGGACAATATACGAAACTTAAAATTATTTCAAAACTGATACAAATTGCTACGCCAGATGGAGCTACAAACCAAACAAACGAATGACGTCACAAGATGGCTTCAACACTGATGTAAACCACATTACGTAAAGCAATTTCCCTTGCAAATTGGTTCCCAAATGTGGGGCTAACAAATACACAAAAACATATTACGTAATCAAGCATCGTCCGTTGCAAAGAGCAGGTTTCTTTGCTTAACTGTCACAAGTCACTGGTCATGTATTCATGGGAAGCCATAGTTTTCTGGCCTCTGAAACATTTTTACAAGTTTTAAAAAAGATAGTCACATATATAAAACTAGAACACAAAATAATTACTACAGAGATAATGTAAATAAAAAGGCCACTGAAAAGGATCCAATTACGATGGGTAGGATACTCTATAACAAATTACCCAATGACATTAAAAGTTTTTCAAAGGAGGTTAAAAACATTCTTAATTCAGAAATGTTTGTACAGGTTGAATTAATTGTAAATATTGTATATACATGTAAATATTGTATATACATGTGATTTTTGTAACTCTTTATTGTTTGACGATGCTTGAAACTTGTAAAAGTCTATAAGCAAATAAAGATTATTATTATTATTATTATTATTATTATTATTATTATTATTATTATTATTATTATTATTATTATTATTATTATTATTATTATTATTATTATTATTATTATTATTATTATAATGCCATGTCCAGTCACTTTATCTCGAGTATTGACATATAACAAATGTATACCAATCTACCCAATATATCATAGGTGAATGATTAGATTTTTTTAAAAAATTCTATGAAATATCACAGTGCATGAGAGCTAGGAATGTTACACAAATTGGTAATAATTTTGTTAAAATTTTGGACAGCGAAATATAAAAGAAGGAAGTAATAGAAAAGGTTAAACTATTGAAAGTAAAGAAAGCAGCTGGAATAAATGGTATACCAACAGAATTCCTAAGGAAATGGTGCACTAATGGCAATAGGGTGGATGCACTTACATATGTATTCAATGCAACAAAAAGTAAAGGATACATACCCAAAATTGGAGAAAAGCCATTATACACCCAATATAATATAAAGGCATAGGTAATATAGATAAACCTAGTTACAGGGGCATGGCTTTATTATCTAATGCAGGAAAAAAATTTTACAGGTAGATTACAAAAATGGATAGAATAATACATCATACTATCTGAATACCAAATGAGATTTCAAAAAGGAAGAAGTATTACTGACAACATATTCATTTTAAAAACCTTAATAGTTAAATATTTAAAAAATAAGAGAGGAAAATTATACTTGGTTTATGTGGCTAATTAGCCTAAAATCAGCTTTGCAGGAAATTGATAATTATTCTTCAGAATGGGGTCTAAAGGTGTACCAAGATAAGAACATAGTGTAATATGTAAGAAAGGAGGAAAGTTGACTAAATATGAGAAATTGAAGAAAGGAAATAAGGTGGTATATGAGTGCATGTATTTAGGTATAAAAATGGACGGAGGGAGGGGGGATGAGAAAAGTAAAACAGATTGGCACTTGCAAAAGGGAATGCAGCTATGTCAATCATAAAAGGGTGTCTTTTTAAAATACAACTGGAAGTTAAATAACTAGAAAGAATATAATACAATGGTCGAAGCATGAATGATTTATGGTATTGAAATTTGGGGAATGGAAAAGTTGTGGGAAATTGTGGATATAGTACATACATCATTTTGCAAAGAAATTCTCGGCTTATCAATTGTGACTATAAAAGAAGTTGCTCAAATAGAAATGGGGAGAGTCACAAGAAAAGGTTTGATTATGGAGAGAGTTTTAAAATATTTGTGCAGGACTTTAAACCTAAATGATGACAGTCTAGCTAAACAATGTTTAACATATCAAGAATCATGTCTAAGGAGTGATCCAGTAGTCTAAGTAATATTTTAGAGAGTAATGGATTAAGGTATATATGGAGGAAAAGAGAAACAAAAGTTAGAGGATTTTGGAAAGAGGCAAGAAAACATTTCGGAGATATAAAAATACAAAAATTATTCAATAATTTAGCAGGAATTTTATGTCAGGATGAAGTGGGCATGGGAAAGGGAAAATTATATTGACAAAACTAATAAGAAAAGAGAGGGTATAGCATAAGCGAGAACAGGTGTGTGGGCATTAAAAGGTGAAAGAGAAGGCTTTACTTAACAGGAATGTCCATTATGTAAAGGGAAAGACGACTTGGAACATATAGTGTTTGATTGTAAGGAACTTGAAAACTGGAGAAATTAATTCCTTAAGTTTAAATTTAAAAGGGCCGAAAGAACAATGTTGAACAAAATATTCATAAAGGGAAGCAGGAGTGTGGGACAGTATTTATTTAGAGTTACAAAGAAGTAGAAATGTATAGTGAAGAGAGAAGAAAAATATTGATTGATATATAATAGTATAATAATTTTTGTATGTGGAATGAATGTCTACTGGATGTGTGGCCAGGGCCAAATTTTCAGTAGGCAACCCTATATATTGTTAACTTCTTAGCATTAAATAAATATATTACATCCAGTTTTCATTTTACATTTTGAAAGAATCTAAACAATGAATTACAAACTTCTGGAGATGGTTTGCTTAACAAAGACTGCATACATATAGGGGTTTCAAAATTGTTTGTCATGAGCTCAAAATGGACCTAATTTTTTGCATAAAAAAAAATTATCTACTGAATCCTGCTCTCCACAATCATAGTAGGAATAATAATCTTTAATTTTAATTTTGTATAAGTGTTCAAGTGTGGATATTTTCTGTAATCTGATTCTAAGAACAAACTGTTACCTTTCAAGGAAGGTAGAACCAGGAACACAATTTTCTGAACATTGTAGCATTTAGTTTATCCCTTTTCTGGTAATAAACTGATTTTGGCAAAAGACAAGCTGTTAAAACTACTAAATTCTTTAGAAAACTATGAGTTGCATAAAGAATAGCCTGTTTAATAGCAAATATTTCAGTATTAAATACCGATGTAGAAGACAGTAGCTTGAAATGAGATTTTCAATTTAGAAGGCAGCACCTAATGAATTATCTTACAAGTATTTTGAACCACTGGAATATATTTACTGTGGTCAAATTGCACATCATGTTAACATGAAGTACATCTAATTAATTTCTTATTTATATCAGTATTACACATATTGTACTTGATGAGTGAAGTGTTCACATCTACTTTGTGTATGAGTGTATCTTAAGAATATGGATAGATTGAAAATCGATGACAGTTTCTTTATATTCATTAACTAACTGAAAAGCCTCAAGAATAGTTGGGTATTTTTCTCCTTTGTATTTCATATAAGTAAATAAAGTTTCTGAAGTAACAATAAAAAAAATAACCTCAAAAATAACAGAGCAGGCCTATTTTTTTGGATGCCGAGGGATAATCACAAATCTATTTGTAAAATGGAAGGGGAAATAGAAATTTTTTAAAAGTTTTCAAGAATCAATTACACACATTATAAAATATTCAGTATTTATCTTTCAAAATCAAGTGTATGGTTTAAACTGATGTAAAATGTATTATTGTTTAGAAAGCAGTTTATTTTTATGATTCTCTTTTTATTGTTATAACTGTTATTGTTGTTGCACATTTTTTGCAATCATTGTTACAATTTTTTCTCATAGCTTAAGCTTTATGGAACTGTTATAACTTATGGTAAAATACTTTTTGTAGTATTCACTTATAACTTTTTTGTTTAAAATCACTATATTTATGTGTTTATTCTATGTCACTAGGCAAGTTCACTAATAAATAAATAAACATACAATGGTGCAACCGTTTAGATAAAAATGTTATATCCAGCCATTCTCTTCTAAAATCTAAAAGAAATGCTTTTAAATTTAAATTTTCATCCCAATCAGAGGTTTATTACTCATATGATTTTAATCTGTTCACAACATTTCTTGTTTGTTTATACACAAATTCCTCTCTATGGAGGAGGATCATACATTGCACTCCACAAATTTAGGTAGTTATTGAACTTTTTTCAAATAAATAAAATAATATTATCACTGTAATTGAAATATACCTAATTTTATAATTACACCTTTCCTTTCCTCTTTTCATTCTTTCTATTTTCTCAAGCTGGGGGAAAATATCTCTGGCTGCAATAGTTGTCCAAATTGTGCTTTTTCTAACGTATACATGCCTTTGCTATAAAGGTGATTATGGCATGTAATAAAACTAAAACAAAAACTTGTCTGATTCATTTTGGATAAATAACTTAGTTTACATGAAGCCAAAAATTCCTTTTTTAAAACCTTTCCTGTGTCAGTTGCTGTGAAACTACACACATTAACATACTTTTTCCCCCACAGAGCCATGTGGCATTTTAGCAAATTTCCCCAAAGTGAGGCATAAAGGGGCACACAAGAAAGAGAGAAAGAAAGAGAGAGAGAGACAAAGAAAGAAAGAGAGAGAAAGAAAGAAAGAAAGAGAAAAGAAGGAAAGAAAGAAAGAGAAAAAGAAGGAAAGAAAGAGAAAAAGAAGGAAAGAAAGACAAAAAGAAAGAGAGAGAGAGAAAAAAAGAGAGAAAAAGAGAAAGATAAAAAGAGAGAAAAGAGTGAGAAAGATAAAGGGAGAAAGAGAGAAAGAAAGAAAGAAAGAAAGAAAGAAAGAAAGAGAGAAAGAAAGGGAGAGAGAGACAGAGAAAGAGAGAAAGAAAGAAAGAACAATGTATGCCTTAATTTAAAATAATTTGCACAGTGAAATTGGAGCTCTTTGCTAGGTATTGCCATTTAAAACTTTTGATAGGATAATGCTTAGGAAACGACATGAAATTTTCCTTACTACTATGTATTTGTGTATGTCAGCCGATTTCACTGTCTTTTTTGGTTGTAAAGGAAAAGATTTTAAAGGTTTCAATCACAAAATAAGCATAAGAACAAGTGCGTTTTATATAAGCATGTTTTAATGTTTATTAATGCCCCAGAAACAAGCTAGCATGAGTTATAATGTAGTTCAAATTAAATGGCATGGCAACTTCTCTTTCTGTTTGAACTTGAGCTCCCTAAAACCAACTTTACAATTTGAGCCCCAGGAATGGAAAATAATGTATTGAATTAGTGTACCTGGGCTCCTAACATGACATCGTACACACAGTGCTGTGACCTTATTCCTAGTAGGCATTGGCTGAACATGTAAGACCCTCCATGATGCCTGCTATGGTCTGTTATGTCACAGAGTTTAAACTCGGCGCCAATCAAGAAGGTGTTGACATTTCGCAGAGAGAGAGAGGCGACGTTGCCACTCATTGCGACCACGTGGAAACATGCTAGAACTGTGTCGAAGGCGACTGGGTTGCGCCTGCATTGTAGAGCGGGTATTATTTATATTCGTATATGAAGACAATTGTAAAATAATGAATCTACGTGCAGAGGATAGAACATGCAAGACATACATGCGTTAACAGAAGAGACATACCTGTAAAATATTGATGCTTATTCTAATGGAAAAAATACCAGATTTCCGAATCACTTGCATCACTGCTGTTGCTGCTGCTCGTTTGATACACAATGTTGCCACCGTCGTCATCATCATCATCTGAAGAGCTACTAGAATTTCCCACGGAAATGACAAGCTGGTCTATAGTTTCTTCTAAAACTCCTTCATTTTCCCAAGCTGCACTTATTACGCCCTTTGTATGAGTCACTGATTTTTTCCAGTTTTCAGCTTTTACTGCTGTTAGTGCCTCTTCTGTAAGTAGGGTATTATTTATATTCGTATATGAAGACAATTGTAAAATAATGAATCTACGTGCAGAGGATAGAACATGCAAGACATACATGCGTTAACAGAAGAGACATACCTGTAAAATATTGATGCTTATTCTAATGGAAAAAATACCAGATTTCCAAATCACTTGCATCACTGCTGTTGCTGCTGCTCGTTTGATACACAATGTTGCCACCGTCGTCATCATCATCATCTGAAGAGCTACTAGAATTCCCCACGGAAATGACAAGCTGGTCTATAGTTTCTTCTAAAACTCCTTCATTTTCCCAAGCTGCACTTATTACGCCCTTTGTATGAGTCACTGATTTTTTCCAGTTTTCAGCTTTTACTGCTGTTAGTGCCTCTTCTGTAAGCTTATTACTGACGACACAGTGAAACCTTTATTGTTTCGCCCAACATAACCCTTTATGTCGGCCCAAATTAATTCAATCGAGTTAAAATGACAATGATAAGGGGGAAACCTAACTATTTTGTCACCATGTTCTGCAGCAATGCCATCGACTACATCACTTGGAAACCACGGTTAGTTTGCTTTCACAAGTTCCTGTAGCTCATTTTTCTTCAGTCCTTCCTTCTTCGGTATATTGCGGCAAACAAGCCGCTGAATTATTTTCTCCTCTTCGAAATATTCTCTCACAGAGCATATTATTTCCCGGGCCTGTCCTTTAATTGGAACGCTTTTACCAAATACAGTTTAAGTGCGCTCAGTTTTTCATTTGGCTGCACTTCTTTGTCACTATTTTTGGACATTATTAAATATCCATTAAACGTGTTAACACAATTATAAATGCTCACACAACACACGCACGCACAAATACACAGACTCAAACACACGTAACACAAGGCAAATACCATACAAATAGGACGATGCAAAAGAACTTTTCAATGCGCAGGTAATCTCTAAACTGATACAAAAACATAAGCAAGCTGGGGCTAAAAGGAGGACATTGTTTATAACAGCACCGACAGCAGAAGATAAGTTCATGTTTACTGCAACGGTCGCTCGCCCGGCACATCATGCCAATCACGTGTTACGATATCGCAACACAGCATTTGCGTCTATCGTTGATATGGAAACGTCTTAGTTCTAATTGGTCCTTCTAATCGTTGCTGTGACGACCACTATGACGTATCCATCCCCTCCCATTCATTTAAAGCTTTCCGCCACGTGGTTAGTAACTGTCAATCACCTTCTTGATTGGCGCAGAGTATAGTTTAGCTTATGATTCTATTCACACTCCCATCTAATAGGTATGAAACATATCACTGAGCCATGTAATAGAGGAACCATTACTATACTAGCCGAGCTCCTGAGAACCACCAGAGAAGTGCATGCAGTTATTAGGTCAAGGTTTTACAACAAGCTATATTTCCTGAGATTTGGAATGAGTTCATTTTAATTCATATTTACAAAGCCAATAGCGACAACCTATTGCATTATCTTGTGTCAGCAGCAAGAGGGGAAGGTTATGCAAGGACAATGTACAAAGACGTGTGGATCTACAGACATGGAAAACAAAGTTTCAGAAGAAGGAAAATAACAAAGGAATGGAAACAAAGATAAAGTTTCAATCGTGGATGGCTATTATAATAGTAATACTGTTAATAATCGGAGGAGCAGAGCAAAACCCAGGACCGGCAGACTTGAACAAGCTGATAAAATCGATAAAGGAATTGGGAAAAGAACTAGGTGAAAAAAATGAACATAAAACAGTTGAAACATGCAATAAAACTACACACAGAAGAACTGGACCAGTAGATATTGGAATACAGAAGAAGAATTGAAGTGGTAGCACAAAGGTATGAAACAGGACAGCAGAAGAAAAACTGTGTAATTTTTTAAGCAAGATAAGACAAGAAAAGTTTGGAGGAAATAGTATACAAAATCATAAAAGAGGGGCTCAGAATACAAATGCAGCTGGAAAATAAAGGACATATACAGAATAGGAAAAAGAGGAAGGAGGCCAAAGACAAGGCCAATAATCATAAAAGTAATGACAATGGGGAAAAAATGGGAAATATTAAAAAACACATGAAAAATTAAAAGGCATACAGCGATGGTATTCATAAAAGGACTACAGTTATTCATACAAGAGGAAAAAGGAGCCTGAATATAAGGAGGAATGAATGCATAAAAATACATGAGTATCAGCAAGAAAACATACAAACTGGATGAATTAGGTCAATGAATGAGGCAAAGTACAGATGGGACAGGGGATACCAGGACCAACGGGGAGGTAATTCAAGAAGTACCAACAGGAGGAAGCCAACCAGTTGGGTGGGAGCAATAGGAGAGGTGGAGAATAGAGGAACAATTTCAGCAAGAAATATAAGTGTGGGAAGAGGAAAAGAGCAAGTTTTAAGTGGTAAAATAATACAGGTTAGGGCAGGCAGAGGAAACAGCAAAAGGGAGAAGGTTGGAAATAATATCTAAGGAGGAATGTAATATCATCCAAAATGGGGAGGAAAGTGAAATAGCATACAGAAATACAAGACTCAGAAAAGCGATGGACAAATTCAAATTTCAAGATAACAAAAATACAAATAGGAAAGAGGCTAAAAGTAATGTTCTGTAATGTAGAAGTGTTAAGTCCTTTTTTTGCTTTTTTATTTATTTATGGACACTCTTTAACTACTATGGTCCTTAGCGTCCCATTCTATACTGGGCATGAAAGACCGGTGATTTTGCTCAGAGGCCTTTTTATCAGGCTTGAGGTTCTTTTACATGCCGTAGATCTACGACACAGGACCACTGGCTTTACTTCCCTTCCGAAGGAAGCCATGCTAAGGATTTTCACGCCCGAAAAACTCCACTGCCCTCTGCCGGGTTTGAACCCGCTACCTCGGGAACTAGTGGTTAGCACTACACCACGGAGGATGACAGAAGTGTTAAAAAACAATATATGCAACAATGAAATGTAAAATACACTAAGAAATATAGACATTGTAGGGGTAGCAGAGACATGGCTAGGAATCAATGGAGATAAAAGATTTCAAATTTATTAAGAAAAATGCAAGTAAAGAGCAACAGAAGGGATAGGTCTATTTATAAGAAAAGATATAGATATAATTATTTACACACAGTTATGAGAAAAGGGACAGCAAAGTGTTATGGCTGATAACTAAGCAAATATATAGAGTATATAAAAGAATAATCTGCCATAAACATCATATTTTATGACAATTATATAAACATTTATATGAGAAAGTGAAAGAAATTAGGGATAAGTTGCCTGATATTGTGAGGTGCAGCAACAATATAACTTAAATATGGCATTCGTACTTAGCTCCATTAATATAAATATGGAGGACTCCTCATTCAGCTACTCTGAAGATGGGAATGATGTACGTTCCAGAAACATCAGTTTCTAACCAACTGGCTGGAAGCCCAAGAAAAACAATATAACTTACTCCAACTAAGCTTTCTGAAGGTAAATACAATAATTATCTGAATCTAAGGCAAACGTTCTTAAAAACACGAAAGCAAAGCCACTAAAATACATGTAAAATAATTTTTAAGGAATAGGTTATTACTGCATCTTGAGAGTTTAGCAATTCATTTGTTTCCGGCTTCGCCAACAATATCATTGTATGTTGAAGCAAACGGTTGAAGATTTTATGCTCAAGATGACATGACAAATTAAGCATTAGGTATTAACACCAAAATATAAATCTTGTCATGAAGAATTAAATGGCATTTTTAACAAAGGAGGAAACTAATTGCTCCACCACCTCTGTGCTGAGGAGAGAGAGTCTGTCTGTGTTGTACACATGCAGTCGCAGCACCAAGTGCTACTCTCCTACTTTAATGCTAGGATAGGAGATGGAGACAAAATAAGCAATAGAGAAGGAGGAAAGTTACTAGGATTTTGTGAGGTGAACAACTTATTAATATGTACTGTAGGAGAATTCACTTTTGCAGATGCTAACGGTGAATAGATATGTTGTGTAGTAGAGAATTGGAAGATTTGAAATTAAAATGAGTAAGTAATCTGCAGTCTCTTTCCATTAGTCATGAAAATAAAGATCCGAGAACGAAAAGTAAACAAAAAGGAGGTAACACAGATAAGGAGAACAACCTCATATAAATAGGAGGAGGAACTAAAAGAAAATTTTATAAAAAATGTAAATTCAAAAGTAGAGCAAATTATAGAATGTGGAATAATGGTATCTATTAATGAGGAAAAATCAGAAAAAACACTAGAGCTACTAAAGTCATTAATAAATAGAGCAGGGACTGGGATAGAATTAAAACAAGATACAATTGAACAAAGGTTGGTTTGATGAATGCAGAACAGCAAAATAAAAGAGGTATTCAAACAACTTATCAGGTGGAGAGGTTTGGAAAAGGAATTGGATAGGCAAGATTTGATGAAATGTAAATAAGGATATAAAAGTTTGAGACCAGGAAGAGAGAATGGCAAGAAAATATAGAAACGAAATTAACAAAAGCAATAAAAGGAAAAGAAAATAAAACACTATGGTAAATAGTGAGAAGGTGAACAAGAAATGAGAGGAAAAAATAAAATTATGCCAGATAAATTAGATTAGATATTTGACAGAAGAGGAGTAGGAGAGACATACCTGGCCACACTGAAACCTTAGGTTTATTGTAAAGTTTCCTAGCTGTTTTTTCAAGTATCACCTCATGAGTCTCAGCAGTCCATTGATTAGGCTTTTATTAGATATTATCTCTCATTTGGATCAACAGTTCCAAATTGATTGTACCTATTCATACCAATGCTTCACACTGGAATATTAAGTGTGAGGCCGTTTCCTGCTCTACACCTCACATCCTGCATCTTGAGTCTTCTGAAATCCCCATTATCTGTAGCTGTTAAAACTATTTCAGAAGACGATTGGAGAAGGGAAAGAAATTAGATTAAAACCAAAAATGGTAAAATAACAATGCTACAACTTTATCTACAAATGAGAAATATAAAGAAAGTTAAAGCAGTAGGAGTAGACAGAATATCAGAGGAATTCTGGGAAAACACAAAGTGGACTAACTACCACATAAAAACAAAGAAAAAAAAGATATACTGCAATGTTGGATAATAAATATGGTGGTGGCAAATTTATAAGGAGAAGGGAGGAGTAAATAAATCAGAGAGCTATAGAGGAATAAGCCTATTACCTATATTAGGAAAGTGAATACTGACGGATAGATTTAAGGGAGTGGATAGAATCAGAAAAGAAACAATCGGAATTTAGCAAAGGAAAACAGACAATAGACAAGTATCTCAGCAATAAAATAGCAAGAGTCTACATGTTTTATGCAGACTCTAAGAAAGCGTTTGACACAATAAATAGAGAAGCTTCAAGGAGTTGTATTGTAGTTCCGTTGTTGGGGAGCCGAACTTGATGAAGTAACTGCCCCATGTATGATACAATTTTGAAGAAGGTTCAATGCCTCACCTACGCTACAAAGTTTACGGTGGCCTTTGTCCCAACTTTTAGGAATCAACTTTGTATTTTAATGTTTCTTTAAATATTATACATATTTATGTTTGCCTTGGCTGCGTCAGTATTAATTTTGTAGAAACATGTTTCTTGTAACAGGGTGTGATATGGCTAAGGAATGTAGGCTTACACAAATTATAATTTTTACTTCACTCCATTTATTAATCCTTCACATGATTAAATAACACTTCACTTATATAGAGAGCCGTGAGATTATTTATTAATCACACTTTTAAACACGTAAACTTTATAATATTCTCGTTGTATTGAATTTTTGTCTCACACTGGATACGTATGCATCTAGCGTCCGGTTAGGAACGCTATCTACTAACAACTGAATTCTGAATTTGTACAATTTGCTCTATTTCAGTTTCTGATTGACTAATCCTACTCCAATAGAATACCTTCATTTAAATTTTTAACCTTTCTAGTTGTTGATTGGCTATTTATAAAATGTCTCAAAAATTACATTATTGTTGCTCCAAGAATTACTAGTAGCATTATTAAACTTTCCAATTCATTATTGCCTCAAGGTTACCTCATTGTTAGCAACTTTTGACCTATTATTCTCACAGCTCCTACATTATTAAATTACATAATACATTCACATAACATTATTAAACATGTACATAATAATATAAACATTAATACAATGACTGTTACATACTTTTTATATATATTATACATATTGCTTTAAGGCGGGTTGTTATTGTATTTTATATTATATAATTAGACTGAAATCATTTAAGTGTTAAAAATACTACCTCAAATTGCCCCCTTTTAGAAATATTTAAAAATTGTTCTTTTTGTTTTGTTGTTTAAAATTTTTAAATATTTTCTGAAAGTCTCCTGAAAGAAAGAAACAACCTTTTTGTATTATAACACTTGCTATTTTTCACTGTAACTTTATTTAACACTCACTGGTTTTTCACTACACTCGTGTATAGCAGAATACTTTATATTTATTTTGTTCTGCCACATGTTCGACACTTTTTAAGGTCAACGACCTGGTGTAAGGTCAATGATCTGATGTTCAATGACCTGAGAGAAGTTTGTTTATTCACTAACACAGCCACTATTAAATATCCTATGTGCTAGACATCTAATACTTAATTAGGCATATTAACTCTTGTTATCCTTTCTTTAATTTACCAAAAACGTTTTTTTCTTATATTTCTTACAATTTCTAACAATTTATATCTTATACAATATAAATGCAGTTGCTATTCAGATTTCTTATGTTTTTCTTGCTAACAATGGATTTTCTTCTATTACATCTTTCTATCTAAACTCTCTTTTGTTATATTGACAATTGGTTACATTTAGTAAAGATATCATCATACATTTTTTTTTAATTACATTGCTTTCCCCTTTTATGTTCCAGTTACTTTATTTTCTTTTTCTTCTTGTGCCACAAACTGTTTACATTTATACAGCTTTAACATTTGTTTGTGGAATCTTCCAATTATTTAATTTGTTTTATTGTTCCTAAGTTCGTAGTATCTGTTCCAAATATATTAATTATCTCATAAGGACCATGATAGCTCAGAAACAATCTCCAATATTCCTTACGAAGTTTATTTGACAATCTCTTGTTCTTCACTAGCACTTGATCTCCTATCTTTACTTTCCAAACTCTTCTTTTTCTTTCTTCATGTTTTTGTTTTCTCTTCAGGGCCTTTGCTTGTATTTTCAAAAATGCTAATTTAAAATTTCCTCTTTTTCTTGCAATTTAACTGATTGGTCTTCAATAACTTTTGGTACATTATGGCTCAAAGTATTGTATAATTTTCCATGATGAAGTTCTATTGGTTTAAATCCTGTTACGTATTTATGGATTGATTAAGTAGATTTTGAATAATACTGATGAATGAGTACCAACTGCTCTGCTTGTTATGACATACTACACGTAGATAATTTGAAATTTCTTGTATCTCTCTCTCTACTGGATTGGCATTAGGTCTATATCTTGATGAGAAATACTGTTTGACTCCCAAATCTTTAATTCCATTCATAAATATAGAACTGGTAAACACTGATGCATTATCACAAAGTATGGCTTGAACTATTCCTTCCTCTGGGAAATATGATTCTGTTAATTTGTTTATTCTATACTTTCATTTTGAAAGTGGTCTGGTGGCATGAATTTATTTAAATATCTTCCATCTATAGTGATTCTTAAACTATTATCCTTCTTTGCCGTCCAACAAACACTATTTATATATTGTGAATTGCTAAGCTCAATGATGTTATTTTCTAGCATACTAGCTATTAATTTTTAGCTTCGTTTCTTAGGTTTACTGGTAGGTTATTATATTTTCTTCTAAATGTTGGTACATTTTCTACTGTAAATATGTGAATATATGATGTACACCATCCTGGAATTTCATTGAATACATGCTTATTGTCTTCTAATACTTTTTTCATTATTATCTTTTCACGGTCAGTTAGTATTGTATTTGTCATCAGTGTATTTGTGTGTATTTTCCTGTCTTGTAACTCTGTTGCATAGCTATTTTCTACCTGCTCTAGCATATTTTCTTCTGCCATCAGTTTCTTTGTATTAATATATGTAAAGGTGATTGACCTTGCATACTACTGCTATCTCTTTCTATGCCTACTGTGAATTTACAGATGATTGTTCTTCTACATCTAACCTATTTGTTTCCTCTAGCTCTGATTGTAAAGTTACATTGTAATCTGTAATGGCTGACCTATCCTCTCCTACTTCCATATTTTCATTGTTTTCTGTTTCCATTTTATTTTGTATATTTTCTTTTGCTATATTTGGTTTGGAACTGCTCAATTTTAATTTACCACTTCTTAACAGCATGAAATTATCTTAATAACAATATACTTTCTTAACTATTTTGACAATTATACACATATAAAGTATTGGAATTTTCTGACTTTTTGTTCTGGCTGTTTTTAGTACACCTTTTTATTCTGGCGTTCCCTCATAGATTCTTGTTGAATTGTTGACTGCGTGCCCCGTACTCCTGAAAGAATTGTTGCTGTCCTTGGATTATGTTGTTGATGAATTTCACATACCACCCAGGTCTCTTTCACAAATTTCAGAAAATATTCAAGAATCACAACATTACCCTGGAACCTTACAACAAATTTAGCATCAAGAGTCTCATTAAAGCAAGAAAATCTGATCCCATACCCCAGGACAAAATGTCAAGAATCTACTCGATCCAATGAGAAAATTGCAAAAAGACTTACACTGGAAAAACGAAAAGGATCATAGACACCCGCTTCAAGGAACACCGGTGTTGCATAAAGTTCAAACAGACCAACAAATCAGCAGTTGCTTTTCGCTTCTGGACTCAAAACCATGAAATAGACCAATATCCAGTTGCTGAAACCAGCCCAAAAACCCAAAGAGCTTGAAGTATGAGAGAAGATTTACATAAAGAAGTTTGATAACTGCATCATGAACTTTGATTGCCAGAAGCAGACAACCCTCTATTTAGTTTCATCCATAGGCCACCAGAGGACACCCCAGGCTTTCAATAATACGACTCGAGAGTTCATCTGACAGTCAACAGGCAGCTGATGCATGTTCTCAAAATAAATGAATGAGTGAGTGAATGAAGCTAGTAAAAGTGTTTATGTTGACTTCACTTTCATCAAAAAGTGTATTTTATTAATTGCTTCACTCTGTGTAACTGCACCACTTTTTGGATAAATAATATGAACTGGAAATTTATATTAAAAATATCTTCTTGTTAAACTTACTGGGCATTACTTCTGATTACAGATAGATTGGGTAGCACATTTTAACACAAAAACAGATGTTACATTCACATGGCTTTCTCTAAACATATTTCTACAAACTACTCTTACTTCTACTACTTCCTGTTAAGTCTCTCTCCCTCTCTCCCTCCCTCTCTCTCTCTCTCTCTCTCTCTCTCTCTCGTGGTAGTGTAAGAGTAGTCTCATACATATATGTTCCCCCTCTAAACATTTATATTCATGGGACCATAAAATGTGCATATCCTACAAAATGTTTTGTGACATTCAATACTTCCTCTGCTTACTATAGGTATAGAAAGTAAAACTTCATCTAAAACTTAAAAGGATTATCTAATATCAAGTATTTATCTAGTTTTAATTGTGCAGCCAGTATCAAATGCCTAATAATCCATTATAATGGATTGGTTTCTTTAATACAGGCTCGTGGTAATGGTTAATGCCTCAGATAATTTCCAAATTGGAGTTGAATCTAATTTCAGTGCAATATAATACAGTGAGAAACAGCATTTACACATTTCTCATCTATATGTTTTTCACACTTGTACGTTGTATATTGTACACTTTTTTGATTTTGCATGCAAAGTTACCCCACTTTCATGTTTTCCAATTATACGTTTTCACATTTTGACACTATTATTTTTACAGTCATTTTAGTCCCACTTATATACTATAAAGACCAAGAAATCGTCATGAAATGTTTTGCATAAGGTGTGGTCAGCTGATTGTTGGTTTGCTGTTTGCATGCCATAGCTACAGTACACATGACAATGCTGTTCTTCATGACCTTGTGGCAGTCGGTTTCAGAGAATACAGCCTGCAGTCCAACAATCACAATACCAGTGATATGCAGCTGCAGTTGATGGTAGTGTGAGTAGGTGCACAGTACACTGAGTGAAATTAGGAATGTTTTTGCAAGGGGTGGACCCAATTCATTTTTTTTAGTGTAGTTTCCAATCTTTGTGCATGCGAAAATGATGAGTTCCTCACAAAACAAAACAAAAGAATTTCCATTCAGGAGAAAATAAACATAATTGAAGAAGTGCAAAAAAATCCTAGTGAACCTAAAGTGAGCATTACAAAGCATCTCAAAATCCCATATTCTACCTTAACTACCATATGGGAAAATGAAATGCAGATAACATCTAGTTCTTGAAAGCTGAGCCAAGCGATGAGAAATGCATGCGCATCCAGGGTGGAAAGTTTGCAGACTTGGAAAAATTCCTACCAACTTGGTTTCAGCAGCAGCGTGCAGCTAATGTGCCTATTTCAGACACAATACTCAAAGAAAAAGCTTTAGAATTCACAGAAAAGTTAAATGTTAAAAACTTTCATGCTTCTTCTGGGTGGTTACACTGCTTCAAAGTAAGATGTGGCATTACTGGTCGCAGAATTTATGGGGAGGCTAACAGTGTGGATGGTGTCACCGTAGAATGTTGGAAAGAGCATGATCTTCCAAGTCTAACTGCAAAATACAGTCTGAATGATATTTACAACACACACGAAACAGGACTTTTATTAACTTATTGCCAGATAAAACATTGGCATTTAAGGGGGAGCCCTGTTTTGGGAGAAAGAGAGGTAAGTAAAGAGTGATGGCTCTGATAAATTCTGACCACTAGTGACTGGGAAGTAAAGTTGTATCCCACCGACTATGACTCAAACAAGAAGGCAATGGATAACCACAAACCTCTTCAAGAGTTACCTCGAAAAGCTTAATTCCCGCATGTGTCGTGAGAAGAGGAAAGCACTTTTGCTTCTGCACAACTGTTCAGCAACATAGAACTGTCATTTTTTTCCAGTAAATTGCACAAGCTATCTTCAACGTCTGAACTTGGGCATCAGCACAGAAAGATGCTGGTTCAACGTGTCATCGCGACAGTGGGAAGCAAGTTCCCAAACTGGACATGTTCCAGGTAAGCCAAAGAATCGCATTGTAGGTTAGGATACTCTTTACACTGTCATTTCCCTCTGAACATTAGTAAGATAAGATAGTTTTATTCGTCCTTTAAATACGTCATTTTAGGGACACGTCAACTGTTTGATATAATGTAATACAATCTTTATCTACTCCTATACAACTCCACACTTTAATTCCTCCAGGCTATAAAAAGCATTTGTTGTTAAATATGTTTTTATTTTCTTTAATTTAATTTCTATTCTATTAATTGCTTTTATTTCTTCAGGTAGCTTATTGTACAGCTCCTTTCCCATAGTCTTACTACTACAGTACTGTTTTTGTCTTCTATACATGGGAGTAAAAATGCATATTATAATTTTTAGAAAAATCAACAAAAAATATAAATTTAAGCAAAATCTTCAAAAAATCTGTTTTTCCTGAAAAAAAAAAACAGAATTGCCTAATTCGATTGAAATTTTTTTTCAAAACATTGTTTTTTTTGTTTTTGGTTTACTGCTTTGTTAATAGCAACTGCATGAATATTAAATTTTGGAAGATGAAACATAATAAAATTTTAATTTAATTTTTATCAAGGCTTGGGATCAGTTGAAGCGAAACGAGATGTGTAAGTGCTTTCTAAGGGATGAAACTGAAGCTGAGCTCAAAAATGTTGATGTACCAGACTGGACTCGTATTTCAAATGGAATTGATTTTGATTACACAAGTTGTTTGTGGTCTCTCCACTTATGTACTGGAAGTTAACACAACATTAGTGATCACATATGAACACTGAATGCAATGTTATGTACAAAAACAACCTACAATTAATTCATTCTTTAGGCCTAAGTAACTTTAATTGCCCATAATTTAGGCATAAGCCGATACTGAACTACTGCAGCTACTGCTATGTATCTTCTGTTTGCATACATTTAAAGTTAATACATTAACATATTAACGTTAATTTCACTTCTTATCATCCCCCTTCAAAAACTTATAAACGAGGCATTGCCAAACTAATATTAGCACTTCTCTTATATTAGAAGAACTTGGATGAAAGCCATACCGAGACAGACTACTTAACTTTCGCAAAGTCTGGTAAAATTCCAGTAGCATTATGTGACTTCATCTCTTCCAAACCAACATTAAAAACATAACATGTAACCATCCTGAGGCAATCTCCATGGTATATAGTGCACTAGAAAGTCCTACCTGCCACATTAAATTTCATAGTAATTTCTCCTCATGTAACAAAAATTCTTTATGCATTTCTCAAATATTTAACAAATGGATTTCATATCACAATTCACCTATGACAACATTTTTAAATTAATGGATCCAAAGATAATGAAATGGTTTAACATGAAACTGTTAGCCATTAGAGCAGCAATTAAAATTATCAGACTAAACATAAAGTATCCTAATGCTGAAAGTGTTGTACTATTTAAACCTAGGAACATGTGGATAATTCCTGCACTATTTAATAATTTACAGCTTATAGAAACTGAAATAAAATATTTACTATTTGAAGTTATAAGAGGACTTCAAAATTAAGATCATTTTGATATCAAGATACAGTGACAATGTCATAAATTTAGAAGTTGACGATTTTCTAGCAAAACTAAACATAAGACTATATCACATACAGACGTAAGACATATAGACGATATTCAAGCTAACATTCAATGCTCAATCAGAGATGGTATTGGGGGTTACAAGCATACACCAGTAATACACATTGCTTCAAAAGCCTTAACATTTATAGAAAACAAATTTTATTAATGAATGAGTAAAATTAGGCTCAAAACTGCAAATACTTCTGTGCATCTATGCAAAATGAAAAAAAAATAAAATAAAAAATAACATGCTGTGTAAATGTGGAAAATATGAAAATTCTAAATATGTAACCAATGTTTGCTGTCACCAACTTAAAAATCAACTTTTATTGAATCGATATAAAGGATGATTTTTTGGGCCAATTAAAATCATTAATCTAATCATAACAAATTCAGACAAATTATATGCATTCATATTCAATCATGTTAATGCAAAATGAAGCTCTGAATTATAGCTATTTAAAATTAGCTTTGACTGTTTAAGAACTCGATCATTATGTATGGATAGCAAGAGAAGCGTAAAAATTTGAAGTTAAACCATTAAGATGGACAGCATGTAATTGGATTGCAGATTTAACATTTGGCATATCGATGCTGTAAAATAACCATCCATAGCAAAAAATTATATAATTTTTACCTACCACAGAAGTCTTTGTTCGTTGAATGGCAAGGACCTGTTGATCTGGTGAAAATTTTATGGATATTACTGGTCCCTTGTCTTCCATACGAAAGCTCTTTGTCATCTGATCTGTAGGACCCTTGACGATAACCCCAGTAACTCCACCTGAACGCACAGCAAACACCTGTTAAAAGTCATAACACGTTTCTTTGTAAATGCCTTCAAATAAGTTTAGAACCTTTTATGGATCCTTTATATCATTAAAATAGAGGTAGTGTCAAATGAGTTTAAATGTTGTGGAATGACGACATAATAACCATAGGAGAGGAATAGTCAAGGCTAAAAGCAATAATATTTAGATAGGCACTGAAGTTAGTGAACCCCAGTATACTGTGTAGCTCTTCTGGGCATATGCTGTTGACAAATTTCCGTAACTTTATTAGGCTTACACCACCATTAACTACAGGATGGCATCATTAGGTTCTTTTTCAAAACATCTCTCAAGGGAAATGAACAGCAATAACATGCACTTTAATGATTATAATGAATTCATTATATTCATGAAATAAAATACTACTCCTCGCACCAATGAAGTCATTAACAATCATTAAGGGGTGAACTTAAAATTTAGATATTCATATATAGTAGCAAAATTAAAACATACAAGTATATAAACATTATAAATGGCCACAATATTCACTATTTTAACACAAAACTACAAACTGAAACTTGGCATGGTATATTGCATGCAACAGACTTAAAACAAAAATGTTTACTTTTCCTATAACACAGTAAACTATAATTTTAAAGTTTGCTTTCCTCTGAAAAAAAAAAATTGAAATTTTCCAAGGTAATTCTTACATTGATCATATTAACTGGATTACACCTGGTATTATCACCTCTTACAAACACAGGAAAAGTTATATGAAATCAGCAAACATAGCCAAAACAGTGAATTTAAACAACAGTACTATAAAATTATTGTAACATACTTAGGAAAGTTGTACAGGCATATACACATAACCACTGCACTTTGGAATATAGTTAATACAGAAATGAATAAGACAAAGCTGAAAGAGTAGGTAGAGTTTAACATTAGTAATTATGGCACACACATTAAAATACTGCTGTCCTTGTTAATTATAATTTTTTAAAATATTAGCCCCGACAATGGTACATTCTAAGCAGGTAAACAACTGGCACATGCAAAACACTTAATTCTATGTATCTCACGCTAGTGGATAATAATGAAATCATAAAAATAGTACACTCTTTGAATAACAACATGTTTACTAGTTGTTAATATATTTAACTTATTACTTGAAAGATGTCTAATCTGCTTACCTCATTCTCGTTTGGTACATTTCATAATAAGTTCCAATTAGCACATCATTACCATCCATAAGCAAAAGGCTAGTAGCAATATGAGTATCTATAGGCCAATAACTTTATTACTGGTCTTCTATAAGATACTTGAATGTTTAATGTACAACAGAGTAACACATTATACAGATAAACAAAATATTTTGACTCACAATCAGTTTGGATTCAGAGCATTAGGATGTTCGTACATTTGTCTAAAGCTTTTGGCAGTCATCAAATGCTGGAAATGTATGGATTGTGGGGCATCACTAAAGAATGGCTTCTCTCATATCTCAGTAATGGAAAGGATATGTTGAGATTAATTAATACAATTAAACCCTTTGTTCATACCATTCTGTTTGCAGATGATACAAATCTCCTCTTCACTAACAAAAGCTAAGAGCATAACACTCTCCATAAAGAAATGAAACTAACAATCAGCAAGCTTGAAAACTGGCTTACAAGTAACAACTTAGCCGTAAATGTACAAAAAATAAATAAATAAAAAAAATCTGTAACCAACTTCACCAAAACCTATGCTCATAATTTATTCAATGTCACTATTTAAAATAATGATTGAGTAGCAAATTTCTTGAAGAGATATTATAAATAAAATTATCAATGTTTTGTTTGTTTGTTTGTACTTTTTGCTTTTTTTAGGCACTTTGGTAAAGCTTTAAAAGCACCAGCCTTAAAAACTGTTTACTTTGCATATGTGTAATCCATCCTGAATTATACGAGGGGATTCGGAAATCATTTAGTATAATAGTTTTCAGTGGCGTAGTGTGCTTTTCAAAGTTGGTGAGACTCTGCAGTTAACATAGGGAGACAATAAAATATTCCAAGGAACAAACAAATCAAAATACATACATTTAAAAATAGACACCACCACCACCGATGATGATGATGATGAATTTTAAAACTGAGCTGCTATATCAGTCTACTGTGCTCATACTAACCTCATAAAAATGATGACAAATTTGGAGAACTCCAACCATCTGGAACAAAGCAGTTATATTTTCTTGTACACAAATGCAATGTGCCTGTCTTTTCTTTCCACGAATAAGTCTATAAATCATTCCACAAACATCTCATCACTGGATAGTTCTCCAAGCAGTATTTTTTTCAATTGCTAACTTGCTCATACATGAAAGTGGAGTGTTATACATTGAATTCTTTAAACAATTCTTCAGTCTTGAGTATTCATGCTTCGCTCACTGCTTGCCGTAGTTGTGGGTAGGGTCAAAACCAAACGCAGTAATTTTGTTGCTTCCTCTAAACCGAACCTAAATCATTGTTAATTTTAGGAGCTTCCATGGAGATGTGTTTTTTCTCATTAGCATAAATGTTACACAATTCATTTTCGAGTTGTTCTTGGTTAAAAAAGGGACGCTGTTCTAATAACTGAAGCAGTTTCAGCTTTGGGAAGCCCTTTTGGTAGCCCAGGAAAGACTTTTCATTCAACAATTCAGCAAACTGAATTTAAGGAAAATCTTGAAATCTCCTTTCCATTTGAACAATTTGTGAATCTAGCATCTCTCAGGCTTGTCTTCTGATTGTCACAGAATGTTAAATTGGCATTCATCAACAACTTAACTGTTGAATGTTTCTCAACACAATTCTTATTTTGTTGTGCCAAGCAGTTATGCTGACAGTAGCTTTTGACTGGAGAACAATAAAGAAATGATCAACATAAAGCATGCTCGGTATAAGCACAGCAAGTAGACAAACACAGGATCATCCATCCGTCTTTTCAATTCCACAGCACCATTCAACGACTCTGGGTCCCACTGAGGGTCTATATCATCAATGACCTCATTAAAACACTGTATAGTTCTGAGAAATGGTTTGATATTGTTGAAACTTTCCTGGAACAAAAGTTCCAGCAAGTATTGCTTGCATGTGGCAATACAGTTCATTTTTATGACTTGCTGAAAAAAGAATGAAATACAGTAACGCTGGCAAATATACGTACTTGTATGGTTTTAGAGGCATATAATAGTACCAAATTTAATTGGTGTGCGTAACAATGAATAAGTAGAGCACATGGACAAAACTGCTTCACCAGCTGTGGTAGTCCAACCATTACTGAAGCGCTGTCATATGTTTGACTAACCCCTTTCCTTCCGCATTCCATTCTTTCAATACTGCTTGAATAGTTTTTGACAAACCTCCGGATACGTCGTAAAATCCAATGAATCTTTCTTCAATTCTATTTTCAATACACTATCTGAATATTACACTCATTGGACTCTTGCATGACACGTTTAATGTTTCATGAGGTTGAATCGATATGAAACTGTAGTCCTGAATTTCAGCTTTTATTTACTCATTAACTGCCAGAGTTATCATTCCTATTAAATCATTCTGAATATCCTTTAAAAGCTGAAGATGATGATAAATGAATTCGGACTATCTGCTCCCCTTGAGCTAACAAATCCAACATTCCAGGTTGCTGGAGGTTGCTTCTCAATGGCCGCAAAAGGCTAGCTCTTGTTTACAAAGTAACACAATTGCCTGAATAACATAAGCCAATACTCTCCTGTGGGATGCAACTTGTTTGTTATGTTTCATTGCTGCCAGATGAGTGGCTTCAGAAAGCGTGTTCTCAATTCGACTTTTGCCTAATAACTGAAAAGATTCTTTGTTCCGCAGGTGATGTTTTGATGTTTTTGCGCTTTCCTGTCAAAGTTCTTTATTGTACAATTGCCCTCGTTGCACTACTCCTTTTCACCACAAATGAAAGGCACATATAATAATACAACTTACTATTAACAGCAAATGCAGTCAGCCACTTATGCTTCTCATACCAGCCAGTCTGAAATGTGCATTTTTGTTTTGCTTCACTTAAAACTAAACTGAGTGCAGGAGTAGGTCTTTTGTCCTTTAATTCGCACTTTTGTTTTTGTAAGTTAATGAGGAAAAAGTAGTTTTTAATGAAAATTCTACAAGGTTTTCACTTGTTGGCTCACTCATGTTGACAACACAACAAATATATGCACAAAAATGACACAATTAAAGAATTACTTTGAATACAAACAGCGCATCACTTCACACACATTTAAAAGCCAGCATAGAAATGGCTGAGATTAGTCTCGGTATGCTACAAGCGCATGAGAGGGGAGTCAAATAATGTTGCAATAAGCATACAGCTAGCTGCAGGAGGGGAGACAGAGATTGAGCTCAGGCAAGCCTCAATATGCAGCCAACTCAATACAGTCATGCGGCGTGAGCTATAACTGATATGTGTTGATACATTTAGAACTTATACCAGCGTATATTGACAGGGGAGACAAAGTCTCAAAGTTTCCCCTCACGCTACGATACTGGTAGATTCTTTATGGTCCTTTGGTTTTCTCAGTGGTTTGAGATTGTTGGGAAATGGGCATGGTAATTAGCATTTATTTTAAAACTGTCATTGTTG
Organism: Deroplatys truncata; assembly: GCA_030765065.1. NCBI lineage: Eukaryota > Metazoa > Arthropoda > Insecta > Mantodea > Mantidae > Deroplatys > Deroplatys truncata. The sequence continues at coordinate 1,043,682 of CM060980.1, forward strand.
TTATGATGAAGCGGCCTGTTTCTAGGACAAATAAACATGAAACTGCAGATGGCAGTTGTGAATAGTGTGTGTAGAGAAAGGACAATGCTTGTTTGTTTTTAAGATGGAGATCACCTGCAGAGGGAGCAGCACAAAGTGGAGAAAGCTGTGGACAAGGATGGACTGCATAGTTTTTGTGGAAGAAAGAGTCAAAACAGCAAATATTCATAAACAGTTAATAGCAGTATGTGGTCAAGAAGCTGATTAAGATACCTCAAAATCCCAAGCTGCAACAACATCAGGAGTCAAACCGATGGAAACAGAGCCAGCTATATCAATGGAGGATAAAACTCTACAGGATACAGCTGAGGAAATAGCAGAGCAATTAGATATGGTTAAGGAAGGAAACTCCTTAAGGAAGGAAAAGACTGACTGCCTCAACAGAGTAAAGCATGGGATTCCACCCAAGTCCTCCAAAAGGGCAACCAAGGAAACTCCCTCAACATCTACAGGGAGTAAAAGATTCAGAGTGAAAGGATCCTGGATACTGTGAGCTCAGGAGAGAAACTGCCTTCGAAGAAATTAGACAGGAAATAGGGTAACAGACCTATGGTATTGTCGCCTCGGCTCTTTGCATGGGGTAGTCCAGCAGGGGTATCCATTGGTGCAAATAACCCTTGAAGAAGAGGGCTCTTTTTGAAAATATTGGGGAAGGTATAGGATCCAGATTCAGAAGAGTCTATTTGGATAAAGGAGCAGTCATCTTTGTTTGTGAAGGGGTGGAGACAATTGAATGGCTAAAGGAAATGGTGCCCAAGGTATCCCCATGGAAGGATGCTAATCTGTTGGTTAAGACAGCAGGAGAGTCCTAAAGACCACTAAGATATCCTTATGGGTACCTAAATTATTGAAAAATATTCCCCCATCAACTCTGACAAGATTAGGGGTCAGAATCCAGCAATCACAACAGAGGGATGGAGAGTACCCAACTGCAAAATGAAGGAAAAGGCCAAACCATTGTGGTTGACATTGACGAAAAGTCCCTGAAAGCCCTGCGAACACATGGCCTCAAAGTATATTTGGGGTTTTCGCAGGTAAATGCCAGGGTGATTAAAGATGACAGCAAGGTGGAACCTGAAAGTGTTGCAGATAAACCTGCTGCAAAGGCTGCTGCTGAAGGAGCAGGTGGACACAGCCCTGATATAAGAACCCTATGTAGTTAGAAGAGGAGTATCAGGGATAGGGATGACTGGAGGTAAGTTAATTTATGCCAGAAATGAAAAGAAACCCCAAACTTGCATATATGTAAGGAATGGTGTTTCATACACACCAATGGTAAATTTCTCTTCAAGGGATTTGGTTAACACAACATATGGAAGGCAGCACCAGTCCTGGCCTCAGCATGCTTTCCTTATGAGGATAGTTTTCCTCTTCAGCAGGAGGTAAGAGAACTAGTTAACAGCTGTCAAGGGCTGAATGAACAACTTCTGGTGGATTGTGATGTGAATGCTCACAATTTGGTGTGGGGGAGCAAGGACACCAACGTCAGAGGTGAGTGTTACTGGAGCACCTAGTTGAAAGAAGCCTAGAGATATTCACCTTCTGTAATGCAATAATTGACATTTCATTGGGACCAATTTGATGGGAGACCATGTGAAACCATGGCATGTGTCACATATCTGATCACATATCAGGTTTGAGATAGATATGGGAGAAAAACAGACAATAGTCTATAGGAATCCCAGGAAAACAGACTGGGACTCATGTAGAACAGATCTCACTCGATAGCTAAATGAATTGAAGAGTTCACTTAAGAATATGGCAGCTGTAGCTGATCAGCTTGGAACAGCTTTATCTAGATAATTGTCCTATTAAAAGGAAACAGTTATGTGTCCTAGAGAGAAAAGGAAACTGGTAAGAAGACTGTTTAACAAAGCAAAAAGATCAAGACAACAGGCAGAATATTGGAATGCCCTGGGTGAATACATTAGGGCAATTGAGAATGCCAAATCAACTTCCTGAAAAGCATTTTGTGAGGAAGTGGACGAGATTCCTGCAAGAGCTAGACTCTAAAAGGTCACTAAGGTGCCAACAAATCCAGGAGGTACTAAACAAAATGAAAACGGGGAATACACCAGATAAGTACATTGAAGGTACTCCTTGATGCTCATTTTCCACAAGCACCATAATAAAGAATGTAGACCAACCCATAGACCTGCCAAAGAGATCGATGTCTTCTGATCAGGAAGTATCTAAGCAGTGTGTTGATTTTCAGACAGTCTGATGGTCCTTGGGGACTTTTCAATCATATAAGTCGCCGGGTTCAGATGGAATATTTTCAGTTCTTCTGCAACAGGCAGGGACTGAACTAATCTGACACTTGTGCAGGCTCTTAAGAGCATGATTGGCCACAGGACATATTCCAAGTGCTTGGTGGACAGTGAAGTAGTCTTCATTCCAAAGCCAAGCAAACTTAATCTTACCACGGTCAAAGATGTAAGAATAATTAGTCTAACATCTTTTCTCTTAAAGATGTTAGAAAAACTGGTTGATAGGCATATAAGGGAGGTGAAGCTAACAAAGGTTCCACTACACCAAAACCAACACACATATCAGAAAGGAAAATCATCACTTGGTTGGGAAGGTAGAAGTGACATTACATTTCCAAGAGATTGCTCTAGGAATATTTTTAAACATCAAAGGGGCTTTTAGCAATACGATCTTCAAAGCTATGTATAACGCTGCGGGAAGGCATGGAGATGAATTGAGACCAAGCTAAAAAATCGCAGAATTGTGGCTACAGTCTTAGAAGTTAATGACCTCATTGAGGAGTTAAATAGTAGAGTATTATATTGTCAAGAATAGCAGATGACTTGGTCTTTGGTAAATATGAAAACACCATTAAAATACTGGCACAACATGCTTTAAATGTTGTAAAGAGATAGTGCCAAAAAAAAGGAACTTGGAGTCAATCCCATGAAGACTGTGGTGGTACCCCTACATACCGAGAACTTAAATTATTTGGTGAAACAGCAAGTGAGGTATCCAGGTTTAATACTTCACTCTAGACTCACTTGGAATCCTCACCTCAAAGCAACATGCTAAAATGGTACTAATAAGTGCTAAAACAGCTTGTGGCTGGGGTTTAAGTCCCAGATGCACCATAGTTAGCTATGGGTCTCTTGTCTGGTGGCAAAAGACTGAACAGGTAGACGCGTCAAGGAACTGGGGAAGGTACAGAGATTAGTCTGTCTAGTCATGGAATTGATAGTACACCTAGAGTCAGAATGGAAACTATGCTTACTCTGCCTCCGTTGCACCTATGGGTTAAAATGGAGGCAATGGCTGGCACATATAGATTAAAGACTGTGAGCAACTGGAAACCTACAAGACATCTGGGACATCATACCAGAATATTATATCCTCCATGGTGTAGAGGTTACCATGCTGGTTGTGGGTTCAAACCCGGCAGAGGCCGATGAATTTTTTTGGGCATAAAAATCCTTAGCATGGCTCCCTTTGGAAGGGAAGCAAAGCCGGTGGTCCCATGTTGTAGATTTATGGCACGTAAAAGAATCTCAAACCTGATAAAGAGGCCTCTGAGCAAAATTTCCGGTCTTTCATGTCCAATACAGAATGAGACGCTAAGGACCACAGCAGTTAAAGAGGGTCCATAAATAAAACTCACTTTAATTTTTAGAATATTAGATGACATGGGGATAAATTCAGTTGTAGAAATGCCAGGAGACTTTATGAAGCCATCACACACACAAATACATATACGTCTTGCATCTATACACAAGAAGCAATAATAGCTGATTGAAGCCCGCTGCTACATGTCCGATAAGTGGAAGAGCCCGTGGCCTTGAGTTCATTCAGACGTGTCGCACAAGACTGCCATACAATTCCCAGCCAGAGCGCTGAGGGACCGCTCTGTAGATGGATATTCGAGACATTTCAAAAGTACTTTCTTTTAATGGAGGAAGTGCTTCATGTATAAGGAATGTTTTAACAAGAAGGCTGCTCCTCCTTTCCTTTTATTGCTAAAATGATCAGCTCTGTAAATGGCATATCCTGGTATGTTGAAGTAAATATGTGGAGCCAGCTTGGTTTCATTAGCTAACATGTGTCAATGTTGTATGTGTGTAGAAAAACTTTTAATTCATGGTATTTTTATTTATGCTTTTGCTGTTCCATGTGCAGATTTTTATTGGTTGATGGTAATTCATTTTTTTTTTAAGTAGTGCAGGTATCGCCTACTGCAATGTGTTAATGAGTGGAAGTATAATAGAGATCTGTTTTATCTATAAGCTTGCACAGTGTATTGTTACTGCTTGAATTTGTAGCATTTTGTTTAAGAGCATCAGCATAATTAGAGTATGAGCTCTTATAGTAGGCTCACCCTGAGTCTTATTAAAGAAATTGTGTTGTGGTTCATTTCTTCCATATGACTCGTAGACAGGCACATCGTTGTGAGCAGTTGGTTTTGCATAAGAGGAAATAATTAAGTTGATCTTTGATCTCCCGTGTATGCACTGAACAGCCTCTGTAATTAGCGTATGATTTTCTTTGTAGTTGACACAAATAGGTGGAAAATCAGGATTTTTAATGCATTTAACTGTTGGATGTGTGCCATCACACTTGACACATCTAGCAGGTTTGTGGCAATAATTTTTGCTATGCCCATAGGATTGACAATTTGTACATTGAATTACAAAACATTTAGGTTTTGGTGGTTCAACTTTTACAACTGCACCGTAAATGCGGTTTAATTCATATATCTGTTCATTGTTTGGATCCAGTTTCAGGTCAAGAAAAAAGAGAGGTAAAGGTAACTTGGTAACTGGATGGTGCACTAGAACCATTTGTATAGGTTGATAATCTAGTTCTTTTAGTTCATCTATTATCATGCTGGTATCACAAGAGGAATGCAGTCCTCTGATTACAATCCTGAAGCTTCTTCTCTCACTTTTATTTGAAATGTGTAATATTCAGCTTTGCTATTTTACAGATAGTAACACTTATGTAGTCTTCTCTTGTTTCAAAATTTAATTTCAGTTTGTTATCGTTGACCGTCGTGTGTTTGTACGGGCCGATGTTTAATTGTTTTAACTCCGTTAGAAGCTTATTAATGTCCACTACATTGGTTATGTATATAGATGATGGCTTATTTAGATTATGAGAAGTATCATTGGAATGTGTACTCACTTCTTGAGCTATTTCACCCATTTTATCTTCATTTAACACAGAAAATCTGTTATGAGAAGCAAATGGAGATTCAAGGTTCAGTTTAGGCTTCTTGGTGGAGGCAGATTGTTCTGACGAATTCATTTTCCTTATCAGTAAAGATAACATAAACAAACTAAATATTTATACTAGAGAACAAATTGGTTTTAAACACACTATTCAAACAGACTATGCTGCAGCGATTTATACAAGCCATATAGTAAACTCTATTCTTCTGGAATCCAAGACATTAAACATCTATTAACAAAAATGAAAACATTAAAGAAAGCTATTTCCTTGTAATGGATCCCTGCCCATGTTGGAGTTGCAGGCTAGCAAATGAATTAGTCAAAAAAGGCACTACAATCTGCATGGCAACAAAACCTCTGGCTGTCTATTCAATCAAGAAGATAAATCACAAATAGAACCTTTGAAACATGGAAGAAAGAAATTACTCAAGAACAAGTGGGAAAAAATAGATGACCTATAGGACAAAAACAAAAATATATCAAGGAAAGAATCTGTGGCAGCCTTCAGATTGGAAACAGGACATGGCTGTCTAGCTGGAATTAAAATATATCCAACGGAAGAATGTACTATCTGTAAAGAAGCTGAATCAGTAACAGACTCTAACTTGACTTAACCCAACCCAACAACAGCAAGGCTCTATATTGGGCTAAACACAAAATGAATCATGTTCTTGTATATTATTTTATGCACCTGTGTTGTCTAGGGATACCAATTTTGTATTGGATTAAATCCTAATAAACCCATATGTTACTCAAACAACGTTGTCGTTGAATCTTCACATGTCGACAAAATTAACATTATTTAGTATATTTTTCCTGGCATGTCCTCTTTTTTTTTAATTTATTTATTTATTTATGGATGTTCTTTAACTACAATGGTTTTTAGTATCCCATTCTATATTGGGCATGAAAGACTGGAAATTTTGCTCATTCTTTTACATGCCATAAATCTACGACATAAGACCACCGGAATTTCTCCTTTGTATTTTTTCTTATAAGATGGATAAATTATTGTTGAATTTAGAATAATACAGCATTATTTTGACACAGGAACAAAATTTATTTATAATTTGTCTTTTAAGTTACATCTATCCCCTTCCAGAAAGCAAGTGTGCCAGGCCATGATGTCAATTTAAGTGTCACTATTTTGCAGCATTGCCTACAAGACAATATCTGCCACAAGTAGGTCATGCAATGGAGCTTTAAAAGAAAAGCAATAAGTGAAGATGCCATTTCCATGCAATAATTAAGACACAAGTCGACAGGGAAGAATTCTTTTCACTCCTTAGTAAGTCACACTACAGTTTAGGCTTCACATGGCTAGGGCTACCCTTAGAGAAACTCCTTTTCTGTGAAGAGTACCATCTACTTCTGACAAGCTTCAGCATATACAAGAAAAGACAAACGTCATAGAAGGTGAAGGGAAAAGACTGGCTGCAATTACAGTGGATCAGGTAAACAACCCATTGTGGTTTCTTATGAGAAAGTATAGGTTTACTGCCAGCAACAGTTTGCTGCAAAAGGGAATATATTTCCTCCTTCTCTTTTTAAAATATTAAAAGAATATTACCTTTACACAAAGTAAGAAGTACACAATGGGGTAGGGAGCAAGGGAATGGAGTGGAAGTAACCGCAACAGGGATTTGGCACCATACTTTAGGTTTGCTAGCTGCAGGCCCTGATGGATTAATTCCTAATGAAAATGCTCTGGTGGAAGTTAGAGTGCTTCACTGAAAGAAATGCTAAAGCATGACAAGCCCATATGTGGAATCCCGAACATGAGTAATACCATCAAATTCAAACACAAATGCCATTACAGACCCAGAAAAAATGCTATTTAATTATATTGGTGCCAAGTGATTCCATTGCATGCTTGGCAATGAAGGAACAAAGTTGGGAATCCAACATAGACATTTAAAGAGACTTTTATTTGAATAAGTATCTAAAGGAGTTACAATAGGAAATTAATTTCTCCTGTAGAACAAAATGCAATTGTCTGTCACTATAATAAGGTTACCAAGTTATTTTTATGAAATATAGTATATACTTTGATATTGTAATGAAAAGAAGCTAGAAACAGTGATGTGTATTGAATTTATTTAAATAAATAGTATATACTGTTCTAAAATATAGGACATTAGATAAACTGAACATCCAAGTAAAAAACATCCAACTAAATATATACAATGTTTGCCTATATAATTTTATATTTTCATAAAATATTCAAACTGTTTGAATAAGGCACAAATAACACCATCAATTAACTTCTTGTTCATACTCTGTACTTCTGAGGATCTGACCTTACGCAAAACATCAGCCTTGAGGAATTCTTCACAATTATTTTCGCTACAAGTATATCTTTGACAGTCAGCTGATAATTTGTTGTTTCTCTTGGCAAATATCAAAGAAAAAATGCTCTCAAATTAGTACTGTGTGCAGGAACAGTTTCAGAAATTAAAAATTAAAAAATGTTCATGCTTGGTAGCACTGAAATAATATAACTCAATTATTGAAGAACTGATCTGTGTTGGTGCACTTTTTCTTAGGCATTTTGGTGCATACATAACAATTTAACAATTAACATGGCCCACCGATGTCTTTCTTTGTCTTGCTTCTCGCTCACTCCAGCACACTTCAGTGGGTCATGTTTGCAATATCAAAGACTGCCTAGGTATACTTGATCTTTGATAACAGTCATGTTGCTATGGTAAATTTCAGCTTATTTTGTATTTTTCTGATTGCTGATCAGAATTGTGAATGTATAAAGAATCTATTAAAATGTATAAAAAAAAATAATAAAATTCATAAAATTTCAGAAATTCCTCCTGGATGCCGGACAGAAGGTCACATCCAGATATGTCCAGAATTTTCCAGATGTATGGTAAACCTAGACTATAACAACATTATAAAATACCCTAATGTACAATAAAAAATATATAGTAAAGGACACTATAAACAAAATTGAGACATTCCAAGTATCCTGAGGTAACATGAAAGTTATATTGAGCCATTGGAAGGTAGCAGAAAACGACTTACCAAATTGCATATGCACAGATCAGAAGTATTATATTTGTGACATTCTATCAATTTCCTGCACATTTTTCACGATACTTCACTAACCTGCACCAGACCAGAAAATTACTGGTGACATGACTTTTGCTGTCCATTGGTGCACACAATACAAATGTCACTATGAGAATAAACGAAATAAAATTTTTAAAATTTAAATCTGATTATTGCATCTTTTCAAACCACTTTTCAAATGCTGAATGCTATTCTTCTTTGGAGAGAGTGCATATAAACTCTTCGTAACAGCTACTGCAGCTTTAGGTGCTTCAAATCGTTGACCTCAAATTATTTTTACTTTCTCTACTACATATAGTAAGTAGGAGAAGTATTGTATTCCAACCAAAAATTCGATACCGAGATTTCACCGGAAATATATGTTTTGAGGCCCCCTGAATCCAAGAAAAGCATTTTTGGAAACATGTCCACGTATGTGTGTCTGTGAACAGCATAACTCAGAAACGAACAGTCGGATAAACACCAAACTTGGTATTTAGGTTCAGTATCTTCCAGAGATGTGACATGAAGGTTTTCAAGAAAATTCCCCCACCCCAGATTACCCTTTATATGGAATGTTTTTCGAAAATCATATCAACTATTGATCATATATTTTGTTTACAAAAGATAATAGAGAAGAAAACAAAACACAACTACTCCATTTGGTGTTCATTAATATATAAAAAGCCTATGATAATTGATGCAGTAACTTGTATCACAAATTACTTAAATGTAAATAATGATTGTAATATGAATATGCATTTTTATGTGACACTGATTTGAGATGTTTCTTGACTGTAATTATTGTTGGGAAGTAAGTTTATACTGCCTTACTGAAACTGACAGTAATAGCGCGCAATAATGCAGCGAGGGGGTGAGCTGTTTATCATTATTGGAAACGAGGAAGTTACGTAATGTTGGCGCGTTTTTCGTTTAGAACCTTCTGAAACGTTTCCCTAGAGTATATGTATTCATAATTTTCATTGGATATAAAAATAGACGCTAATGTTGGCGCGTTTTATTAGCCAATTGCAGTTCAGTTATAATCTTTAGGCATATCGGTGTGTATGGGTATAAAACCAGTAGGTTGGAGGTAAAGTGAGTCCAGTTCATCAAAAATCTGTGTACACTACACGTCGTCTTCAGTCAGTTCGTCGAAAGTATTTGTACGGCAAACATCGGGTATCGATTCACAAGTTACGCACAGCAGAATTATGAATAATCTAAAGTGTTGTAAGGTTAATTATACAAAAGGTCGAAGTACGCAAATTAAGAGTGATCAGTAAGAAGTTATTATAACAGTTTCAGTTTGGCGAGTGTTAAGATCAATATATAAATGTGATAGTTAACGTGTTCGACAATAAAATTATAAAACAAATTTCTTCATCAGTGTTCTTTTTGGATAAAAGATTCCTTTCCGTTTTCACAACCCTGATCAAGAGACATGTTCGACCGAGAAATAATAGCTAGCCGGAGGACAGTAAACCAAAATTAATTAAGATAACAATATCGTTCTTTCAAACGAACACTAACACCGTTAGAAATTGGCTACCACAACGTGGGGCTACAATAATATTACACAAATAACATTATAAATTTAATACTTACAAATTGGCACCACAACGTGGGGCTACAACAATGTTAAATATATACAACATAAATACTACTTCAAATTGGCACCCAGAACGTGGGGCAAAGTGACCAGGAAAGGGGCAAAGTAACCAGGAAAGTAGCAGAATTAACCAGGATGTGGAATGAATGGAGCAGTGAATTGATCTACAAGACGCAGATTCCAGAAACAACAAAAGGGACGACAGACTACGCGGATGATTGGACATCGTAATTCCGAGATTACAAGGCAACAGGGGAATTCAACTACAAAAACATCGAGAAGACGCAGATTCCAGAAACAACTATAGGAACGACAGACTACGCGGATGAGTGGACACAAAAACATCGAGACAACGCAGATTCATCATAATACAACGCAGAAGCGACATACAAACCTAGGAGAGAGGGGCAGAAAGCTGGACATCAAAGCTACATCAGCAGATAGCATCAGAAAGGTTAGAAACGTGTGATTTTTATTCTAAAAAAAAAAAAAAAAAAAAGTGTAAAATTTTAAATGTACTTGAGGAGTGGTAGGATAAAGAAGACAATGGCTACTAATAATATTGAAGAAACAATAATGGAAGGGGATAATGTAACAGTTAGCTGTAATTCAATACAGGTTACAGAAAATAGCTCAAACACTGTAGAATTTGAGGGAGGAAATGTTAGTGAAGAAAGCCAGAATAAAAAAGCAGGAAATGTTCATTTTGATGCTAGTATGATGATGGAAATGATGAGAAATTTTGGCGAAACAGTAAATAAGAATATTCAGAATATGAGGGAAGATATGCAAAAGAATAATGAGAAATTAGAACAAAAATTAACTCAGAGTATGAGGGAAGAAATGCAAAAGAGTCATAGGGAATTAAGGGAAGATATTAGTAAGTATAATGAGAATTTAGATAAACTAATTCATAGTTATGAGAAATTAGAGCAAACAGTAGATCAAAGCAGTGAAGAAATTGAAAAGAAAGTTATGAAGCTAGATAGTAGTACGCCAGAAATGAGAGATGAAAATGAGAAAGTAATAGCAAATGAGATAGGAGAAATTTCAAAGAAAATGCTAGACATGAGCAGGGAAATAGGTAACAAAGAAAGTGAGGTTAATACTAAAAGTGAACATGTTGATGTAGAATGTACAGAGTCAGGTAGTAGAATGAGTAACATTTCAAGTGAGATAAGAGAGATGAAAGAGGTTATGAATGTAGATGTGAATCAGGCGCAAGTTAATTTCAGAGGGGAGATATCTGAAATTCAGAAAGAATCAGTAATGCAAAGAAATAAATTGTACGAAGAAGTTAAAGTTTTGCCTATAAATAATCAAAAGCTAACTTCTGAAGTTAACAAATACCAACCTGTTCAGAATGAAAACTCCAGTCCAGTACAATTTAGTACAGATTTGTTAGAGTACTCTCAGATTAAAATGATAGCAGAAGAATTGAAAATGACAGTTGTTAAAAGATGTGTAGTTCAGAAAACTTTAGATTGTTTTCAAATGTTATCATGGGACGAAATTTCATATGAATACAAGAGGTTATCCATTAACAAATTTTTGAAGGTTAGGATACGGCTACGAGTAATGTTTAGCCACAGACAATTTGATCCAGGAGGGTAAATAGCAATAAGATGTAAAGTAAATGCTGGATAGTTAAAGACGAAATGCAGAGCAATGTATTGGAACGTAAGAGGGTTAACTATTTATATATGTCATGTGAAAGGAGAAATAAAATTTTGGACATAATTAAATTTTTTTAAAAAAAAAAAAAGAAAATAACATTTTTTTTAGTAACTGTAACAGTATTTGAAAATTAAGAATGTAAAGATTGAAACTTAATATGATATTAAAGTAAAGGTACGTAAATACAATTCCAAGAGTATTGTTAAAATAAAGTACAAAATAACAAAAATGGGTAAAAATAATTAAAAAAAAAGAAACAAATACTTATGTAGCAAACAGAAAAGGTGAAACATTGTCTAGATTTAAGAGATATCAATATATTTGTGTAAAGGGTGAATATTTTTAGTAAATATGTTTAAAAATTACAAAAAATTCTTGAATTGATAAATTTTTGTTAACAATATAAGAAATTAAACCATTTTTTTTGTAACAGTAATTAAATAATTCAGGGTACAGTATTTGCTACAAAAAAAAAAATTGTAATGTCAGATTAATGTCTAAACACATTAAACAAGAGCCAGTAAGTAGTGGCGAGATAAAAAAAAAAAAAAAAACAAAAACAAAAAAAAAAAAAAACAAAAAAACATATGTCGTGTGTTAAATGTGTGTGATGTGTTAAGTGAAAGTGATAGCGTGTGTTCCAAGATTTAGGAGACTAAAAACCCAATTATAAAATTTCCAAACAAGTTGTAAATATTTATAATTATGTTTCTAGTGGGGCATATGATGCAGTAATTTGTATCACAAATTACTTAAATGTAAATAATGATTGTAATATGAATATGCATTTTTATGTGACATTGATTTGAGATGTTTCTTGACTGTAATTATTGTTGGGAAGTAAGTTTATACTGCCTTACTGAAACTGACAGTAATAGCGTGCAATAATGCAGCGAGGGGGTGAGCTGTTTATCATTATTGGAAACGAGGAAGTTACGTAATGTTGGCGCGTTTTTCCGTTTAGAACCTTCTGGAACGTTTCCCTAGAGTATATGTATTCATAATTTTCATTGGATATAAAAATAGACGCTAATGTTGGCGCGTTTTATTAGCCAATTGCAGTTCAGTTATAATCTTTAGGCATATCGGTGTGTATGGGTATAAAACCAGTAGGTTGGAGGTAAAGTGAGTCCAGTTCATCAAAAATCTGTGTACACTACACGTCGTCTTCAGTCAGTTCGTCGAAAGTATTTGTACGGCAAACATCGGGTATCGATTCACAAGTTACGCACAGCAGAATTATGAATAATCTAAAGTGTTGTAAGGTTAATTATACAAAAGGTCGAAGTACGCAAATTAAGAGTGATCAGTAAGAAGTTATTATAACAGTTTCAGTTTGGCGAGTGTTAAGATCAATATATAAATGTGATAGTTAACGTGTTCGACAATAAAATTATAAAACAAATTTCTTCATCAGTGTTCTTTTTGGATAAAAGATTCCTTTCCGTTTACACAACCCTGATCAAGAGACATGTTCGACCGAGAAATAATAGCTAGCCGGAGGACAGTAAACCAAAATTAATTAAGATAACAATATCGTTCTTTCAAATGAACACTAACACTGCTGCAAATTGCTAACACCAGATGGAGCTACAAACCGAACAAATGAATGACGTCACAAGATGGCTTCACATGAAGTAAACACACATACACAAACATCACAAGTAATAACATTATAAGTAATACACTCGCATAATGTATCATTATCACAATTATGATTAGCTTTAAAATTGGCAGAAATTAGATCTATTTTGATAAGAGCAACTCTAAAGTTATACATATGTATATATTTGTCCAGTAGATGTCATGTTAATAAAGGATTATGACAGGGGTACTGAGTATCTCCTACATTATATAAAATTCACACACAAAAAGCCATAAAAGTTTGGAAAAATAAGTGTAAAAATATGGGAATTCCAATAGATAATGACTCAACTCCCTGCAATTTGCAGATAAAGTTAATTCTGGCCCAAGAATTGATGGAAAAGAATATCTTACAAGGAAATTGATCCAAGAATACAGCAAATGGGGCCTGCAAGTTAACATGGATAAATCCAAATATATGGCATTGGAGATGAACATCAAGATGAAATGGGGATAATTAAACACACAGGGGAATATAAATACCTGGGAGTAAGATTACACAAGTTGGGAAACAAGAAAAGGAAATAAGATCAAAGATAAACTCAGGAAAGTATGCTATATCTACTTTGAATGGTATATTATGGAATAAACAGGACTCAAAAGAAACTAAAAAATAGAAGTGAGAGAACGTAGGCTTTCACGACCCGAGTCAGTATAACTGTCAGCTAAGAATATATGCAGTATTCCCACAAAACCATTTAATCTTCCAGTCATTACAGGGCTCCATCTGTGGCAACTGACACCAATTTTCCCCCGTCTAACAACATTCAGCACAGCTTTGAAAATGTCTTTACCACACAAGAGAACCAGATCAAGTAACTCTTCTAAAATATTAAATTCTGATCTACACCCCTTAAAAATATAGCTATCTGTGCACTCATCTAGGGCGATAGAAAAAAAGTAAGTGCTCCAGTTTTCTTCTCACTGATCCTGTACATTTCCGTAATCCTATTGGTGACCATCCAACGAGAGAGAGCAACTGCATTCATATCAGTCACTGAATTCGGAGAAACCTCCTCGGCAGCAACCACTAATGAATTCCCAATCAGAAAAATGCAATTTTTTTAGCTATAAGCCAAGATATTCGATAACTTGTACGTAATATCTTTTTTCTGGAGGTTTCACTCAAGGGTGCTATGACTTCAATTTCAATTTGTCAACTTTATATTCTCTCTCCAACCCTAAGAGAAATTATTTCAAATATGCTCCAGATATAGTAATAATATTGCACGCACGCACGCACGCACGCACACACACACACACACACACACACACATATATATAAAATCACATCAAATACATCTAATATGCACTCAACGTTTTAGATAAGTAAGTACAGTTCCGGATATTTCATAAGCTAATAAGAAACTAAATCCCTAAAATAGCGGAATAATATCTTACCTTTCATATTTTTACAAATATTTCACAAAATTCCTTTTTGAAATTGCAAATAAATAACTGTACGATCATCAAAGTCTGCTTTATGCTTCCGGTTATAGCGGTGTTTGATATTGTAATGCTTTATATTTGCAAATTGAAATCTGCATATTAAACAGCAAGCTTTCCTGTTTTTGTAACTAACGAAAAATTCTGTCTGCCACTCTTCATGAAACTGGCGTCCCGAGTTTGAAGCCATAGCTGCCACTAAATGAAGCATGTCTAAGGTAAAGTGAAGGAGAACAAGGGAAAAGAGGAGGGATGGCCAGTGGAGTGGCTCTTTTGAGCCGGTTTTCCCCATGCCTGCCTTACACCTACTAACATTCCTACCCTGATAGGAATCTTGTATAATTATTCATAAAAAAGATTCTGGTTTGGTTTTAACCAAGTTTCAGTGATTAACATCACACCAGACTGTTTGATATTTAAAAGCTTCTAATTTCAAAACAAGATTTTTAACTTATTTAGATTAATGCAAGAGAAATTTCCCATATTATTTAGTTCTGTTTTCTGATGAACTACTCTTTTTGCTTTTTCCATTGATTTTTCTTACAGAGGAATTCCCTTTAAAGACCCTAATAGGAATCTTTTTGGGGTAATTTTTTACTGAAATGTCCTTTTCCTCTCCCTTAGATGAAGTTTTTTCCTTAACTAGATTATCTTCTGGGAAGTTACCTCTAAGATCCATAGTATTTCTGTTATCAAGATTTCTATCCTCTTCCAATGTTGAGATTTTTACAATACTATTTGGTCATCTTCCATTTGGAGCAATTAATGCCTCTTGCAGAGAGTTTTTATTTTCTTAGATTTTGAATCACTATCCTCTAAAGCTATACTTCTCTTTTTTTTTCTGAATATCAGATGATTGAATGAAATATGCTGAGTTTTGATCTCTTGGAACCCCTTGCTTCTCTTTTAGACTAATTAGCTGTTGAGTTGCCTTATTGCATAAGTTATTGGGCGAGCATATTTTTTGCTCCCATCACACATGAACTTCTCTCTTTAATTTTACAGCTTCCCCTCTTGATATTTTTAGGCCCCTAATCTTATCCAGTACTTCCTGTTCAAATTTAAATGTTACAAAGTTCATCATAGTAGAAGCATTTGAAGTTCGCTGATTTACAATTTGAACAATGGTGATCACCAGCACAATTAATACAATTTTTTCATTATTACAATATTTCTCCACATGGCCAAAATACACATTTTTAAATCGTAAAGGTTTCTATTTTGCAAGTTACTCCATATAAGTAAATCCTTTCAGGAAAGATTTGTGCTCTAAACACCAGTACCACAGTTTGATTGGGAACAAATACACAATCCCCCCACATTATTGTATTCTATTTACTGAATCTATGTGCTTTTAAAATTTCAAAGTTACCCTCTCTCTTGTCATTTCTATTATTTCTTTTTCACTTAGTTCTGGATCTTATAATTCCTTTGTAGTAAATTATAAGTAAGAATGAAACATTTCATTTGTTTACTAAGTCAAAATCTGATTCAAAAAACTTATTTGCTTCCATATACGAGGTGTGATCAAAAAGTAATGAGAATTTTTGTTTTTCTTAAAGAATTTTTATTTAATCAACTTCAAAGTAATCCTCCTCAGATATAATACACTTGTACCAATGCTTTTTCCAATCTTGGAAGCATCTCTGGAACTCACTTTTCTTATGGTGTTCACTCCTTCAACGATTCTGTTTTTACCTCATCATTGGTAGCAAAACATCATCCTATCATGGTTCTCTTCAGTCTCAGGAATAGAAAGAAGTCGCAGGGGGCCATGTCTGGCAAATACGGTGGCTGAGGCAGCCAAACAGTCATGAACAAGCATTGAGGTGCATTATCGTGATGCAATTTCCATGAATGGTTTTGCCACAATTCTGGTCATTTTCTTTGGATTGCTTCATGCAAATGGCGCATAACTTCCAGGTAGCATTCCTTCTTGACTATAAGGCAGGAACTCCTGATGCACTATCCCATTGTAATCAAAGAAAACAGTGAGAAGAAGCTTCACTTGTGATCAAACTTGTCAACTTTTTTTTCAGTCTTGGCTCTTCAGGCAGTTTCCTTTGGGACGATTGGGCCTTAGTTTCGACGTCATACCCATACACCCATGTTTCGTCACCTGTTATAACCTTCTTTAGAAGTTCTGGATTGTTTTCGACTTCATCCAGCAATTCCTGAGCGATGTCTACACAATGTCATTTTTGGTCAAAATTCAACAATTTCGGAACATACTTTGCTGCTACACGTTTCATGCCCAAAACATCCGAAAAAATTGCTTGGCATGAGTCAAAGGATACACCAAGATTATCAGCAACCTCTCTGATGGTGATTCGGCCATTTTCCAGAACTATATTCTTTACTTCTTCCACATTGTCGTCAGTAATTGATGTGTTAGTTCGTCCAAGGCGGTCGTCATCTTAAACGTCTTCTCAACTCTCTTTGAAGCGTTTATACCACTCATAAACTCTTCTCTTACTCATAGTAGATTTGCCAAAAGCTACAATCAACATTGCTGCACTTTATTCTGTTTTTCAAGTACAATTTAATGCAAATTCTTTGATCCATCTTTTCTGAAAGTAAAAATTTGCAGAGCACTCAAAAACACGTGCAACTTTTTTGACTGTCAACAATAAACTAAAAACTCAAAACAGCTGAAAATGCAAACATATATCAGGAACATGTGAACCAACGAGATAAAACAAAAGTTTTGAACATCGGATGTATAAAGCTCGCAAAATTAGAAAATTTCCGTTTTTATCACACCTCATATGTATGAAATTTAATTTATAACTTGTTTCTACTCATTATGATTTCTTTTATCTTAAAGTTCTTCTTGTACAGCATTTTATCTAACTTCATAGGATGGATTTTAAAAATGTTACCATTCAAGCCTATGAATGAACCCTAAAGTCATAATTTGCTTTGCTCATTCTTTTTTTTTTTTATATTCTCTTCTGGTTCCATTTCTATATTAGTTTCATTTAAAAAGCTTTCTTTAGGTGCATCATACTTAAATTACATTATTATCAGATTTATTAAGCTTACTTAGTTCACTGTTAAACATCAGTTCTTCTATGAGAAATCATACCTATTCCTTTATCAATCCTAATTCCTATATATTAGGTTATATATTATCCTTTAACCAAAAGACCCTGAAATTTGTTTTAGCCAGTTAAAAAAACTAAAGTGTATATTTATGCCATTGCTTTCAAACTCCCCACAAAATTGCACCAATCCTGGTTTATCGACGAAGTCAGAAGTTCTCTATTGCTTCTCATACTGCAGCCAACATGCCCAACATTTAGTTACATTTACAACCATAGCCAACTTCTGAAAAAATCCCCAGACATGTGCACAGAATTGTGTAGTAGGTAACATGTGAAACAAGTGGAACCAATGACAGCCAGTCCTTTTTGGAGACCATGATTGCTTGTGTGCAAACAAATGTGGTTCAAACGAGAAAATGTTATTGCTCTTACAAATCCTATTGCATACAAGCAATCATACAATGTGCGAGCTTGCGGGCAGTATCTAACTGTTGTAAAGTGTGTGTGTACTCCACTAAATACATTGTATAAGGTAAAATTGGCTGTCCCAGCCACATATTCCTGAGATATTTCTTGTTATTAGTTTAAACTTTCAAATAACTACTTATAATTCTCTCAAATGGGAAGTTGGTATTCAATATTTTCTCCTGGTCATCATGCAAAGAGCATCGAATTTCAAAGCCCTCATATAGCCAGGCACTCTTTAAAACGCTGACTCACTTTACCTACTGTATCGTATAAGAAAATTGTAAATGTAAATTGAACGTTCATCTGGATTAACAAGAAGAAGCTGGAATAAGTTCTTATAAGTATAGTTTGTAGAAGAATGATTAGAGAAAGCCATGTGAATTAGAACATCAGGATTTTTTTTCTTTTTTCCGCAATCATCTGAAAAGAACGGAATTTCAAATCCATCAAATAGCGACCCACATTTAAAATATTTGACTATCCCTTTAGTTTACTGCATTCTTCTATTCCTACAATGATAGTTTCTCTCGATTAACAAGAAATAGCTACCAAGAATAAGGTTATGTAAGAATTGTTTGTAAAAAGAGTGATAGAGAAAGTCGTGTGATCTTTATTTTCCTCTCTGGAACCATGATCATGAACTCCACCAATGTATTAAAATGCAGTTGAGCAAGCTGAGGTACTTACGGAGGTACCTCAAGAAATAGCAAAAGCTTACTAAAGGCGAGCAGGACTTGTTTTTATTTACACCATATCGCGAGCAATAGCTCAGTGATCAAGGTCAGCAAGCTTTTGCTTGCAAGGAGGTTGAGCAGAAAAATTTTATTTATACGAAACCGAGCAATTGCTTGGAATTAGTGAGAAATGAACTAAAGCTTCTTTTATTTATACCACCCAATGAATGAAATGCTTAAGTCAGTGTGAGCATTGGCAGACAGCATGCTGAAGATCCACTATAGCAGTTCAACTGGATGTGCTTACTACCAAACCCTGATTTTTGTGCAATTTGAGGCAGTATTTTTGAACACATAAATGATTTCAGTCAAATTATATATGTAAATTCAATAACAGCCCGCCTTGAAGCAATATGTATATGTAATAATTTTAAAATGTATGTAACAGTCATTGCATATGCTTATATTAGTGTATCCATGTGTAATAATATTACGTAATTTAATAATGTAGGAGTTAAAAGTTGCTAACAATGAGGTAACCATGAGTCAATAATGAGTAAGAAACTTTAACAGTACTACTTGTGATTCTTGGAGTAACAATCATGTAATTTTAGCGACAGTTTATAAAATAGCCAATCAACAACCAGAAAAAGCTTTAGTTAAATGAAGGTATTCTATTGGAGTAGGATTAGCCAATCAGAGACTTGAAATACAGAAATGTACAAGTTTAGACAGTTGAAATCAATTCAATTGCCTGCAAACAGTGTTCCTAACCTACATCCTCGAGAGATTTAATATGTATTCGTGTGAGACGAAAAATAGTTTACATGTTAAAAATTTCAAATAATTCATAAAAGAATCTCACAGCTCTCTATATCAGTGAAGTGTTATTTAAATCGTATCAAGTATTAATAAAAGGAGTGAAGTAAACATTATAATCTGTGTAAGCCTACATTCTTAGTCGTATCACAACCCTGCCAAGAGAAACATGTCTCTTAACAAATACTGACGCAGCTGAGGCAAACATAAATATAATATTTAAAGAAACAGTAAAAAATACATTTGCGGCGAAGGCTACCAGAAACTGTTTACTATACGTGCGGTTGCAACTACTACAAGTTCGGCTTCCCAACAGTTGAAATACGATAAAACTACTCCTAAAATATTCCTTTCTCAATTTGCACTTTGGCACCACATTCATATAGCATTTTTCAAAATTAACAAGTGCTTCAATAATTTGGAATATTTCTTTACATATTAAAAATTATTATGGCAACCAAATTTGTGCTTTCTCAGCTGTAAATTACCAAATTTTAAATTTTCTAAAGTATGTGTTGTTACATGTAAAATGTAACAACACATTGTTGTTTTTAAGTTTTTTTTTAAGCTTTTTAAGCTGAGGCAGTGTTTTTAACACTTAAATGATTTCAATCAAATTATATAATATAAATTCAATAACTGCCCGCCTTAAAGCAATATGTGTATGTAACAATATATAAAAAGTGCATATTACAGTCATTGTATATGTTTATATTATTGTATGCATGTTCAATAATGTTATGTGAATGTATTACGTAATTTAATAATGTAGGAGCTGTGAGAATAATAGGGTTAAATAGCTAACAATGAGGTAACAATGAGGTAACTTTGAGGCAATAATGAGTAAGAATGTTTAATAATGCTACTAGTCATTATTGGAGCAAAAATTATGTAAATTTTGAGACAGTTTATAAAATAGCCAATCAAAAACCAAAAAAAAGCTAAGTTAAATAAAAGTATTCTATTGGATTAGGAATAGCCAATCAGAGACTTGAAATACAGAAATTTACAAATGTGGCGGTAGAAATCAAGTCAGTTGCTTGTAGACAGCGCTCATAACTGGACGTGTTGGTTGTAGACAGTGTTTCTAACCGGACGCGAGACACGTCCTCGAGAAATTTAATACGTATTCGTGTGAGACAAAAATAGTTTTATGTGTTAAAAAATGCAAGTAATTAATAAAAAAATCTCACAGCTCTCTTTCTCTATAGCAGTGAAGTGTTATTCAAATAGTGTCAAGCATTAATAAAAGGAGTGAAGTAAAATTATAATCTGTGTAAGCCTACATTCTTCAGTCGCACCACAACCCTGTAAAGAGAAACATGTCTCTAACAATAATACTGATGCAGCCAAGGCAAACATAAATATAATATTCAAAGAAACAGTCAAATTACAAAGTTAATATTTTTATAATTTGGGGCAAAGGCCACTGGAAAGTAAATTTGGGGCGAACGCTACCGGAAAGCGGGTACTATACGTGCGGTTGCAACGAACTTCAAGTTTGACTCCCCAAAAGTCGAAATATAATACATCTTCTTCAAATTGGCTCCTAAAACGTGAAGCAACAACAATACAACAAACTAACTTCTTTAAATTGACGCCCAATTGATTTTTTGAGAATGTTAATATCAAATATTTAAGGTTGTGTTTACAAAATTTATATAGAATGAATATTTTTGAAGTCATACAATTTTTTTTTGTTACTATTACTTATTCAAGCCAGTTATCGTGGTACACAGCATAGTTTTGAAATAATGTTTCAATTTTTATAAATGCCTCAAATGCAAATAACAACGTAATAACAAAAAAAAAACTTCTTCAAAGCAAGCACTAGTTTGGTATTCTTCTACCCCTAATGCTTTAAATGCTGCTAAGCTAGTGGCTATATTAAAGACAGTGGCGACAAGAAGCCTTAAGTCCTGCCCATTCACCATGTTCTTGCTAACTCAGGCAAAGGCGCTGTAGAAACGGAGGCTTAGTTTTTTAATTCAGTGTGTTCAAATATAAATTAGAATTAAAATCTACATTTACAGACTTCTTCATAACTTCAAAGCCTTCTAGAACTACAACACACTACGAATTGTGTTTATCACCAACGAAGCATTTTATCGCTCTTTTTTATGTCAAGCTATCAACAATTTAAACAATGTGAATGGGCATGAGAAAAGAGAATTAAGCAATGATGATATCATGATGTACAAATGACATACACATGCTCTCATTTTAGACACAAAACACAGCATCCGTTTACCTAGAGATTAAAAACAAACTAAAGCCATGCACCAAATGTAATACACACAAGCATAAATACTTGTGCTTTATACTGTTTATAAAAACCCATAAATGAATTGGCATATAAATGTTCTTTTGTTAGCTGTTTTTCTTGTTCTCCTCTTTTGGCAAAACTTCTCGCTTGTGAAGTTATTGAAATTTATTTACAAATCTATACAAATTATAAAACAGGCCGATTTTTCCCATAATTTTCAATTTTGATTGAATAATTTGTATTAACAGATATAATGGGCTAACCTGATGGCAAAAAAAGCATTTTTAAAATGTGTTCACATGTATGTTATGTTTTCACGCAAGCATGGTGGAACCAATTGTTACAAAACTAGGAAATTAACATAGCTTAGGTCCCACTTATACAATAGGCTATATGGCATATCAATTGCTTTTCCCCAAAGGGGACGAGGGATTCCAGTACGGCTCAAAGTAAAGAAATCTAAATATATAGCTTATTACTGATTTTTTTGAGAATGTTGCATATCAAATATTTAAGGTTGTGTTTACAAAATTTATATAGAATGAATATTTTGGAAGTCATACAATTTTTTTTTGTTACTATTACCTATTCATGCCAGTTATCGTGGTACACAGCATAGTTTTGAAATAATGTTTCAATTTTTATAAATGCCTCAAAATTGCCGTTTTTGTTGCCTGGTTTTGCAGCACTCTGCACAGAGAGGAGGAGGATGATGTAGGGAGGGAGTAAGAAGGGGGGGAGGGAGCTAGAGAGAAAGAAATATGCAGAGGAAAAGAATGAGGCAGCAGGGATATCAGAGGGGGAGGAAGAAAGTGAGGTAGAAATAGAAAAAAACGGAAGCCACGCTAAGGATTTTTACACCACAAAAGTCCAAAGCCCTTTGCCGGATTTGAACCCTACAATCCTTGTATGGAGCTACAAGCTAGTATTGTAATCACTGCTGACAGAAGACTCAACATTTGGGTAATTATCGTAAAAAAAGCTACCGCTCCGCTGAAATACTTAAAGCACTTTCTATTTGATACTGCTGTTAGGAAAAGTAGATCTCAACACAGAGATTTACTGGCATAGCACTAAATTAAAAATTAAATTGAGTTTTATTTATGGATGCTCTTTAAATGCTGTGGTCCTTAGCATCCCATTCTTTATTGGGTGTGAAAGGCCAGTAATTTGAGGCCTCTTTGTCAAGCTTGAGCTGCTTTTAAGTACCGTAATTCTACGACACTGGACCACCTGCTTTACTTCCCTTCCAAAGAAAGCCATGCTAAGGATTTTTATGCCCGAAAAATTCATCGCCCATCCACGGGTTTGAACCCGTGACCTCGAGAACTAGAGGCTAGCATGGTAAGCACTACACCACGGAGAACGACACATAACGTTTAGTAGTTGTCTTGCACTATTTAGAACTAATTTTGGCATATCTGCTCTTTTTGTACCTCTGTTGAAAATACTTATAAAAGCGAAAGGAAAGCGAATAAATTACCTTAGGAATGAGTTTAGAAGTGTATGTGATCTCTTCAATATCTGGTGCCCACCTGTCCGCCCGTTTTAGGTGTTTTACTTTTATAGGCAAATCGCGTTATGAACAAAACAAAAGTAGCCATGTTTTCGCTAAAGCACATGCAAAGTGGAAACTGCCAACCTAAATAAAAATGTGAAATCCTCTAAAAATGCTGTTGTTACTACTACTACTACTTCTTCTTCTTCTTCTTCTTCTTCTTCTTCTTCTTCTTCTTCTTCTTCTTCTTCTTCTTCTTCTTCATTTGTTTCCGCTGATAAAAACCCAATGCATTCATAGTAAGAAAGACTATCCACCAAAATTGTAATTTTCGTATTCTTTTTGTGAAAGTTTGTTATATTAATATGTTATTTCTATTAAATAAAGAAGTTCCTTTACTGTAACAGTGGTAGATAACGCAAGCTTACATAAAAAAAAAGGCTAACCTTCCGTGAATTCAGAAATATAAGGTTATATAAAAAAAAAACTAAACCTAACCTCCCGTGAACCAGAAACCTAAGCTTAGTAACGCACGCTCACTTCACTCGCAGGCTTTGATATAGCCACTGGTAACAAATTAAAACAAGGTTATATATATAAAAGTAAATCAGAAATTAAGCTTATAAAAAAAAAATAACCTAAACCTAACCTCCCGTGAACCAGAAACCTAAGCTTAGTAACGCACGCTCACTTCGCTCGCGGGCTTTGATATAGCCACTGGTAACAAATTAAAACAAGGTTATATATATAAAAGTAAATCAGAAATTAAGCTTATAAAAAAAAATAACCTAAACCTAACCTCCCGTGATCCAGAAACCTAAGCTTAGTAACGCACGCTCACTTCGCTCGCGGGCTTTGATGTAACCACTGGTAATTAATTAAAACAAGGTTATATATATATAAAAGTAAATCAGAAATTAAGCTTATACAAAAAACAAAAAACAAAAAATCAACCTAAACCTAACCTTCCGTGAATTCATAAACCTAAGGTTATATAAGATCCCTCGGCTACGCCCTGTGGTCGTTTCCGCAGTTGCAGTGTTTTGGCGGCATTAATTATTCATATGTTAGCAGCATAAGCGTATGACATACAGTGACATCTGTTGAGCCAGTGTATCACATAGAGTGACATCTGTTGGACATATAACACATCATTTTCATAGGGCAAAAGTGACACAAACGAGGGAAACAGTATGACAATTTACCCTTTCATAGTTGTGGAGGATACAGAAAGAGCAGAATGTCGCTAATTTTTAATTTATCTTTCTTTTGAGTTTATGATAGCTAGATATACTGGGTATACCGATATACTGCAATATTACACATCAAGGGTAAATTGTCAAATCAAATTTATACTCTTCTCAAGGAATGATTGGAAAACATTATATATTTCCATTTAAACGCTTGCTTGTTCAAAAAATCAGGACAAAAATCAGGTCCTTTGGGAAATGTCACATTAAAATGCCCTTCTTGGTCGAGTTGCTGCAATCCAGTGCAGCAAAACTAGGCATGGGTAGGCATGTTTAAATGCTGAATAAACACTTGAAGTTATATTAAGAAAATGTTCTTAAAATATATATTAGACCACAAAATGTCAAGCTGTACTAGGAAAAATGGAAACGGAAAAATGGAAACGGAAAAACTATGCCACTCACGTAAAATATGCTGACAAAGCCCAAAATTATAGGAAGGAGGATCCTCCAAGTACTGACCAGAAAATATTACCTGTCTATTAGAATCGTCGAAAAACACATTTGTGACTTTGCTGACAGACTCGAACCTTACTGGAGAAGCTGAAAGTTCCAAATAATAATCATCAGAATGCTGGTTATCCTCGGTCATTTCAAAGTCCAATTAAGTTTTGATGTTTACTGATTTTTTTAACACTAATTCACTTTATTGTGGAGTTATTTTATATCACTTCTTCCAACCCGGAGTAGACATGGGTCGATTCATGAACGAATCGTTCACGCGATTCATGAACGAATCGTTCATATGAACGATTACAAGGAAAGAATCGCATGTATCGTGTTAGTCTTAGAATGAATCGTCGTTCAAAATGAATCATAAGAATCGTGCATGAATTGTGATTCAAAATGAATCGTAAGAATCGTGCATGAATCGTCGTTCAAAAAGGATCGCAAGAATCATGCATGAATCGTCGTTCAAAAAGAACCGTAATTAGGACATTCTCGATTCATTCTCGCTTGCAAATCAAATCAAATCGACAGCTGGCAGGTTGAGAGCAGCCCGAAGAAGTGTTATATAGTGTACCTACCCTTGCTAGGGTTTAACCACTGGTTGGTAGGAAAGGGTTTTGCAGGATGGCGTTTGAGACTGAGGTTGCAATTTGTTTACTAATTTTTTTTTTTTGAAAGGGGAGATAGTTGAAGAGTTGGAAGGGAAGAAAGATTTGGCTTTCGCCAGGTTAAGGAAGTCCAGGTGGTAGGTAGGAATAAGTGAAGGGAAAGAAGGTGGAGTCCCGCATAAGCACCTCCGTCATTCTCGTAATGTGGTTGCTGCCGGCGGTGCCGGTCAGGCGCATTGATTGGGTTCTCAGGTGGACAGCCATGGCACTAGTCCCTGACTGTCATCTGGGGGGTCTGTGGTGAACATTTATTTGCATTGTGAAGTGTGTTTTCATCGGTTGTAGCGTCTTTGTGAGTGTGGTTGCCGAAGTAGATGTGATTCTATGTAAGTGCCTATAAATGTGTTGCTTTCATCTAGTTTGTTGTAGTTCTCCTCCAGTAGCTGGAGCTTCTGAAGAACAGTGGCTTCGGAATGCTGGTGCTGCTCTCGAAGTCCAGCGATAGCGGCCTCTAGGGCTCCCAGTCGCGTGGGCCGGTCGTTGCAGCTGCTGTCTGTGGCGTCATCTGATTCCAGGAGGTGAGTTTCGATGCGTGCCAGCTTGCGCTGACACGAGTTGACTACTGGGTTCTGCTTGTCCTGGACGTTCTGTCGAAGTCGCAGGAACTGTAAGGCAATCGTTGAGAGGTGTCGGATGGTTGTGCGATGTTTGGCCTCCATTGCTGCCAGGCGTGCACTGGAAGACCGCTGCAACGCCTCGAGGCGGAGGCCGATGTCCCGCAGGCTGAGTTGTATGCTTTCCACAGCGGTCTGCAGGCTTGATGCTGTGGAAGCGCAGGAAGGCACGTGTTGATGAGGTGAAGCTGAAGTTGTTGTCTGTTTGTTGTGTGTTGGTGCTGGAAGGTTTTGTGGTTGAGCTGGCTGCGTTGTTTGTTGATGAGAAGCTGGTGTCCTTGGATAGAGCGAGCACTGTGCCTGGCCTGTAAAGTGGCCGTGGCCACTACAGGTGGCGCAGTACCTGCGGCGTCGGCGGAGATCGTGGCTTGTGCAGTGTGCAGTTAATGTTGCAGCACCGCAGTAGTGGCACCTGGGAGGTGCGGCGCAGGAAGAGGCGTCGTGTCCATAGGAGCAGCATCGTCGGCAAGGCTGATGACCTTCCGTTCGACTAGCCTCAGCTCGAAGGACCTGCCCTAGTAAGGGCAGGCCGGAACTCAAGGCTGCCTCGCGGTCGGCCAGGTCAGCGAAAATCAGACGAACCAGCGTTGATGGTCCCCGGGATGTGGTGATCCTTGTGGCCTTCAGGGTTGAAGGCCACCGGTGTTGTGCGGCGGTGAGAACGTATCGTGATGGATACTCCTGATATCACGGCGCTGCATCGTGGATACAGCGTCGCTGGTGATGTAGGTGGTGCTGTTGGCTGCTGCGTAGGTTGTTGATTTGCGATGGCTGGTGTTGTCGCTTCTGCGGTGGGAGGTGAGGTGTGATGTTGACTGGACCTTAGCTTTGGCTGCCAAGCCGAGCACGGACGAATGCGAAAACAGAACAGCACCACAATAAAAAAATTATGTATATATATATATATTGCCGGGTTCTGTCGATTCGTAGTAGAGAGTGAATTGCACAGGTTGAAAGTTTCGTTAGAATTTATAATGTGAATTGGTAGATCAACACGATTATTTGAGATGCTGGTATCATAACCTAGGAGTATCGAGTTCAGCCGAGAAAGATTAATTCTTAAAAACAAATTGCGTAAATAGCTGTAAAGCGCAGTAAAATGAACGTAAGCATTGCCAATGGATGAGCGGAGGCTGCCGCACGTCGTATAAACAATAGAAGTAATTTTCAGTGCTTTACTGAGAGATCTGATACACAGTATTGCATGATTACAGTGTAGTAGGTATTATAATATACAACACCAAAATATATGCAAAATGGAGGAAAAACAGGGAATTTTTTAATTCTTGGTTTGAATAACATTTTAAAATGATATAATTTAAAAGCATTAATTTGTATACTATAATCTACATTAAAAGTATAAGAACATGCATCGATATTACTAAACCAATTCTAATACATTAAAAGTACCTCCAATATGCTGATGTAAAATTTATGTAAAAAAATTATTATTCTCTGCATACTGGGCTTACACCTTTTCACGTATTTATAACAAATTATACCTAGAGCTTATTTGCGCGCGAAAATTCGGTAGTAGTAACGAATACTACTACTACTACTACTACTACTACTACTACTACTACTACTACTACTACTACTACTACTACTACTACTACTACTACTACTACTACTAATAATAATAATAATAATAATAATAATAATAATAATATAAAAAATAGGACAAAAATAAAATTCAAATAGCGGAAATGAGATTTTTACGAAGAACTTGAGAATGCACTCGATTAGAACTAGTAAGAAAGGAAACGATAAAATTAGAGAACTGAATATTTATAAATTATATGATAAAATTGAAGAAAATGAACTTAACTGGAAAGCGATATGAACTACATGACTGAAGAAAGAATACCACTATTAATTAATAAATACAAACCGTCAGGAAAAAGAGACATCGCATACCCCAGGTAAAGTAAAGAATCGAATACAGGTGGAATGCCTAATCATCGAAATGAATATAAATTATAATAAAATAATAATAATAATAATAATATATTCATAATTACTTTGCATAATACCTTATGTAATTGTAACTTAAGTGGAATCACACAGGTTGATTTTTATTGACAAAGTTAGGAAATTCCAAGTGTATTAGCCAAAATAACGCGGAAAGCGCTTTTACATACATTGTCTTTTATATGCCAAAGAAAAAAAATCATAGAACCAATCGTAACACACAAAAAAAAGAGGCCTGATTGCGTATTTTGGCTGCAAACTACAAAGTACAAACGGGGGTGAGTGAGAATAGGCGGCAGGCAAGGCGACGATTCATGAACGAATCGTGCACTAGGGCATGCCAGCAGACAAGATTCATGATTAAATCCTGCAGTAGGTTAGACCAGCAGGCAAGGGGAAGGATTCATGAACGAATCGTGCACCAAGGGTACGATTCATCCAAGGTAACTTGAGTATAGGGAAGGTAGGCCACTCCGGCCATTTCGCTCTCATTGGCTGCGCGCCTGTGACGTCATATGGAAGGTAAAGCACGCGCGTTCTTTGGATATTAATTGAAAGAGAACGGTTTACACCCGTTTAACACGTACAATTTAAGGCACGGATTGTTATACCCATTGTGTAAATGGTTAAGCAGTAATTAAGGAAGTGTAACATAATGCAATGGCATATGTTATGAAAGATACTTTAACTGAAAATGCATAGGAAACTTTTCTCAACTCATTCTACTAATTACAGACCAATTTTATCAACACCACCATCCGAACTATTACTAAAATAAAGTAACAAATTATTATTTGTTTAATCTTAAAAGTAGATTTAAATTTAGAAGTGGCTGGCCATGCTGCTGTTGTAGAAGAAATAGATGTCACCCACTGCTGACATTTCCTTGTATTTCTTTTTTCCACGGTTGCAGCTTTTAATTTTATATTCAAATGCTGTATCCTAATAAATGTGCAGGTCCTGACGTATATATAAACAATTCTTTTGTCGAAATAAGGGAATTTATAGCAAATTATGTCGCTAAGTGTTTTCATCACTCTTAACACATTTGAAATATGAAAGCCATGGTATCATATCATCGGGAGACAGACACGGCACTGCACACCACGTAAACTTTTCCGTAGAGGTAAGCCAAGTAATTCATGTTTTAAGTCCCATTCATAGTCCTCAGGCCGAAAATATACTGAGCAGACTCGAGCATTATCAGTGTTGAATTTATCATTCCGTTTACAGCGAGACACCCACATGCGCCTTACTTTATTATTTTAGGAAATCTATGATACATAATTCCAGCGGTTTTTGTTCCTATATTAGAACATTACGCAACAGCACAGTTAACCTTTTTTTTAACATTCATTTTGAACACGAATGCACACCACACTTCTATTTCCAAATCCATCCACAACTAGAACTAACTTCTAAGTAATCGGAAAGAGCATTCTTATTTAGTGAGCAACAATGCTTACCAAACAACGTTTGTAGCTGTGGGGTACAAAATTGTTGCTCATGATTGGTCAGTACAACGCATTACAGAAAAATATTATTTAAAGAGTTGTTCTGCGATTCCTCGAAATGATTATATAGGCGTTATTTAAGAATGGTTTTTCCCCAGAAAAAAGGGAAAATGCTGTTTTAGAAATTAGTGCGTGAACACGTTCAATCAAATGCACCTAACAGGGTAATTTGGCACGTTATGATACCTGTTCAGGCTGTTTCAAATGCACAAGGACTCGGAAACAACATCTCCAAAACATTCAAGAAGTTCAACAGAAAGATAACAGAAGGCGAAATCTAATGACTTTCGCTTTGTCTTAGGGTAATATACCGCCTTAAATACCAAATCATGTGGAAATTCAGGTATAACGTGGACAAAAGGCTGATGACACTTTTGCATGCCTATGCAAGTGCTCTTTTAAAATCCGAAATAAGAAAAACCTTTTCTTTGCCATTTTAAGGGAAAAAACACTCGGTCCATGCTGAGGAATATCACTGCAATGATATAACATTGTGATGGTATTCAACTAGAAAGTGTAATCTGCGATAAAATTACATTATTTTACAACCTCAAATAAGGAGTTTCTATAGCTTACTTTTATCTCTGTGGTCATCTCTGAAAACGCGTAACATATATAACTAAAATTATTTATAGCTGTGTAAAGTGTAAAAATATGCAAATACATATTGTAATTATAAAACTCGGATTTTCTACATTCACATGATTTTCTTTGCTCACTCTTCTACAAAATATTCATAAAGAAGTTTATTCTTCTATCTAACTTGTTAAAGAGAGATGAACTGTAATTACACGTTTAGTTGTATGCGTAAGGATTTAGAAAGCTAAACCTATAGTAAAATTATAAAGCGTGTCGCTATGTGATGGCTTTGAAATTCCATGCTCTTTGCATGACCACGAGGGAAAAAAGCCGAATAGCGACTTACCACTTAAAAAAGTTTAAGTATTTGAACATTCAGACAAATAACACAGAATATCTTGTATATGGTTAACGCCATAACATTATTTATTTGACACAAAGTGTGTGCTTTAATGAGATCTATTTCTTTTTAAAGTAATTTTTTAATCTTTTAACCTTTACCAAATTATACAAGCCATTCAAATGAAGTTTTCACAGTTTAATTACAGGAAATTCGAAATATACATTTTATTTGTCATGCAAATGTTTTAAACATATGCACTTTAATCAAAATGGTATTAGTCATTTTTGAGAACATAAAAGTAATGGATAATTTCCCATGTAAAGGGTAGTTCGTGATACGGAATCTTCTTAAAAAATCATGTCGCATCCTTGGAAGATGCTGGAGTTAAATTCCAAGTTTGGTATTTAACCGACTTTTCGTTTTGAGTTTATGCTGTTCACACGCATGCACAACCTTTTTCTAAAAATGTGGTTTTTAGATTCAAGAGTCTCAAAACATGTGTTTCCAGTGAAATCTCGGTATCGAAATTTTGGGTGGAATACAATACTTCCTCTACTTACTCTAAGTAAATAGGAGGGAAAGTAAAATTGCAGAAATAATGCATAGGAAGGTTCTATTTTATTTTAATATAATATAGTTTTTCTTCCCCCTTGTCTCTCTCTCCCTCCCTCTATTCGTTTATTACGTGTTTAAAAGGCAATAATACTTGCTATCTTTTGCAAGAAATGCATTGCAATTATAACTTAAATGTTGAAAAATTTAAAGCAAAAAAAAATGTGTTGTTTAACAAGACAAGCTGTTACATAGAGTATATGGATAGTTTTGTTTCTTCCTCTGTATTATTTTTTTTATTTTATGTGTTACGGAATGGGAGTTTTGTTTCAAATAAATTTGCTTGAGGTGACCATATCATGTCAGAACATGTCAGGATTTGAATTATATCGTAAACCCTGAGCTTCCACATGGGAATAGCAATGCCAGCTACCTTCCACGTGACGTCACTAGCAGACAACTCGACAAGCAGTGAAGAGTAGAAGAGTGTGCAAAGAAAGTCATGTGAATGTAGAAAATCCGAGTTTTATAATTACAGTATATAATGTGCATATTTTCACACTTTAAACAGCTATAAATAATTTTTGTTACACATGTTACGCGTTTTCAGAGATGACCACAGAGATAAAAGTAAGCTATAGAAACTCCTTATTTGAGGTTATAAAATAATGTAATTTTATCGCAGATTACACTTTCTAGTTGAATACCATCACAATGTTATATCATTGCAGTGATATTCCTCAGCATGGACCGAGTGCTTTTTTCCCTTAAAATGGCAAAGAAAAGCTTTTTCTTATTTCGGATTTTAAAAGAGCACTTGCATAGGCATGCAAAAGTGTCATCAGCCTTTTGTCCACGTTATACCTGAATTTCCACATGATTTGGTATTCAAGGCGGTATATTACCCTAAGTCAAAGCGAAAGTTATTAGATTTCGCCTTCTGTTATTTTTCTGTTGAACTTCTTGAAAGTTTTGGAGACGTTGTGTCCGAGTCCTTGTGCATTTGAAACAGCGTGAACAGGTATCATAAAGCGTGCCAAATTACCCTATTAGGTGCATTTGATTGCACGTGTTCACGCACTAATTTCTAAAACAGCATATTTCCTATTTTCTGGGGATAAACCATTCTTAAATAACCCCTATATAATTATTTCGTGGAATCGCAGAACAACTCTTTAAATAATATTTTTCTGTAATGCGTTGTACTGACCAATCATGAGCAACAATTTTGTACCCCACAGCTGCAAACGTTGTTTGGTAAGCATTGTTGCTCACTAAATAAGAATGCTCTTTCCGATTACTTAGAAGTTAGTTCTAGTTGTGGATGGATTTGGAAATAGAAGTGTGGTGTGCATTCGTGATCAAAATGAATGTTAAAAAAAGGTTAACTGGGCTGTTGCGTAATGTTCTAATATAGAAGCAAAACCGCTGGAATTATGTATCATAGATTTCCTAAAATAATAAAGTAAGGCGCATGTGGGTGTCTCGCTGTAAACGGAATGATAAATTAACACTGATAATGCTCGAGTCTGCTCAGTATATTTTCGGCCTGAGGACTATGAATGGGACTTAAAAAATGAATTACTTGGCTTACCTCCACGGAAAAATTTACATGGTGTGCAGTGCCGTGTCTGTCTCCCGATGATATGATACCATGGCTTTCATATTTCAAATGTGTTAAGAGTGATGAAAACACTTAGCGACATAATTTGCTATAAATTCCCTGATTTCAACAAAATAATTGATTATATATACGTCAGGACCTGCACATTTATTAGGATACGGCATTTGAATACAAAATTAAAAGCTGCAACCGTGGAAAAAAGAATTACAAGGAAATGTCAGCAGTGGGTGACATCTATTTCTTCTACAACAGTAGCATGGCCAGCCACTTTTAAATTTAAATCTACTTTTAAGATTAAATAAATAATAATTTGTTACTTTTTATTTTAGTAATAGTTTGGATGGTGTTGTTGATAAAATTTGTCTGTAATTAGTAGAATGAGTTGAGAAAAGTTTCCTATGCATTTTCAGTTAAAGTATCTTTCATAACATATGTTATTGCATTAATTATGTTACACTTCCTTAATTACTGCTTAACCATTTACACAATGGGTATAAGAATCCGTGCCTTAAATTGTACGTGTTAAAACGGGTTTAAACCGTTCTCTTTCAATTAATATCCAAAGAACGCGCGTGCTTTACCTTCCAGATGTCGTCACAGGCGCGCAGCCAATGAGAGCGAAATGGCCGGAGTGGCCTACCTTCCCTATACTCAAGTTACCTTGATGAAACGTTATTAACGATAAGAGTTCATCTCTTAAAACGGGATTGCCCCTGTTATATGTAACGGACAAAGGGCCACGTAAGAATTAACCTCCAGCGCTCTTCAAATGCTATACCATGTAAACAAATAGGCTTATTTGTTTACATTTTTTGTGTTTGTGTGTTTATTATATATCGCTTCTACTTGTATCCAGAAAAGCTGTCCTAATTTCATTTGTATTTGTGACATTTTTAATTATAGAAGATTTTGGAAACTTCATATAAAGCAGCTAAAGTTAGAAATGAAATTTAACACCCAAAACAACACCTCTGACATTTAAGAAAAACATATAATGAAGTTCTGAGTCTCATGTTGTTTCATCTGATATCCCCATTAATTCCATATAGAGAAGAATATATATGTATGTATGTATGTGTGTGTGTGTATAATACAGATTCAGAGGATCTGCATTCTTGTAAACAATTTTTGTTAACTGAAATACTTCGTACCTCATATTCTGTAAAACTGGCCTAATTAAGAGCTTATTGAATTTTTTTCTCTCAAGAGTCCTACACTTTTATATTTACATCATTAATTTCCTAAATAAGAAAGGGTGGTTGGGGATCGGTAGCTTCTAGAGTAAGTGTTTAGGGTGCGATATATGTACAAGACTGTCATAAGGTGTTAAGAACCTAAATGTCAATAACACAAAGGAATGTAACAAAGCACATTTTTTTAGACTCTTAACTCTGTTGTCTTCTTCTTGTGTACTGTTGTATTAAATAGTAATGTAAAATAGTACCCGCATCTTCTTTCATAAAGTAATAGACTGAACAATTTTGACACTTTAACTTTGTCCCCCCCCCAAAAAAAAAAAGCAGCACCATTTCTTTTCTACTGTGCTCTTCAAAGATGTGTACGTATCTGTGAAAAAAAAGTACGTCAGATCTTTTATAATGCTTCCTCTGTTGTCAGCTGCAGAATAATGTACCTTAGTCTTGTTGGTTAGTATAAATTTTGAATTTAATCAAACTACAGGAAAAGATCCTGTACCAAGCTCAGCCTGCATTCATTGCTTATACCTCTGTCAGCTAATG
The DNA here is from genome assembly GCA_030765065.1 of Deroplatys truncata. Lineage (NCBI taxonomy): Eukaryota > Metazoa > Arthropoda > Insecta > Mantodea > Mantidae > Deroplatys > Deroplatys truncata. The sequence goes on from CM060980.1 coordinate 1,078,434, forward strand.
GAGATGTTGGTTAGTGTGACGTCATGTGCTCTCTATCTGTATACATGCTAAAGGTTATGGCTGATACCTATTTCAATTTTGAATGTGATGTAATGATAATAGTTTGATTTTGGATGTGTATTAGTGTTGTGCTCAAACACTATTTCCTGCTGTTATACCAAATAAATAAATTAGGACATAATGCTCTTTTCATTGCAAAATAACTTAAAGCCTTTCATAAACAGAAAATTCTCCATATGTACTGTGTATCTTCGGGAATTTTTTGTCAATCTGGGTAACTCAGTTAAGCGCTGGCCTTGGAAGCACAAATAGTTACATAAAACTTGTGTAATACCACATTATTGCTGAATGATTTCTACATATCGAAATGTCAGCTACCATATTTATGACAAAACACCCAACTTAAATTATATAAATGTATAATGTGTATTGCATGGCAAAATATCTGCTGAAATAGTTATTCTTTTTTAAGTATCTGTTAATGCTTTATTTACATACACCTCATTTGTGAAGTCATAGTGGGAGCTGCCTTGTAAAACAACTTCTTGGTTTCATTACTTGATAGTATTGAGTAATACTATCTCTGTTTTAAATGTTGTCTCATATTCACACTTCTAATTGTGCAGCACTATGGCCTCTCACAAAAACAGTCTGGATTCAATCCTAGGGATCAGAGGTAGGATTTTGTGGTAGATAAAATGGCACTTAGAATGAGTGTTCTCTGGTTTTCCCAACTATAATTCCATCAATTGCACCATCTTCATCATTGTCATCCCCCCTCCCACCAGTCTCCAATCTCTGTAAACCTGTGAAGTTAAAAGGGACATTAAAATTAAAAATATTATGGAGGACAGAGAGCAATACTAATGAACAAGTGTCTCATGTAGCCACCCAAATTTATAAACCAGCATGTGGACAATTAACCTGCAGAAACAACAATATAACTATACTTAAGTGATAATAAAATTAGGTAAGGAAGTAAGTAGGTAATAATGAATTATTGCATTTCAAGCAAATTTAAATTTTGTAATTGCTTAAAAAACAATAGTGTGAAAGTCATACAAATGCTGTTACATTCTTTCTGTAGTCAGCATATGAAAAAACAATTAATACTGGCACACTAAACTACATGTTAAAGTGATTGACCATTATGAAGGGTGGGTGTGATATGGTTAAACACAAAGAGACATTGTTATTATTTAGAGACATTGCATTCACATTCATATTTAATAATACTGTATAATATATTTGTGTGGTATTTTAAGGAACATGAGCCTACATTAATATACATTTGAATGGCCTACCCAATTAAAATGTCCATTAAATTCTAACCTCTTGAATGTCTGTTATTACAATCCATTGGAATGATCTTATAGGTAATTGTAATTGCACTTAGTCACTTATGCATGCACAAAGCCAGTTCTAGTTAATAAAACTTGCAGTTATTGAATAGAAAATACACTTTGATTCCTTTTCTTGGGAAAGGTTCTATATATATATAACATTTGATATAACACAGTGGAGGTCCTACAGCACATGGGAACCTTAAATTTATTGACAGGCCACATGGGAAAAAAACAAATTGAGCCCATACAGTGATGTTTGTTTGTTCATTTGGCTCCACTGTGAGCAATGCTCAGGGAAATTGAACGCAACATACAATTATTAAGTATGCAGAGTAAGTAGTAATATACCCAATGCCAAGAACAGCCTTTGGGGGGGAGGGATGATCCCCTTCCCATCATGCATTATCTAAGAGAGAAAAATTTGTAAACCATCACCATTTCAACAGTAAACTTCTCGACACGCATTACAGTAGGACAATAACAAATAAGTGTAAATCACCATCACATGCAATCTGCACTGTGCGTTGAATATTTACATATTAAAAAGTTCCTCCATAGTACATGGGGCGTGAGTATATAAGAAAAATGCTTAACTCTTCTTGAAGATTTTATGTTAATTAGGATTGCCTAATGCTTTTAGGTAACATGAAAGGTTATAAATTGTTATTGCAGAATAGTTACATCCTTTTTGGAACAGTTTTAAGCTATTTGCTGGTCTATGCAAATGGCCTGCATGCCACATATTGTGGTGATGCACAACAAGGTTTGTTGGGAAGCTACCATATTTATCTGTAAGGTAGCTCAAGAGAGAATATATGTATTCACCAGTGAGAGAGAATTTTTTGGATTTTGAATTATGCTGTTCACACGCCTTAAACCACACGGACATTTTTTTAAAATACCTTTTCGGATTCAGGGATTCTCAAAACATGTATTTCCGGTGAAATCACGGTATCGAATGTTTAGGTGGAAGCAATATTTTCTCTACCTAATATATATGTGGTAGAGTAAGTGAAAATTGCTGTTACTGAGGAACAAATTCCAGGAAAAATCGCCATTAGGTAACATCCAACTCTTCTAAAACAGCATGAATGATCACTTCTAAATATAAGTCAAATTTGTGTTATAAAACAGGATATATCAGTTTATCTTAGCAGTACCCAAATATTAGTTGTGACAGCTAAGCTGCTTGCATCAGTATAAAAGTTTAAGATAACCCATGAATTTTCACGGCAAATGGCTTTTTCAATACATGCTATTGTTCATGTTATAGTTGAGTAGTTTATAAGCATCGATTTGTACTATGTATGTACAAATTCCTGCTTTGAAACGCATGGCTTTATGTATTCTATTTCAATTGCCAGTCGAAGAGCGCGCGCCAACGTTCCACGTTACGTATTTGACCACAGCCAAAGCCAATGGGAGCAAAATGTGCCGGAATGGACTACCTTCCCTTGCACTGGAATGCTTGTTCGAAAGATCGTTCATTTTCGGCATTCGGGCAACTTCGGGTGTTCTGTCTCCAAGCGCTTCTGGCAAACACAACCAGGATGACCAATATGAGGGCTTCGATTGTCACCAGTTTCAACATAAAAATCTCCAGAAAGTCGCTAGATTTCTGGCATTCAATAAACTATTTTACCATGCATATACAATAAACATACGAACAGTATTATGGCTGAAGGATATTATAAAAGTACATATATATATTTATATATGTGTGTGTAGACATTATTCCGTATCCGGGTAGAGGGTATTAAATTTCATGGAACGGAATTGGTAGGTTTTTCTATATGTACACTGTATTGTGTACTGCACTGACTTCTTAAAGTACGCAGGAGTTGTTATTTATTCATAATATTGGACCCTTTTTGGCGACCGCTTAGCGATGCCCGACATCTTCTAAGGTATTAGTGGCAACGTAATAGTGATGGATCGATGGAGTCGGAGTCATTTCAAAGGAACTCTTCCTCCTTTGGAAGTGTGAAGTAACCATTCCACTATTCGGAACTGACACTTCCTTACTTCCAGTCACTTCCAACTCCGTCGAAGTTACTTTCACAACAGTTTTACTTCCACTTCCAATTGCATCATTCTATCAATTCCATTGCCATTACAATACCTAACCAGTATTGCGTTATGCGTATTATTTAGAAGTCCCCATAGCATTGGATATCATTTCCTTTATGGTAAATGAGATGGCATTAATGCAGCCTGCTTCACGTTATAATTTGAGAAAAAATGTTTTAAGGGTGGCGTGCACCAACCTGGAGTAAGCTCTACTTTCGTAGTAAACTACTATTGAAGTCAAGACTCGGCGACTTCCATGCGAGAGTAAACTACTTCCGAAGAATTTTACTCTTTTCAGATACTCCCAGATTAAATTACCGTAGAAGTCATTTGTCGGAAAGCATCATGTAGTATGTTACTACGGAATTAAATAGAGCACAAATATAGGTTAGAATTTACTCTTGCGACCAGGATGGAGTAACTAACCTGCCGATTGAACTAGAATACCGTATCGTATTTTAAGGAAGATATTTTTGACGCGTTCATGGATTACTTAGATAACATTGATGATCTCGATGAAGAAAACAGCGATTACTTAGGTTACATTGATGATCTCGATGGAAAAAAATAACGGAAATACGATAGTGCTATGCGAGAACCATATGATACTTACAGAGAGAGAGAGAGAGAGAGAGAGAGACAGAGAGAAAGTTCAATGAACATTTCGGTATTAGGAAAGAATCTTATACACGCCTTTTTAACCTGTTTGGAGAACATTTCAACAAAACTCAGACACAAATTCAGCTGTATAATCCAAATTGCAGTTATTGTTTTGCGTCCTACAAGTGTTTCGTACTGGAATATTTCAGAAACTTGAGCCGGCATTACGATGAATTTAACAGTCTTACACTGTATTAAATGGAGATATTTAGAATTGACTTAACGCGATGTAACTTAAAAGTTTGCCATCAAACTTTTCCCTCCCGTTACGTTTGATTTCACATGGTAATTAGAACTAATCGGTACTAGCTCGAAGTAATAAAAGAACTATGAATCAAGAGTCATTCCCATTACGTTAGGTGCATGCCAATTATACCTTTAGTTTACCAGCATTTTCATGTCACGTTAAGTAAAGTTCATCGTAATTCCAGTATTACAGGTGATCTTATGAATAAACGTTCACTACGCGTCTGCTGGCCGTGTATTTCACTGCGTTGTTAGAGCGCTTTTGAGGTTATACACGAGTGTTAAGAAAATAAAAGGTAGTTCTTCACTTTCACAGATTCCCACACATTGTGTGTGGAATTGACTACACGCATGTTACTATTTTGTACCCATCCGTGAATATGGTGAACCTTTTCAAAATCAAAAAGGGTATTTTTCTATCAACACGCAAGTGATTTGCGGTGCACAATGAAGATTAGAAACATTGTTTCCAGAATTTTAAGTTGCTGTTCAGTACGTTTCTCGTCGCTGGAATTATTAAACCCGTCAATCACGACTTTCCAGGATATTTATAGCACGTTTAGGATATTTGCATTACTTGGGTCTTCATTGAAAACGTTAATAAAAGTCAGCTCCCGTGAATCAGAAATCTAAGCTTATATAAAAAACCTAACAATAACCTAACCTCCCGTAAATCAGAAACGTAAACAACTAATAAACCTAAAATAAAAAGTAATTAGAAACGCACGTTGCAAGTGTTGGCGGTATCTCACTGGCTTTGAAGACCAACGTAATTCAGGTTTATCTCACGTTGCTTTTGCACTCATATTGTTTAAATGGATTTTCTTTATATCTACCAACAAACATTTATCTCTTTCACTGACGTTTCTCTCCTTTTCCTATCGCAAATAACCTTATTCATGATTACATCAAGTAAATCGTGCTAACAAGACAATACCTTCGGAAGTAATGAGCTCTTACTTCCGTAGTCGTAACTAAAAGAGTAAATTGTAATTGAACTCTCCAACTTTACTTTCGGGGAAAATTGCTCTCGTAGTAACCTACTTCCGTAGTGGGGACTTCTTTAGTAAACGTTACTTCCGAAGCAATTTACTCCATGATGCACGCCACCCTAAGACTCGAAGTCGGACCTCTGGATACCTGAGAATGTATTTCATTAAGCCTTGTAATGCTATATAATTATTTTGACTTACCCTACTCGGATATGTCTCTTAGTTTCATAGTTATTGAGCATTAAAGTTTCACTACACTAGGACTTAACTCGTGCCTCTGGATACGTGAGAGCGCGTTTCATTAATCCATGTAATGTTTATAATATTATTGTTTTACTCTACTCGTCTAAGTATCATTCTTCACTAGCAATTAAACATTTAAGTTTTGCCGCTCCAGGAGTCGGTCAGCAACATCGGGATACCTAAATATACACCACAGTTTAATATAGATAATGACATCTGTTAAATGCATTAAATTACTTAGACTGGTGGATACCAGTCTAAGTAATTTACTTCAATGGTTATTAAACATTAACGTTTTGCTACACTAAGACTCAAAGTAGGGCCTCTGGATACCCGAGAACGCATTTCCTTAAGCCTAGTAATGCTATAAAATTATTTTGACTTACCCTACTCTGACATATCTCTTCTATTTTTGCAAACGTTTTATGACAATTAACATGTATACCAGATAGAAAACAGGCTTTGTTTTACAAGATTAGTTTTAAGAATTACAATAAATATTCTATAAGGATTTCAAATACGCAAGTGATAATGTGACAGCCCAGATTTTCAAGGGGAGAGACTGAAGGACAGGTTTATCCATTCACATGGTCCCTGTTCTAATATAAGGAATTTAACTCAGCCATTCATACAGACAGGCTATTCTGCCTGTTTTGTTAGAGACCGCCAGCATAGAAAAGTTTTCATTCAATTGACTTACTTTAAGAAACTTGACCAAATAACCGAGTATTAACCTCTTAAAAATACCTTACATATATACAACGCAAATTATATTATCACTCTCTCTCTCTTTCTCTTTCTTCTTTTCATGTTTTCCATGTGTGATATTTAAACATAATTGTTCTACTCCAAACAACCCATGCATTCGATCCTTTCTATAGCCTACTTCCCAACGTTTTTATTGTTCAACCATTTTATTGTTTGGAGTGGAACAAATTATGTTTAAATATCATTCGTGGAAAGCATAAAAAGAAGAGAGATAACTCGCGTTGTAATATATATATATGTGTGTGTGGGGGTGTTTTTAAGACTAATACTGGGTTATTTGGTTATTTTTAAGAAGTCATTTGAATGAAAAACCTTTGCTGAATGCTGGCGGTCTCTAACAAAAGCCGGCAGAATAGCCTGTGTGTAATGATTAGATGAGTAAAATTCCTTATATTACAACAGGGAGCATGTGAATGGAAAAACATGTTTTTCAGTCTCTCACCTTGAAACTCTGGGCTGTCGCAATATCGCTTGCGTATTTGAAATCCTTATATAGGCAGATTTATGAAGAACTGACACATTTATTTCTTTAATTGTTTCAAAACGAGTTATGCTAGCGAAAACTTATTATACCTGAAATTCAGAAGAACTGACACATTTATTTCTTTAATTGTTTCAAAACGAGTTATGCTAGCGACAACTTATTATACCTGAAATTCAGAAGAATTTTGCGAGATTATTTAGCTCTCTAGTAAATGTTGAAAATGTCCTCCATCCTGCATACGGCACAAATCAACAGGTCGTTCTATGTTAATGGCCACTCGTTGGAGGACTCTGTTGTCAATAACTTGAATCTCTTGTGTAATGTTGTGCTTCAGATCGTCCAATGTCTGGGGACGTGTTGCATAAACCCTGTCTTTTAAGTAACCCCATAAAAAGAAGTCCGGTGATGTCAAATTCGGAGATCTCGGTAGCCACAGGTTCTTGGAAATTATCCGGTCGTCAAAGAAAGTAGCAATTAGTTCCATGGATTCATTTGATGTATGACATGTAGCGCCGTGCTGCTGAAAATATCCTTGACTCTGATCTACATCGTCTAGCTGCTCAGCAAACGCCATGAAAATTCGTCGGTTATCTGCAGTGTTCACATTGTTTAAAAAAATGGCCCCACTATTCTCTGTTTGGATATTGCGCACCAAACTCCAATTTTAACCGGGTGCATCGGTGCTTCATGAATAATGCATGTTTTTCCCTGGCACAATAACATGAGTTATTTGAGTTCACATAGCCGGATAAATGGAACCATGCTTCATCTTTGAACTATGTGATGCACAATACGGCAGGATTTTGTACAATGAACTCCTGAAACCAACGACAAACGAGAGACGCATACCCTTACAATCCTTATCTAATGAAATAATGATTAACTGATAAAGCAGTTACACTTACACAAAATATGTAAGCGCATAAAACAATAAAGCTGATTAAAACATTACATATCGTCTCAACCATGCGGATGGGTTAGTTTATACTACTTCTACATACCCTAACTTAATCTATACACAGTTTAGCCCTCTCCGTCTCACAAGCTAACTGTTTAACATATAAAAGTTGATAAGATTTAAAAAAAAGTATATAAGGACGCTGTAACATTGGATAAGATATGTTTATAAAGAATTGCATTACTCTCTATATTACCATAAATACAAATGATACTATCTGAATTATCTGTTAAAATGACTTAAATATCTGTGATACTGGCTGAATCACCTAAAATTACCTTAAATAGCTCTGGTACGAATCGCTGCTCGAAATTACCACGAGCACCTGTGATACTACACGGATTACCCAAATTATCAAGATAATATCTGAATTACCTGTTAAAATGACTCAAATACTTTTGATACTACCTGAATCACCTGAAAGTATTTTAAATAGCTGTGATAGAAATCGCTGATCGAAATTATCACGAAAACCTGTGATACTACCCGATTACTCTAAATATCAACGATACTACCTAAGTTACCTGTGAAATCATACGGAACTATGCTGCACCCAACCTATGGAATCTGTCTGCCTGTGATACTACCTGAATTACCCTAAATACCTACCATATTACCTGAACTTGCTGTGAAATCATACGGAACTATGCTGCACCCAACCTATGGAATCTGTCTGCCTGTGATACTACCTGAATTACCCTAAATACCTACCATATTACCTGAACTTGCTGTGAAATCATACGAAACTATGCTACACCCAATCCCTGGAATCTATCTGCCTGTGATACTACCTGAATTACCCTAAATACTTACGATACTACCTGAACTAGTTGTTAAATTATACAGAATTATGCTGCATTTAACCTCATGAAATCTGTTTGCCTGTGATACTACCTGAATTATCCTAAATACCTAAGATACTACCTTAATTACCTGTGAAATCATATGTAACTATATTACACCTAAACCATGGGATATTCTCGCCTGCTGAATGCTATCCTGGAGAAGACTGTACATTGTACATGCAGCAACACTAGCCTCCCTAATACCTATCCTCTTTTCCCCTATCTCCTTCATATAAACGCACTTCCCAAGCATACACCCTTTCCTCCATCTTCTATGAATGCTAAATTGGTCCTCTCACACATCTGGTCCTAGCCTCCCTAGTTCCTATCCTCGCTTTCCCTGTCTCTCTCATCTAAACGCATTTCCCATTCTTCAGCCCCTGCTCCACCTAGCACATATCTCCCATATAAACGCATTTCCCCTCCTTAAACTCTCTTCTATTACAACATCTCTCCTCATATTCCCTATCTCTCCCATATAAACACATTTTTGGTCAAAAAGTGCGGCAGGATAACCCTATCAATCTAACTAACGGCTTTGGGTTGCTCCCTTATTGAAAGCAAGTACAAAACAGAGACGGCCAGTTAGAATTAATATTAAAGATTTATCGCCTTAAATCCGGGCTAATTTGCGCTGACATTCATCAATTCCATTCACAGTGAGATGTAACTGAAGAAGTTACTTAAAATGGCAATAAAATCATCGGCAATAATAAACTAACTTTTGCTCTATTCTGGTTTCCTTTTAAATGCACCAACAAAAGCCGGTTGATGGCGATTTTGATTCTGCGCGAAACAGAATGAAGATAGGTACTACTCAGGACGTAGCAACAATCCATGTTGTAAATACAGGCTATTGCAAGAAAACAAGATATCAACGCTCCCGAGTGATAACAGTCGATTGTTTATCGTACTGACAGTGTCGCCAACAGTAAAATATTTTTCCAATCAAATTTGGCGTAAGAAGACTAAAAATGGCCCCAAAAGAACTAGATTTACATTATTAAGTATATATCTTTAAAATAATAGGTCACAGGCCACTGCATTGAATTAAAAGACATAAAATAGTATCCCTTACTTAAAAGTTGAGAACATCAAGATCATCACCACTGATGTCATCGTCCTCATCCTGGGAAAGACAAATTGTGGAAGTTGAAGTTGCAGCTGATGATGAAGATGCAGTAGATGTTGATGCTTCCGCTGCCCCTGTTCTTTTTAGAACGGTTGCAGGAAGTTCATAATTTTTGCAGCATTTATTATTTCTACGAAGATCTGCACGGATTTCAGTAGATCATTCACCATTTTTGTGCACATTCGATTCCTTGTTTCCGTTTTCACCAGATTTAATTGGGTGAATATCCTTTCAACTTCGGCATTTGATCAAAAAAGCACCTCCTTAGATAAAGCAAAGTTTGCGAGTTCTTTGAAACGATTTCCGCCACTAGCATCATGATAGTTGAATACCTCACACCAAAAATTATTAACATTCTTCCATTGTATAATTGTTAACTTTTGCCACTGCAATTCCACTTTCGCGATTGTTCGCTATCCAATTGTGATGTTTCTAATAGGGGAATTAACGGTTCCTTTACCGCAATAAGAGCGTTTGAGACAGCAAGAAGAGACAGTTTCCTCAATATTTCAATGTTATCAGTCAATGTCTGCTGTAGCTGTTTGATGAGCAAAGAAACAAGTTTTACACGCCTTTCTCGAACAGTTTTTTCTCCTTGTTCTGTTATTTTATTTCTAATTTCTGAAAGTTTACTTTCAAACAAATAACCTGGATACAGCTTTGGATCTAAAGGTTTCTCGAAATCACCATCAAGGAATTTTCTCAGCACTGGATAGGTGGGAATGACAATTACTTTAAGAAGAGATTGAATAAGAACTACCAAATCATCTAATAGTTTGCACGGGTCTACAGCATTTGCCTCGTAACTTTTGTTGACTCTTTGAAGATCAGATAGAATAGGATTCAATAACAACAAATATGCTAAATTGAGCTCATCGCTCAACATAGAGTAGAGCATTTCAGCTAAGTAATATTTTTCACTGAGCCTAACAATTTCAAAAGGAACCCTTAACTCCAACTATTCACCAATTATTCTACATATTGCAGGCTGAATAGTAACCACCTCGTGTCACAAGCCTGGGGTATTTTTAGTGGTTAATCTCCATCATTTAGAGTGGAAAAGGTTTGGCGGTAAAAGAGATGCCGCGTAGAAGACCGAGAAAATCAATTGTAAGTTTCTCTAACTAGAAAATCTAAATTTCTTGGATGATATTCTGCAGTAGCTGCAGAGGTTGCCATTTGGATAGAATGGCACACACACCTTATAAGTATTAAGTGTGGGACCTCCCTTATAAGTGTTTGATATATCCCATTATTAATCCTAACCATCACACTAGCATTGTCTGTTCCGGTGCCTCGCAATTTTTTCAAATCTAAATTCATTTCTTTCAAGGCCTCTTTAATTACAGAAGCAACAGACACAACATCACATCTTTCAAGCTCGACAAGTTCAAGATACATTGAAACAATCCTGTCATATGTTTTATTGTGATACACAATAGCTATTGCTATAAGCTTAGTGACGCTAATGTCAGTTTATACCTCCACTAAGATACTGTACATCGAATCACCAATATCACTTCTCAGGTCATTTGCAATATACGGTCAAGAACATTCTTAATAACAGCACTGCACTTTGTGCGATGTAACTTAATATGACTCGCAGCTACACATTTCGCTTAAATGATCACATGAGATTATGGCACAATGTGTGGACACAAAAAGAGCAAGTGATGCTTCGGCACTGTTGCGTTCTAAGGAATCCACCACTGGTTGGAAACTTGTGTGTGTCTGTCTTTGGGAGGAAAACGCAGAATCTGCATATTTGTGCTTTTTTGTTTCCGCATAATTTTCTAAGTTTACTAACCGAGCTCCTATGCTACAACGACACACTTTGCACAACGTTTTTGTATTATCACCTACAGCCCGAGATAACCATTCCACAAATTTTGGATTTTTCAACCACACTTCTAGAAAATTTTGAGTATATTGTGGTTTTACTTTGCCCATTTTTAGTATTAATCGAAAACGAGAGAAGAACCCGCACCTAATAATGAAACACGTCGTGAACAGAGAGACGACAGTAATGAGTCACATAAGCAGAGTTGATTTTAACTGCCAATATAAACAGCAGGGACTAGCGAGTAGTTATAAACAAAATTTACAAAATAGCATGCCGCATACTTAGATTGCCGCGAACACCAATGTCATTGTTACAGCAGCTACTGTGAAGAAAGTAGGCTTGAGGGATCTCTCAAGTATTACCCGGGACAAATAGCTTGAGCTTTGTTTATGCGTGGCAACAGCGGCAACCACACGTGTTGTGTCGATGGCTATAGGCTGAGTATTTAGCTGTTAGTCTAGTTGTTAATTGCGGTGTGACGCGTGAGTACCGTAGTGCAGTGTGGTGCGTATCACAAAGTGGGTATCTCAAAAGTTTTAAACATGGAAACTCCAACAAAGTCACCGCGGAAAGTTGTGAACTCCCGAAGTAGAAAGATTATTTACAAGGTTTTCCAGTTCTGCATGGAGGAAAAAAAACGGTCTAGTTCTTCCTTTGCAAAAGGTAGTGGCTAGAACGGCTACAGCAGAGGGAAAAAGTGAAGCGACAGTAAAAAGGATCGCCAAAGAATTTGATAAATTTCAGGTACACGAGTTACTACTCCAGGAAAACAACGCAGTCGGAAAAAGAAGTTTGAAATGGACGATTTTGATAAGTGCGTCGTTCGCAGAGCATTTTTGAAGTATTATGAGGTGCGTAAAGAAGTTCCAACAGTGAAGAAATACTTCTATGAAGTAAAGGAGAAAATCAATTTCGGTGCTGGGCAGAAAACATTTTGGCGAATATTACACGAAATGGGATTTACTTTCAAAAATGCAATAATATGCCGCAGATTTTAGTAAAACGCCAGGATATAGATGCTCGCAGAGAAGCCTATTTGCGAGCTCTCAGAAGTAATGAAAAGGGTCCCAGGAAACCAGTACTTTATACCGACGAAACTTGGGTACACACCCACTACACTGTGAAGAAGTGTTGGCAAAATGACGATATTCCTGGAGTTTTGGTGAATAAATCTGCTGGGTAAAGAGCAATGTTGGTGCATGCTGGCGATGAGATGGGTTTCATCAAAGGAACAGAATTGATCTACGACTCTAGGCCTGCAACAAAAGATTGCCACAGTGAGATGAACAAGACCAACTACGAAAAATGGCTCAGTGAAAGGCTTATACCAAACCTCCCGCCCAGTAGCATTGTGTACTCGATAATGCGCCTTTCACATCGTGCAGGAAAATAAAGCTCCAACGATGGCATCTCGGAAAGAACAGATTGTTCAGTGCCTGAAGGATAATGGTTTGGACTTCAAAGAATATTTAACGAAGCGGGAGATGTTAGGAATTGTCAAAGCAAACAAACCACCTCCAGTGTATACCGCAGATAAACTTTTGAAAAACCATGGATTTGAAGACCTTTAAATTGCCCCCTTATCACTGTGATCTAAACCCGATTGAACTAGTATGGAAGATAATGAAGCAACAAAATAGTAGAAAATGTGTCTTCCATTACTTTAAATGCTCTTAAAGGACCAACCAGACAGTGTTTAAATGATATTACTGAAGATGACTGGAAAAACGCGTATATCAAAGTGAAGTCCATTGAACAAGAATACTGACATCGAGAGGCCTTGATGGAAGAAGAAATACAAAGAATAGTAATCAATGTGGGTTTGGATAGCAGTGATGAAGAGCAAACAAATAATGTGGTCAGTTTTGTGGATTCCGGAGATGGCAATGGCAGTTCTACAGATACAGCAAGTGATGCAGACATAACAGTAGATTTCCATCCTTCAGATGACAGCGCCACAGATGGAAGCTCTACAGATATAACAAGTGAGACATATATGCAGAAATCGGAATCTTCACACCAGAGTTAAGTAAGTCAATTTTTTCTGCTCCTTAGCGTAGCATATTTTCTGCCTTCAACGGTGTACATACTTTTGTGACATACTGTTCATCTCTCCTCTCATCTGCAGGCCAGTCGGACGGTGTAAACAGATAACAGTGCCTCCACCGCGAGGTGTCTTGTTAAATGTCCCGGGTAACATATTTGCTGTCTGAAGTGTTCGTGTTATAAACATAAAGACAGATAACGTTTATTATTACGAGAAACAGGACATTCAGAAACATGACAAAGAAATAGATACCGTCTTTTATGAGATTTTACACTCTGGCTGCTTAAGGACTTTTAAAATGTGACGATTCGGAATTTCTTTATATGTGGGTATGTTTCATTCAAGGTGAATGCAAAACTGAAATGTAACATTTACAAGTATGCTTTAATAAACACAAATGCGTGTGACGATGCATAATACTTTATTAACATAAATAGAGGTACATTATCTCTCCATTCTGATTTCGGTATAGGTGTGTGTAACCATGTCTTTGGAATTGTGCAAGTCTTGGTTTCAAAAGAGTATGAGCAACATTTTTTATTAGCAAACCATCAAAAGAATGTTCCTGAAGTGCTTGGTAAACTTGCCGTCATAAAAGACAATAGTTTGATGGAAAATTTAAATTAAAGCAAAGAGATCTGTGATAATTTGGATGAGATTATAATTGAAAATATAACACGTATCTACTCGTATCTATTGTCAGCAGCATATTATTAAATAATTACTCAAAGGTATTTCAGACAAATTGAACAATGGAAGGAAATTAAAAGTATTGTGATGAATTCTTCATGTAAACCAAAATCCCTATGAAATAATGACTATTTAAGCCTTTATTCCAATAATCCGTCCCTTAAAAAACAGCAACACATTCAAAAGCAGCTTTAAAATAAAATGTCCACTGTATAATGAGAAGTCAATAGTCATGTGCAGGTTGTCAAAGATAATAAATCAGCTCCATTTAAAATACAAAAGCCATGTGGCAGTTTTCAAGCATTTACAGATGTGTAGAAGGACGTCATCTAACTGCGATATTGCCAGCTAGTGAGGACCGGGCCTTGACTAGAGACGGCTATTATTCTACCCAAAAATTGGATACCAATATTTCACTGGAAATACATGTTTTGAGGCGTCCTGAATCCAAATGAAGTATCTTTTTCTTTAAAAGAAAAGACAACGTACCTGTATGTGTGTGTGTGTGTGTGTGAGAGAGAGAGAGAGAGAGAGAGAGAGAGAGAGGAAACAGCATAACTTAAAAACGAAAAGTCGGATAAATACCAAACTTGGTATTTAGGTTCAGTATCTCCAAAGATGCGACACGAAGATTGCCAAGAAAATCCTCCGCCCAAACTACCCTTTACATCGAACATTTTCTAAATGTTTGGATTTTCCAAAAAATGGCTTTAACAACTTTGATTAAAATAGCATATATTAAAGATATTTACATGACAAATAAAATGTATATTTTGAATTTTCTTGGAATAGCTTGTAAAGTCCCCTTTATTCGGAAAGCACTTTATAGAATATTATTAATTGGTAAAAGTTAATTGATAGACGAAGACATTCCGTACAAAAAAACAGATGTCTTTAAAAATACACAGTTTATTTCAAATAACGTTCTTTTGTAGCATCAGCCATTTCCGAGACATCCGTTATTAATGGTTCACTTTGTTCAATACTTTGTCATCATTTTTAAATCTCATCGATTTTGAGTTGTTTCTCAAGATTTCATGAAAACAGTAAGGAATTTTAACACCAGCATATAGCGCCAGTTCTGAAACATTTTGACTATCGCTGTTCTTTTTGTATCCTAATGAAATATGTAATGCAACTATTTGTGCAAGGTTTGTACTGGATTAAACTACAGTAGATAGAAAAATAAACTTCCGTAAGCATTTGCATATCACTAATAAACGATAGAGGGTAGAAAACTCATGTGAATATAACATCTTAGATTTTATATAAATAGAGGAGTAGAACAGTTGCGAAGTGAATAGGCCGCAACTGTAGAGCGACAATAGGGGTAGTTGTAGGATCTGAGAGCCTGAACCCCCGGAAAGAAATACTATTCTGAGCAACGTTTATTTTATTAGTTTTTTATTTTTTTACTTCATTGAATTCCAGTACCAGTCTTATGTGTAGTAAAGGCAAAATAAATTGCGAAATAAAAGCAGCTTTGAGTGAAGCTTCATCCACGGTAGCTCTTTAAAAACAAAGGTTAGTTCGTCTACATTAAAGTTATAAGAATAGAAACTCCAATCTCGGCTAAAGTAACATTTTTCCTAACCTCAGAAACCTCGTTTGCGCATACTTTCAACCAGTTCAATTCATTCGTATAATTAGCTGATATGGACTAACAGCTTCAAAAACGCTACAAAACGTATCGCACTAGCAATGTTGAAGTGAGTGATAACAGTTGTAAAATAGTAGATCTACTCACAAGTAATCACATAAATATTCGGTCACAAGACCTTCCTGTATAATGCAGAGCTATTTAAAACTATGAATTGGTATTGCACAAAGTTTGTGTTGAGTGTGAAGCATAAACGAAACATGAAAGAAATCCGGCACTTGAGGTTTTTGCAACAAAGGTAGTAATTTTTAAGTGCAGATGACGACTTGATGGCAGGCTGAGGGTAGCCCGAAGGTGTGTTAGACGTATACCTGCCCAGACTAAGATTAAATCACGTAAAGACGGGATGTAGGGTTTATAGGATGACGGGTGTAATTTATGTACAGGAGCGAAAGAAGGTAGCAAGATGTGCTACTCAACGGTTGCCGGTCATGGTACAATGGCCCTTGTGCACTGCTGGTGTAAGTTCTTTTCCAGGTTATTTCGTGGGATGATAATATCGATCATCCAAACAACTCTTGGAGGGATTATATAACAGCTTAGACTTAGCTGCTGGTGGAGGTGCTCCGTGGTTACCGGATGTCTCCGCACGCCATGCGGCGTGTTATAATCCCCTAGACACAGAACGAGGGCGCTCCGATGGTGTAGTAACTGGTCGTAAAATCTTGTAGCCCGACTCCTAAATTCATCTCTCATGCAAGGAAAAGACGAGGCTTCGTGAAGCAGTCTCATGGAAATGGAGCGGTATACATAATGGATACCCGATACTGCTCCAATTGTACAAGTATGCGGCCATCTCATAGCAGTCTCATGGAAATGGAGCGGTATACATAATGGATACCCGATACTGCTCCAATTGTACAAGTATGCGGCTATCTCATAGCAGGACGGAAATTATGAGTGCTCTAAAAGGCATAACTTGAACGGAACTGGCATCCTCAGCCTCAGCATGTGAGGTCGTAATCCCGGAGACCCGATACTGCTCCAACTGAAGAAGTATGCGGCCATCTCATAGCAGGACGGAAATTATGAGTGCTCTAAAAGGCATAACTTGAACGGAACTGGCATCCTCAGCCTCAGCATGTGAGGTCGTAATCCCGGAGACCCGATACTGCTCCAATTGTAGAAGTATGCGGCCATCTCATAGCAAGACGGAAATTATGAGTGCTCTAAAAGGCATAACTTGAACGGAACTGGCATCCTCAGCCTCAGCATGTGAGGTCGTAATCCCGGAGACCCGATACGCGAGATCCCTAATTATTTACCAAAATTTAGGCCCTTATTTAGCTTAACTCCCTAGTAGATGATGGCATTTGCCCATTCTATCCTTCTCCTGAGGTAAATAAATGTGGATGGTTTCCGGGAACGCGGCGCTTAGTAAACAGAATGGCGTGGCTTTTTGCCGGATTAATGGATAATCGTCAGCGCCTGCAACACTGTTGGAGGAGGCGGAGATGTCTCTGAATCGGGTTGAAGGTGGGTTTTTGTCCCTGCAGCACATCGTCAGCATATTGACGTGCTGCTCTATAGGGAGGTCGGCCACGCAGACGCTGAGGGATAGTACAGAGCCTTCGCGGACTCCGGCTCTTATTAGTTTTTGTGTAGATTTGTTTCACGCAACTGAAACTACAAAAGAACGGTGTTTTAGATATGAGTGTAACATGCGTATTTATGCGTTTAGGGAGCTCCAGACAAATGAGCTTCAGTAGGAGACCTGCATTCCAGTTCGTGGAAAAGACCTACTCAACGAGTCGCGATGTATTCCCTGCCCTGGTAACCCAGGACAGTAGCCTCCACCGCGCGCAGTAGTGCTGGGGGTTCGAGTCCTCTCGAGGACGTTCGAGTGGAGTGACAGGAGACTGTTGGATCGGTAGCTGGACGGATGAACCGGATCTTTCCCCGGCTTCAAAATGCAGAACACTCGGGCCTCCCTCCACTCACGTGAGTGGCGCAAGTTGAATACCTTGGTTAAAAAGAATGGCCCTGAAGGGAAGCCAGCGTAGCATGGCAGGTGCGAGGCACCGCAGGCTTTTTGGGGTTGATAGGTCTTATGACAGAAAGTCGATCCACATCGTCGGGGATCGTCGTAGAAATCTTTGAAACTCCTTCCGAGTGCGTTCGGAGAAGGCATTGTACTGGGGATCATCTTTAGGCCGCATAGTCCTCTCAAGATAGTCGACAAACACATCGGTTGTGGGGTTTGGGGATCGTAGGCCAGGCCTTCGGCGCCTTTGAGAGAGTTATATTGTTCACCTCCTCGGTTGCGGCGTCTTTAGCCAATCTTCCACTTGTCGACATCTTCGAAGTTCATGCGGGTAATGGTGTCCCACGCGCGCAAACGGCAGATTAGCAGAAGTGTGTCAGGGTGTATGGGAGCCGGGGTATGTATGTACAGTATAGTTATGGACTTTTCGCATCACGATGGAAGTGAAGGAAGAGACCGCGACCTCCTGGGTTGGGATGTCGGTGATCCTAGGGTTAGGGGGAATGAAATCGTTGAGGCAAGCCTTAACGCAGTCCCAATCGACTTCCCGGTGTTGAACCGTGACATCGTGATTGGTAGCCCTTTTATTAATCTCAGCTAACACGGGATTGTGATCTGAGTGTAATGCGTTGAGTGATGTGAGTGAGATAGGGAGGGCAAATGCTTGGTGATCGCGAAATTGGTAACAGAGGCCCGTCTTCGACCTCGCGAGTGATGGGTGGGTTGCCAGGGGTCCTCTACTCTGAGATAAGCGTTCAAATCTACCATGCGTATGATTCTATTGCCTCGTCTATCTACCCGGGGCCGCAATCCCAACACGTATGTTTGGCATTGAAGTCCCCAGCCATGATAATGCGGGGATAGGAAGAGGACGGAGAGGTAATCGTTAAGTACGAACAGCCTTCGGGGTGGGTGGTAAACTTACACTATCGTGACTTCCGTACCGCTGAGATTCACGCAGACGGCAGTAGCCTCCAGGACTTGAATTGGTGGGAGCTTGACTCCAAAGCAAAATATACATGCGCCAACTTAATATTCGGTCACTCTCAGTTATGCTTCTATTTATCAGCTTATACGGGTATAAAAAGGGGAGGTTCGCACCCCTAATTACCATCAATGATAAACCGTGTTTCTATACTGTCATGGTGTACCGAAAAGTCAAATGGGACGCAGAGAAGCCAACACTTCGTTTGAACAGCGACAACTTATGATCTTCCAACGTGTGAACGGTCCTACGCATAGACAAATTGCTGCTATGGCGAATATATCATGGAGTACGATTGTAGACATCATCTGGCTATATATAGAAAAAGACAGAATCAAATCTTTGGCCAAAAAACGTCCATAGGATAGGAGTGAAAGAGGGAAGAGACTGATTAAGAGAAAGGGAATTATTAATCCTAAAATAAATGCCCCAAAACTGGCGATCGAGCTGCGTCTGACAACTGGTAAGATGAGCAGCCAAAGTAGTTAGAAGGGTTATTAGAAATGAAAGCTACCATAAAAGGGCAGCGAGAAAGCAACTTTGTGTAAAAACTAGCAGAGTAAACAGGTTGCAGCTCGCTAAAGAATACTGTAAAAGTGATCAAGAATGTAGAATCATGTAATTATTGTTGACAAAGGTGTCTTTTATGTATTTGACGCAGAAGGGGGAGTTCGTGTTGGGCGTAGCCCCAATATAGAATGGGACAGACGGAATTTATACCCTACAGTAAAACACAAAGGTGGCAATGTGATATTACAGGGGTGCATATCAGCATGTGGAGTGGGAAATTTGGTTTTCAATATAAACATCATGGGTAGACATCAGTACCTCAATATTCTCAGAGAAAACCTTCACCAATGTACAGAGGAATTGGCGATAAGAAATACGTTTAAATTCTTTCAAAATAATGACACAAAGCACCAGGCATATATTGCCAGGGAATAGTTATGTAACTTCCCAAAAGTCATACATTCGCTCCCACTGAGTCCAGATTTTAACCCAATAGAGAATTTATGGAATGAGCTGAATAAAAGAATCAGAAATTCTCCCATCTCCTCTAAAGATCATCTTAAGAACAGACTGCTAGAAGAATGGGTTAAAATGGAGCCTTCCTATACAGGGAAAGTAATTTTTAATATGAAATTACGCCTACTAAAAGTAACCAGAAATAAAGATTACTTTACGAAGTATTACATTCAACCAGTGCGATGGAAATACGAATAACCTTTGGAGACCGAATATTTAAGTGACTTCGAAATTCCAGTAAATAGACCAAAATAGTTTATGATTACACATGATATCGGATGACTGAAAACTAATAAGTGATTCTAACTCACTTTTTATGCTGATTTCAGAACTGTTTTTAGTTTTTTCTATCAGGTACAGTCTTTTCACAATTTCACTTCAAAAATATAGTTGAGCCAGTAGATGATGAGTATTGTTGTAGGGAAATTTATCACTTCTTGGAGGGAAATTTCTCAATACAGACTTGTAAGTCTTTAGGTTGTTGCACCTGTAGATGCTGGTTGCCGGATAAGCCGCCGCATTATTCGGCCACAGAAAGGCACTGCAGTGAATTAGATGTACTGCCAAAGACTGGACCACCTAGTCTACAACTCTATAATATTCCAATCCCTAAAACGGCTTTTCCGTTATTGATGCGGTAATTTGTATCACAAATTACTTAAATGTAAATAATGATTGTAATATGAATATGCATTTTTATGTGACATTGATTTCAGATGTTTATTAATTGTAATTAATATTGGGAAATAAGTTTATACGGCTTTACTGAAACTGTTAATAATAGCGCAATAATGCAGAGAGGGGGATGAGCTGTTTATCATTATTGGGAACAAGGAAGTTACGTAATGTTCGCGCGTTTTCGGTAGAACCTTCTGGAATGTTTCCCTAAAAGCAATATGTATTCGTGGTTTTCATTGGATATTAAAATAGACGCTAATGTTGGCGCGTTTTATTAGCCAATAGCAGTTCATTTATAATCTTTAGGCATATCGGGGAGTGGGAGTATATAAAGCCAATTCCGAGGTAGATCGCCCCCAGTTCATCAAAATTCCTAGCACATTACACGTCGTCTTAAGTTCTTCAGTTCGTCAAAAATATTTGTATGAGATACGTCGGCTATAAATTCACCAGTTACGGAAATCTAAAGTATTACAACGTTAATTATACATAAAGTTGAAGTACGTGAATTAAAAGTGATCAGTAAGAAGTATTATAACAGTTTCAGTTTGGCGAGTATCTAAATCAATATTTAAAAGTGATAGTGAACGTGTTCGACAATAAAAATTATAAAAACAAATTTCTTCATTAAGTGTAATTTTTGGATAAAAGATTCCTTTCCGCTTCACAGCCTGTATAGAGATACATGTTCGGCCCAAACAGCTAGCCGGAGGACATTTGAAATGAAATCAAACGAACACTAACAGTGACGCAAATTGCTAACGCCAGGTGGAGCTACAAACCAAACAATGAATGACGTCACAAGATGGTAACGCGTGAAGTAAGTAGCACAATATAAGATCTCCAAGTTCTAATAATTTACGCTACACAAATTACGTAAGAAACATATTACTTCAAATTGGCTCCCATACGTGGGGCTACAATAATATTACTTCAAATTGGCACCCAGAACGTGGGGCTCGAGTAACCAGGAAAGGAACACGATGACCAGGAAAGAATCAGAATTAACCAGGAAGAAGTGAGATGACCAGGAAGGGGCGAATGCAGCAGTGAAATGATCTACAAGACGCAGATTCCAGAAACAACAGGGACGACAGACTGCATGGATGATTGGACATCGTAATTCCGAGATTACAAGGCAACAAGGAATTCAACTACAAAACAACAAGACGACGTAGATTCATCATAATACAACGCAGAAGCGACATACAATCCTAGGAGAGAGGGGCAGGAAGCTAGACATCAAAGTAACAGCAACAGACAGCATCACAAAGGTTAGAGTATCGTAATTTTTTTTTAGAAAAAAAGGGTAAACAAATTTAAATGTTCCTTAGGAGTGGTAGGATAAAGAAAACAATGGCTACTAATAATACAGAAGAAATAATTATGGAGGGAGATAATGTAACAGTTAGCTGTAATTCAATACAGGTTACAGAAAATAGCCCAGACGTTTTAGGATTTGAGGATGAAAATGTTAGTGCAAAAAGTGAGAATAGAATAGCAGGAAATGTTAATTTTGGGGCTAGTATGATGATTGAAATGCTGAGAAATATGAGTAGGGAATTGAGAGAAGATATAAAAAAGACTAATGAAAATATGGAAAAGAATAAGAAAGAATTGAGGGAAGATATTAGTAAGAGTATTACAGATCAATTAAGGGAAGATATGCAAAAGAGTCATAGGGAAAAAAGGGAAGATCTTAGTAAGAAAATAGATCAAAACAGGGAAGATATGGAAAAGAATAGTGAGAAATTAGAACAAAAACTAACTCAGAACATGGAAAAGAATAATAGGGAATTGAGGGAAGATATTCGTAGGAGCTTTGAACAAAACAGAAAAGATATTGGTAGGAGTAATGAGGTATTAGAGCAAAAAGTAGATCAAAGCAGTGAAGAAATTGAAAAGAAAGTTATGAAGCTAGGTAGTAGTATGCCAGAAATGAGAGATGAAAATGAGGAAGTAATGGCAAGTGAAACAGGAGAAATTTCAAAGAAAATGCTAGACATGAGCAGGGAAATATGTAACAAAAAAGTGAGGTTAATACTAAAAGTGAGGTTAATGTAGAATGTACAGAGTTAGGAAGTAGAATGAGTAATATTTCAAGTGAGCTAAGAGAGATAAATGAGGTTATGAATGTAGATGTGAATCAGGCGCAAGTTAATTTCAGAGGGGAGATATCAGAAATTCAGAAAGAATCAGAAATGCAAAGAGATAAATTGTACGAGGAAGTTAAAGTTTTGCCTATAAATAATCAAAAGCTAACTTCTGAAATTAACAAGTACCAAGCTGTTCAAAATGAAAACTCCAGTCCAGTACAGTTTAGTACAGATTTGTCAGAGTACTCTCAAATTAAAGAGATAGTAGAAGAATTGAAAATGTCAGTTGTTAAAAGATGTGTTGTTCAAGAAACTGTAGATTGTTTTCAAATGTTATCATGTGATGAAATTTCAAGTGAATACAATAGGTTATTCATGAACAAAAATTTGAAGGTTAGGTTACGGCTACGAGTAATGTTTAGCCACACACAATTTGATCCAGGAGGGTAAATAGCAATGAGATGTAAAGTAAATGCTGGATAGTTAAAGATGACTTGCAGAGAAATGTATTGGAACGTAAGAGGGTTAATTATTTATATATGTCATTTGAAAAGAGAAATAAATTATAAAAAAAAAATTAAATTTTGAGTAACTGTAACAACATTTGAAAATTAAGAATGCAAAGATTGAAACTTAATATGATATTAAATTAAAAGTACGTAAATACAATTCCAAGAGTATTGTTAACATAAAGTACAAAATAAGAAAAATTGGTAAATATAATTAAAAAAATATATATATGTATATTTATGTAGTAAATAGAACATGTGAAACAGTACCTAGATTTAAGAGATGTAAATATTTGAGTAGAGGGTGAATATTTTGGTAAATATGTGTAATAATTACAAAAAATCTTAAATGTATAAATTTTTGTCAACAACTTAAGAAAGTAAACAATTTGGTAACAGTAATTAAATAATTTAGGGTAAAGTATTTGCTATAAAAAATTTTTTGTAACGTCAGATTAATGTGAAAACAAATTAAACCTGAGCCAGTAAGTAGTGGCAAGATAAAAAAAAAAAAAAACATATGTCGTGTGTTAAATGCGTGTGAAGTGTTAAGTGAAAGTGATAGCGTGTGTTCCAAGATTTAGGAGACTAAAAACCCAATTATAAAATTTCCAAACAAGTTGTAAATGTTTATAATTATGTTTCTAGTGGGGCATATGATGCGGTAATTTGTATCACAAATTACTTAAATGTAAATAATGATTGTAATATGAATATGCATTTTTATGTGACATTGATTTCAGATGTTTATTAATTGTAATTAATATTGGGAAATAAGTTTATACGGCTTTACTGAAACTGTTAATAATAGCGCAATAATGCAGAGAGGGGGATGAGCTGTTTATCATTATTGGGAACAAGGAAGTTACGTAATGTTCGCGCGTTTTCGGTAGAACCTTCTGGAATGTTTCCCTAAAAGCAATATGTATTCGTGGTTTTCATTGGATATTAAAATAGACGCTAATGTTGGCGCGTTTTATTAGCCAATAGCAGTTCATTTATAATCTTTAGGCATATCGGGGAGTGGGAGTATATAAAGCCAAGTCCGAGGTAGATCGCGGCCAGTTCATCAAAATTCCTTGCACATTACACGTCGTCTTAAGTTCTTCAGTTCGTCAAAAATATTTGTATGAGATACGTCGGCTATAAATTCACCAGTTACGGAAATCTAAAGTATTACAACGTTAATTATACATAAAGTTGAAGTACGTGAATTAAAAGTGATCAGTAAGAAGTATTATAACAGTTTCAGTTTGGCGAGTATCTAAATCAATATGTAAAAGTGATAGTGAACGTGTTCGACAATAAAAATTATAAAAACAAATTTCTTCATTAAGTGTAATTTTTGGATAAAAGATTCCTTTCCGCTTCACAACCTGTATAGAGATACATGTTCGACCCAAACAGCTAGCCGGAGGACATTTGAAATGAAATCAAACGAACACTAACAGTGACGCAAATTGCTCACGCCAGATGGAGCTACAAACCAAACAATGAATGACGTCACAAGATGGCAACGCGTGAAGTAAGTAGCACAATATAAGATCTCCAAGTTCTAATAATTTACGCTACACAAATTACGTAAGAAACATATTACTTCATTATTTCCGAGTCTTACGCAGAGCAGTGACTCACAGCGATGCTACCACGGTAATCTTTTTATTTCAATCGGCTTGGCTGTGTTGGAGCAACCTTATCTCTTTTTAGATCCGCGAATGGGACAAGAAAGTACCTTCCCCGCTTTCTATTCTAAAATTTTCCGATCCTTGGGGAAATGTTGCGACCCTATGTGGAAGTCGAACGGCCCGGGAAGTTGCATCAGGTTGCGTTAAGTTTAGAAAAGTATTGTGATGAAGGAAGTGCTAGCAGTGAGGACGACAGGATTGCTGATCTGTCCCTCTAAGCGTATTTATTGGCTGCGTAAGTAGGTCAGCAATTCTGTTCACGACCGGCTGCGACGCGGAGGATACGTCAGTTTCGGGTTGCGTATCCCAACCTAATCTTTAAACATAGTGTGGAAGGTCCTGCTAGATTTATTCAGGTGAGTCATGAGCATGTAGAGTTACGTTCTTGCAGGACAGACCCCGTCGCAAGCTCCCTTCAATTTAATCAAAGAAATACTTTTTATAGAATTCGTTTTACTTATTTCATATCCCTCCTCCGAGCATCCACATAGCGCCCCTCACCCCGGTACCGACTGACGCTAATTTGCCCCCTTTTGTCAGCAACCCTGGGTTAGCTGCCCCAAGAGTCAAAATTAAACAAATTAAATTCAGTTTTATTTATGGACGCTCTTTAACTGCTTTGATCCTTAGAGTCCCATTCTATAATGAGGGTAAAAATTGAAAAGTTTGCTCAGAGGCTTCTTTATCAGGCTTGAGGTTCCTTTACGTGCCGTAAATCTGCGGAATCACCGGCTTTACTTCCCTTCCGAAGGAAGCCATGCTAAGGATTTTTACGCCCGAAAAAATCCATCGCCCTCCGCTGGGTTTGAACCTGCGATCTTGGGAATCAGAAGCTAGCATAGTACCATTAGACCACGAAGGACGGCTATATAATAGGTATTTTAATCAAAATCATTAGGGTCATTTTTTAGAAAATAAGAAGTTTCGAAAAATCTTTCGTGTAAAGGGTAGTTTCGGGTGGAGGGATTGTCTTTAAAATCTTCGCGTCACATCTTTAGAAGGTGCACACGAACCTTTTTCTAAAAATGTTCCCTTTGGATTCAGCGGGCCTCAAAACATGTATGTGCGGTGAAATCTCGGTATCGAATTTTTGGAAGGAATGCGATACCTTCTCTACCTCTATGTAATTAATAAGCTTCAGTAAGAATAGCTAATAAATGATAGGGGTAAAGAAAGTCATGTGAATTTAATGCGTCAGAGTTCTACTTTCCCTTTTTTTTATTCTTTATAGGTGTTAGAATGGAATGATGCAATTGGAAGTGGAAGTAACTTCAACAGAGTTGGAAGTAAGTGTCCTGTAAGTCTTGGACGGAGTAGAAGCAACTCCTACAGAGTAGAAATGGAAGTAAGGGAGTGCCAGTTGCGAATAGTGGAATGGTTACTTCACACTTCTAAAGGGGAAGCGTTCCTTTGAAACGACTCCGACTCCTCCGACCCATCACTAATAGTTGGTGTTCTGTGAGTTTGTTATTCTGAGATATATTGTTTTTTGCTAACACTAAACAGCAATTTAGAAATCTTTGAAATATTATCTATGGCACATGACAGGAATAAATGCGTGTTTTGTCGTATATATGACAGTAAAGAATCTACTGAAATATTATACAAGGTAATGCTTAAGTCCTTGGATAAATCTTCGATGACTATTTATTATAACGATTGCGCTTATGAAATACCATTATGAAAACTTTGTATTCGCTGAATTGCAGCCTCTAAGAAGGTAATTTGAAACAAACGTTGAACACACATAATAGGTTGAAGTGGTGTCGATTTTACACAATCGATTGTTAAATCATAGTTTTCCGTTTTCTGTAGCAACCGAATGTTTTCATTTGGTTTGGCCAAATTAATCTGTGGGTTTGGCTTTCGTAATGAACTGTATTCGTAGTAGTGAAAACGGTTTCCTTTCGATAGTCGCACAGTAGGTTGTACGGTAGGATTCGGTTCTGGACTGTTATATGATGAGGTTATGTTCCTTGAAATTTAATTACAATTTTCGAAATTTGACTGGAAATACATGCTTTGAGGTCCCCTGAACCCCCAAAAAGCACATATTTATTGTACTGCGTATCTATTAGGCACAGGAGGCATTGCATTCGATAATTCTGTTTTGATGGCTTTCATTGCCATTTTTCCTTTAGCTAGTACTATTCTCACTTGTTTGCTCCATCCACCATTGCTGCTTAATCGTATCCCTAAATAATCAAATTTTTGAACCACCTCAATTTCTCTTCCATGCCAATGGCATTTCTCATCATTCCGTAATTTATTGTCCATTGAAAATATTTGTATGTGAAAATGCAAGTGTCCAAGAAAACAAAACATAAAATAAAATGCCGGGAGAAATATTCAGGAAACATAACCAAAGAATTTAAAATTGCATAACCTACCTTAATAGTTTCTGTCAGTGTGAAGAACTCAGTTCATTTGTTAATGTACGAAGGAGAAAATAATTTACCCCTCCCCTCAAAAAAATTGACATCTCCATGGGAACAGTTATGTACTAGCAAAAAATGTTTACAATATAATTTAGTTTTACTGACTATTGATTAACACATTTTTGGTCAGCCTCATAGAAAAGAACAGTATATTTTTTGGGACATATGTGATTAGAGCAATTTAAAAATGAATACTAAGTAAGAGGGCAACATGTTTTATTTGTTGAGATATATGAATTGAAATTTAATAAAATGCAAACACAAATTAAAATGGTGTAATAATTTAACTTTTGCCTATCCGTACCACGCAAACCTGCAAATACTAAGAACCCAATGCACTACCATTCGAAATAAAAACTGCCGCAACATGATGGCCAGTATGTTTCCTGAGAAAAAGGATTTTGATTTTAAAAGACACTCATTAATATTTCAGACTTTGACAATATTTTCATCTAATTATGTGTTTGTCTTCATTACATTACTAATAAATCTCATATGAAATATCACATGTGACTAGCTCAGAACTATGAAATTCCTACTATGTGCAGAAAAGCATTAAAACTCCAATTTTTTTTACTATAATTGTTATTAAAGAAACATTTACAAAACTGAACATGATTTTTTATTATTATTAGTTTAGTACCAGCAAAAAAAGAGACCATTTTCTTGTATATTAATTCTCATTTATCACATTTTAAAAACGTTTTTTACATTTCCTGAAAAAAAAGTGCTTTTTGTACATAGGAGATATTGTTAAACCAATGATGCTATAACCACAGTAATAAAATGGACCAGAGAGTAACATCAAAAAAGATGGAAAAATGTCTCTGGCCAAACACTATGCAAATACACAGTTAAAGGATGCCTTCACTGGATCGCTTCTACATTTACGTAGAAGTGGAATCAGGAAGGCAGTTGGGTTATTGACCGAACAAGGGAATTTTAGAAAGTTTCCCCTCCTCCAAGGGGATACTAGCTGCAGACTTTGTGAGGTCCTAGGAAGAAGAAGAAGAAGAAGACATTGACTGCTTGGGGCCTCAACATTGGATAAATTTAAAGATTCTATCTTAGAAAAGGGAGTCCTGGAGGTAATAACTCGAATTCCTATGATAGGAAAAGGATAGCACAAAGGTTGAAGTACAAGAGCCACAGATCCCCAAATTTACTACCACCAACACAATGTGAGTCTAAAATGTGGCATTGTGAACGTATAAATTAAAAAGGGGTTGTGAAAGATGATATCCTTTCCTATACCTCTATTTATGATTGCTGTTATATTTTTTAATTTATCTACCAAATACATATAGATAGGGAGGTATTGAATTCCACCCAAAAACTTGATGCAGAGATTTTACTGGAAATACATGCTTTCAGCCTCCCTGAATCCAAAAAAAAGCATTTGTAGAAAAAGGTCCATATGTGTATGTGAACAGCATAACTCAAAAAGTAAAAATTGGATAGACACCAAACTTGGTATTTAGTTTCTGTACCCCTAGCCCAAACTATCCTTTACATGGAAGATTCTTATTTTCTAAAAAATTGCTTAATGATTTTTATTAAAATACCTACCATATATTAATGACAAATAAAATGTATTATCTTGAATTTTCTGAGAAGTGTTGTTCATTTGGAAAGAATTTTGTTAAACTGGTAAACGTTTAGCAATAGATGAAAACACACTAAGCAAAAAATGTAGATCTCTTTAAAACACACAGTTTACTTCAAATAACTTTTATTGTAACATAACCATTTTTAAGAATCTGTTATTAATGGTTCCGCTCGCCTCCCACCGAGGCGGACCGGGTTCAATCCCAGGGACCCGCATGTGGGATTTGTGGTGGACGAAACGGCGTCTGGGTGGGTTTTCTCCGGGTTCTCCGGTTTCCCCCGCCATTCATTCCACCAACTGCTCCACCATCACCTTTCCTTTCATCCATTTCACCAACATTTCGCTTCATCTACTTCCTTCATCCCATACCAGGCATCGGGCTCATCACCCATCCTGGATGTTCTGTCTGATCCATGAGTGTCTGCTCCTCGATGGGCCTCTGACCCCAGGCAACCGCCTGTAAGTCCTACTTAAGAGGAGGATAAACAGATAATGAATGAATGAATGTTATTAATGGTTCAAATTGTTCAATACTTGTGTCATCCTTTTCAAGTCCTTCGATTTTCCTTGTTTCTTACAATTGCATGGGAACAGTACGAAAAATTAAATTGAGTTTTATTTATGAATGCTCTTTAACTGCTATGGTCCTTAGTGTCTCATTCTACATTGGGCATGAAAGACCGGAAATTTTGCTCAGAGGCCAATAAAATCAGCCCTGAGGTTCTTCTATGTGCCATAAATCTGCGACATTGACCACCGTTTTACTGCTCTTCCAAAGGAAGGCATGCTGAGGATCTTTATGCCTTCCACCGGGTTTGAACCCGCAACCTTGGGAACCAGAGG
Organism: Deroplatys truncata; assembly: GCA_030765065.1. Taxonomy (NCBI): domain Eukaryota; kingdom Metazoa; phylum Arthropoda; class Insecta; order Mantodea; family Mantidae; genus Deroplatys; species Deroplatys truncata. Next base: position 1,108,271 of record CM060980.1, read on the forward strand.
CTAGCATGGTACCACTAGACCACGGAGGACAACTGGGAACAATATGGAATTTTAAGGCCAGCATATAGGGTCCACTTCTTAAACATCTGAGTATCGCTGTTGCCCTTGTATCTATAATAAATCATGTAATGTAGCTATTTTTACAAAGATTTATCCGGATTATAATGAAGTAGATAGTAAAATAAGCTTTAGTGAGAATAGTTTGCATACCATGGATAAACAATAGAGGGTAGAGAAAGTTGTGTGAATGTAGCACATCAGACTTTTACTTTCTCTACTACGTATAGTAACTAGGGGAAGTATTGCATTCCACCCAAAAATTCGATACTGAGATTTCACTGAAAATATATGTTTTGAGGCCCCCTGAATCCAAAAAAAGCATTTTTGGAAACATGTCCGTGTGTGTGTCCGTCTGTGAACAGCATAACTCAGAAACGAACAGTCGGATAAACACCAAACTTGGTATTTAGGTTCAGTATCTTCCAGAGATGTGACACAAAGGTTTTCAAGAAAATCCCCCCCACCCCAGATTACCCTTTACATGGAACATGTTTTGAAAATTTTAATTTTCTCAGAAATGGCTCTAACGATTTTGATTAAAATATCATATATTTATGACAAATAAAATGTATATCTTGAATTTTCTGGGAATGTCTCCAAAAGTATTCTTCATTGAACGACTTTTGCATAACTGGTAAACCATAAGAGATAGACAAAATTTTACTACACAAAAACTGTAGATTGCATTAAAATTCACAATTTATGTCGCATACATTTTTTTAATTGAGTGAACCATTTTCGAGATATTGCTTGTTATTCCTTAAAAATTTTCCAATACTTATACTTTTTCTCAAATGGGAATTTGTTATTCATTTTTTTTATGTCCTGGACATGTAAAGAGAATGGAATGCGCCACATAGCAACCAGCTCTTAAAAGATTTGACTATCGCTTAAAACCTACCATATTCCCCTTGCATCTACATGAAAATTACCAATAAGATTGACATCTCGATTAACATGAAGCATATGGGAAATAAGCGTTTGTATAAATAGTTTGTACAAGAGTAGAGAAAGTCATGTGAGTTGTTATTGTTATTATTATTATTATTATTATTATTATTATTATTATTATTATTATTATTATTATTAAATAGTTAAAATACATTTCCAATTGAATGGTTAATTTGCAACAAGTATGAAACATACATACAATGCATACAGGTGTAAAATAAGTAATGTATGATTTCTATAAGGAGAAATAAGACTGAAATGTGCATAAACATATGTATAACACACATAAATATGTGCGGATTGTGTGCGAAAACATAGAAATAAAAAGCAATGATACCGTAAAACAAAACACACAGATCAAACATAACATAAATAATGGTTAAAGTGAAACATGTGTAAACTACGCAATAAATAACTATGCATTAAATGATTGGGATAGCATTACATATATGCGTAATTTAGTAAGAAATTTTGAAAATTCTTTGATATAAAGGGTAATTTTGGGGTGGGAAATATTTTTTTAAAATGTTTCTGTTGCATCTTTGGAAGATACTGAACTTAAATACCAAGTTTTATATATATCTTATTTTTTGTTTTTGAGGTTTGATGTTCACACACATGTACCATTTGTTTCCTAAAAAGGCATTTTTTGAATTCAGGGGACCTCAAAACATACATTTTTCCAGTGAAATGTTGGCATTGAATTTTTGGATGGAATACTTACTGTAAGCATATCGTAGGTAAAGTAATAAGAATAGCATAAAAAATAAATAAATATGGAGCACTGAAATAGGGAAATTTGTGAAAAATAAGAATGTTGGAAACAAAATAAGGATTAAACACACAATGAATGTGCACGGGATATGCCAAGCGAGCATAGAACACAAATATGTGTGGTACAACACTGAGAAGCAAACTAACTGAAAACACAATAAATATTCTGCAAAATTGTTGAAAAAGAAAGCAAATAGGAAACATATAACTGTGAACAGTAAATATGAACAAATATGAAAGTGGCAAGTAAAAGTACCTGAAACACCTAACAAATAACCCCAAAATACATGCAAAATAAAGCAGTGAGTTAAATAAAATAAGCATAATGTATTTAGAAAATGTGTCCACTCTTAAGTTAAGGAAATGGTGGCCTTAAAAATCTGTTTTCCTCCCTTACAGCTCAAATGCCATGATTTTCAGATAGTGTGGCCAAAAAATTGGGAAAACCCTGCTTTCTTAGCATTTCACTTAAGAGGACAAATTATGCTTGCTTAAATTCCACAATGTGCGACTGTATTAGTTATAATGTTTGTTACTTGTGATGTTTGTGTCTGAGTGTTTATTTCATGCGTTGCCATCTTGTGACGTCATTCTTTGTTAGGTTCGTAGATCCATCTGGTGTTAGCAATTTGCGTCAGTATTAGCTTGTGTTTGATTTTATTTCAAATGTCCTCCGGCTAGCTATTATCTTATCTTGGGTCGAACATGTGTCTCTATACAGGTTGTGAAGCGGAAAGGAATCTTTTATCCAAAAATTACACTGATGAAGAAATTTGTTTTATAATTTTTTATTGTCGAACACGTTCACTATTACTTTTACATATTGATCTAGATACTCGCCAAACTGAAACTGTTATAATACTTCTTACTGATCACTTTTAATTCACGTACTTCAACTTTGTGTATAATTAACTTTATAATACTTTAGATTTTTGTAACTTGTGAATCTATAGCCGACGTATCTCATACAAATATTTTGACGAACTGACGAACTTAAGACGACGTGTATTGCACAAAGAATTTTGATGAACTGCCTGAATACGACGTGTAATGTATGAATGCTTTCGGCGAACTGAAGGACTGACTGACGACGTGTAATGTGCTAGAAATTTTGATGAACTGCCTGAATACGACGTGTAATGTATGAATGCTTTCGGCGAACTGAAGGACTGACTGACTTTACCTCTAACTTGGCTTCTATTTATAATCCTGCATCCAGATACGCCTAAAGATTATAAATGAACTGCAATTGGCTAATAAAACGCGCCAACATTAGCATCTATCTTAATATCCAATGAAAATTATGACTACATATGCTTTAGGGAGAGACATTCCAGAAGTTTCTACCGAAAACGCGCCAACATTACGTAACTTCCTCGTTCCCAATAATGATAAACAGCTCACCCCCTCGCTGCATTATTGCGCTATTATTGACAGTTTCAGTAAAGCCGTATAAACTTATTTCCCAATAATAATTACAATTAATAAACATCTGAAATCAATGTCACATAAAAATGCATATTCATATTACAATCATTATTTACATTTAAGTAATTTGTGATACAAATTACTGCATCATATGCCCCACTAGAAACATAATTATAAACATTTACAACTTGTTTGGAAATTTTATAATTGGGTTTTTAGTCTCCTAAATCTTGGAACACACGCTATCACTTTCACTTGACACCTCACACGTATTTAACACACGACATATATATTTTTTTTTTTATCTCGCCACTACTTACTGGCTCTGGTTTAATTAATTTAGATATTAATCTGACATCACAAATTTTTTTTATAGCAAATACTGTACCCTGAATTATTTAATTACTGTTACCAAATTGTTTACTTTCTTAAGTTGTTGACAAAAATTTATACATTTAAAATTTTTGTAATTGTTTAACATTTTTACCAAAATATTCACCCTCTACACAAATATATTTACATCTCTTAAATCTAGACACTTTCACATTTTTTCTGTTTGCTACAAAAATATTTTTTTTTTTTTAAATTATTTTTAATTTATTTCTCTTTTCAAATGACATATAAATAATTAACCCTTTACATTCCAATACATTTCTCTGCAAGTCATCTTTTACTATCCAGCATTTACTTTACATCTCATTGCTATTTACCCTCCTGGATCAAATTGTGTGTGGCTAAACATTACTCGTAGCCGTATCCTAACCTTCAAATTGTTCATGAATAACCTCTTGTATTCATATGAAATTTCGTTCCCTGATAATATTTGAAAACAATCTACAGTTTCTTGAACAACACATCTTTTAACAACTGTCATTTTCAATTCTTCTACTATCTCTATAATTTGAGAGTACTTTAACAAATCTGTACTAAACTGTACTGGACTGGAGTTTTCATTTTGAACATCTTGGTACAATTTATTTCTTTGCATTACTGTCTCATTCTGTATTTCTAATATCTCCCCTCTGAAATTGACTTGCTCCTGATTCACATCTACATTCATAACCTCTTTTATCTCTCTTAGCTCACTTGTAATACTACTCACTTGATTTCCTAACTCTGTGCATTCTACATTAACCTCACTTTTAGTATTAACCTCACCTTTTTTGTTACCTATTTCCCTGCTCATGTCTAGCATTTTCTTTGAAACTTCTCCTATCTCACTTACTATTACTTCCTCATTTTCATCTCTCATTTTTGGCATACTACTATCTAGCTCCATAGATTTCTTTTCAATTTCTTCCCTGCTTTGATCTACTTTTTGCCCTAATATCTCATTACTCCTACCAATATCTTCAATTGATTTCCTATGATCTTTTTTTATAGCTTCTCTCAATTCCTCAAAACTCTGATCTACTTTTTGTTCTACACTCTTAATAATATTTTCACTCAATTCCCTATTATTCTTTTGCATATCTTCCCTTAATTTCTCATTACTCTGAGTTAATTTTTCTAATTTCTCATTATTCTTTTGCATATCTTCATTGACTTGATTGAATGCCCGCTCTATTATCTCACTTCTCTGATCTATTTTTTTACCAAGATCTCTCAACAATTCCATTATTTCCATCATCGTACCAGCATCAATAGTAATATTTCCTGCTATTCTATTCTTACTTTCTGCACTAACATTTCCTCCCTCAAATATTACATTGTTTGAATTATTTTCTGTAACCTGTATTGAATTACAGCTAACTGTTGCACTATCCCCTTCCATCATTGTTTCTTCAATATTATTAGTAGCCATTGTTTTTGTTTTCTAAAAAAAATTACTATACTCTGACCTTTTGTGATGCTGTCTGTTGCTGTTACATTGATGTCCAGCTTCCTGCCCCTTTCTCCTACATTTGTATGTCGCTTCGATGAAACTGCGTAGTTTTGTTGTCCTGTAGTTTGAATTTCCCAGTTGCCTTGTAATCTCGGAATTACGATCGTAGTCTGTCGTCCCTGTTGTTTCTGGAATCTGCGTCTTGTAGATCATTTCACTGCTGCATTCGTTCCACGTCCTGGTTCCTTTCCTGGTCACTCTGCTCCTACCTGGTTATGCTGATCCTTTCCTGGTCTTCGTGTTCCTTTCCTGGTCACTATGCTTCTTTCCTGGTTATAGTGCCCCACGTTCTGGGTGCCAATTTGCGAGAGCATCTGTGCTTACGTAATATGTTTTACGTAAGTTATTATAACTTGAAGATCTTATGTTGTGTTGCTTTTGTTTTGTTTGGTTACATAATTTTAACTGCCCCACGTATGGTAGCCAATTTGCGATGTACTTGCAAATGTTTGTTTACATCAGTATTGAAGCCATCTTGTGACGTCATTCTTTGTTAGGTTCGTAGCTCCATCTGGTGTTAGCAATTTGCGTCAGTATTAGCTTGTGTTTGATTTTATTTCAAATGTCCTCCGGCTAGCTATTATCTTATCTTGGGTCGAACATGTGTCTCTATACAGGTTGTGAAGCGGAAAGGAATCTTTTATCCAAAAATTACACTGATGAAGAAATTTGTTTTATAATTTTTTTATTGTCGAACACGTTCACTATTACTTTTACATATTGATCTAGATACTCGCCAAACTGAAACTGTTATAATACTTCTTACTGATCACTTTTAATTCATGTACTTCAACTTTGTGTATAATTAACTTTATAATACTTTAGATTTTTGTAACTTGTGAATCTATAGCCGACGTATCTCATACAAATATTTTGACGAACTGACGAACTTAAGACGACGTGTATTGCACAAAGAATTTTGATGAACTGCCTGAATACGACGTGTAATGTATGAATGCTTTCGGCGAACTGAAGGACTGACTGACGACGTGTAATGTGCTAGAAATTTTGATGAACTGCCTGAATACGACGTGTAATGTATGAATGCTTTCGGCGAACTGAAGGACTGACTGACTTTACCTCTAACTTGGCTTCTATTTATAATCCTGCATCCAGATACGCCTAAAGATTATAAATGAACTGCAATTGGCTAATAAAACGCGCCAACATTAGCGTCTATCTTAATATCCAATGAAAATTATGACTACATATGCTTTAGGGAGACACATTCCAGAAGTTTCTACCGAAAACGCGCCAACATTACGTAACTTCCTCGTTCCCAATAATGATAAACAGCTCACCCCCTCGCTGCTTTATTGCGCTATTATTGACAGTTTCAGTAAAGCCGTATAAACTTATTTCCCAATAATAATTACAATTAATAAACATCTGAAATCAATGTCACATAAAAATGCATATTCATATTACAATCATTATTTACATTTAAAATTACCGCATCAAATGTTGATCCAGTTTGCAAATACAGGTGACCAATTATAACTACTGAATAATAATACTCGTATTTTCATCGATCATGTAGCCCCATTAGCCATTTTAAACACAGTTGCTACAGCCTACAACAAAATGTGTAATGAAACATTTCTGCAAAGGTTTATTTCGATTAACATGGAGTAGATTGAAAAATAAACATATGTAGGAATAGTTTGCAAGAGACATTTAAAATTAGATGATAGTGGATTTAGAGGAAGTCATGTCAATGTAACACATCAGAATTTTTTTTCTACAGTTTAACTTATAGCTGTTTGTGATTTTAAAATCCTTGATATTAAAAAACCAGTTCTGTTGGTAACATGAAAGTACAAATGATAAGTATAAAAAAATGAAAATCTTCAGTATTTCTTGCCAAATTTCTCTTATACTTAATGCTTTCCAAATTGTTTCATGCATATTTATTGTGTAGTTCATGGATGTTTTGCTTTAGTGTTAAAACATCTGTGAAACATTAAATAAATAATGTTTGTTTATGTTATAGTATTTAGTTTTATGGTATTATTGCTTTTCATTTCTGTTTTTTTGCATACAATCAGTGCATATTTATGTGTGTTATACCCATGTTTATGCACATTTCACTTTATTTCCTCTTTTAGAAAACATGTATTATTTATTTTACATATGTATTCATTTGCTTTTCCAGCTTTTCTCTGATTCAAAACACATTTCAACATAAAATGTATGTTTGTTCTACGCTTCTTTAATGTCTAGCAATTGTATTACATATTACATTGGTAGCAACTAGGATCCTGTGAATACACAATTCTGATTTTGGTAGTTCATTAAGGTCACTATAGTAAATAGAGCATTGCAGAGAATTACAAATTTTTGTATGCTAATGCATTTGCACAATACAGTAATATATTTTAAATACATAGTAAATAGATTATAGTGTATAATAGCAGCTAGACATCTGCTGTAGATGGCTACAACTACAGAATAGTTACTCAAGGTTCCATACCTGCTTAATTTTAAAATACTACAAAATAGTGATTTAAGTACCAAAATGCATATAACAGTGGCTTTAAAAGCAGATTGAATGCTTAAACAGCTTGGAAGTTACCCACCCCACCCCCAATTTTAAGACAAAACACTTTCAAATACCTAGGCTTAACACTTCAGAATTTTTGTGAAGTCAAAGCAGCAGCAGCTCTAAAGCAATACACATCAAAACCCAACATGAGGTTGTGGATTCAAACCTGGTGCAGAGCAATGGATTTTTTAGGCATAAAAATCCTTAGCATTGGCTTTCTTCGGAAGGGAAGAAAGCCGTTGGTCTCATGCCATAGATTTACGGCACGTAAAAGAACCTCAAGCCTGATAAAGAGGCCTCTGAGGAAAATTTCTGCTCTTTCATGTCTATTATAGAATGAGAATCTAAGAACCGTAGTAGTTAAACAGCATCCATAAATAAAAACTTGATTTTAAAAACTGTTCAACTTAAAAATAACTTGAATCCTAACTTGTAGATTGAAATAATCTGGTAGAAGTTGATATTAGAGATCTCCATGCCCTGGAAGCAGTAAAAGTACGCTAGCTAAAGCAGTTATAGGTTTATCTGGATACCTAGGTCCAGACTGGCGTACAAGCTTGCCAAAGAAAGATTCCTGATAGAGGACCTGAGGACTAAATTTCAGCTATTATACACAGAAATAAATAAATTGAGTTCTTTTACATGCCGTAAATCTAGACATGGGACCACTGGCTTTACTTCCCTTCCAAAGGAAGACATGCTAAGGATTTTTACGCCCAAAAAAATCCATCACTCTCCACTGGATTTGAACCCACAACCTTAGCAACTAGAGGCTAGCATGGTACCACTAGACCATGGAGGATGACATCATACACAGAAAAATGGAAAAGAAATACATACTAAGATGGGACAAGAAAACAAATCCAAATGGAGTTCTATGTGACTGAAGCTATGCTAAATAGATCCTGGGCGAACTCCAATCAAGATAAGATGTAAAACACTGGTCAGCAGATTAAGAACACTTTTTGCTCCACTTACTTGAAATTCCATTTGAACATGTACTCTCCATCCTCAGCGAACCTGCCGACTGATGTACATGTCACATAATTTCTTCCATTTCCCTGCTGTTCGGTGTGCCTCTCTTTCTATTGGTCCATCACTGGAGTTTCAAAATTCATGGCTTGATTTATGTTTTTAATGTGTATATTTTCCCATACCCTTAATTTGCCATAGTTCTTGGCTGGTTTTAGAAGTTTGATTTCGTGACTGATATTATGATTTGGTGACCAAAAATGATGGGCTACTGCTGATTTATCTGTCTGTTTATATTTTATATTTCTGAAATGTTCTTTTAATCTGGTTTCCAATTTTCTCTTTGTCTTCACAATGTATGTTTTATGACAATCTTGACAATTGATGCAGTAAATTCCTGATAATTTATTATCGGAATAGTATTTTTTAAAGAAGGTTAAGAAAATTTCTCTTTGTCTTCACAATTGATGCGGTAAATTCCTGATAATTTATTATCGAAATAGTATTTTTTAAAGGTGGTTGAGCAAATTTCTCACACTGTATTTATTTTGTGGAGCCAGTGTGTCTCCTGTATTTAATGTGCTAACGCATAATAGATTTTCATGTTCTATGTTTTTTAATAATTTTTGTAACAAAGCTGGTCTTAAAACCATTCAGATCTGCGACATATTTAATGTGCTCCAGTTCTTTGTTATATTCCTTTACAGTTAACGGGATGTTAATCAATCTATGTATCAGGCTGTGAAAAATAACATGTTGATGTGCGTTTGGGTTGAAATTGTTGTTTTTAATATAATTATCCACGTGAGTTGGTTTTCTGTAAATTCCATATTCTTATCTGTCCATATTTCTCATAATTTTTAAAACCAAGAAAAGTTAGCCATCCATCTTGCTCTATTTCAATCGTAAATTTTATAGATTTGTCCTGCAGATTTAATAGTTTTAAGGCATCCTGGGCTAGTTTTTTACGAACGATAGCGAAGATGTCATCAACATATCTAAACCATGTTTTAAATATGTATGGGAATGCTTTAGTAACATGCATTTGTGCATGTATAAATCAGCCAACAGTGGTGATATGAGATTGCCCATAGCCAAACCTGAAGTTTGTTGGAAAAACTTGAACATGAAACTATTTTGTGTGATACATAAATCTATCAATTGTATATATTCTTTGATTTGTGCTGGTGAAAAACCGCATTCCGAAAGCCAAAGGTTTATAAGTTTTTGTATCTTTTCTGTAGGGATACTAGTAAATAGAGAGCTGATGTCAAATGATACTAAAATATCATTTGCCTGAATGGTCACATTTGTTAATTTATTAACAAGATCAAAGGAGTTCTTGATACTTAAAGGTTCAAATCTTTCTATGGAATTTAAGTTTTCAACTAACCATTTGGCCAGGTGGTATGTTGGTGCGTCTATATCGGTCTCATGCTATTATCTTTTTTATGGATTTTAGGCGAACAGTACAGTTTGGGTAACATTGGGTTATTAGGCATCAACTTGTGTTTTTTGTTATCCGGAATGATCATACTATCCTTGATTATTTTCTGCACTGTGGTTGTGTGAGATCTTAACGGACATTTCTTGATATTCTTGATTTTGTAACAGCTTATTCACTCTGCTTATATAGTCATCCTTATCTATTATGATAGTTTTATTGCCCTTGTCTGCTTTTAAGTAAAATATCATTTAATTCACCAGTCAGTTGTTTTAGTTTAAAATCTGATTTCTTGTGTCTTCAGGATAAAATATGATCTAAAACATTGACATTTTGCTGTGGTTATCGTTTTTTCATTGTCTTTAAGCATGTGTGTTGTGATTTTAACATTGGCAACGAAATCGTCTATATTGTGTGAATAGCTGACACACGTTTTAAGGCCTTGATTTAGCAAAGTCATTTCTTTCTCCATAAAGGATTGTGTCAACAAGTTAACGTTATCAATGTTTTTTGTATTATGTTTGATTCTGACCCAGTTAGTTTCATCTGTTTGTTTTCGTAGGTGTTCTGCTTTCTTCTTAAGTTTTTGTGTTTTGTTGCTCATAATTACATTTAGTCTTATGATTTTGCTTCAAAGCTGATCCAGATGATATTTTTTAAGGTGTTTACTAATTTTAGATGTAGGTTATATAACTTTAGATCTGTTTTTGCTAGTGCAGCATACTGTTTTGATCTTTCCAATAATAATACTTTTTTCTCTATTGCTTTTTTGTGAGTACTGTCTGTATTATGCTTAACGATGTTGTCCATGAATTTTGGGGTTAGTTGATGTTTTAGGCAAACATTTAGAAACTTGATGTTGGCAAAAATATGTTTTCTTTTTATATGTAATTTAGTAAACTTTGTATTATCTCTCTTTTGGCCATAAATCTCATATTAAAATCATACAGTTCTCTTACCTCCATTTTGTTACCTGAAGAATGTATATCCGTCCAGCCTTCACTTCTTTGGCTTGTTAACCATTTTGTAAGTGAATACAATATTACTTGTACTTGGTGCACACTGCATTTAATGTCTATTAATTCAATTTTTGTTTCATTAAAATATTATAAAAAATAAGCAAAATATAAAGGTTTGTTCTTCAAAGCAGAAATTTAAATTGCTGGCTGATTTAAATATCTAGATTTGTTTATTGGTTATCCAGGACCAGAAAGTGTGGGGTTTAAATGGCCATTGGAAACAATATTTATTAGCAATTTTCATATGACTCATTTACAACCTTTACATACGTAGCTAATGTTTTTTTAAAATAGAGAGTTGAGGGTTGTTACACTACATCACTATGATATTCTTACTTGAATGCGTTTCGGGAGACGGCTTGTTCCCATCGTCAGCATTTTCTCTCCAGTTGAGAGAAAATGCTGACAATGGGAACAAGCCGTCTCCTGAAACGCGTTCAAGTAAGAATATCATAGTGATGTAGTGTAACAACCCTCAACTCTCTATTTTAAATTATGACACATCACTGTTACAAGCTTCTAAATCTTCAAAAATTGAGTAGTTAATGTTGTTCAATAAATAAATTCTATTTCAGAATAAGGTGGAGAATATAAGAGGAAAATAAATTTATTAGGTAAAATTACTCAAATCACAACAATTTTCTAGTATAAAATTTATATCAGCGACACTAACCTTTCCTGCTCAAAACATGAATTACAAAAGTCTAGGAACATTCTTAAGTTAATGGAAGTATTCTCAACAATGTAATTAAATGACATATTAGGTAAATTAAAAAATGTTATCCAGTGAGGATGACTCCGGAAAGGTCCCCATCACACTGGAAGCATTTCCGCTCTGTATAAATTCCGGATTTGCTGTCCAAGGTATGCTCTTTTTGTGGATCACCAGTGAGAAAAAAGTAGTTTCAAAATCAAATTTAAATAATGCATAACTTTTTCCTTTATTCTGAATTAGACACCATGATACCAGTTAAAGGTTAATATTAAACACATTCATGTGGAGGATAGAATACTTCTGGTTAATTTCCTCACCCTAGCCAGGAAGCAAACTTTGGACATCTGAGTTGAGAAGCAAGAATGCTGACCAGTCGAACCACAGAGGCAATTAACGGTTTACATATATGCCAGAAAAGTCAAAGAATTGCTAATTATTTACTTTAGCACCCAATGACCCATTTGTTTTAAACCATTCTTAATATGTATTAAATTATATGATAGAAATTGGGGTACCATTTTTGGTTCAAAAGGTTAGTTTTGGAAATAAAGAAAAAAAGTTAGAAGTATACCAACCCACTTGCGCCTTGCACCTCATTTCATCTTTTAGCACATTTCCTCCCCCTATTCCTGAACCCCTTACACCACCTGATATTTAGAGCTTACCCTTGTCCTCTTAAAGCCACTTTGGTATCATCTGAGGTATATGAAGATATTGTTGATTAACCCTCTGCTGTTTTTTATGTTGCAACCATAATATGCTTCCAATTGGGTTCCAAATGTTTGCAGTTTAGTTCCATCTATTAAACATGAAACCATTATTTTTTGTGTGCAAGGTGTATAGCTTTTAAAGGGAAACATAAGTCATTTCATATGCTTATCCCTTAGAAAATGTTAGGTTCAGTGCATAAAATAATTTGTAAACCAAAGAATTACACACAATTGAAAAAACGCTATTATTGTTGGTTTCCTTCTGATTATTTCAAGTCAAACTGAGTTGTGATTCTTGTGAAATACATCTCACGTAATGAAAGTAAGATTTTACACTCTTATTAAGCATAATGTTCTGATGGAATGGTTACTTGTTAGAATTGTGAGCAAGAGGATATTCGTTTCAGTAGTAATTATGTATCAGTGAAGTAAGGGCTTAACTCATTCACTGTCAGCTATGCCTGGCTGTCAGCTAATATCGGTTTAAATCCCAGCCAGCAATTTAACTCTACATGAGTTGGTTAAATGCAAATTATTCTCTTATTTATTAAGATACTTTAATGAAACAAAAAGCACATATTTACTGAAATTGTAATCAATAAGGAACCTACTAAAGTAGCAGTTGCCAAACTTTTCATAATGGGCCTACATTAACTATCAGAGAATGAATTGCAGGTGAAACCACATAAGTTTAAACCCATAGCCCATATACAGGCTGTGAATAAATAACACTGGAAGTAAATGGTTCCTAATCAATCAATTTGAGATAAGAAGCCAAGTTACTGAGTTATGTGAATTAAAAATAATAAGAGACTGAAATCAACAAATCAGAACCAAAATATGTAGATAGTCTGTATTATAAACAAAGTATAGCTCGTTAGGGACTTGGCTAAGCCCACCTTTAATTTACAGAATAAGCATTTCTAAATTTTGCGTTTACAAAAGCACTCAAAGTGTGGACCTAACATATAACAAACAGGTTGGGAATGGCTAAATAAGTAAAGGATAGCTGTACTGAGGCCAAGCGATAGCGTGGATCAGCTGTGAACTCAAGTTCAAATCTCAAATGGGTGAACTATTACTATTATTGTCTCAGAAATAGCTGATCTACAAAAAAAGTAATTTTAAATAAGTTGTGTGGTTTAAAGAGATTTACATTTTTTGTCTGTCACTTAACATTTACCAGATTCCCTCCAGAAAAGGGCTTCATTGGCTATTCCCAGAAAATTCAAAATAAACATTTTGTCATGTAAATATCTTTAATATACAGGATTTTTATCAAAATCGTTAGAGCCAGGTTTTAGAAAATATAATGGTCAGACATGCTTTAAAGCCAGAACAGGCAGCACTGCCTAGCCCTAAAGTGCATAAGAAGAAAACATTTCTAAAAATGTTCCATGTAAAGGGTATCTTGGGGTGAGATGTCGCATCTATGGAACTTAAATACCAAGTTCGGTATATGTACAACTTCTTGCTTTTGAGTTATGCTGTTCACATACACACACACACACTCAAATTTTTTTCTAAGAAAGCTTCTTTTTTTATTCAGGGAGACTCAAAACATGTATTTTCGTTGTAATCTCGGTATCAAATTTTTGGGTGAAATGCAAAACAGTCTATAATATAACAACATACTTGTCAGGGATCAGTTCGGGTTCAGAAAAGGAATGTCGACCAATAATGCAACTTATAAACTTACTCATGAAGTGTTAACTGCATTAAACAAAAAAAATGCATGTAGGTGGGATTTTCTGTGACTTAGCAAAGGCATTTGACTGTGTTAATCGTGATATTCTGATAGCAAAATTGAAATTCTATGAACTAAAAAATGAAACTCTAAGTTGGTTCGTATCATATTTAAATGAAAGAAAACAAAGTGTTTTGAAGTAGTTGAAGTAGTCAATGGTATTTGATTTGGAAAACATACATCAAAATGGAAAACAGTAATGCATGGAGTGCCCCAAGGTTCAGTCCTAGGACCTTTACTATTTTTGATCTATATAAATGACCTATCATTTTGTATAAATGATATTGCAAGTATCATTCTGTTTGCTGATGACACAAGTGTTCTGGTGACTAGTAAAAACTTGAATGAGTGTATAATTAAATTGAATTATGTTTTGAACTGTATGTCACACTGGTTTAAAGCTAACAAATTATCTGTAAATTTAGACAAAATAAAAGTTGTTAAATTTGTGACCCATCGATCACCACACACTCCAATAGAAATTGGGTTAATGACATGTTACTAGAACAAATAGACAATATTAAATTTCTGGGCCTCCAAGTAGACAGATATTTAGATTAGAAAGTTCATTACATGTATCTTACCCAAACTCAGTTCTGCCTGTTATGCTGTCCGAGCACTAGGAAATGTCAGTTCTATAGATACACTTAAATTAGTATACTATGCATATTTTAACTCTATCATTGAATATGGAATATTATTTTTGGGAAACTCGGTAGAAAGTAAACGAATATTCCTCATGCAAAAGAAAGTTATAAGAATCATTTCCAGCACCCATAGCAGACATTCTTGCAAACATCTTTTTAGAAAACTGAAGATATTAACCCTACCTTGCATATACATATTTTCAATCTTAATGCAGTTATGTATGCAATTGAACCACATTTATTACAAAAATGAAATTTATGAGATAAACACTAGACAAAAGGGTAACATCCATCATCCAAGTTCAAAGCTTTCTTGCTTCCACAAAGGTGTATATTATCAGACCATAAAAATATTTAATACTCTGCCTAATGATTTTAAGGGAAAAGTTGACAATTTCAAAGTCTTTAAAATTGTTGTTAAAGAGTACCTATGCTCAAAAGCCAATTATTCTGTACAAGATTAGCTGAATGGCAAATTATCCTGATGATATTATATACTCTCTAAGTAGTATTAGTAAATATTAATGACAATTGCCAGTTTTCCAATTGCATGCTCTAGAATTAATGAAGCTACTTAAATGTATGTATATTAAGAACTGACTGTAAATGCGATGCATTACAAATCAAAAAGAACAAAATCATGAGACGAACAAAGGTACAAGCCTAGCAAAAGTTAAAATAACTCTTCTTGTCTATAAATATAATGTTAACCTTATAAGGGTAGGGAGGTATTCAATTTTGTACAAAATTACACCTGATTTGTTTCATTCTGTATATAATATGTCTTTATTTTATATGTTCTGTATTCTATGTAAAATTTATGTATATATGTAATATATTGTACATTTCCTTGACATGCATATAGTACTTGTGTCTATTTTATTTCAAATGTTCTATATTCTGTGTAATATTTATGTTTATATGTAATTTTTGTACATTTCCTTGGCATGTTCTATGTTCACAAGCCTTTATGGCTGCTAGTGAACTCACAGAATGCAATGCAATCTAATCTAATCCAGTTCGCCGTACACAAGGTGCATATGAGCAAGTTCAGCCAAAGTGTATTTTAGCCCCATGTTCACCAAGTGTTTAGCTACTTCAATGTGCTGAAGGCAATTAGGAAATGAAACATGAGTGACGTTATTTGATAATACAGCGGTTTCCTACTTTAGTGCGACAAAAGGAAAGGTGGCTGTGGCCTTGTTCACCCGCCCGCTACCTGAAGTTGCGACCTTTCGGTGGTCTGAAAGGTCGTTAGCTAGTCGCAGGATGAGTGATCGGGTCACCGAAAGTATCCCCAATGGTCGCTTCCAAGATGTGGTGTCCGGCCAATCAGATGCTTGAAAATCTGGAAGAGTTGAAGTCGCCGTATTCAAGCCGGCGAAGCAGTTGAAAGTGGCCAAAAGTGACCACTTCAGAATGTCGCGGTTTGGAGTCCCTGATATCAGCAGAAGCACCACGGGATCAATGTTGCTCTCACCCTTGCCAGTTGCAGAATCATCCTAAGAAGAAAAGAAGAAGGAAAACACTCTCGGTTAATTTCTGGTATCAAATACTGAATGCTTTTTGCGCCAAGCCAATGAGCGCGTCACTTCGGCCAATAAGAGCTAAGAAATTGCGAATAGGCATGCTGTTGATTCCACGTGGAGGAAATATAGTTTCGCTGCATTTTGCGACAGTAATACCTTCCATTGTCACTTCCATGTTATGTTGGATTGTTTCCGTCAGCATTCGAACTATTTAGCGCATTCACTCACGTACGGAAATATCAGTGGAACTTTCACTCTGGTTTCAGTTTCAATATTCTACGGAAAAAATAAATAAATAAAAAAACGCTAAAAAGATTCGTTAACTATTTTCGCAAGTTCAGTGTTATTCGCAAATTAGACATAAATTCGCGATTTGTCGCGAGTTCAAAAATCCTCAAGATGAAATATTGTATAATGCCCGTAGTATTATGTTCAGATGTTTTGAAATTCGCGGCCGCGAAATATTCCAAGCCCTACAAATTAATGAATCGTCTAATATCAGTAAAATTCGTGCAGTGTAATTCATTTAAACCCAGTGTACGGGTGTTACACCTGTTACATGAAGTATCTTTATGTCAATAGGAGTTCATGTACAATGAGAAGAATGAAACTGACTTTTCTTTGCTATAACTGCCACATTTCTGGATCTAATTTTGTGCTGCCTATAATATTATCAAAACACACTAAATGTTCATTAGTTATAGAACTATATTTTGATTTGACATATTTCATTTTTGAAAATGTCTTCACAGATATTCATTGATGTGAAGTGTTTTATATATATGTTACCTTAAATTGTGCTCTTTGATCCAGTTGTACTGTGTTTTAAAGGCAACCCATAATTATGGCAAGATTTATAAAAGTAAAAATATAGATCTTTTGCAAAGTCTTTCAAAGGAGGAAATGTCACTCAATGGATAAAAGTGTGGACCTAATCAACCAAATTATATTCCTTTTATTTGTCCTTCAGTAGCTCATTACCAGACAGGAATTTCTAAGCATTAAAGCCAAGATGAAAGGAAATAAAGTTGAACTCTTATTAACATCATAGGTAACACACCTCCCCCATCCCTTGTACAGTCTTTTGATGTTTGCTGACAGTACACAAATCAGTTTTTATCTGCCTGTCAGTTACTCATGGCTGCTATTGTTTGCATTCTTTGTAGTGATAACTGTTTCAATGTTGGTAACTTGAAATCAACTGCTTAAGGGTTTCTATGCCTGCTCATTACACTGAATATCAGTTAAAAATCTAAACTTTTAATTTTATTTAATCATTTGCAATCCATGAAACAAATTAATCTAATTCATGACCCATTTCTTTTTATTTATATTCTTTTGAGGCGGGCCAAACAAAAGAGCAGCTGCAGACCAGGTTCGGTCCCCGGACCATGGTTTGGTAAACACTGTACTAAAGATAAGCATTGATTGCTGTTGTATTTTATATTGATGACACTCTTCTTTGGGGGGGGGGACTTAGGTAAATAATTTGGGTATATTATCAGAGAAACTTGTTAGTTACTTCACTTTTACTTGGGCTGCTTTGTGCAAAGACATAAAGTCAGCAGCTAGAGTCTAATTACCAGAACAGAGTACCAAGAATTTCTAGATGTTGCATCATTCTTCCTTGTTTATACCTTCTTGTATTAACTTCAGTGAATCATAAAGGATGCCTTACCACCACATACAAATATAAGTAAAGACATGTTGAATGATCTTAGTAACCTTAACACTCACATGATTCAGGGGTGAATAACAGCAAAGTTCCATGTTGTGTAAAGCCTGACTAATATTCATAAGATATCGTCTGTTCTTTCCATATTGCATGCTCAATCTAACACAATTATCAATCACTGAACTAGAATGGTTACTTGGCAATTAAACGATCCCATTTAAGGGCAAAGTAGAAAATTATCTGAAGCATCTAAACATTATTCTTCCTAACTTGTTGCTGATTTAAAAGAAATTTGCATGCATACATCCATTAGACACAGAGAGAGGCAGTTTTGAAGAAACAAAAAATTGCCAGGACCAAAAGTAATAAATCCAGAATTGATAACGGATGGGTGACTACCACTTAAATTGCACCTCCTTCATTTTTTAATACCTGTTGAATCACATGAGAGTTTCCAATATATAGCTAGAGCTAATGTATCCTCCATCTTCAAAAAAGGAGATAGAAATAAACCCTCAAATTATAGAGTTATGAGCATATTAAATTCAACATATAAAATTTATGCAGGAATTTTAAACAACAGATTAAAGCCAATTACTGAAACTTATACTAGAAGAACAAAATGGGTTCAGAGAAGGAACGTCTTGCTCCGATAATACATTTACAATGAAGCATTTGATAGAGAAAAGGAGAGAGTAAAACTTGCCTACATTTTCGACATTCATAGACCACTTTATACCAAAGTACCTGCTTTAGCCTCAATATCTTATTGAAAAGGGGAATGCAGTGTAACTAATCAAGGGGTGAGAAAAGGATGCATATTGTCCCTTACAGTTTAATATTTATATAGACAACATTTCACTAAGATGGAAACAATATGCACCAGCTGGAATATTAACAGTGGGAACTAATCTTAATGCTTTAGCCTATGCAGATGATTAAATAATTATAAAAACATAGAAGAGAATTTTCAGAAAGCAACTTATAAGCTCTATCAGATATGTAAAGAATATAATTTTAAGAGCTCTGTTCCTAAGACTAGGACCATGGCATTTCACGTCCAATAAGAGTTAAAATCATCTTGAAAGACAATATTTTAGAATGGATTTAAGATTTTAATTATCTGGTGTATGAATTTTCAGATGATAACGATGTAGATGTATATAACCAAATGAGTAAATATCAGCTAATGTGTGGCTCTTAAAAACGATAAGGATCGATACTCAACTGAAGTTTTATAAGTTATGGCCAGGGTTAGGAAGTTCTTGCTCTAAAAGCTCTTGTAATATGCATGCAAATATGCCCTTAAAATGTGTTAAATATACACCAAAATATGCCCTAAAATTATTATATTAAAAGACAATGTGCACATGCAAACTTAAATTATTGCTGAGAAGTAGATGCACATGATTCCACATCCAAAATGAGGGATGAATTACAATTTACAACTACTGCATGACAGAGACTTTCCATGGTATATCTTTGTGTGTCGTCTCTCAATATACTTTTGTATCTTGAAAAACATCACATAGGATATTGGTGTATACTTAAAAGTTGATAGTTGTCCCACAGAAAGAGACAAGTCTTCAGGTATCCCTAAGGACTTTCCTCCAAGAATGTCTCGTATTTGGAGATTTGTTTATACCCAGGGTTTCTTAAAAGACCGTAGTTTACTTTGTCTTTTATTTTCTGCCCTACGTTACCCGGAATGGACACCAAGCCAGAAATGGTATTATCAAAAACATTTAATGACTGATTTATGGGAAGACCTGTTGTTTCCAGGGATTTAATTGCTGCAGGCATATTGGAAAAATGTGTTAATATAAAGACAAGATTTCCTGCAAGCTCTTTATCTGAGAGAACATTCTGTGCCATATGAATAGAAACAGTATCATCTGATTCTAATGAATTAATAACTCTTCTGACTGACTCTAAATGTTTAGCATAATACAATGCAGCTGTTATCCAACTTCCCCAACAGGTTAAAACAGGTTCAGGTGGTAGTGGAATATTAGGCACCATCTTTTTGAACAGCTGGGCCCTAG
The DNA here is from genome assembly GCA_030765065.1 of Deroplatys truncata. NCBI lineage: Eukaryota > Metazoa > Arthropoda > Insecta > Mantodea > Mantidae > Deroplatys > Deroplatys truncata. The sequence continues at coordinate 1,128,417 of CM060980.1, forward strand.
ATGCAGATTTAAGATACACTTTACTCACATTAGAGATTAACTTATCTACTTTAGGAAAACATAACTCAATTGTTTCTGCAATGCGATGAAGGACATGAATAAGACAAGTTAAATGAATTAGCTTAGTGTTTCCCTGCTTTGATCATATAGCTTGCTGCATCAGTTAAAAATAAAAGTACATTGTCACATTTTATATCACCAAGCCAAATTAATTTCATAAAGTCAATCCAAGTTGGCTCACTGATGCACTGTTAGTAACTTCTAACTGAGAGCAAGTTAAGAGATAGGGCACACCCGCCTCTTGCTGATTTAGAACACCCACTATTAGATTTGCAATGAAACGTCCTTCTACATCAGTTGATTCATCTATTCAGATCCAGAGAAACTCCTTTGCTAACTTAGTTTGCAAGGTAGACATTACATTGTTGTAAGAATGAGGGATGTATGTTTTATGTATGGTACTTTGGTCAGGCACGTTTCGCTTGGTGTACTTTTCTAAAAGATTACGCAAAATTGGGTTATTTATTTTCCATAAAAGATATGTCAGCTGCTAGGAATGCTTCACAACGGTCATATGAAAACTGTGTAATTCTACTTCCCATACACTCGACTAGTAGACGTTGGACACTTTCACTTCTGTCACTTTTTTCACAATCATTTCCCTGTGCTTTGCAGTATTAATATGTTGAACGACCTGAAACCGTTTTTCATTCCCAATATTTTTTTTCACATGCATTACAGTATAAGACTCTTACCATCTGTACTAATAAGATTACTAGAAAATTCACTTTGTAAACTCCTAAGTCTGCTCGCATTACTTGGTTTCACTTTCAGCACTTTTAATACTGTATGTATTCATACCAGCTCGTCAATTGTCACAAACAAACTGGCTGCAGTGGCTGCTCGATCAACATACTGCCTTATTGCTTAATCTATTCCCCAGTACAGCAGGGATTTCCCTATCTTAAAGCCAAGCCATCACAGCATTGCATCACTCACTCTTCACGTGATCAATGATCATGAATCACTTGCCTCAGTGACATTTACAGAGGGTGAAACTGGATCCTTTTGTTAGCATCAGTTCACAGAAAAAGAAGTTGACCATTTAACCAAAATAACTCATTTTAAATAATATTTCCCATTTAAGTGCTAAAATATGCCAAATAAACATGCTATTTACTAAATATGATGCAGTTACTTAAAACCACATAAATATGCCCAATAAAAATCACTCGGAGCAGTAGAAAATTCACAGTTCATGAAAATAATTTATCAGCATATCAATAACATGCTTTGAAAAAAATATGCAAATGCATGAAGTTCCTAACCCTGGTTATGGCGATACCAGTTCTATTGTTTGAGTGAATCTTGGGCAGTAAGACAGAACAATTATAGGTACCTACCAAAATTAAATTCCTAAGAGCATTATTAGGACATACAGAATTAGATAAAATATGAAACCAAGAAATATGGGAAAAATTAAATATATTTGCAATACAGGATAAAATGATAGAATACATGGCAGAATTGGGAAGAACATTACAGAGAATGAACAGCTCAAGGATGCTATGCTACAGGCAGAAGAGATCTTGGAAGACCTACACTAATAGAGGCCGGAACAGGCCGATTGGTCTAATCCTTGTTAGGCAGAAGAAGAAGACCTTTATTTTCATTTTTCTGTGTCACACTTCAAAACATAATGGGGTGTCAAAGGGGGCACACATAACTCAAACTTCTTTTCTAACGGATTTAGTTTTGTAGTATATTAGAATAAGTAAACTGTGATACAAGTATAATCAACAGGAGCGGAAAACGTTCATATGTACATAAGTCATAAAATTACATAAAACATGCTTCAATTGTTACACTAGGTGTGTAACAAATGAAATTGTCCACAAGTTTATTACAAAACAATGTTTTGGTTAAATTCAAATAGCTCTAATTTGCATGTGGAACCATTCTATTTGCATGCTGCAGAACCAATTCATCCATAATGGCAAAGGGGAGTGTGTATGGAACCAATCTGCAAAAAAACATGACATATCTGAACTCTCACTGAAAAGCAGAAGTAACCCTGAAACACATTGGGGAACCTGTTTTATCTTAATGGCAAATATAATAAATCTCAATCAAGTTCAAAAATGCCTTGAGATCATCTCTTGTGTATGCTTGTGGCACTATTGCCACGACATTGTTAAACATTTATTGTGACACCTCAAAACATATTTAGGAGATTATTTAGCACAATGAAGTTTGAAACAAATCGGTCACCGGTTGCTAAAATAAATAATTACCAAAGGATGGACTGCCAGATCAGAACATCAGCACTTTATGACCGCATATTTCCTGCCCCTCCTTTAACAACCCCATTATGACATGACATTTCAGTAATCTAGATGGACCTGTTCCTAGGGGAAAAAATTCTTTGTTAGAGAATGAATACAGCCTGTAAAGCTGTACCTATACATTGACCAAAAGATGATGAGGTATTCCAGAATCTTTACATACCCATGGGGAAAGCCTCCATTAAGACTTCAAGCCTCATACCCTAAAATTATGTATACCAGATTACTTTTGAACATGCCTCCAGTTTCATTTTCCCTGAGAAACCCAGTTCATTGTCTGTATTCCTTTTTCTAACTTCTTAAATTTCATGGTAATGTAAAATTTGACAGGCAGCCACGAAGGCTAGGAATGATCTGGCTTGCTACATGCTGGTTTTTGTGTCCATGAAACTGCCAAAGTCTGAATCTAGCGGACGGCTGATTGTAGGTGAGGAGTTTCCAAGTCAAGAGTTAGTGCTTAATTTCCATTTGTTTATTTCACATAGGTTATTGTTACCATTTATCAGTTACTGTACGTTGTATCAAACTATAGATAATATCTTTTCCTCCTTCCATTTTCCTAATTTCTGCATTTTTCCTTTGAAATAAAACTTGCAAAATTCTACTTTCCTTTTATATACTCAAATTGCGAATATTGCCTTTAAATACCTTTTCATAAGATAACCAAAGTAAATAAAAACTTCACATGAGCTGCATTGTGACTATTTAAAATTAAATTCATTACACAGTTGGCATATGTACAAAATCCTGCCAGCTACTTACACATTTTTGGCTTTTTTCTGTTTCTGGGAATTAACAACGCCTGACTATGATTAAACTCAAATTAGAACGTTTGCAAAAGGATTTTCTCAGGTCACATTGGTGTGTAACAATAGGTACTGTAATGATGAATGTTGCAAATGCAAAAGCTTATTCTATTATGCATATAAACATCTAACAAGAGAATAAGTCAAATTATTTAAATTATTATATAAAAATCTGATTGTTTATTTTTATATGACTAAATGATTGCAAAAGGTTATTCTTATATCTACTTCAAGTTTATTGATATAAACACTTGCATATAGAGTTCCATTAAACATTTTTTATAGGTACAAAGGGGATAGCAATAATCAAATGTTTAAAACCATATCGCTACATATTGGCATTGAAATTCCATAACAGAGTAAGAAACAACCAAAGGTTTGCAGTACTTCAAAAATGAAATGAAATATTCAAACCAGTAACAATGGATACTTTGAAAGTGACAATGCCACGGTAAGAGTTATTTGTAATTAATTGTATGTTTTACAGATCTACATTTGGACCTAGTTTAGGATTTACCAGTTACATAAAATTACTTCCGAAAGAGGACTAGACTGTTCCCAGAAAATTTGAGATATAAGTTTTGTCATATTAATGTCTTAAATACTGTATTTATGCAAACCTAATGTGCATCCCATATTTTAAACTTAAAATCATGAAAAAAAGGGTTTGTATTGAATGTAAAATGCATCAATGACAGAAAATAGGTATATTATTTAAATTTATTTAATACAACAATGGATTTATCATATATATAAACCATCAGATTATAGAACTGAAAGTGCCCTATTGTTAGCTGACACATTGTCAAAGGTAAGCACACGTTCAAAATGAATTTATTAATACAATAGCGTAAATTACGAGTGTGAATCACCATTATTCATGATGCTTTCATCACTGGAATCCTCAGAAGTGTCCACATCAGAAACAGGTCTCTCCCCGTCATCCTCATTGTTCTAGAGCACATCATCTTTGTTGCCATCCAAAGATTTGAAATGCAGCATTTCTTGAATGACTTTACAATCAATGCTTTTCCAAGCAGTGTGTAATGGTACATATGTGGTGCAACACACTTAACTTTTCCTGTCGGGGTCAATTCATACTTCTTCTGACCAGAACTCTCAAAACTAATGTTTATACTAACGTCCAGGGGCTGTAATACATATATCATCCCTCCAGGAATAATAATAATAATAAGAAGATCACCCTAGGCTATGTACCTTCTTCTTTTTTTGTTGATCAGTTGATTAAGAAATGCATCCAGACAAAGCATTGATGGTGGATTGGAAAGCCCATCGGGACGACATTTCCACACATTTCGGATCCAATCATGCATCAATGATTTGGTCATCCATCCCTTCACCTGATTTCAAATAATGACGTCATCAGGAAACAGTTTTTCATTCTTAGGGGACACGTTTTCCTCTTGAAGATTAAGAAAAAGGGAAATTTGTACCCATCCACTGTGATTGCCAACATTACTGTTACGCGCTGTTTTTTGCACCCTGTTGTTTTGTAACTTCCTTTGTCCCCTTCTCAGTAATAGTGCTGTTGCATGGTATATCAAACCAAATTGGCGTCTCATCAGCATTACCTATTTGCCCCATTGAAATTTCCTTTTTTTCTTCTGAAGTGAAATGACATACTGCTGAAACGTTTGTAGTTGGTCCGCAAAATCTGTAGGAAGCTTCTGGCACATTGTATGGCGGTTTAAGAGTCCGCTGCATGAAACAACCCACCCATTCACGGCTAGCCTTAAACACTTGTTTCGGAATACCAAAAACTTCAGCCTTCTCTTTAGCTTTCTTTCATATAGTGTCACTATTCACAGGTTGCCCATACTTCCTCCTTTCATGCACAAATTCTAACACTTTTTCTTCAACTTGAGGATGCCTTCCTTTGCCAGGACCCATAAATTTCTTCCTACTTGCTTTAGTAGCAAATAATGCCAATTTCTGTTTTCACCACAAGTAAATGTTGCTCTCTGATACATTGAACTCCCTTCCTGCCTTTCTATTACAATTTTTTTCAGCATAAAGGATTACTATGCGCTTTAAAGAAGCATTATAAGATGTTCTTCTCTGTTTGCCTTTGCCCCCCATATCATAACTAAAAACGCTCAATAACAGGCCAATGAATGGCTAGCTGGTGCGAGTTTCAGAATGCATGTTAATTCCAGCAATCCATTGTGACGTAATAAAAAAAAAAATTGGTGTTTTAGGAATGGATTTGCATTTGAAATCTAATGCACACTATGATTTTGAGTACTACATTTGGTCATAAAAGGTGTGCATAAGATTCACATAATTACGATATATGGTATTTTAATAAAACTCTTTAGAGCCATTTTAGAGAAAATAAAATATTTTGAAAAAATTTTCCATGTATCGATTACTTTCTTGATAATTCTTTAAATTTTTCTTGAAAATGTTTGTGTTGCATTTTTGAAAGGTACTAAGCTCAAATAGCAACTTTAATATTTGTCTGTCACTTATTACTTTAGATAAACATATCTGGTATTTATCTCATATTTATCATTTTTGAGTTATGGTGTCCACAGGCACATGTGGGCACACCTTTTTACTTTCTCTACCACATACCTAGGAGGTAGAGAATGTTTTGCATTCCACTCAAACATTTAATATCAAGATTTCACTAGAAACATACGTTTTGAGGCCCCCTAAATCCTAATAAAGCACTTGTAGAAAAATGTCCATGTGTGCACTTGTGAATAGCATAACTCAAAAATGAAAAGTCAACAAACTTGGTATTTAGGTTCAGTATCTTCCAAAAATGCTATTTTCAAGAAAATCCCCCCAAACCTAAACTTCCCTTTACATGGAAAATTTTTCAAAATGTTTGATTTTCTAAAAAATGGTTCTAATGATTTTCATTAAAAAGATATTTACATGCCAAATAAAAGTGATATCCTGAATTTTCTGGAAATAGCCTATGAAGTACTCTTCATTTGGAAGGGTTTTGAACAATCTTGTATAACTGGTAAACATTAAGCAATAGACAGAAACATACTGCACAAAAAATGTAGATCTCACACAATTTATTTCAAATACTTTTTTTTTATGGGGTATGCCATTTCTGAGATATCCATTGTTAAAGGTTTGAATTGTTCATTTTTTCGGTAACCTCTTAAGTCCTGTCAAAATTCATTGTTTCTGCAATTGTATGGAAACAGTATGGAATTTTAAGGCCAGTATACAGCATCCAGTTCTTAAACATTTGGCTATTGCTCTTCCCTTTGAATCTTTAACAAAGTGTGTAATGTAGCTATTTTTGCAAAGGTTTATTTGGACTAAAATGTAGTAGATAGAAAAATATGCTTTAGTAAGGATGGTTTGTATAACCGCTAATAAATGACAGAGGGTAGAGAAGGTCGTGTGAATGTATCATGTCAGGTTTTTCTAAAGTGCTTGTTTTAGTTTTGGGGGGCCTAAAGCATGTATTCCCGGTAAATCTCAACGTAACATTTTTTTTTGGCAAAAATGTAATATTCTATCTACGTACTTACTTTTGTGTCCGGAGCAGTGATGGAAATCTGTATCATATAAGACCAGACATATTGTTCATAAGAAAGCTTATTTTTCATGATAATCAACGTAAACTTTTGGGCCATTCCATGTGATGGAATGGGACAATTGGAAGGTTTTGTTTCTCTGTATTCCAAAAATAACTCTTAAAACAAATTGTGAAAGTTTATTTTAATTATAACAGAGAATTTCAATCCTAAGGTAAACACAAAAACCATAAAAGGGAAAATATCTTGTTAATTGAAGTAAAAATATGAAGTAATTTTACTGTGATGGAAAGGCACTTGAACAAAAGGGAAGTTCTCTCTGAGCTAAAACAATTCCAAAGTTCTGTGAAACTATATAAATGTGCTGTCTCATCATTTCAGTAATGAATAGCCATATATCAAGTATTAATATAAGAGTATGGAGAATTACGTGAAAATCATTACTTTGTAGTTTTATATATTTTACTTATGTGACAGAATGGGACAGTTAGTGTGACAGAAAGGGACACATACAAAATGAAAACTGCTGAAACGGCTTCTTTCATAAAATAATTACCCTATACTAGTGTTATTGTCTTGCATTCTTTATCAGAACTCCCAATGTGATATATAAGTAATGTCTACCCAAAGAAATGAAAATACTGGTGATTATGTACATCAGAAAATGCCACCCATTACTTTTAAATGCAAATGTGAAATTTGTAATGGTTTTTCTCATGAAATTGATCTTACATTCAGTATTGTCAACTTTTAAGATTTGTACTATGAAGTTTTTAGCTGTCCTTTTTGTCAGAAACTTCACCACTACAAAAGCACATACTTGATCATTTGAATTTCTTTCCATTGTTTCAAGTTGGACACTTCTGCCAGTCATAAAATCAAAGTTGAAACCTTTTTTGGACAAAGCATGTTCTTTGTAAACCACATTATAAGTGGATACAACTTTAATGTAGTGCTTAGAATGAGTGTCAATTATCACTCATTAGCATCAATTAATTGTGTCTTTTGTTGATCCACTTCATATTTAGAACAACATATCACCTCTGCTGATTTTGACACTTTCCTGGCTCACCAGCAAAAAGGCTCTGCATTAGTAACCATGTGTTTTTCACCTAATACAGCATGCATTACTAATCTCTTCAGTTCTCCAACACCATCAATACTGCCCTTACCATTACCTGTTGCTAGAAAGTTCCATGTTAACAGAACTTCAAACTCTTTCTAAAGGTGAGCATAGGTGCAATTTAGCATAGAGAATAATGCTTTTTAAAGTTGCATGCTGTACCATCTGAAAAAATGCTAATTGTTGAGAACTCCTGTAAGTTTAATTGTTGAGAAACCAGCTTTCGAAGGAATGTATTGACAGCATATTTGTCATTTGTCAGTGACAAATGCATAACTTTGGGACTTATCCAGACAACAGCTGTGAAGATTGTGATATGTTGGGAGTTCCTCCAATATGCTGATTGAATTGAAGTCTGACAGAGTAATTTTCAGTAAAATCAATCTGTACTATAATTTCTTTGCCATCTATAGCACCTTTCTTCTCTTAAAAGTAATGCACTGAATTTTTAACGAGAAGCAATGTTTTCAAAATTCTTCAAATGCCTCACAGACAGTGTTCTCCTTCAGAACTTTTTCAATTTTTCCATCAATGCTGTTCAAAACAAACTACGCTAATTCATTTGTATAACCTGTTAAGATATTATGCTGACTGAGCATGTTTCTGATGCCACATGTGCTTGACATGCAGTTATCATTTTCAGGATTGCATACTAATGTACTAATTAGTTGTGACGGTGTTTTAGGAATATCCTCCTTATACCCACACAGAGCAGTCAAGAGTAAATTGATGTTCCCATGCAGCTATGGTGAGACATTTCACTGACTGGAAGGACAAATGAAAAGTATTTTGATTTCCCACTTTCTTATCAGAGTTTCCTGTTTTTAATATCCGACATGCCTCTGCAATAGTGGTGTATATAAAACTCTTCTGAAAATTTTCTTTTTCTTCATTCTCTCTTACTATCACAACATCGCTTTTCCTCAGGAGCTTGCAGTGATATATCATCCCTTCAATAAAATTGCTTAACTAAATCATTAATCTCAACAGGGCATTTTATAAGGTAATATGCCTACAGTACACTACTTGCAAAGGCATAACCTGCACATTATAAAATATACAGTGCACTTACAAACTAAGTGTTTCTCAGAATCTAAGTTAAAATATGCTATGTTAAACTTACTGATGCACATATACTGGTCTGTTACGGAATGGGACAGTTATTAAAAGCTTTCTCCAATGTTATGTTTTTGTGTTATTTGAGGTTAGGGTGCTGATAGATGTTTATCACACAAAGTTCACTGATCATACATAACACCATTGGATAAGTATTAATTGTTTCAAAATAATACAAAAAATACATTTATCTTTGATGGAATGAGACATGTAAACAATGGTAAGTAAACTTCCAATGTGAGGTATAATACAAAGATACAGTGACCAATAAACTCAATGTAAATCTAGCTCAAGAGTCTATATGTAAGTAAAAAACATTAATTTTCAAAATTATTTAAAGCTTACCCGTAAGAAACCTTTCTATAATATAGCTGCACAAAATTTTCTTTTAACATTTGTTGTCACCCTACAGTAAAATGACAATAATAGAAAGGTACCAGTGTTCCCGCTTGTTTACACAATGTCTCACAGGTATGTTTTACTTCAAATTTAACACCTATCAACCTTGATTTATAAAAAAAATAATTGTCCATCTTGGTTTAAATTTTCATGGAATGGTCCTTTTGCAGAAATAGGTACACTACACTTTCATTGTAGGTACAAGGGGGATAGTGAAACTGAATGGATAGTTAGATGTTTAAAAGTGAACTGCCATATACTGGCCTTGAAATTACATACTCTTCCCATGAAATTATGAGAAATAAGTGAAGAGTAACAGCAATTTAAAAAAAATTATTGAAAACTTCAAACCAATAATAACGAATATCTCAGAAATGGCTGATGCTACAAAACATGTTATTTGAAATAAATTGCACTTTAAAGAGTTCTACAATTTTGTGTAGAAGGTCTATTGGTTAAATAGAATTATACGAAATTCATATTGAATGAAGAGGACTTCACAGGTTTTTCCAGAAAATTCAAGATAAATTTCATGTAAATATCTTAAATATATGGTATTGTGTAATCCAAATCATTATGAGACATTTTTGAGGAAATCACACATTTAAAAACTGTTTCATATGAAAGTATTTTGAAAATCTTTGTATTGCATCTTTGGAAGAAGCTGCACTCGAATACAGAGTTTGGTCTTTTTCCAACATTTCATTTATTGAGTTAGCTGATCATACGTACACTACATTGATCTTTCCTTTTGAATTTAGCATGCTTCAAAACAAATATTTCTGGGAAATCTTGATATAGAATACAATACTTCCTTTACTTATTAGATATGTAGTAGAGCAAGTGAAATGTAAATTGATATCAACTTGCAGCTGCTCAGGCAGGTCAATAAAAAATATAGAACAAAATAGGAGGCAAACTATCTTCATTCCTCACATTCCTGGGTTCTAAATAATTCCTCTATGAATATCCATATTTTAAAAAATCTCATATTACATAGAAATTACTTTCCCAATCCAGTATCACTATTCCATGTACATATAGGTAGAGATGGCACTGCATTCCACCCAAAAATTCAATATTTAAATTTCACCATAAATACATGTTGTGAGGCACTCTGAATCCAAAAAAATTACCTTCAGAAAAATATCTGTTTGTGTGTGTACGTGCTTGCATGCGGGAGGGGGGAGAGAGAGAACAGCATACTCAAAAACAGCAAAAACAAAATGTTCAATAAATACCACACTTTGTATTTAAGATCAGTATCTTCCAAAAATGCAACAAAAAGATTTTCAATGATTTCATCAACTCCAAGCTATTCTTCACATGGAATTTTTTTTTCAAAATTTTTTATTTTCTCAAAAAATGGCTCTCGATTTTGATTGAAACACCATATATTAAAGATATTCACAAGACATATTAAGTGTATGAGGTGTGTAAAAAAAGTAACAGCAATTTTTTAATTTTGCGAGTTTTATACATCCAATGTTCAAAACTTGTTCCTGGTGTATGTTTACATTTTCAGCTGTTTTGAATATTTAGTTTATTGTTGACAGTCGAAAAACTTATACATGTTTTCGATTGCTTGGCAAATTTTTGCTTTTGAAAAAAGATGGATCAAAGAATTTGCATTAAATTTTGCTTGAAAAACAGAATAAAGTGCAGCACTGCATTTGAAACGTTGACTGTGGTTTTTGGCGGATCTACTATGAGTAAGACAAGAGTTTACGAGTGGTATAAACGTTTCAAAGTGGATTGAGAAGACGTTGACAACGCCCTAGCTCATCAATTACTGCGGACAATGTGGAAGTAAAGAAAATGGCCGAATCATGATCAGAGAGGTTGCTGATAATGTCGGCATATCCTTTGGCTCATGCCAAGCAATTTTTTCGAATGTTTTGGGCATGAAACGTGTAGTAGCAAAGTTTGTTCCGAAATTGTTGAATTTGGAGCAAAAAGGATGTCGCATAGACATCGCTCAGGAATTGCTGAATGAATGAATGAATGGATATGACATCGAAACTAGGCCCAATCGTCCCAATGGAAACCGCCTGAAGAGCCAAGACTGAAAAAAGTTCTGACAAGTTCGATCACATGTGAAAGTTCTTCTCGCCGTTTTCTTCAATTACAGTGGGATAGTGCATCAGGAGTTCTTGCCTTATGGTCGTATGGTCAATAAGAAATACCTACTACCTGGAAGTTATGCGCCATTTACGTGAAGCAATCTGAAGAAAACAGTTAGAATGTGGCAAAACCACTCTTGGAAATTGCATCACGATAATGCACCTCAATGCTTGTTTGTGACTTTTTGGCAAAAAATAAAACCGTTATCCTGCCTTAGCCACTGTATTTGCCGGATGTGACTTCTTTCTATTCCCAAGGCTGAAGAGAACATGAAAGGACAACGTTTTGCCACCATTGATGAGATAAAAACCGAATCGCTGAAGGAGCTGAGTACCATAACGAAAAGTGAGTTCCAGAAGTGCTTCCAAGACTGGAAAAAGTGCTGGTACAAGCGTATTATATTTGAGGGGGATTACTTTGAAGGGGACAAAGTTGATGCTTAAATAAAAATTCTTTAACAAAAATTCCCGTCATTTTTTTTATCATACCTTGTATATTCTGTGAGAATAAGCCCGTGAAGTCATCATTCAGAAGGAACTGGAAAAGGTTAAGCAGTAGACGAAAATGTACTGGTAAAGAATTGTAGATCTCTTTAAAACATATAATTCATTTTAAATAACCTTTTTTGTTGCATAAGCGATTTCCAAGATATCCATTATTATTGGTTTGAATTGTTGAATCCTTGTCATTTGCTAAGCTACTGCGGTTGTTTCTAGTGATTGCATGAAGAGAGTGGAATTTTAAGGCTAGCATGTAGCGTTTAGGTTTTAAACATTCTATTTGCTTAGTATTTGAGATTTATAATATAACTATTTCTGCTAAGGTTATCTCAATAAAAATAAAGAAGACAGACAAATAAAGCTTTCATAAGAATAGTTTGTAGATCCGATATAAAACTAAACAATGGTGAGTAGAGAAATTCATGTGAATGTAACATGGAAATATTTTTAAATATAATTTCTTCAAGCTCTTGCTAAAGCATATTTTTGTATCTTCTTCTTGTTAATTGGAATAAATGTTTGCGGAGATGCTTTTATTAGGGTTCCTATCATTTATACATGTCAGAAAAAAAATAAACCTTTTCTAAGTCTTACCCCCTAAAATGTTCCATTACATTAAAAAAGACACAGAATTTTTCCCGTTAAAATTAAAAAATATTTAGAAGTCATTCAGTCAGCTTGAATGTTCCCCAGAATATCATAATATGTATATTTTTAACATTAACAATTTAAAATTATAGGTAAGTGTGTCTGCATATAGGACAATATTTTATGTGTGTGCTGAAGGTTTTTGAGGTGCTAGACACAAAAAGAAAGAAAGCATAAATGGAAACTTGGAATAGGCAATGAGTACAAAATTGTAAAAAGTAATCTGAAGCAGAAAGCAGTGAAAGTGAAGTACAGTGAACTTAACAAAATTAGAATCAATGCTTTGACCAAAATACACAAAGACAAACTGAAAATCAAATATAAAGAAAACAGACTCTTGGAGATTTATATAAATTCATTAGAGAGTTTAACAATGTAAAGAAAAATAGATAGTAAATATGGTATAAAGAGTATTATATATATGAGGTTTGTTAACTGTCAATGAAATATTTGTATGTAATAATAAGTAAAATATTTTATGAAAGTTGAAATAGTTGCTGACAAGGGATTAGATAAATTTAAAGTTAAAATTTATTCGGGCAAACGTATACATTCTTTTATGATTGAGAATAATAAACAAATGTAATGGGGCATTTTGATACCGTAATTATTGACGGGAATATATAAATAATTAAATAAAGAAATATGAGGCAGTATTTTAATACTTGAATAATTTCAATTGTATTATATAATAAGTAAATTCAATAACAGCCTACCTTGAAACAATATGTATGTAATAATTATTTAAAATGTATGTAACAGTCATTGCATATGCTTATATTTATTGTAAATATGTTTAATGTTATATGAATACATTATTTACTTTAATAATGCAAGAGCTGTGAGAATAATAAGTTTTAAGTTACTAACAATGAGGTAACCTTGTAGCAATAATGAGTTTTAGGGTTTGAAAATTACTAGTCATGATTAGAGCAACGATAATGTAATGTCTGTGACAGTTTAAAATTAGCCAATCACGAGCAAGGAAAGCTCTAAGTAAAATGCAGATATTCTATTGGACTAGAATTAGCCAATCAGAGACTTGAAATACCAAACCTTATGGGTTTTGACCGTTGAAAGTTGCTCAGTTGCTGGCAAACCTTGGTGGTGAACAGGTGGAAGATGTGTTCTCTACAGAAATATTATGTGTGAATCGTAAAATATGTATACGTGCTAAGTGAAAGTATTAAAGATTCTCGCAGTTCTTAAAAGGTGTAGTGCTTTATAAAAAATGTGCAAGAATTAATAAAAAAAGTGAATTTAAAAAGTTAAATTCTGTGATGTCTACAATCATTGTCATACCACACCCTGACTAAGAAATGTGACTCTACAAACATTACTGATGTAGCTGAGGCAAATTCAAACATAAATAATATATAGAAGCAGTGTAAATAACAAAGTTAAATATTATAGTGTAAAACTTGGAGTGTAACAACAAAAATTACATCTTAAAATCGGCTTCTCGTATGTAGCAGCATATTGCGCAATAACAGTAACTATTACGTAATCAATAAATTCAAACTGACACCCAAAGCGTGTTGCAAACTCCTTAAAGCAAATAAATATTACGTAAAAATATATTACTTGAATTAAATACAATCTCAAGTTGGCATGGAGCTAAACACCTTCTTCAAGTTGGCTCCCATACGTGGGGCAGATATAAAACATTTACGTAAATAAATACGTAAGCGAGCAATCTACTTCAAGTAACAACACAATAGAGAAGCATTTGCATAAATAACTTCCATATATTAAATGAGTGTATAATGTAACAAGTTTGAGTTGAGATGTTTGCCCGGAAAGATGGAGGTAATTAGGCAGACAGGTTAAACAGAGTCATTAGTGAGCTCAGAAGGAGCGAACATGTTAGCTAAAGGATTTTTGGGAACACAGTTTAGAGTTAAGTTCAGTATGACAGGCATGTAGGGCAATTCTGGAAATTAGAGAGGTGACGGAAATTTTAAGAAAAGTGGCCCATCACTTAGTAAGAGTGTCACATTTGTATACTAAGAATTTTGAGATTTGGCAATGTATAATGTAGAATGTTGGTGGAAGTAATTCTAAAATAGATGGAGCTAAACTTAATATATGTTCGTGCATCTAGATCTCAGGGTTACTATCTTTTCTGGTACAGTGACTGGTATGCATCATTGTTAGTCACACATTAATTACTCTCTACTGTGACTGGCAGTGGTGATTTTAAGTGCTCAGTGATGCACTTGTGTGATTAAGATTTTGCGGCTCCTGTGGGGGATCCTGCCAGTCAACATTTTAGCGACTCACTGCAAGTTACACGTCTAGTTTGTTTTATTGCCGAAACAGTTATTTCAAATGATAGAATTGATACTGCAGAAGTTAGCAGGTATAATAATTCAATTGTTATAATTTCGAGTGCTACTATTCAGAGTCAATATATTTCTTAAAGTTCAGCAACTCAATTCAAGAACTCAAATATTAGTTCACAATAAATTTGTCAAGTCAATTTAAACTGGTATTGTCCTTTACAATACATCCACACATACCCTGAGTGAAAGTAATCATAGCTCTACCAAGATATTGGAGACAATGAGAAAGGGTGGCATCTACATTCCAGTATCAAACTGTCACACCACCATCGTGGCATTTCACATTCGGATTCAAACTTAAACTTTTTTCAAGCATTATCACTAATTGGTTTTTCTGGTGGTCATGCAAAGAGCGTGGAATTTCCAAGCAGTCACATGGCAACCTGCTTTTTAAAAATCTGAGTATTGCTTTAGCCTACTGTGTTTTTCTTATATTTACTATGAATGTGCATGTGTGTAATGAAAGTTTATCTCGATTAACAAGAAGTAGATAGAACAAGAATAGTTGGTAACAGAGTGAGTAGAGAAAGTCAAGTAAATGTAACAGCTTAGATATTTTTATTATTTATTAAACCTCACAGCCTGTGTTTCTGGCGAAATCTTAATGTGGAATGTTTGGGTGAAATGCAATATTTCCTCTGCTTATTATAGGTAAGCGGTAGAAAAAGTAAAAAGGCTTAGGTCAGATAAAATTCTATACTGTGCTTGAGATTGTACTCCTGTCGGCTGCCAGATGTCCTCCATTACTTGTATGTACAGGTTGTTGACCTTATATGGGATATCCAAAATTCCTTTATTTATGGACAAGTAATAGATTAGCCATGTTTCTTATAATGGTATATGTCACATTATGTAAAATTAGTAGTATCAAAAGCTCTTAATGGATGTCCTTGGATATCAGTAAAGTGTTCCGAGTTTTATATCATTGCACTGTAGAATTGCTAACTGGAAATGCTTAGCTAACTGCAAGGAGTGCAAACAACATTTATTTCAAATCCACTCATAAATGAACAAAAAGTCAAGTAATACTAATGTAACTCTTGCATGTTACTTAAACTTTTTCTTTATGCCTCTATTAATATGTCCGTATAATACAATAATGTTTGTAATGCTCTCTTCTTTAGCCTCCAAATTGTGTATGATTAACTTTGGCTCTATTTATCATTTATTAATAATACTGTTCAGTCACAAAAGGTGAAGAAGCAGATTAGTGTGTCTGAGTATGTATTGTCTATATTTGCCTTCAAACTCATTAGTTTACTGAATGTTCATGTCTGTGTATGCAGGGTGAGACATCCACATCACATAATGACAGTTATGGATATACATTCTTGCTTGCTTCAACACAACACTTTCTCAAAATCAAGTAACCTTAGTCAGTAAAAGGAAGTGCTACTTCTATTTCTCAATTGAAATGGAGGAGCAGAAGGAGTTTTTTGAGTAAAAGTTGCACTTAATTTTAAAATATCTAAGACTAAATGATTTTCCAAGTGCAAGGACCTAAATCCAGTATACTTTAAATCTATTTTCAGAATTATTCACAAAAAAATACTTTAAAATGATATTTGTTTGCTTTTGAATTTCTTTCAGGATGATGATTATGCTGTTTTTTGTGACATCAAACCTGCTGCCAAATATCATTATTTGGTAATAACCCGTGAACACATTCCAAATGCAAAACGGCTTAAATCAGAAGAAAAATCCATTGGTATGTAATTTTGGGAGTGAAAAAAAATACAGAAAACAGATAGGTTTTTAAAGATTCATTGTGATTCATGTGAATGCTGAGGAAAGGAAAAGTACCAATGTAATTTCTTTGTTTGTAGTTATTGTACTATAAAGATTAGTATTCATTCTCAGAATATTGTTAATTTTAAGCTTGACTGACCTTTACGATGAATGTTGTTGGAAATATGCAGTAAAGTCTAAAGTTTCAATAAATGGATAATATGCCAGAAAGGCAATTTATCTGCACATTATTACAAGAGAGCATGCAAATGTATTAAGCCAAAGAAAACAGAAAGAAATTCTTGGTTTTGTTCTGAATATTGCGGCAGAATATAGTTGAAAATGAAATGGTAATTTTATTGATAATTGTGTTGCTTCAGGAAGAAGTATAAAGGGAAATTAAAGTTCTAAGCAGTGTTAATAAATGATGAAAACAGTGATGATTTCAAATATAATTTTTCTTTTTATTTGAAAGCTTTTGCCCTTTATGATACTTTTATAAAAAAAAATTCAAATTTGTAAGTAGTGTATCAGCAAAACTCATGGTAACGCCTTTACCATTTTCTAATATTTGAATAACTTCTCAACTATAGCTTGCTCTTGTGGTGTGATATCAATGGGAAGCATGTGATGATGATTGTAACTGAGGGGCCTTTAAAGAGGCCTTGCACCCAGCTCAAGAGCCCGTTGTGCCTCATATTTTGGCATTACTTTAGTCCAATGGTCCGTATAAATGGACCATTTCCTTGTT
Organism: Deroplatys truncata; assembly: GCA_030765065.1. NCBI lineage: Eukaryota > Metazoa > Arthropoda > Insecta > Mantodea > Mantidae > Deroplatys > Deroplatys truncata. Next base: position 1,145,832 of record CM060980.1, read on the forward strand.
ATCTGCCCTTCTTATCTCCCAGGTTCCAAAAAGAAAGACCCTAAGGATACATACCTATGCACAGCAAAGTCTTTGCATTCGCATAGTATACACTGTAAGGTCTCAATGTCCCTCGCACACTCCTACATAAAGGGTCTTGTGTAAGGCCCATTATGAATAGATGTCTATGCAGAGTGTTGCCGCCCATGCGATAGTCTACAACCCCTCTGAGCTTAACTCAGGTCAAATTCAGGAGAAACTCATTTCCGGTCAGGCCCTCATATAAGATCCTGACAGTCGTTATAACTTACTCCAGATCTCAAGATGAGCCCCCACCGTAAGCTGGATTATTTCATGCTTGACATTACTAGCACTTCACAAGAGTGTCTCATTTCCTCTAATACCAGCATGCCCCAGAACCCAAAGAAGTGTAACTGGGCAGTAGCGCATATTCTATCCAACATCCTTTGACATTGCCACACCAGTGGTTTACATGGCCCTAAGGGCTTTCATAGCTGTCATACTATCCGAGCAGATGTACACACGGCATACTGTGAATATGCATAACACAGGCTAGGATCATATAGAGCTCAGCTTGGAGAAGTGTGGCAAATGACAAGCTCAGCTCCAGGGCCTAGACTCCAGCCTCCCATCCATGAATCACATCCTGCCTTCGCGACAGACCCAGTCTCTGGGTCCCACCCCTCCCTGGAAGGTATTACCACATATAGGATGGACTTGGTTATACGTAGTCCCCATCAAATCCCCAATCATCTCTATTTCAGAAAGGATCAGTGAGTGCCCTTTGAGGTAGCTTGAAATGCCACCCTCTACAGTCTGGAAGTGGTGTGCGCTCATCCTTGCTACCTCCTCCATAAACAAGTGCAGAGAAGCAAGGTCCACCAAAATCTCTAAGGCAGACAGACTGAGGCACCGCCCCTGTTATCATCATACATGCCACTGCCAGCACCGCATAAGTTAATGACGGTCTTATAACCATTTGACCACCTTGGGTTTCAGGCATCACCTCAGTCTTATAGCTCTTCGACAGGCCCACAAAGCTTTGTAGGCCTTCTTAACTTTCTAATCAACATGCTTTTTCAGTTCAGCCCAGCATCCAGAATAACTCTTAGATACTTGACTGCTCTGGAAATTTTCAACTTCTTCCCAAACAGGTGGGGCTGTACCAAACCTTAACACCCTCCTCCTCGTTGTGAAGATTATTATTTCAGTCTTGTCTGGATTAACAGACAAGTCCATTGTGGCAAATGCCTCTAGAGCGTGTAGGGAGTCCTGTATGTGCTCTGAAACAGTACTCGGGAATTTTCCTCTTGCTACAACGCATATGCCATCAGCATAGCCTTGAGCATGAATTTCTACTCTGTTAAGTCTTCCAGCAGTACATCTACCACCAGACACTAGAGGGTAGGTGACAAAACTCCCCCTTGGGGTACTATTGCTCCCCCACAGTCTGTTACAACTGGACTGGCTCCCATACTCTCCAGACATGAATGGTATCTAAAGTCACCTTCAATGTCCAGGAAACCTGCCATGGCGAGTTCTCCACAGTCCAGCCTCACCACAAGTTGATGGAGCGGATTTACCTGACCACTAGGCATACTGATGAGGGTGTTGGCCCATCCCTCAGAAATCTGTCTACCAATTTTTTCAGAGCCTTTAACAGAAAGTATGTTAGGCTGATAGGACGAAAATTCCTAGGCCTGTGGTAGGATTGCCTACCCTGCTTAGGTAGGAAAACATGCCTCATAGCCACACAGGCCCTGAATATTCTCACTAAATGGGATGAAACTATCTCCTAGCCTTCCTGAAGGAGAGCTGGCAAGACTCCATTCACACCTGCACTTTTATAGGCTTCAGAAGTGTAAATGGCCCATTTAAGTTTATTAAAAGTAACAATCTCAGTGACCACTGCCCAGCCTTGCCGCATAGGCTGGCATGCCCTACCCAAGTTTGGTTTTCTTGATTTGTAATGCAAGCCTCCAGGAAATGGGTCTCAAGCAATAGCCTCAAGTCTCCCCCTTTGACTGTGTCACAGCACCAGAGGAATCCTCTATTGAGGCCAGCCTGCCTCTAGCACCAGATTTCTGCAGGTGAGTGGTGCTCAACTGCTTCTGTATGTTATCATAGAAGAGCCTCCAAGATTCCTCTGAGGCCTTCCTGATTTTTTTTTTTTATAAATTCTTTGGGAATCCTTGTAGGAGTTCCAAGTTGTCTGACACTTATTGGCCCTATTCATGAAAAACCCCACGTACTCCTCCAAGTCTTTCGCATTTCTTAGTTTGATCTGTGATCCATTCCTCAGCCCACCTTTCAGGTCTCTTCTAAAGGAGTCCCAGTTAGTCCTCCTAGGGTTCCTGTAGGCAGTCCTTTCCTTTTCCCTCCAGACCGAAGCATTATGGTCAGACATGGAAGGTTCAGACATACCCTCCAGTCCTTAATCTCCTCTTGTATCCCAAAGGACACTAGTGACTCCCTTTGATAATTAACAAGGATTGGAATGTTCCCTTGATTCCCAATCTCAAGATCTGTAGAACTCATATACTCGAGCAGCTTCTCTTCTATACCATTGATGTCTGTGCTACCCCAAACGCTATGGTGGACGTTGGAGTCACAGCCAATCATCAGGTTGAGGTTTCTCTCCTTGCAGTAAATCAGAAGGTCTTTTTGCTCCTGAGGTGCCAGTCATGGGGAAATAGGCCAAGCAGACATGGCACTCTGACCTCCTCATACCTTACTGGGTCTTTTATAAGAAAACCCAGCAGGGCCCAGATATTACTGAGACTTGTGAGGACACATGCTCTAAGTTTTACTGTAGATGAGTGCTGAAGATAGTAAAACATTTTATATTTAGTTCCATGTCAAAGCCAGGGTTGTTGGATCATGGCAACATATACTTCATACCTTGTTACATTACTCGAGAGAACTCGCAAGGCAGCAATACTGTGTTGCAGGTTAGCCTGAATAATGAAATCATCTTGGCTTACCCTGCCCCACTTGAACCTTTTCCCATACAGTCCAGTTCTCCTACGATCCCCAGGTTTTCTTTCGGAATATATGACTCACGGGGCCAGGTTCCCCACTGGGGCCCCAGTCTCCATGCTTGTAATTGTGGTCAATTCGGTATCCCTAAACAGGTATCCGGTTTTAGGTACAGGGCCTGCTTCAGCACATCTCCGGGAGTTACAGTTCCCTTATAATTTACCTTGTCTCAGTGGTAAGGTCCTCTTTCAAGGGCCCAGCCACTTTAAGTTTGGCATTAGTACTCTTGGGGTCACCCATTTAGGAGCCTTCCAGTTTAGTGGAACTTGGTTCTACTATAGTTCCTACAATTTACTAGTGATAACTTAGATCTGCCCAGACAGAGCCCTGCATACCTGGGTAAAACTATATACTCTGAGAGGTCATCAAGTATCTCAGAGGCTCCGTTAGTGATACATCTTCCCATGTGCCATGCATCCCAGATCGCTTAACACCTTAGAGTTGGGGAGTTGGTTTGTTGGTTAGACCACTCCAGAGACTTTGGAGATGGGGAGCATAAATAAAATATTATTTTGTCGCAATAATCTAGGTACTGGTACTCAACGTGTGGAAATTTAATTTTTCTCTACACCTTATTTGTAGAGTTTATTTTCCTATTATCTCCCATGGAATAATTCCCACTATAACTGTATTTGATTACACAGAATCTGCTCTACCTCATGTCTCACTGTTCCTACTATACCCACACAATATATTTTTCTTTTAAAATACTCTCTTCTGCATCATTATGTATCAACTCCTTGTAAAATCATAATGGCATTCTTCTTGTTGCCTGTTGTTTTTCACTTCGTTAGCAATGGAACCTAATTGTATAATTGTTGCATTGCTGTGTTGTTCAATTATTTACAAGGGTGATTCAGATATAAGTGGTAGTTTTTTTATACATTTATTAAGTATATACACAAATAACACCTTTAGTTTTTCTCTACATAGCCTCCTTCACACTCTACACACTATCGCCAACGATTTGGAAGCTTGAACATTCCTTGTTCAAAACACGTCTTAGAGAGTGTCATCAACCAGTTGTACACATGCTCCTCTATATCTTCATTATTTTTAAATTGCTGCCCTCCAAGTGATTCTTTCATGGATGCAAACTGGACTGTAGGGAGGGTACTTGAGGGTTTCCCAATGCATGTCCTTCAATGTGTCCCTTGTCAAATTTGTGGTGTGAGGGGCTTAGCATTGTCATGCAGAAGGATGACATCTTTGATGGACATACGATGTGTTTTGTTTCGATAGGCAGCTTCTGCTGACTTTAACAACTGGCAATAGTAAGCCGCATTCACCATACATCGATCGTGAAGAAAATCAATTAGTAAAATTCTTATATAGTCAAAAAACACCCTCCGGCTGAGAGGTAGGTTTTGGCCACCACAGAGCAAAGCAGCTAACCAAGCTGGTTCCCCCTCCTGACACTGACCTTCAACCCCCACTCCACCATTCTGCTCAGAACTGTTTACTCAGTATACTGGCTCAATTGCCGTTTACATTTGAATCACCCTTGTATATACACATTTAGTTTTTAATCTTTTCCTTTTTTAAATTAATATTGTTATTATATTGTTGCTTTACTATGCGATCCTCTTGAGTTTTTGTTGATTATTTACATTTTTCTTAATAAATTATTCCCCTGCATTGTTTTTACATTTGTTTGTAATTACATTGAATGATTCTTCTTCTGTTTGAATTTTCTTATTACGCTATTCTAATTATATTACATTCTTTCTTGACCTTTTTTGAGCTTTGAATTTTACATTGGGCTTTGGATGATCATAACCTGATCGATTCCTATCTCTGAGTTAGTTTCCATTGCACATAGGCCAATTTTTACTGTTACTGAATCATAAATGATCAGCCATAAAGTAGATCTAATCATTCGAATGCGATTTGAATTGAAAACATTTTTAATATTTACTGTACCTATATGAAGTAATTAAGGAGGTATGTATATGAAAATCAGAAACTTGACTGACCTTTGCCAAAACTATAAATAAATCATCAAATAAGAGCATCTGCAATCACTAACACACTGCATTACATTAGTGATTCCTTACATGGAGATAGATCACTCATACACTGAACCAGTTACTTGTATTGTAATAATACACTGCACTATATATTCATGATTGCATGCATACAGTGAACCACTTGTCTGTAAACAATGGTGTATTTCAGGCTTAACAGCCCTTAGCACCACTAGGTTACCTAACTTCAAGTCATAGTGCAGCTAGGGAGTATATCATCTAAGTCCATAAGATTATAGTTTGTATCTTCATTCTCTTCATTCATAATTTTTATGAATAATCAGTTAGCAGCACTGAATATTTTAACTACAGCAAAGGGAAAAGATTCCAAAATTGCATTAACCTTACTTCTCAACACACAACTTACAAAACATGCTAGTGTGCTTTTTGTTTACCATAATAACTTGTCATTTTGGCTTTTTTTGAACATTTTTAGCTACCTGTGTCATAATAAGCATATTCTGTATACATCACGAATCAAAAAATGCTGAACTGGTTCTAATAATGTAATGTAAAGGTACTGTTTTTTTACAAAAGTAAATGGTCAGCTTTAGTGAGACCTGCGTGAAGGGTCACCTAATTCTCAGGATTCTTGCATAGATGGTATGGGAATGAAATTTGTCATATGCTTCCCCTGCTGTGCAGAGTTGTATGATCATGGCAGCCCTTGCAGTTTTGAAAAGCAGTATTTCAGCAATCATTGTAAACTGACAGACAAATATTGCAAGTTCAACTTCAGTCACCTGTAGAAAATATGTTATTGTTATTATGTTTTGATTAAGTATATTTCAGCAATCATTGTAAACTGACAGGCAAATATTGCAAGTTCAACTTCAGTCACCTGTAGAAAATATGTTATTGTTATTATGTTTTGATTAAGTATATTTCAGCAATCATTGTAAACTGACAGACAAATATTGCAAGTTCAACTTCAGTCACCTGTAGAAAATATGTTATTGTTATTATGTTTTGATTAAGTATATTTCAGCAATCATTGTAAACTGACAGGCAAATATTGCAAGTTCAACTTCAGTCACCTGTAGAAAATATGTTATTGTTATTATGTTTTGATTAAATATATTTCAGCAATCATTGTAAACTGACAGACAAATATTGCAAGTTCAACTTCAGTCACCTGTAGAAAATACGAGAGCGGATTGATAAGTCCATGACTCTAACAAGATATAGTGTTTTAATCACAGGTTTCTTGTTTGCACCCAAGTCTTACATCTATTCTGGGTATAATCACAGAAATTCATCATTATCTGTTTTTTAGAACATTGTTGACAGCATCTAAAATAAGCAGATTTTCATAGAAAATGGAGAAAAGTGAATTTCATGTTTTGATAAAGCACTACTTTTTGCATGGTAAGACAGTGAAGGAAACGGAAGAAAAGCTGAAGTATTATGGGAACTCTACTCCATCACATGGCATGATTCATAAATGGTTTACAAATACCAGAATAATATATACCATGTTGACTATATGAATATAAATATAATGAATTGGAAGGTTTAATAATGCTACTAGTAATTCTTGGAGCAACAATAATGTAATTTTTGAGACAGTTTATAAATAGCCAATCAACAACCAGAAAACCTGAAAGTTAAATAGAATTTCGATGTAGCCGTTCAAGCACAAGAGATGCCTTGTGCACAGGATGGCCAGTTGAGGTCACAACAGAAGAAATGGTGAACAAAGTTCATGATATTGTGTTGGAAGATCACCGAGTTAAAATCCGTGAGATAGCCAAGACCATAAACATCTCGAGTGAACGGGTCTGCACGAATTTTTGGGTATGAGAAAGTTGTCAGCAAGATGGTGCCGCAACTGCTCACAGTTGAGAACAAGCAGAATAGTGTGACCATGCTTGAACATGTACCAGCGCAACCCAAATGAGTTTTTGCAGCGTTATATCACTGACCATCAAGGTACATAAAATTATATAGCAAGCTAAGTAGAGGATTTGATGATCTTAATGCACCTAGATTTATAAAGAAAATGAAAAATATCTTAATGAAACACAAATATTATTCAATAAATGAAGTATTAGAAACCATATAAATAAGTGTTAAGTTTGTCCTTGACATCTTGTAACAATTTGCACATACAAATATTTTTGATACTGTAAGATTTCTTTACTGACAAAAACCATAAATTGTAAGAATTTTATAAGGTGAATAAAGAATTGAATTGAGTTGATCCATTACTATCAACCTGAAACTGGAAGTGATCAATGGCATGCAAACACTCTAGCAAGTTTAAGGCATTTTAGTAAAATTTGTGCAGTGTTTATCATTTACACCTGCTATATTAAGAATGTTTTAAACATAAAATAAAAGTGAAAATATTATATTTAAATAAATGTCAATATCACGTGACATGCTAATACCAATACATATTTTTTTAATAATAGCACCAATGAAAGTAAACAAGGAGCAGAAAAGCTCATTTACACAGTTCACTAAAATACATAGTACCTGCACATACTTTATTTTGTGCTTATCAGCTGCTGACCTACTGGCTGGTGTTTGGTTGTCCTGTGTCTGCCTAGTGGCATCTGGTGAGTGTTTGATGTACTTTGTTTGTTTGTTCATTTGGTCCCACTGTGAGCAACGCTCAGGGACATACAATTATGAAATATGCAGCATAACTAATAAACATACCCAGCATCCAGAACTTCTTTAACTAATAAATATACCCAACACCAAGAACATTTCTCCCTCTCCACACCATGCCTTATTTAAGAATTGAAAATTTGCAAACCATCACCATTCTTTTTTTTTTCCCCCCCAAGAGTAAACATTTTAACATGCATTACAGTAGGACAATAACAAATAAGTGCCCTATATATTGAATATTTATATATTGCACGATATATTAAAAAATTCCTCCATAGTATATGGGGAATGAGTGTATAAGAAAGACTTTAGCTCTGCTGGTCTATGCAAATTGCGTGCATGCCTTGTATTGTGGCCATGCACAGCAAGGTTCATTGTGAAGTTATCATAATTATCTGTAAGGTAGCTCAAAGAGAATATACGTATTCACCAGTGAAACTAAGAATATTTTGGGTTTTGAACAAGGGTCTACAGGAATGACGGGACTCAACACCAAATACGCATGGCCTTTTTTTGTAATATAAACACTTGCTTGCTATGTGCCGAATTACCCCAGAACATTATTCCATATCGCAACAGGGAGGGAAAATAGGCAAAATATGCTGTTCTTAAGGCATTTTGGTGGAGCAAATTTTTTTCTTAAGGCAAAGCAAGCTGAGCTGAGTTTTGGCAGCATGATTTTTATTTGTTTTCTCCAGTTGAGCTCACCATCTATTTGAAGCCCAAGAAATTTTGTATCAGATACCTTATTTATGGTGTAATTGTTGTACCTGATTGTTAATTCACTCACTTGTTTATGCTTCGTTTGAAATGGAATAAAATTGCTTTTATCATAGTTTAATGAAAGCTTATTAGCTTCAAACCAAAAGTTGAGCTGTTTGAACACTTTATTGACAGAATTTCTTAATTGCTAATGTGACTTTTCAGATATAAGTACACTGGTATCTGCAAAAAGCACAGCTATTGAATCTTTGCTATGATAGTATGGCAGATCGTTTATAAATATTAAAAGTAACAAAGGACACCTCTAGTAATAATACCTGGTTCTGAATCACAACCATTGATTCTGGTTTTCTGGATCCTATTTGTTAAGTAAGACCTGAACAATTTTATAGTGATATCACTGAAGCCATAAACTTTTAACTTTTGCAGCTAGAATTTATGATCTATGCTGTCAAATGCCTTAGCTAAGTCACAAAATATTCCTAATGGTAGTTCCTTTTTATCCAAGGCTGTTAATACTTCAGAAGTGAGCATGTATGTTGCATTTTCTGTTGACATTTTTTTCCTAAATCCGAACTGGGATACTGAGAGAATGTTGTTGAACTCCAAGTATTTTATAACCCGATTATATACAGCTTTTTCCATTACTTTAGACAAGGCTGTCAAAAGAGAGATGGGCCTATAATTGGAAGCCAAGTTTTTGTCTCCTTTCTTGTATAGAGGCTTAACAATTGTATGTTTCATTTTTTCTGGAAATATCCCTGACATAGGGAATGACTGCATATATGGCTTAAGATGCTTGCTTAACTCTTCTGTGCAATATTTTAACGATTTAGTAAGTAAGTAAGTAAGTAATATTTATTTTCATCATTATTACAATAATACAAATAAAGCTTACATCTAAAACTTATGTCTAGTGCACCAGTTTTCTAGCTCCCCCATATTTAGCCCCTAGGCTGTATATATGGGATAAAGCTACTATACCATCTCTCCACTTTACAAACTATGCTCGTTCAGCTGTACCTTTCTTAAGCTCCTTATCCACTTATCCCTTGTGTTGCCTAAAAATGTCCCCATCATTTTAATTATTTCTACTTTTGTGCTTCCCAACATTCTTAATGCTACTGCTTCTTTGTTTAACTTGTCCCATTTTTTATTCCATATAACCTCTCTCCACCTTTTAACCTTATCACATTCTATTAGACAATGATAAGTACTACCCGATTCATCACACATAATACATCTCCCCGAACCATTATATCCATTCCTTTTTAAAAATATTACTCCTGTGCGCATCCACGCAAGACCTATTCTACCAAATTGATTACATATATCTACATACTTCTCCCTTCCCCAATCTCTTTTAACTGATTTATACAAGATCAATGACCTTTTATCCTCAAAACTAGCCCATATCTCTTGTTTCTCGATATCTTCCACCCTCAATCTCACTTCTTTCCAAAACCCACTATTATTATATTTATCTAATAGGAAAATATTCCTCATGCCAATTTCTTTTAGGACATTTCCCATCTCCCCTAACCAACACTCTTCTCCTAGGACAGCTTTTTGAAACTGTATACATTCTTTTAATATATTATTATCTTCTAAATTTAAACATCTATACCAATACTTCAATATTCTTTCCACTATTATACCTTTTCTCCCTACCCTTCCTAGCTCTGCCAGTGCCACGCCCCTTGGTGAACTCATGGGTAAACCCAAAACTTCTTTACAAAACATTCTATGGACTATATCAATCTTAATCCATCCCTTTGCCACCCCCCATATTTCTATTCCATATAACATTTTTGACTCTACTACAGCTTCATATAGCCTTTCCAACCAGTTCATTGTTAGCGTGGGTGTTCTGCACAAGCAAACTCTAACAGCTTTCATCGCTAGCTTTCCTTTCAATTGTGCATATTTAGCTTGTGCTTCCCACTTCCCGTTGCTTGAGAATCTAATGCCCAAGTAATCAAATTCTTTTACCACCTCTATTTGCTCTCCATTTATATACCATCTTTCCTCTCTTTTTAATTTTGATCCTTTCTTGAACACTATTATCTTGGACTTTTTTGTATTCACCTTTAGCCCCCATTCCATACTAAATTTTGCAATTTCATTAATAGCATGTTGCAACCCTATCACTGTTACTGCCCCAGCTACTAGATCATCTGCAAATAGTAACCCTGGTATTTCCTTTTTCCCTATGACTGGGCAGTGTTTATTACTTTTCATTATTCTATCTAAAATATCATCTATAAATAAGTTAAATAATATTGGACTAAGTTTACAACCTTGCCTCAGACCTAAATTTTGCTGTATATAATCAGTAGTACTATTTCTTCCACATTTTACACAAAATTTAATTCCTTCATACAATTTTTGTACCCCCTCGATGAATGCAGTGCTGACTCCTTTGTTCCTCAATTTATATGCCAAAGCCTCTCTGTTTATAGTATCAAAAGCCTTCTCGAAGTCTGCAAAAAATATGTATACCCTACCCCTTTTATTTCTTAAATATTTGTTTACTATAGTTTGAATTATCATTATGTTATCTATTGTTCTTTTTCCTCTCCTAAAACCTGTTTGGTATTCTGATAACTTATCTTCCCTCTCTACCCACTCGTATAATCTTCTAGCTAATATACCAGTGTATATCTTGCCTAATATAGATAATAAACTAATTCCTCTGTAGTTGCTTGGATTATTTGTATCTCCCTTTCCTTTATACAATGGTGCAATAATGCTCACTTTCCAGCTTTCCGGTATCACTTTCTTCTCTTTGATTCTGTTAAATAGCTGTGTCAACAACTTTGTACCCTCACCTAACTCCCCAAAATTTTTCCAAAATTCCCCCGGAATTCCATCGGCCCCTGTAGCCTTCTTCTGTAACGATTTAGTACTTATCTCATCCCAACCATGGATTTTTTCGGGCGTAAAAATCCTTAGCGCGGCTTCCTTCGGAAGGGAAGTAAAGCCGGTGGTCCCGTGTCGTAAATTTACGGTACGTAAAAGAACCTCAAGCCTGATAAAGAGGCCTCTGAGCAAAATTACCGATCTTTCACGCCCAATATGGAATGGGACGCTAAGAACCATAGTAGTTAAAGAGCGTCCATAAATAAAAAACTCAATTTCAATTTCATCCCAACCATGAGAGGTTTTGCTTTTCAATGAGCTAATAATATTTTCTACTTCTCTAGGTGTTGTAGAGTCAATCACAATTAATTTTGAGACGTGCCTTTTTTAGCATTTTAAGTGCAGCTGGGCTTGGGTCAGATCTGTTTATTTTGCTATTTGCTACATTAAGGAAATATGTGTTAAAGGCAGAGCAATTACTGACTTCTTTATTTTCAGTATGGTTGTCTTCTGCTGGGAAGTCAAAATTCATGACAATATCCTTATTCTTCAAAATGTAGAGAATGCTTAGTATGCTATATTTCTTAGCAACAACCACAGGGAAAGCAGCCAGAGCTATTATTTGAAAGGAAATAGGGAACATTCAGAAATGGATAAGGTTAGTAGAAAACCAAAGATTGTAAAACTCATGCTTAGTAAGCAGATTTAATGAATAATTAAGTCGGCAACATAATATAAAAAACAAATAAAAATTGTTAATAAGTTAAACAAATTAATAAAATTCATGTGGCAACATACTCTAACTTCACTCTTACAAGATAATTAATTATCTTGAATGCGTTTCGAAGACACCTTGTCATCATCAGCTAAGAGCCACTAACGAGTCTGTCGGTTCCGATTAGAGGTCGCCATTGGACTTACTGAAGTTAATTGTTTCATGACAAAAAAAACAAAAGGCCCATTATTCTTTCGTACTTGCAGCACCTCAAACATCAATGTTAGGATCATGTAGCGGACTTTGATGTATGAGTTTTGGATTTTGAGTTGCCCATTAGCGATTATTTTGAGAGTTAACTCATCCATTCAAGTGAAACCACTTCTCGTCACTGAACACAAATTCTGGATTTATGTTTGCCACACACACTCCAGAAACCAGGTGCAAAACTATATTCTCTGTGGGTCCCTCTCCTTCAAGGCTTGCACTTCTGTTGTTTTGTAAGGATGTAATTTGAGTAGTTTCATTGCTTTTTGTGCTGACCCATAGCTGACTTCTGCTTGCTGTGCTACCTTTAAGAGAAACTTTCATGACGAATGTTCTAACCACACACCAATATCATCAATCTTTTCCTGTGTTAAAATGTGACGTTTTCAATTTCTTTTCTGGTGTAACACTGATCCTGTACTTTTAAATTTGACTATTTTATGAACTGTAGGCAGATCAATATAAGCGTTCCCAAAATGCTCTATAACACAGAGATGGAGGTTTGTGTTTTATAAAGTTACAACAAATGAAAAACTCTTTGCTCTGTAGTAAATTGGATCATGGCTGAACTAGCACAGAAGTGAAAACCACCAAAAAACATTATCTACTGCCTTCATTTGTCATATGAGTCAGAAGGTCATGTGACGCAATAGCAGGAACTGGAATCTCAGCAGGCACCCAAGACCAGGTGACGATAATAGCGTGGCCGCTTCATCTGATGGTCCTGTATTTATCTTAACAACATGCAAATATTAACCTATATATCTCTTATATGATTCAATTTAATATATTGTATAAATATTACTGATTCATGGGGAACATAAATGTGAACAATTTAAGCCACATGCTTAAAGCTGAATTTAGTATTGCCAAACTATTTTATTTATGTACATCATTTGCAGAATATTTGCTAATTGTGTAGCTCCACAGAATTTATTTTATTAATGTGTATTAAATGTGCATTATTGTACATATGTTTATTCATTTTAGATATTGTAATGTGATCGTAGTATATTTTAATAATGCATAACTCATATACAATTATAAGCCTTAACCATATATAATATTTGGATTATAGAGAGCATCATTGCCATTGCACTAATTTATGTTTAAATATGATTGGACATTGGTAAGAAGATTGAGAATTAATTATAGCTTGGCTCCCTTTCCTGATACTTCATTTAGCATACCCACACTATACACAAGCGTCTTACACGTCAAGCAGGGATGTACAAATTTCTCCCAGAATTGTATTAATCTGTCACATATATTGACAACATTTTGTAACTTCCAGGAATATTACTAATTAAACAAGTATTGGCAGTGTTAAAGAAAGAGTTGTGCAATTTTAATATTTTGAATTCTGTGAATATTTTGTGAATAAATACCAAGTTGTTTACTGATCTACTCTGTGAGTAATGATTTAACCCTAGGGTAGGCGAGCTGATTAATGTACATAGTGTAGATAAATGACAATATATTGTTATTGCACTAATTCATGTTACATCATTCATATGTAGATTCCAAATATTGTTAAGCATAAGCTTAACAATAGTTTCATATACATATGTTTTATAAATACTGACTGCTTAACAATGGTTTCATAAATGTTTTATAAATGCTAACTGGTAACAATGTATTAATTATTTGCAAATTAATCCTCCTTGACCTCAGGTGAATGCACACTTCATTTCTTGCAGATGACTGCTATTTGAGAGTGATTTTTGCAAACAAAAATGTTGTATGATCTACATCTTATAGCTGCGGAGACATTCCTTGACCTTGCCCCACCTTCCTTTTTTCTTCCTTGGCTGCTCTTGTAAATGCATGTCTTGAACTTTGTAATGTTGCTGACACATGCTAACATCAGCTGGTAAATTTGTTCCATATCCTTTTTTTGCTAGCATTGTTGTTTGTACTGGTTAGTACAGTTAGTCATGAGATGTTCTTGGTTTTCATCCATCTTGTTTGTTTGTCTCTACCAATAAATGAATCAGCTCTGTATCAAAGGAAAAAACTCTTTCATCACTCTCGATTTCAGAGTCGGTGTCTTGAACACTAGATATTACTTCATCCTCTCTCTCAGAAAATAAATCATCCCCTCGGTTGTCTTCAGAAAACACTGGCTCATTCTAATTCCTCCTCCATAAAATATTTTGACCCAAAAATTAGAAAAACTTCAACTGTTGGCAGCTAATAATAAAGTATAATAATGAACATTTCTAGAATGTATTGCTTTCGTATCATACTGCTTTGGTAAAAGTACAAGAAATAAGCTGACAACTGAAGTAATACTAACATGACCAGGCATGAGGTGCACAGAACACTCTGCTGCTGTGGATCCAAGGACTTATTGTTACCCTTGACCTGTTGGTGCTACAATTGCTTTAACACAGTTAAACTGAAGCTACACAATAAAAAGTGTTGAGAACAGGTGGCTATAATATTTGGCATTTTTTCAGTAGAGGACAAAACTGTGAATCTGGTGTATAAAATACACGAGCACTCTGCTCTAGGGTTGCATCTAGCTTCTTCCATTACCAATAGCAAAAAAATCTTACCTTTGGGAGGTGACCTTGAAGAAGGTTCCCAACATGTTGGCAGAATTCGTTAGGTTTAGGGAAAGTTTCAACGGTATATTTGTCCCTCCACCAGGGATTCAGGGCAACTTTGAACTGCCGCTGACACAGTCAGAGAAGACCAAGACAGGGAATTTCCACCGCTATTGGACCACTGGAGTAGGTAAGTTTAACTCAGCATCAATCTTAATTAAATAACTCTAAGTAGCTCCTGTGACATAATCCATTCATTTTAATTATTTTTTGTAATTACAAAATGTTCAGCCATGTAAGCCAATTGTACTGCAGTTTCAGTACAGAAAGACATAATTAGGTAGGTAGCTTTATATTAGGTCACTAAAAGCAGCTAAGTATGTTTAAGTTCATTATGTATATAGCTCTCAAAGTTTTCAGAAAATACCAATATGACGACAAGTTATTAAGGTAAAAAAGCACATAACATGTTTTATAAATTGTGTGTTCAGAAGTAAGATTAATGCAATTTTTCTGAAACTTTGGAATCTTTTCTCTTTGCTGAATGTTATTAAAATATCCACTGCTAGGAAGTGATTATTCATAATAATTATTTGATAATGAAGATCTTATGATGGGCTTAGGTGAAAAATCTCTGGAAAGATAATATACTGCAGCAGTATGGCTTGAAGCTAGGTAACCTAGGCCTGAAATGCAGACAAGTGGTTCACTGTGTGGGTATTTTCTCCAGGCATGCAATACTGTGATGTAATATTACAAGTTTAAGTAAGTGGTTCCTCCATGTAAGGAATCACTAATGTAATGCAGTGTGTTAATGATTACAGATGCTCTTATTTTTTAAGATTTATTTATAATTTTGGCAAATGTCTTAAGTTTCTGATTTTCATTTGCATACCTCATTAATTACTTTCATATACAGGAAATATTAAAAACATTTTCAAATTTAAATCTTATTAGGAGTATTAAATTCTACTTTACAGCTGATCATTTATTATTCAGTAATGAAAAAAATTGGCTTGTATATGCAATGGATGCTAACACTGAAGAGGGAATCGATCAGGGTACAGCCATCCCAAAGCAAAATTCACAAAAGATCGAGAAACAATGTGATATATCTAAAATAGCATAATAAGAAAATTGCAGTATAAACCCAAATCAGAAGAAGAAGAAGAATAATGATACACTGTAATTATAAAAAAATATAAAAACAGTGCAAGGGAATAATTTATCAGGAAAAATGTAAATCAACAAAAACTTGTGAGGATTGTATAGTAAAGCAATTGCTGCTTTCGGTTTCCAGCTGGGGCAACTAGAACCTTCTGTATCCTCCACAGAACATGAAGGCCAAAGCCTGTTCCCACAATATATTAACATCCTATATTTTTTCTTTATAATGCTTATTCCAACTTGACCACCTCACAGAAAAATTTCACAATTGGTAAATTAATTCAGAAGTTAAGAGTCACTTTCAAATATTGTGGCAAAATTCAGACTATTAATTTGATAATGGTTTTACATTACCTAAATGCTTTTATTATTGTTGTTGTTATTATTATTATTATTTTTTTTTTTTTTTTTTCAGTTGAGAGGTTAGTTGAAACTGGAAAGCAGGTGTTGGCAGAGAAAGGTGGTGATGCTTCAAATGCAAGGTAAAAATAATGTTTACTCTTGTGTTCAACTTCTATAAGGTTACAGAGAGAGAGAACCTTTTCTAGCCCTTGTTCCTGCATTTGTTCATTGGATGTAACAAAACTGAATCAGAATCAATGCATGTATTACAGCATACTTAATGGATAATTAGCATAAACTAGAAATTGTCCTGTAAAAAATATGAGAATGTGTAGCATGATAAAATAGTTTTGTATGAACCAATGGACCCATTATTGTGTGTAGGATAAGCAGACACAGCTGATGTATTTAGCAAAGAGGCTGAGTGGTTAGACTGATCGCCTCTCACCTGGGCCAGGTTCAATCCCAGGGGACGTGAGATTTGTGGTGAAGCGACATTTGGGCAGGTTTCCCCCTCCATTCATTCCAGCAATTTCTCCATCATCACCTTTCCTTTCATTCATCTCATCGTATCATCTGCTTCCTTGCTGTCATACCAGGCTCTGGGTTGTTCAACCATCCTGGCTGTTCTCTCTGATCTTAGGCAACTGCTTGTAAGTCCTAACAACGGGGAGGGTAAACACAGAAAGAAGAGAATTTCCAAATCACAATGAAATTATACTCAGAGATTGGTATTCCAATATTTTATTTTGTGTTTCATCTGATTTTTACATTTTAAAAGCAATTTATCAGACTGTGCAGTAGTGTAAAAGACATAAAGGAGGGTTCTCTGATAGATCCAACAGCAGGCTTCCCCTTTCCAAGTTTGTCACAATATAATTTGTGGAATGCATAATGGGAAGAAAGTTCTCCAAGTTTTCCCTGACTGCACACATACACAGCGTTGAAATATTCTTTACCAAAACAGTGGCATTACTGATACAAATATAGAAATATTGTGTTTTCTGAGATAAAAAATTACAATTGTAAATAAGTGCAGCACTACAGCACAAATTGTATTACATACAGCTTCATGTCAGAATTGGTCCATGAAAGAGTAAAAGCCTCTGGGCTGGAAAGCTGTTTTCCATTAATCAAAGTGGATGGACCTGATTGTCATCTTCAGAGGATTGGAATAGCTTATTACTATTGTTGATGAGCTGCACAGTGTTATACAAATGTTGGATGTATTAATTTTGATTATTAGACCACAATCTACCAGCATAGAAGCTTTTACTATTTAATGTGAATTGTGTTGCTTTAGAATGTTGAACCACTGAGGTCTTTGGCGACTTTGAAACCATGAAGTAAACTCAATAGATTCATTCTACCACTTCCTTAATGTCAAGAAATGTTTGTGTCTGAAACATACTTTTCAAAACTACTACTTAAAAGTAACAAACATACATGTCTCAATAGTGACCAGAGGCTTAATTTATACCGATTCAGTAATTGTTAGATTGAATATGCATTATAATTTTGTGTAAATAGGACACATTGGCAGTAATCTGGTTAAGCATTGTTCAAAATGAATGCTAACCATACATGAATATTAATTACTGATAGTGATAAACTTTTATAAAACACTATATAAGTAAATGCTCTTAATGTGACAATTTACTTAAACAGCTTCCCGTAATGTAACCAATACATTAAATTTTAGGGTACTCTAAAGCCTCCTTGCACCCTTTATTGGCAAATTCTACACAGGAGATATCATAAATACATTTTGAACATTTCAATATATAGGTACTATTGTGGCCAGATTTATTCTGGATAGGTTACTTTTTAGTAGTTTTACCTTGGTGTCTGGAGTGTGGTCTTTTTCTGTTCCAGATTTCTGAGAAATTATACTTTAATGAAAAATTTATCGCTTTACAATGTTATAACACAAAACTGTTATTTCAAAGAAATAATAAGACATGAAAATACAGTATGATTTTTTTCTCCTGATCCTAGTCGGCTGGATGTACAGTAGCTGGTTAAGCCCATTATCTTTCAGGAGGAGTTTTGGGTTAGTTGTAGAACAGTCATGTACCTTACGCATTCCTGTTGCACCACGCTAAGGGACTGCTATCGGTCTTTTCTCCTCTCCAACCTTCTCCTTGTTTGCATTTCTGCAGGGTCTGGTAAAAAAAAAATTGTACTGTATTTTGCTTTAAAACATGGCAGTAAAATGAGTGTCTGTGTCTACATGGTGAATATCATAAAAGTTAAGGTTTTTTTTTTCTTTTTTGTGAAAGTTAGATGCAGTGCAAAATGCCTCCAGCAAGTGTTGCTAACTGTAACACTCTGCTGCTGTGCATAACCATAATTTTAAGTCTTGCTCTTAGTTATACAGGGTGTCTACTGATACTGGAAATATACTTTTTCTTTTTTTTACATATGGATATACTGAAATTACACTAGAATTTATGGTTACATACTGCAAAAATTGGATGAAATCACGTAACATTGCTTTATATTACATTTTCAGATGATTTAGTTCTTGGAAGATATTGTTAATCAAGTAAATATTTTTTGAATAGCTACTATTTTGCATGATATCTGTTTTATCTATGAAATCATCCGAGAACATCTGATTCACTAAATAAGTGGAGCTGGAGTTTCTACACATTTCTCCTTTGTTTCATGCTGCCCTTTCTTTCAGGTTCCTTAATGTCCCTATTTCTTGGTCCTGATTCATTTGTATCTTCTTGTAAGTAATTTTGAGCTTGTGCATAAAATAGTTTTCTAGTTTCAGATGTGCAGTATCATTGAATATTTTCATATAAGTAAATTTGTTCTAGAACGTGTGAACTTGTGATATATCATTTGTGTTGCAAATTCTCATACTGACTGCTTGGCCATTCAACTCTGTCGGACTAGTCTACATTTATGGAGAAATGGCTGAAACTAGTGATTTGGTAATTTTGTTTTTCATTACAAGTCCAAAAAGAGGCAGTATAACATCTGACCAACAGTGCTGCCACTTTCTGTTCCAGTAATTACTTGCTTATTTAAATGGGATTCTTTCTGAATTATCTGCTTTGATCACTGAGGCAATATCTTGTAATGATACAGTAGGAGCAGCAGCAACAGTTCAATTCATGGTGGGGGGGGGGGCAAGATTGCCTCAGATGGTCTCCAAATTTTCACGTGAATTTTAACGACACTTATAGACTAAGAGAAAGTCATCTTTTATTTCTTAAATGTGAAATATTTATATTAAAAGTGCAGTTCTGGCAATTTTTCTTTTGGTAGAGCAATAATAACCAATAGCCAAATTATTTCTCATAACTTGGGAGGGAGCGGAATTAACCCCCCCCCCCAGGTAGCCTGAAATGACGCCCCTGAGTAGGAGTGACACAATACTTCTGCTTTAATAAACGGAACTTTGTGTGACCTACAGACAAAAATGAACTAGTGGTGTTACAGTCCAAGCCTGTCATGACCTTGGGGGAGGGGAATTAACCCCCCCCCCTGTAGCCTGAAATGACGTCCCTGAGAAGGAGTGACACAATACTTTTGTTTTAATAAACGGAACTTTGTGTGACCTACAGACAAAAATGAGATAGTGGTGTTACAGTGCAAGCCTGTCATGACCTTGGGGGAGCGGAATTAAGCCCCCCCCTAGGTAGCCTGAAATGATGGCCCTGAGTAGGAGTGACACAATACTTTTGTTTTAATAAACGGAACTTTGTGTGACCTACAGACAAAAATGAGATAGTGGTGTTACAGTGCAAGCCTGTCATGACCTTGGGGGAGGGGAATTAACCCTCCCCCCCCCAGGTAGCCTGAAATGATGGCCCTGAGTAGGAGTGACACAATACTTTTGTTTTAATAAACGGAACTTTGTGTGACCTACAGACAAAAATGAGATAGTGGTGTTACAGTGCAAGCCTGTCATGACCTTGGGGGAGGGGAATTAACCCCCCCCCCCCTGTAGTCTGAAATGACGCCCCTGAGTAGGAGTGACACAATACTTCTGCTTTAATAAACGGAACTTTGTGTGACCTACAGACAAAACTGAGATAGTGGTGTTACAGTGCAAGCCTGTCATGACCTTGGGGGAGCGGAATTAAGCCCCCCCCCCCAGGTAGCCTGAAATGATGGCCCTGAGTAGGAGTGACACAATACTTTTGTTTTAATAAACGGAACTTTGTGTGACCTACAGACAAAAATGAGATAGTGGTGTTACAGTGCAAGCCTGTCATGACCCTGGGGGACGGGAATTCCCCCCTCCCCCCCATGGGTAGCCTGAAATGACGGCCCTGTGTAGGAGTGACACAATACTTTTGTTTTAATAAACGGAACTTTGTGTGACCTACAGACAAAAATGAGATAGTGGTGTTACAGTGCAAGCCTGTCATGACCTTGGGGGAGGGGAATTAACCCCCCCCCCCCTGTAGTCTGAAATGACGCCCCTGAGTAGGAGTGACACAATACTTTTGTTTTAATAAACGGAACTTTGTGTGACCTACAGACAAAAATGAGATAGTGGTGTTACAGTCCAAGCCTGTCATGGCCCTTGGGGAGGGGAATTAATCCCCTCCCCCCTGTAGCCTGAAATGACGTCCCTGAGAAGGAGTGACACAATACTTTTGCTTTAATAAACAGAACTTTGTGTGACCTACAGACAAAAATGAGTTAGTGGTGTTATAGTGCAAGCCTGTCATGACCTTCCACACTAA
Organism: Deroplatys truncata; assembly: GCA_030765065.1. Classification (NCBI taxonomy): domain Eukaryota; kingdom Metazoa; phylum Arthropoda; class Insecta; order Mantodea; family Mantidae; genus Deroplatys; species Deroplatys truncata. Next base: position 1,166,860 of record CM060980.1, read on the forward strand.
ATAGCACATGAGAATACCATTCTAGTTTTGTGCAGCACAGTTGTTTGTCTCACCAAATCTGAAGTTTTCCAACTAGTGGTGAAATGTACTTGTGTGAGAACTTCTTTTTCACAAAAGTTTCAAGAAGCATGTAGTTATATTGAAGTAATGAATCATCAAATATACTGATTTTATAAGTTGACAAAAATGGTCCTGGCTACAGGACTATGTCAAAGGAATAGTGGCAGTAATTGCAATAAAAACATGATGACTTTGGCACAAGAGGAATATTATCTCATCTTTTCAGAGCTTTTCTGATTATTACATTTTTTGCCTTTCCTAAGTAGTCTCTCATGTCCTCTGTATATAAAATATCAGTGCAAGTGAGCAATACAATTAACTAACTTAAAAACCAAAAATAGTGTGTGTATAACACAGTGTGAAGGGAATTGAAATACATGTTCCTGGGTATATCGAAAACCACCCACCCAATATACACACTGGTATATCTAATTGCATTTTTCGTGCATTTCCAGCTCTGTTTTGAAATGGGAAACATTCCAGGATCAATCAGACATATGGCGCTAGAATCCGAAAATTCATATTTTCAACCTAAACCACTACGTTTGCTCTCCTATAAAAAATATGATTTGTAAATCAAGCAACCAATGGTTTCCTTGACAGGATCATATATAAATCAAAGCCATATGTATGATCCAATCTCCCAAACCATTGGACCAATTTCAACTAAACTTGTGTAGAGAAAATACTGTGGGGGTTACACATCACTAGGGCTTGGATTTTTAGGTGCTAAAAACTTGAGAAATATTTTTTTATATGTGCTGAAAATTAAAATATTTGGTAGCATCTAAATGCTCCGTTAATATAAATGTATGTATACTCACTAGACATCATTCTAGAAGGGTCACTAAGTATATGGGCAATATGCTTACTCAAATAATTGTCCGTCCCAAATGATTGACGATTGTCACAAAGAAATGACTTGAATTTGGAAAATTACTGCTCCACTTCACAAGAAGTAAGTCAGGCATGAAATGTCACTTTTACTCGCATCAACATTTTCATGTTGCCCATTCAAGAGATTTGAAATTTTACACATTATGTTAAATCTACTATTATTTTCATACACTTCCTTGCATTTTCTTTGTGTATTTTGTGCTGCAGGGTCAGAAAGAATATTCTTCATATCCTGAAGCACTTTAACTTTTTCTCTCAGAGAAATTCCTACTGATTCAAGTTTCTTAATGGAGAAGATTTGTAGAAATGTATGCCAAGTCATTTCTTAACGCTATGTTATTTAATTGAACTGGTATCCTTGCTGTTTAGCTCATTATGATAGCAGCAAAATGAGGGTATGAGAATTCCCCACTCCTATCCAGTCATAAAGGTCACATATGGCTTATTGTATTGCTTCCTTCCTGCTTCAGTAAGCAGAATGTTTATATTTTCTTTCATCTGCAGGGGATGCTATAGCTGACATATCAATTCTTGCACTTCTTAATAACAAAATCTGATGTGATACATTCACATGACTTTCTCTACCCTCTATTGTTTATTAGTGAGTGTACAAACTATTCTTACTAAAGCTTATTTTTATATCTACTGCATTTTAATCCAAATAAACCTTTACATAAATAGCTACATTACACATTTTGTTATAGATACAAAGAGAACAGCAATAGTCGAATGTTTAAGAACTGGACGCTATATGCTGGCCTTAAAATTCAATACTGTTTCATGACATCGCGAAAAACAACTGAATGTTGAAAGGACTTTAAGAATGACCAAGAAATGAACAATTCAAACTTTAATAACTGATATTACTGAAATGTCTTATGGCTCAAAAGACTTATTTAAAATAAATTGTGTATTTTAAAGAGATTTACATTTTTTGTATGATACATTTTCGTCTATCGCTTGACATTAACCAGTTATACAGGATTATACAAAATTCCCTCCGAATGAAGAGGACTTCATAAGCTATTCCCTGGAAATTCAAGATTGTAATGGGAAATATTCCCGTTTTCCATAAAATAATCACTAATATTGTAAATTAACTATAAAGAGGTATGAAATAACAAGGAACAGAATTCTGGAGAGTTTTGCAGGGACAATTTCTCCCTTTCTTAGGGTTCAGTGATGGTCAGCGAGGTTGAGCTGTCTTTTGTATTTAGCTGAAGAAAGCATGTCAAGGATGGGGTTGTTGTCCCAAATGCTACGGAAAATACACATGTGGTAGAGAAAGCCAACGAATACAATTTTAAAGTAACCAATAGAATTTAAACAAAAACTAAACCGCAAGAGATAGACAAAATTTTACTACATAAAAAATGTAGATCTCGTTAAAACACACAATATGTCATAAACATTTTTTTTGTAAAGTGAACCATTTTCGAGATATTCATTGTTCTTTTTTTATGTTCTTGACATGCAAAGAGAATTACATTTTACACATAGCGACTAGTTCTAAAAATATTTGACTATCGCTTAAGGCGTACTATGTTCCCCTTGTTTTGTATTTGCAAGGGCAGTATAGAAATACAGTAGCCTTTAAGCATAGACATATCTCTTAATAGCTGGTTGCTGTGTGCAGCACCATTCTCTTTGCCACAGATTAATACTCTTTGCATATCCAAGACAAAAAAAAATGAATAACGAATTCCCATTTGAGAAAAAATTTAAGTATTGGAAAATTTAAGGGAATAACAAGCAATATCTCGAAAATGGCTCACTCAACAAAAAAAAATGTATATGACATAAATTGTGTATTTTAACGCGATTTACATTTTTTGTGTAGTAAAATTTTGTCTATTTCTTATGGTTTACCAGTTATGCAAAAGTTGTTCACAATGAAGAATACTTCTGGAGACATTCCCAGAAAATTTGAGATATACAATTCATTTTGCATAAAAATGTCTTAAACTTATGGTATTTTATTCAAAATCGTTAGAGCCATATTTGAGAAAATTAAAATTTTCTAAAAATGTTCCATGTAAAGGGTAATCTGGGGTGAGGGGATTTTCTTGAAAACCTTTGAGTCGCGTCTCTGGAAGATACTGAACCTAAATACCAAATTTGGTGTTTATCCGACTGTTCGTTTCTGAGTTATACTGTTCACAGACAGACATACACACAGACACACACACGGACATGTTTCTAAAAATGTTTTATATGCATTCAGTACATTTCAAAACATGTATTTCCTCTGAAATCTTGGTATCAAAATTTTGGTGGAATGCAATACTTTCCCTACTTACTATATGTAGTAGAGAAAGTAAAAAAAGTGCTACATCTAGCCTAACTGAGCATTCAATAGGTTGGATGGCGACTTTTTAGAATTATTCTTAAAAAAGGCTGCTTTTATGTGAATATTCGAAAATATTTATTTACACATAAAAAATCAGAAAATATGTGTTTTTATGTTAAATAAAATCTAAAATATATGCTCCGGTGTGAATATCCAGAACTTTAAATTCAGTTTCAAGTTTATATTAAGACGCAAATAAAATATGTATTTACCTAAGAATTCGAGCTGTACACATCACTAGTGCTCCCTCAGGGGAAGGAGGCAAGGGGTTAAAAGCTTAAAAGTGAAATAGCAGTATAGATTGAGCCACTACGAATCCATTTTAACAAATTTTGGCTGTTATTGCATAATACCATGGAATTTTCAATTCGATTCACTGTCAATGTATAAGAAATATACAAAGAGAAAAAAATTGTGACCTGCATAATATCAGAGACTACTTAACTGATAAAATTAATAACAAAAGAATATTTCTCTTGGTGATTAGAAACAACATGCCATGTCCAAGAATTTTTGAAGTGGTGCTTTTGAGGGAGGAGGGAGTAAGGAATCTGTGTGTCTGAGAGTTTCATTGAGGACATCGTGAAAAGCTGGTTTGAAACAACTAGAGCAGCAAATGAACCAGTCAATGGAGAGCTCTTATGGGAGAAGATGCTTAATGTGGCATCTATGCTGGGTGTAGAAAATTTTGCTTCATCCACTGCATCTAATGGGTGGGTGAATAGATTCAGCAAGTGTTACAACATATCCTACAAAACTGTGTGTGGCGAGTCTGTGATGAAAGTGTGGAACAGCTTCAAGAACTGACCAAGAATTATGATGCTAAGGATGTCTTCAGCATTGATGAAACTGGATAATTTTTAACATTCTGCCCAGCAAAAGGAAATAAATGTCTTGCCAGTAATCACAGTAAAGTAAGATTGCGTTAGGTTGGGAGCCAATGCCTATGGCTCTGAAAAACTTCAACCATTTTAATAGGAAAATCAAAAAAAGAAAAGAAACTAAGATTGTTTCAAAAATATGTGGCTCCTGCGTACATCACGAGGCCAATAATAATAATAATAATAATAATAATAATAATAATAATAATAATAATAATAATAATAATAATAATAATAATAATAATAATAATAATAATAATAATAATAATAATTAATATTTAAGCATGGATTTAATGTAATGGGGAAGTTTATTGTACATAATGATACCTATAATATATGGATTTTTTTTGCTTGAAGTTTTAGCCTTATACTCTCTATGGTAATTATTCATTCCTCTAGTGTTGTAGAAGTAATGGTCTAGTAAACTCACCTTTTGGTTTTATTAATAGAATAACCTTATATACATGCAATACGGTTGGAATTCACTGTTTATTAAATACTTCTTTTACAGATCAATTTGTTAAGTTAAATATACATCCCAAATTTTTTCTGCAGAATTTGAATTCTATTTAATTTTAAGTTACTAGTTGCTCCCCATATTTCAATACTGGATGCATTGTGAGAGTGAATTAACCCATTGTATACTTACCATTTTTAGTACATGACTTTCTAGTTTATATGATTACAAATATATGTTAGCACACAGTTTTTTACTGAGCATGTCTACATGGTCATTATATGTTAAGATTTTTGTCAGTATAGATTCCAAGAAATTTTATGCAACTTATTTGGTCAATTTTTGTGTTACCAGTTGTTACGTAATGTACTCGTTATTTCTAACTCATACTCATTAGTGTCATGAAGGCTCAAATAGCATAGATTTAGTTTTTTTAGGATCCATCTGTAGTTGTGAATTTTTAAGAAAATTTGATAAGTGTGTTAATAATATTGAGGCCTTAATTTCTAATTGTTTAATAGTTTTGTCTGCACAAATTAAGTAGTGTCATCAGCATGTGATATTATATTATAATCATCTGTACACTGTATGTTATTTATATATAGCAAAAAATCGAAAAGTTGGGTAAATACCAAACTTGGTATTTAGGTTGAGTATCTTACAAAGATGTGACACAAAGATTTTCAAGAAAATCCCCCCACCCCAGACTACCCTTTACATGGAACGTTTTTCGAAAATTGTAATTTTCTCAAAAATTGCTGTTAATGATTTTGGTTAAAATATCATATATTGAAGATATTTTCATGACAAATAAAACATATGTCTTGAATTTTCTGGTAATGTCCCCAAAAGTCCTCTTCTTTTTGCATGACTTTTGCATACTGGTAAACCATAAGAGAGAGACAAAATTTTTCTACACAAAAAATGTAGAGCTCGTTAGAACACACAGTTTGTCATATATCCTAGCAACAGATTTTAATAATACTGAGAAAGTGTATTTTTTCAGCAAACATACAATCTTTTAAATGGAACAATGCCTAGTTACATCAACAGAATAATGGTAGGGTAAATTAGAATGTCAGTGGTCTTTGTTGCAAGATTCTAGTGCAAGTGGTTTACGAGAAATCGTATTTTGAAAAGTTTCCACCCCAACAATTGTTTGTCCCATTCAACCTGCTTAGTTGCTAGGTACGATGTTGTTATGTTTGTTTGAATTGTGTTTTCTGTTCATTGATTCCATTGCTACTTTCTGGTCAGTTAGTTTGTGACAGTTCAAGCAGTAAGTCGTGAGTGGAAGATGGGGTTACTAATGCAGAAAAAGCCGACATGCTCATGGTGTATGGAGAGTGTAGGAAGAATGCAGTTCGTTCCTATACGGTGTATGCAGAAACATATCCCAATAGACGTCAACCATCTCGGCAAGTATTTAGCAACCTCTTAAACCAATTACATGAAAGTGATACTCTAACACCTAGAAAACATAACAGAAACTAACAAGTGACTGGAGAAGGGGCAGAAATTAATGTTTTGGCTGCCGTTGCAGTAGATCCGCAAATTAGCTCCTGCACAATCGCATGTGGAAGTGGCATAAGTCAGGCAAGTGTACTGTGCATTCTCCATTGACATAGGTTCCATCCCTATAACATCTCCCTCCATCAAGAACTGCATGGAAACGATTTTGAGAATCGTGTTAACTTTTGCACATGGACATTAAGACATGATACTCCAGATTCATCATGTATCTTGTTTAGTGATGAGGCAACATTTACTAATCATGGCCAGGTAAACCGCAGAAACATGCACTATTGGTCTGTTGACAATCCCCGTTGGCTTCGTCAGGTGGAACGTCAGCGTCCATGGAGTTTAAACGTGTGGTGTGGGATAGTGAACCATCGGCTCATAGGCCCTTTGTGCATAGAAGGAGCAATGAACTCGCACAAGTATCGCAGCCTCCTGACAGACCATCTGCGACAGATGCTAGAAGACATTCCTTTGCAGACTAGGAGGAACCTGTGGTACCAACATGATGGCTGTCCAGCGCATAGTGCACGAAGTACTACTGCTTGTCTTAATGGATTGTTTCCAAATCGTTGGATTGGACAAAAAGGACCTGTACCTGGGCCAGCCCATTCACCTTTAGACTTTTTTCTGTGGGGAAGGCTGAAAGACCCTGTCTACAAGGATGTACCAACTACACCAGACAATATGAAATGACGTATTACTGCTGCCTACTCTGAAATTTCCATTGAAATGCTAGAACATGTGCAGCAGTCTTTCCATAGCAGACTGGAAGCATGTATTGAAGCTGCCGGTGGTCATTTTTTGAACACAACCTTTGAAGGGCTATGTTCTCTTTGCTTGTAAGAATCCACAGAAGTATTGTAATTCCCTATTGTTTTTCTGTAGTATGTGCTACCACAGGTTGTACGACTGTCAGTGTGTAAAAGTTTCAAAATAAGATTTCTTGTAAACCACTTGCACTAGAATCTTGCAACAAATGCCACTGACATTCTAATTTACCCTACCTTTATTCTGTTGAGGTAATTAGGCATTGTTTCATTTAAAAAATTGTATGTTTGCTCAAAAAGTACACTTTCTCAGTATTATTAAAATCTGTTTATAGGCTAAATGTACGAGCCCCTGACTACCAATCAATGCTGTAAAAACTGCACATCAATAGCACTTTCCATTTCCGAAATATTTGCAGTGCAAGTTTTAGGTGATATATATATATATATATATATATATATATATATATATATATATATATATATATATATATATATATATACTTTTTTTTGTGGGGTGAACCGTTTTCAAGAAATTCCTTGTTATTTGTTTGAACTTTCCAATACTTATACTTTTTCTCAAATGGGAATTCGTTATTCGTTTTTTTATGTCCTGGACATACAAAGAGAATGGAATGCTCCACATAGCAACCAGCTCTTAAAACATTTGACTATTGCTTAAAGCCTACCATATTCCCCTTGCACCTACAAGAAAATTAGCAATGAGATAATTTCTGCAAATCTTTATCTCAGTTAACATAAGTAGATAGAGAATAAGCGTTTGTAAAAATAGTTTGTAACAAGAGTAGAGAAAGTCATGTGTAACACATTAGATTTTTTAAATTGCAAATAATTGAGTTTATTTCTTCTGTACATGTTTCATATAAATACATACTTTGAGATATACCAAGTGTTAATAAAAAAAAAAGTATTCCATATTTTGAGAGGTATGGACGCAAGCAAGAAAACAATGTCCAGTAAACATGGGTTCTGAAATGCATACCTTAAGAGTTTGGAGCACTTGTACATCTTCGCTACTGTGAACCAACATCTCTTCTACTGCAAGCTCTTTGTGTTACCTACAACAGGCAGTAAACAAATGACTCTGGATGCAGCATGCAGTTTGTGTTGTTACTGTAAACCGTATTCACAGTTCTGAGCAAGTGCAATGCAAGTCTTATCAGTTCTAATGGAATGACGTTTGTGAAATGCTTTTACATTGCAGTTTTATCTTTGGTGTATGCAACCCGCATTAATGATGTACAAACACTACAGGAAGGCATCATTAATGCCTGATAGAGCATCCGTGACCAACCTGTAGTTGTGAGAGAGTGTGATTCCCTAAGACATCGCACAGAAGCATGCCTTACTATGAATGGGCACCATATTGATGGTTCACAAGTGCAAGCAGATTACATTAGAAGTTATGCTAATTTACAGTAACAGAGTAATGTGTCCTCATTTGTTGACTGCATTCTGTAGGTCACACATAATAGCAAAGAGCTTGCAGTAGAAGAGATGTTTCACAGTAGCGAAGATGAACCAGTACTCATAGCTCTTAAGGTATACATTTTAGAGCTCATGTTTATTGGACATTTTTTGTAGTATTGATCCATACTATCACCTCTCCAAATATGGAATACTTTTTCTTTAACATTCTGTATTTATATAACTTATGTTTGGACATGCATCTGCACTACTGTCACTTCTACCCATGCTAAAGAAGTAATTGTTTAATAGATTACTGAATTCTTTTGGATCTACAACACATCTACCCCTGTCATTTAGTTGAATATTCTTTTTTATATCTTTATCTAATTTTACATGTTTGTTAACCGTTTTCCATGTGTTTTGGTTACATTATTTGGCATGATAATTTTTTTGCTATTTTTGTATTTTTTAAAATTTATCAGAGCCTACGTAGCCTTTTATACTTGTTTTGTAGCACTTTATACACATTTAATTTAGTTGCTCTAAAATTCATAATTATCTTTAATTTTTTCTCAAAGGGCTATTATTTTTGTAGGCAAGTTTGTTTCTTTATGAGTATTATTCTTAACAAACTTTTTCTTTACTGGACAGGCCATGTCATAGTGTGTTTGAGTGTATTAAAGATGCGAAATAACAAATTGTATGTTGCAAATAAATGTTTGTTTACATAACTTTAACTGCCCCACGTATGGGAGCCAATTTGCAATAGCAATTTTACGTGTTTATAGCACCACGTTGTGGAAGCCAATTTACGAGAGCAAATATGTGTTTACTTCACGCGAAGCCATCTTGTGTGACGTCATACGTTGGTTGGTTCATTTGTTCTGTTTGTAGATTCCTCTGGCGTAGCAATTTGTATCAGTTTTAAATGTCCACCGGCTAGCTATCATCTGATCTTGGTAGGCATGTTTTTCTTACAGGTTGTGAAGCGGAAAGGAATCTTTTATCCAAAAATTACTAGTGAAGAAATGTGTTTTATAATGTTTTATTGTCGAACACGTGCACTAACACATTTACATATTAATCTGAATACTCGCCCAAACTGAAACTGTTTGTAATAACTTCTCACTTTTAAATCACGTACTTCGACTTTGTGTGTATTTAACTGTATAATATTTTATAATAATTCTCGTGTAACTTGACGAAATGAAGGACTGGCTGACGATGTGTAGTGTACACGAAATTTTGATGAACTGAGCGGCCGACGTGTAGTGTACTAAGAATCTTGTTGAACTGCGGGATCGACGTGGAGTGTACGGAGAATTTTGTATAACTGCGGGGCGACCGACTTCGAGCCTGGCTATTTATGCGCTTACCTCAAGATACGCCTAAAGATTATAAATGAATTGCCATTGGCTAATAAAACGCGCCAACATTAGCGTCTATTTTACTATCCAATGAAAACCACTAATACATATTACTTTTAGAGAACATTCTGGAAGCTTTTTTACTGAAAAGGCGCGAAACATTACGTAACTTCCTGGTTCCCGGTAACGATAAACAACTCACTCCACCGCTGCAGTATTGCGTTATTGTTAACAGTTTCAGTAGAGCCGTATATTATTATTTACCAATAATAATTACAATTATTAAACCTCTGAAATCAATGTTACATAAAAATACATATTCATATTAAAATAATTATTTACATTTGAGTAATTTATGATACAAATTACCGTATCATATGCCCCACTAGAAACATAATTATAAATATTTATAACTTGTTTGAAAATTTTATAATTGTGTTTTTTTAGTCTCCTAAATCTTGGAACACACGCTATCACTTTCACTTTACACTTCACACGCATTTAACACATGACATATGTTTTATCTCGCCACTACTTACTGGCTCTGGTTTAATTAATTTAGATATTCATCTGACATCACAAAATTTTTTTTTATAGCAAATACTTTACCCTAAATTACTTATTTACTGCTACCAAATTGTTTACATTAAGTTGTTGACAAAAATTTATACATTTAAGATTTTTTTTTGTAATTGTTTAACATTTTTACCAAAATATTCATCCTCTACACAAATATTTACATCTCTTAAATCTAGACAATGTTTCACCTTTTCTGTTTGCTACATAAGTATTTGTTTTGAATTATTTTTACCCATTTTTGTTATTTTGTACTTTATTTTAACAATGTTCTTGGAATTGTATTTACGTACTTTTAATTTAATATCATATTATACCCCCGCCGTTATAACGTTGCACTTGACAGTTCGTGTGGCTTCGCGTAAGGTTGGCTACATTGTGGTTGCGACGTTGCCAGAGTGGCTAGTAAACAACAACAGCTGATTGTTCTCATTTCTATCGTGTCTAAGCCGCATACAAAAAGCGTACGTAAGTAGCGAACGTCAATGAATAATAACTATTTCGTATTATTATTGTTAATTGAAAATAACTCTGCATAAACATTGCAGCGTATGTAGAATAAATTACGCACTTTTGACAATATAGAAACAAAATAACACAAACTTCCTGCTACAATGAGGAGAAATAAAACAAATTATAAGCATGCTATAACAAAGTTATCGAATTAAAGTGGAGCGACATTAAGGCTTATGTGAGGGAAAACAGTAAGTTATTTACCATTACCGAGGTGGAAAGGCTTTTGCGGGAATGTGTGGCTACGGTGGACGCGGCTTCGTGGAAAAAGAAAGTGGATCATGTGCATAAGCTAATAAGAAAAGCACAAGAAATAGACGGAATTATTAGTGAGTGTTGAACCATTGATGATATGCCTTGGTGAAGATGATGACAATGATGCTTCCGAGGATGACGATGACGACGACGGGGATTTGGATGGAATTGAGCCATTGCAGTTTTAAATGGGTGAGTGAAAATAAAAATTCGTGAATCATTTCGCCGATCGCCGACATTGTCGCACTTAAGTTTTGTTTAAATAAATAATATGAATGAAATATATATAAAAATAAATAAATGTATAAACGAACAATAACAAAACTATCAAACAATAACCACAAATCTAAATAACAATGAACAATATGTAGCTTGCAAAGAACAACTCGACGCTCTGCTAGAGATTCACAAACTGAAGCACGTGGTTGGGAATAGTTACATCCGGCAACAGAGCCGATTCTAGATCCGGTTCCGCTTTGTCATCGACCATCCGGAATGCTGTCTTGTGATTGGCTTAGGAAGTCAAACGGTTGAAGCTTTTCATCTGTTTTTTCGCGAGTGTACCAACTTAAACGCTAGCTGTCAAGTGCAACGTTATAGCGGCGGGGGAGTAAGTTTCAATCTTTGCATTCTTAATTTTCAAATGTTGTTACAGTTACTAAAAGTTTAATTTACTTATTTATTTTTAAAACATTTCTCTTTTTTTTTTTTTTTTTTTTTTTTATAACTTATTTCTCTTTTCAAATAACATATATATTTAGTTAACCCTCTTACGTTCCAATACATTTCTCTGCAAGTCGTCTTTAACTATCCAGCATTTACTTTACATCACATTGCTATTTACCCTCCTGGATCAAATTGTGTGTGGCTAAACATTACTCGTAGCCGTAACCTAACCTTCAAATTTTTGTTCATGAATAACCTCTTGTATTCATTTGAAATTTCATCACATGATAATATTTGAAAACAATCTACAGTTTCTTGAACTACATATCTTTTAACAACTGTCACTTTCAATTCTTCTACTATCTCTTTACTTTGAAAGTACTCTGACAAATCTGTAATAAACTGTACTGGACTGGAGTTTTCATTCTGAACATCTTGGTACAATTTATTTCTTTGCATTACTGACTCATTCTGTATTTCTGATATCTCCCCTCTGAAATTAACTTGCGCCTTATTCACATCTACATTCATAACCTCATTTATCTCTCTTAACTCACTTGAAATACTACTCATTTGATTTCCTAACTTTGTACTTTCTACATTAACCTCACTTTTAGTATTAACCTCACTTTCTTTGTTACCTATTTCCTTGCTCATGTCTAGCATTTTCTTTGAAATTTCTCCTGTCTCACTTGCTATTACTTCCTCATTTTCATCTCTCATTTCTGGCATACTACTATCTAGCTTCGTAACTTTCTTTTCAATTTCTTCACTGCTTTGATCTACTTTTTGCTCTAATATCTCACTCCTCCTACCAATATCTTTTCTGTTTTGTTCAAAGCTCCTACGAATATCTTCCCTCAATTCCCTATTATCTTTGTTTATAGCTTCTCTCATCCTCTGAGTTAATCTTTGTCCTAATTTCTCATAACTCTTTTCCATATCTTCCCTCATTTTCTCATTATTCTTTTGCATATCTTCCCTTAATGTTTTCTCATTATTCTTACAAATTTCTTCCCTTATACTCTGAGTTAATTTTTCCATATTCTCATTCATATTTCTCAGCAATTCCATCATTTCCTTCATCGTACCAGCATCAATAGTAATATATCTTGCTATTTTATTCTTACTTTCTGCACTAACATTTCCTCCCTCAAATTCTACATTGTTTGAGCTTTTTTTTGTAACCTGTATTGAATTACAGCTAACTGTTACACTATCTCCCTCCATCATTGTTTCTTGTTTTACACTTTATTTTTTTTTAGAATTAAAATCACACTTTTCTAACCTTTCTGATGCAATCTGCTGATGTTGCTTAGATGTCTAGCTGTCTGCCCCATTCTCCTATGTTTGTATGTCACTTCTGCGTTGTGTTGTGATGAATCTACGTCGTTTCGATGTTTTCTTGTAGTTGAATTCCTTGTTGCATCGTAATCTCGGAATTACGATGTCCAATCTGCGTCTTGTAGATTATTTCACTGCTCCATTCATTCCACCTGCTGGTTAATTCTGCTACTTTCCTGGTTAATTCTGCTACTTCCTGGTTATTCTTGTTCCTTTCCTGGTCATCTTCGCCCCACGTTATGGGTGCAAATTTGTAAGAGAACAAATTGTATATATATTTTAAAGCACCACGTTGTGGAGCCAATTTTGCGAAATAACAAATTGTATGTTGCAAATAAATGTTTGTTTACATAACTTTAACTGCCCCACGTATGGGAGCCAATTTGCAATAGCAATTTTACGTGTTTATAGCACCACGTTGTGGAAGCCAATTTACGAGAGCAAATATGTGTTTACTTCACGCGAAGCCATCTTGTGTGACGTCATACGTTGGTTGGTTCATTTGTTCTGTTTGTAGATTCCTCTGGCGTAGCAATTTGTATCAGTTTTAAATGTCCACCGGCTAGCTATCATCTGATCTTGGTAGGCATGTTTTTCTTACAGGTTGTGAAGCGGAAAGGAATCTTTTATCCAAAAATTACTAGTGAAGAAATGTGTTTTATAATGTTTTATTGTCGAACACGTGCACTAACACATTTACATATTAATCTGAATACTCGCCCAAACTGAAACTGTTTGTAATAACTTCTCACTTTTAAATCACGTACTTCGACTTTGTGTGTATTTAACTGTATAATATTTTATAATAATTCTCGTGTAACTTGACGAAATGAAGGACTGGCTGACGATGTGTGGTGTACACGAAATTTTGATGAACTGAGCGGCCGACGTGTAGTGTACTAAGAATCTTGTTGAACTGCGGGATCGACGTGGAGTGTACGGAGAATTTTGTATAACTGCGGGGCGACCGACTTCGAGCCTGGCTATTTATGCGCTTACCTCAAGATACGCCTAAAGATTATAAATGAATTGCCATTGGCTAATAAAACGCGCCAACATTAGCGTCTATTTTACTATCCAATGAAAACCACTAATACATATTACTTTTAGAGAACATTCTGGAAGCTTTTTTACTGAAAAGGCGCGAAACATTACGTAACTTCCTGGTTCCCGGTAACGATAAACAACTCACTCCACCGCTGCAGTATTGCGTTATTGTTAACAGTTTCAGTAGAGCCGTATATTATTATTTACCAATAATAATTACAATTATTAAACCTCTGAAATCAATGTTACATAAAAATACATATTCATATTAAAATAATTATTTACATTTGAGTAATTTATGATACAAATTACCGTATCAAAGAATAAACTCCATTTTTCATTTGTAGTGTTTGAAGTATAAACTCTGTCCAAGCTTCTTGAACTAAGCTATCGTTTAGAATTTGTACACTTGTTCCCTAAGATCCCTACTATGCATGTAATTTATTTCTTCCTTTTCAGTGAAGGGGCTAGGTATATTAACAATTTGGGTTGTATGATCAGAAATATGAAAATCATTTTTTTTAAAATAGAGAGTTGAGGGTTGTTACACTACATCACTATGATAAATAGTGATGTAGTATAACAACCCTCAACTCTCTATTTTAAATTATGAGACATCACTGTTACATGCTTCTAAATCTTCAAAAATTGAGCATGAAAATCATTATTTATGAATGTTAATTTCTTTTTATAAATATTGGTTATTATACTAACTATATATAGCTGATATTATAGCTTTACTAGAACAGTCAGTTACTCTAGTAAGATCTATATCTATGGTATTTAGATTATAAGTGTGTACAAGATCAAAGAAGTCTATATAACTGGACTCCACATTAAGATAGCCTAATAATATAATTTCCTTATTCCTTTTTTGCACTTCATTTAGGAATTCATCTAGGAATTTTGACAATATTGAGTTTGGTGATCTACAAATGCCAAAACAATTTCTGTAACGGTAATAGCTTACGTAATATGTTTTTACGTAAGTTTGTTGTTGAGCCCCACGTTGTGGAATCAATATGATGCGGTATTAATGTTGTAGATCATTAATTGTAGCTCCGCGTTTGGAAGCCAATATGCGACGGTTGCTGCTTTACGTAATGTTGTTTACATCACGTGTGTTGAAGCCTCCTTGTGACGTCACTCCTTGTTTGGTTCGTTTAACTCCATCTGGCGTAGCAATTTGCATCAATTAGGGTTCGAAAGAATTTAAAGTTTTGTATATTGTCCTCCGGCTAGCTATCATATTATCTTAGTAGAACAAGTATCTCTTGCAGGGTGTGAAGCGGAAAGGAATCTTTTGTCTAGAAATGATACTGATGAAGAAATTGGTTTTATAACTTTTATTGTCGAACACGTTCACTAACACATTTACATATAGATATAGATACTCGCCAAACTGAAACTGTTTGTAATAACTTCTTATCACTTTTAACTCACGTACTTCAACTTTATATCTATTTAACTGTATAATACTTTATAAGATTTTTGTAATTCTGTTGCGCGTAACTTGACGAAATAAATGAACTGAGAGATCGACGTGGAGAGTACTGAGAATTTTGTAGAACTAGGGACCCGACGTGTAATGTGTTGAGAATCTTGTTGAACTGGGGGACACGCTACCTCGGCTTGGCTTATTTATAGGCTTGCCTTAAGATACGCCTAAAGATTATAAATGAACTGCTATTGGCTAATAAAACGCGCCAACATTAGCGTCTATATTAATATCCAATTAAAAACCACGAATACATATTTCTTTTAAGGAACATTCTAGAAGCTTTTACCGAAAAGGCGCGAAACATTACGTAACTTCCTGGTTCCCGGCAATGACAAACAACTCACCCCCTTGCTGCATTATTGCATTATTGTTGACAGTTTCAGTAAAGCCGTATATTATTATTTACCAATAATAATTACAATTAATAAACATCAGAAATCAATGTCACATAAAAATACATATTCATATTACAATCATTATTTACATTAAAGTAATTTATGATACAAATTACCGTCTCATTTCAAAGGTCATTTCCTTACAATACTTGCTTAACCATTTTACCTGCATTTAACTTCTGTCCTAACAAATATTACCACTCCACCACTTCTATGATTACTTTGGCAAAAATTGTCCATCTGCTTATAATTATCAAAATTTAATATTTTCAGCTGATTTTCATTGAACCATGTACTGTAAAACTAATTACATATGTGTTTACTTCTGACACTGTTACTTCTAGCATATCTTGTTTGTTTGTTATATATTAATTTTGGTGCATTACTCTAATTATCCTACTATTACTTGCTTTTATACCCATACATTAGTTGTTGCATAGACCTATTAGTCAGTCTGAATTAATTATGGCACCACCTATTTCAGTCATAGGGATACAGTTGGAGGATTTTCTAAACAGATTTTGTATCTCATGTAATATTAGTGATACTAGATAGCTTTTACCTCTGTGGTTTAGGTGTAGGCAATGCTTTGTATGCTCCTTTGAAGTTCACCAATATTTATTAAGGATCCACTTGTGTAACATGCGCACAGAAGCTTCATTTTTTTGTTTGTCTTCGTTATTTCTTTCTTCACAATGAGTCATAATGCAGATCAAACCTATGTGGAACATTTACCACAATTGTGTGACCAGTACTTTGTAATGCATTACTAATATTTTAGAGCATTTTCAGCTTCATTGTGATAATGTCATTTGAACCAACAACAATTACTCTAACCTCACTTTGATCACACATAACTAAGCCCCGGATTTTTAGGTTCTAAAAAGTTAAAATTAGGTTCTATGTATCAGTGTATTAGGATTTTATAGGATCTTATATGTTGAATTTAGGAATTTAGAGGATCTTTGGCATATATATATATATATATATATATATATATATATATATACATATATTCATGCAAATCACTGGGCACTTTGTTTAAAACACTAACTTTAAATTGTAAAAAGTTAAATTAACTGTGCTTTAGTATGTATTTTAAAGCACCAAATTCAATACACCTACGAATAGTATGGCACTGAAAAGCAAACTAATTTCAAGCACTGCTGTGCAAAAGTTGAAAAACACATAATTTAATTTCCAACACTGCATGTGCAAAAGTACCGAGTATACTCATTTTGCTTTAATATTATACTTTAAAAACACACAATTAATTTTAAACACTACGAATGCAAAAGTTTTCAGTACTGATTTTGCACTCCTAGCATGACACTGAACAATGAAGTACTTGGAGAGATTGTGAGGTGTAAACCCCCTTCTGTCTTCTGTTAAAATGCGCTTGAAAGCGGAGAAACTGCGTTCCACTAGACACGAGGTAAGAGGTGCGAATTTCATCTCGGCTATTTCCTTAGGATTCCAACTCAATGATCCCTGCACTTTTTCACCACAGAGAACGCGGCCAATTGTTGCTACGACCTTGAAATTTGGACTGCGCACCAAAACAGCTTCTAACTTCTTTTTTATAGATTCTCCACTTGGTCCAGGTACCACTTTGTTTCTTACCTCCTCTATGACTTGCAATGCTTCTGTTATGGGGAGAGATGATTCTTCCAATTTTTTTATTGCACTTTCAAAGTGAAAGCAATTTGCTTTGATAAAGCTCAACTCCTGTACTGCTGCTCCTGAGTGCAATGCTTTCTTTGCCTTTACAATGGCAGCTGCATCAAGTTGATTTAATGAATCAATTTCCTCTACGACGCTTGTGTAGTTTTCCGCATAATACATTGCTGCTGATAGCCACGTACCCCATCGTGTCACTACAGGCTGCTGTGGAGGCAACGGTATCGAAGGATACTTCTCTCTGAATATCACCACTCAATTTGGTGCTTTCAAGAAAACCTTCTTCAACGAAGAAATTATTTTATTGACTAGGATGCTCTTCCCGAATCTTTTCAGCTATCCGGTGGAGTCCATGTGCAAGACAGGTGACATGGAGCATACGAGAATGGAAAGCCTTTAGACATTCACCCGCTTTCAACATGTAAGCTGAACTGTCGGTCACTAACAATCCTAATTTTTCTTCTCCTTCTGCATCTGGCCATATGACCTTTAAAGCATCCCTCACTGCAATTGATGTTGTAGAGTGGTTGCTTTGTTGAAGCTCCTTGCATAGAATGACATGGGGCATACTGGGTTCCTCAGAAGTGAGTTTGCCCACAACTATGGCGGCAATATATCTACCACAAGTTGTTTCGTCCACACTTAACCAAATGTTGTGGTCAGCGATGTCTGCCTTTATGTCTTCAATAGCTTTCTCATACAACTGGGGCAATACAGTCTTTCTTAAGGTGGACTCATCTGGTACTTTAGAGTTGCAAAATTCTTGAAAAAAGTTTTTCAATATTGGGTTTTGAAGTGTAGCAATTGGTATATTGGCAGCAGTAAAAGCTTCACATAAATGCATGCTAAATGAATTAGCTTAGGCTTCATTAGAACTGCCTGGCTTTGATGTTAAGAAACTCTGCTTCTTTTGAGATTCATTCCTAACAGCATTTGCAGAATGAGTTGCTGATTGTCGATGTTGCACCAAGTGAGAACGTTTTTAGAGGGCACCTGTAAATTAAATGTAAACAAGAAAATTAGTCAATTTAAATAGCCACTGCCGGCAAATAAGTATTAAATAATTTTGGATGTGTGATGGAGTCTAAAGAGAGCATACTTTAAGTAGCACTCCAGTATTATTTTAAAAAATCTGATGTGTTACACTCACATGACTTTCTCTACTCTTGTACAATCTATCTTTACAAACGCCTATTCTCCATATGCTTCATATTAATCGAGATATCGAGATGTCAATCTTATTTGTAATTTTCTTGTAGATGCAAGGGGAATGTGGTAGCTTTTAAGCGATAGTCAAATATTTTATCGCTGGTTGCTATGTGGCGCATTCCATTCTCTTTGCATGTCCAGGACATAAAAAAATGAATAACGAATTTCAGAAAAAGTATAAGTATTGGAAAATTTAAGGAAATAACAAGCAATATTTCGAAAACGGTTCATTCAACAAAAAAAATGTGTATGATATAAGTTGTGTATTTTAACGCGATCTACATTTTTTGTGTAGTAAAATTTTGTCTATCTCTTATGGTTTACCAGTTATGCAAAAGTCGTTCCTAATGAAGAATACTTTTGGAGACATTCCCAGAAATTTCGAGATATACATTTCATTTCTCATGACATTATCTTAAACATATGATATTTTCATCAAAATCGTTAAGAGCCATTTTTGAGAAAATTAAAATTTTCGAAAAATGTTCCATGTAAAGGGTAGTCTGGGGTGGGGGGATTTTCTTGAAAATCTTCGTGTCGCATCTCTGGAAGATAGTGAACGTAAATACCAAGTTTGGTGTTTATCCGACTGTTAGTTTTTGAGTTATGCTGTTCACAGACACACACACAGACACACACACGGACATGTTTCCAAAAATGCTTTTTTTTGGATTCAGGAGGTCTCAAAACATGTATTTCCGGTGAAATCTCGGTATCGAATTCTTGGGTGGAATGCAATACTTCCCCTACTTACTATACGTAGTAGAGAAAGTAAAAATAGCAGGGTGAAGAATTACCAAAATACGAAAAACACAAGAAATTATTCCTACCTGCTTCTGACATGCATTACAATAAATAACCTTTCCATCTGTAGAAAAGCTATTGTTGATCAGGATCCACTCGTGGAGCAGACAACTTCTTGATGATTTGCTTTTGGGCATGGTGCAAACGACTGCCATCGTCACCAGTAGCAAGAAGACTGAATATTTTGCCACTGAATTTTTAAAATGTTGTGTTAGAAACTCCATATAATGGAAAAGGGAATAATGCATACTACTCAACAGCGCTATTAAAATGTTTGCCTCTAGTTTTCACCTATTGTTGCGGCATGTAAACTGATGCGGTAATTTGTATCACAAATTACTTAAATGTAAATAATGATTGTAATATGAATATGCATTTTTATGTGACATTGATTTCAGATGTTTATTAATTGTAATTATTATTGGGAAATAAGTTTATAAGGTTTTACTGAAACTGTCAATAATAGAGCAATAATGCAGAAAGGGGGGTGAGCTGTTTATCATTATTGGAAATGAGGAAGTTACGTAATGTTGGCGCGTTTTCGGTAGAAACTTCTGGAATGTGTTTCCCTAAAGCATATGTATTCGTGGTTTTCATTGGATATTAAGATAGACGCTAATGTTGGCGCGTTTTATTAGCCAATAGTAATTCATTTATAATCTTTAGGCGTATCTTGATGAAGGCGTATAAATAGGGTAGGTTCGAGGTAGCTTGCGTGCATTTCATCAAAAATCTGTGTACACTACACGTCGTCTTCAGGCAGTTCATCAAAATTCTTTGTGCAATACACGTCGCCTTAAGTTCGTCAGTTCGTCAAAATATTTGTATGAGATACGTCGGCTATAGATTCACAAGTTACGAAAATCTAAAGTATTATAAAGTTAATTATACACAAAGTTGAAGTATGTGAATTAAAAGTGATCAGTAAGAAGTTATTATAACAGTTTCAGTTTGGCGAGTATCTAGATCAATATGTAAAAGTGATAGTGAACGTGTTTGACAATAAAAATTATAAAACAAATTTCTTCATCAGTGTAATTTTTGGATAAAAGATTCCTTTCCGTTTCACAACCTGTATAGAGATACATGTTCGACCCAAGCCAACAGGATAATAGCTAGCCGGAGGACATTTGAAATGAATTATTTCAAAAACTGATACTAGGAAACGCAAATTGCTAACACCAGATGGAGCTACAAACCAAACAAATGAATGACGTCATAAGATGGCTTCCACTCACATGAAGTAAACACAATATAAGATCTCCAAGTTCTAATAATTTACGTAAAACATATTACATAAGCAATATTACAACAAATTGGCACCTAGAACGTGGGGCACGATAACCAGGAAAGGATCAGAATTAACCAGGAAGAAGTGAGATGACCAGGAAGGGGCGAATGCAGCAGTGAAATGATCTACAAGACGCAGATTCAAGAAACAACTAGAGGAGCAACAAACGACGCGGATAAGTGGACACAAAAACATCGAGACAACGTAGATTCATCATAATACAACGCAGAAGCGACATACAAACCTAGGAGAAAGGGGCAGAAAGCTGGACATCAAAGCTACATCAGCAGATAGCATCAGAAAGGTTAGAAAAATGTTATGTTAATTCTAAAAAAAAAGGGTAAACAAATTTAAATGTACCTTAGGAGTGGTAGGATAAAGAAAACAATGGCTACTAATAATACAGAAGAAATAATTATGGAGGGAGATAATGTAACAGTTAGCTGTAATTCAATACAGGTTACAGAAAACAGCCCAGACTTTTTAGGATTTGAGGGTGAAAATGTTAGTACAGAAAGTCAGAATAGAATAGCAGGAAATGTTAATCTTGATATTAGTATGATTATTGAAATGCTGAAAAATTTGAATGAAGATATGCAAAAGAATCTTAGTAAGAGTATTACAGATCAATTAAAGGAAGATATGGAAAAGAATAAGAAAGAATTGAGGGAAGATAGTAGTAAGAATATTGAGAAATTAGAACAAAAATTAACTCAGAGTATAAGGGAAGAAATTTGTAAGAATAATGAGAAATTAGAGCATAAATTAGATCAAAATAGGGAAGAAATTGAAAAGAAATTCATGGAACTAGATAGTAGCATGATTAGAATGAAAAATGAAAATCAAGAAATGATAGCAAATGAAATAGGTGAAGTTTCAAAAAAAATGTTGGACATGAGCAGGGAAATATATAACCAAAAAAATGAGGTTAATACTAAGTTTGAAAATGTTAATGTAAAATGTACAGAGCTAGGTAGCCGAATGAGTAGCATTTCAAGTGAGTTAAAAGAGATGATGGAGGCTACAAATGCAGATTTAATACAGGTGCAAGTTAATTTCAGAGGGGAAATATCTGAAATTCAGAAGGAGTCAGAAAAACAGAGAAATAAATTGTCTGATGAAGTTAAAGATTTGTCTAAAGATTTGAATCAAAAGCTAACTTCTGAAATTAACAAACACCAAACTGTTCAAAATGAGAATAATAAAAAATTGGAACAGACAATAGAAAATCTGCAAGGTACTGTAAATAGATTAGAATTGAATTCAAGGGCAAATATATGTGATGTGAATGTGTCAGATGTACAAAATAATGATAGAGGTAGTTCCTCAGGTATGACAAATAATGTGAGTGATGCGGCAGCTTCATATATAGCTAATGCTGAAACTCAGAGTGCACAAGTAACACTAGAGAATTTAAATATGGGAGTAGGGAATTTGCAAAATTACAATCATATCTTAAGTGATTTTCCACTTCCAAAATTTAATGAAAACTCCAGTCCAGTACAGTTCATTGCAGAATTATCAGAGTATTTTCAAATTAAAAAGATACCTGAAGCATTGAAAATGATAGTTGTCAAAAGATGTTTGGACCAGAAAACTTTAGATTGGTTACAAATGGTATCAGGGGGTGAAATTTCATATGAATCCTTTAAGAGATTATTCATGAACAGATTTTGGAATGTTACGGTACAGCAAAGAATTCGAGCAATGCTTAGTCATGGTCAATTTAATCCACGAGAGGGAATATCAATGGACTGATTACTTACTGAAACATGCAAGTCAGGTTAGAAACTTGTCACCTCCAATCAATGAGGAAGATTTTGTGAGTTTGCTCGCAAGGCATTATCCTATAAGGATACGAAATTACTTATTAATTGCAAAACCACGGAACATCTATGAGATGACAGAATTAATAACAGCTTTGGAACAACAGGAAGAAGATATATCTCGGGAGTGGGAGCATAGATTTTTAGATGTGCGAGATAGAAGAAATTACCAAGGTAGTTATCAGCAAAGTAGAGGACAAGACAGGCATCATGAAAATAATACCAGACAACGGTATCAATCATACGTTCCACAATTTGAAAGATCGAGGATAGATAGGAGACCAGGTCGACAGGAACAAATAAATTATGTCAGGACAGAAAGATTGCCTGAAAGAGGGCAAAATTATGGAAGGCGGTACATTAGACGAAGGGGAAATTTCACTCACTGGAGGGAAAACAATAACCGGGAAAGATCTGAGGAACGGCAAGAAAATTACGTGCCAAGGGGACATAATGTTAGAAATCGAGGATTTCGAACTCGAGGAAGGGGAACTCAAATGGTAGCGACAATGAGATAGATTTAGCGCATGTTAGGAATGGCAGTCCCGTACGTGAACATGGAAATAACCAGGAAAACTGTTAACAGACTCCTGTGTAGTAGGTTCTCAGGACGTCTTTAATAATTCAGTATCCATTACCAATACAAATAATATGCCTACACATACACCCTGTAATAAGATTACAGCAACAAAAGATAAGGGAGAAAATTTTGAGTCACCTCATGTTTGGATGGAAATTGCGAAGAAAGAGATCATTGCAACTATAGATTCTGGTTCATCAGCTTCAATTTGCTCACAGAAATTTTACATAAATTTGATTAATGAAGGTAACAAAATTATGGCTCTTCCCACTAGTAATTTAGTTTGTCGTGTTGCAATCGGAAGAACGACACAGGTCATAAAAACACAAGCTCTACTTAGCATACTTATCGGCGGAGAGAATTTTGAGGTTATGTTTCTAATTGTAAACCATCTGATTTGTGACATAATTATAGGATGTGACTTCCTACATGAATATGAAGCAAGTATAGATTTTAAACATGAAGAGTTAAGAATGACAAAAGACGATAGAGAAATAAGGGTACCATTTATAAAAGAGAAAGTTTCTGTAATCGAGATGACAAAGGATGAGAAGAATCTTTGTGACCAAGAGTTTTTTGTGCAAATAACAGAAACTGATAGAAATAGTCAGATAAAGCAGGTAGTCACAGAATATGAAGGGAATACCACGCCATATTTTCAACAGCTAGCAGAAATGCCAGAGAAAGTAGAGGAATTTACAATCCAAACAAAAGATGACCATGTGAGCGAGACAGACAACAGCTGGAAAGAGAAGAGAAATGAAGAAATAATACACAAGTGTGAAGAAGCTTATAATATTACGATAATGCAAAAACAAATCCTTCATGATGTTTTAATGAACAATAGTTCAGTATTTAGTAATATCCCAGGCAGATGTAATGTATATCAGCATACATTTCAAGTAGAAGATGTACCACCATATAGGCACAAGTATGACAATTTACCTATAAGTCTTCGAGACAAAGCTAGACAATTAATAAATAGCATGTTAGAAAATGGGATTATTGAGCAAAGTAATTCTCAGTATGTAAATTCAATCTGCTGGAGTATTAAACGAGATGGTAGTTTGAGATTAACTTTAGACGGTAGATATGTCAACAAGTATATGAAACCAGATCATTTTCAAAGTGAGGGAATTGAACAACTAATTACAAAACTTTCAAGAGGGAGATTTCTGACATCCATTGACCTCACTGCATCATATTGGCAAGTGGAATTAGATCCACAAGTGCGTGATTACACTTCATTTCAGTACTCAGGGATCCAGTATTGTTTTTGTGTAAATCCTTTTGGTTTAAAAAACTCAGGAAGTGGATTTTTGAGAGCTATTCACAGTATCTTTGGAAATTCTGCAGATGACTTTTTAATAAAGTATATTGACGACTTCCTAATCATTAGTCAAACATTTGAAGAACACATGAATAATGTCCATTATGTGTTAAATAAATTACAACAACATGGTATGACTGTGAACATACTAAAATCAAAATTTTGTGTCAAGGAAATAAATTTTCTGGGTTATGTAGTGGATGAACGAGGTATAAGACCTGATCAGAAAAGAATTGAAGCAATAATGAAAATTCCATCACCAAGGAACGTAAAACAAATTAGACGTCTCTTAGGGGTATTGAACTTTCAGAGTAAGTTCATACCAAGATATTTGGCTGAAATAGAACCACTGCGGCAGCTTCTCCGAAAGAACAATAAATGGAAATGGACAGAGGATCATCAAAAATGTTTTGAGAGAGTAAAGGAACTCTTTGCTAAGTCCATATTACTCGAGAGGCCTAGAGAAGATTTGGAATATGAGATTTATGTCGACGCATCAATGCAAGGATACGCCGGAATTTTAGGACAGCGAGACATCAACAATGACTTTCACGTCATTAGTACAGCTTCTAGAGGACTTACAAATATTGAGCGAAATTCTTCAGTGACTCAGTTAGAAATTGGAGCACTTTATTTCTCATTAATTCGTTTTAAAACCTATATTTATCAGCAAAAGCTGAAAGTATATTCAGACCACATCAGCTTAACTTTCATACAACGGTGTAGATTATGTAGTGGAAAACTTGCTAGATACATTCATGCAATATCTGCATTCGATATTGAGATTATCCACATTCCTGGCAAAAATAATACCTTCAGTGATTTGCTATCAAGATTGAACTACGACCCACAAATTCCCGAAAATATTGAAAGGCCTAGAAATGAAGTCAAAATATTGACAATTGAAATTCCTTTAAGCAAAGAAATGATTAGAAAATTGAAAAATATGGGGGAAATTCAAAATGAGGACGCAAAATTATTTGAACTTAAAGAAAATGCACCATTAATTGAGGAGGCAAAGAAAGAAATTATAGCAATTCGAGATGGGACATTATACAAGAAGCATGGAAAAGAAATGCCTAGTTGGAAGGTAATGGTTCCGAAAAGCATGGAAAAGGAACTAATTAAGAATTTTCACGAAGGGTTAGCACACTCAGGGACGGACCGAACAACTTCTATGATTTTAGAGAATTTATACATATCCAAATTGCGTCAGAAAGTTCGGAAATTTATATCGTGCTGCAACCTGTGTCAGAAGGCAAAGCAAATAAATGCAGCATATGCATTTGAAACTAATTCGGTTATAAGGGATAAGCCGAGATGTGTAATTAGTATTGATATTCATGGTCCGATGCCTCCAAGTCAATTTGGAAATAAATATATATTTGTCTGTTATGATATATTCAGCAAATATGTAAGAATTTACCCTTTGAGAAAACCTACAGGTTTAGCATGTTTGAATAGACTACTCAAGTCATATGTGATAGAAGAAGGACCTATTCAATCTGTATTGAGCGATAATGCTTTGTACTTCACAGGAAAAAAATTTATGGATGGACTGAAAGAAAATGGCATTAAACAATATTTTTCGTCAAGATACAGACCGAACTCCAACCCAGTGGAGAGGGAAATTAAGGAAATTTCAAATTATTTAAGGGTGTTGTGTCATCAAAAACAAACCCAATGGAATGGATATGTGAACTTCGTTCAGAATCTACTAAATGAAACCGTAAACAATGTAACAGGATACAAACCATGTGAACTTAAGTTAGGAAAGAAGATCAATACAATGTGTAAAAAAATTCCAGAAGCCATTCCAGATGCGCATTCGATACCACAAACAGAAGAAGAGATGTTCCGAAAAGCATTCGATAGGATGAAGAAAAAGGCCATAAAAAGAAAAATTAAACATGAAGAAAAGAAGAGAAAGGAATGGAGGATCAAAATAGGAGATTTAGTTTTGGTTAAAACCAAGAAATTATCGGATAAAGCAAATAAACTTTATTGGCGAATGTTTCTCAAATACCATGGACCATATGAAGTTGTTGAAGTATATGGAACTAATACATATGAGTTATGTAATCCAACAACTCGAAAAAGCATTGGAAAGTTCCATATTGAGATGCTGAAACCATACAACAATGAAGATCAATGTGAAACAGAAGACAAAGATGATAAATAGTAAATGTTGGGTAGTTAAAGACGAAATGCAGAGCAATGTATTGGAACGTAAGAGGGTTAAATAAATATGTACGTCATGTGAAAGGAGAAATAAATTTTGGACATGACTAAATGTTTAAGAGGAAAATAACATTTTATTAGTAACTGAACATGTGAAATAAAGCATGATATGATATTAAAAATAAAGTACAAAATAACAAAAATGGGTAAAAATAATTCAAAACAAATACTTATGTAGCAAACAGAAAAGGTGAAACATTGTCTAGATTTAAGAGATGTAAATATATTTGTGTAGAGGGTGAATATTTTGGTAAAAATGTTAAACAATTACAAAAATCTTAAATGTATAAATTTTTGTCAACAACTTAAGAAAGTAAACAATTTGGTAACAGTGATTAAATAATTTAGGGTAAAGTATTTGCTATAAAAAAATTTGTGATGTCAGATTAATATCTAAATTAATTAAACCAGAGCCAGTAAGTAGTGGCGAGAAAAAAAAAAAAAAACAACATGTCGTGTGTTAAATGCGTGTGAAGTGTCAAGTGAAAGTGATAGCGTGTGTTCCAAGATTTAGGAGACTAAAAACACAATTATAAAATTTCCAAACAAGTTATAAATATTTATAATTATGTTTCTAGTGGGGCATATGATGCGGTAATTTGTATCACAAATTACTTAAATGTAAATAATGATTGTAATATGAATATGCATTTTTATGTGACATTGATTTCAGATGTTTATTAATTGTAATTATTATTGGGAAATAAGTTTATAAGGCTTTACTGAAACTGTCAATAATAGAGCAATAATGCAGAAAGGGGGGTGAGCTGTTTATCATTATTGGAAATGAGGAAGTTACGTAATGTTGGCGCGTTTTCGGTAGAAACTTCTGGAATGTGTTTCCCTAAAGCATATGTATTCGTGGTTTTCATTGGATATTAAGATAGACGCTAATGTTGGCGCGTTTTATTAGCCAATAGTAATTCATTTATAATCTTTAGGCGTATCTTGATGAAGGCGTATAAATAGGGTAGGTTCGAGGTAGCTTGCATGCATTTCATCAAAAATCTGTGTACACTACACGTCGTCTTCAGGCAGTTCATCAAAATTCTTTGTGCAATACACGTCGCCTTAAGTTCGTCAGTTCGTCAAAATATTTGTATGAGATACGTCGGCTATAGATTCACAAGTTACGAAAATCTAAAGTATTATAAAGTTAATTATACACAAAGTTGAAGTACGTGAATTAAAAGTGATCAGTAAGAAGTTATTATAACAGTTTCAGTTTGGCGAGTATCTAGATCAATATGTAAAAGTGATAGTGAACGTGTTTGACAATAAAAATTATAAAACAAATTTCTTCATCAGTGTAATTTTTGGATAAAAGATTCCTTTCCGTTTCACAACCTGTATAGAGATACATGTTCGACCCAAGCCAACAGGATAATAGCTAGCCGGAGGACATTTGAAATGAATTATTTCAAAAACTGATACTAGGAAACGCAAATTGCTAACGCCAGATGGAGCTACAAACCAAACAAATGAATGACGTCATAAGATGGCTTCCACTCACATGAAGTAAACACAATATAAGATCTCCAAGTTCTAATAATTTACGTAAAACATATTACATAAGCAATATTACTACAAAACATCACTCGTTTCAGAAATGCTGCGTGCCACTGACCACCTCTTTCGACAATAGCCAGAAAATGATAACTGAAGGCGGCGAACGTTTTAATTAGTTTATTATTGTGGCGGACAGTTTAATTAAAGTTTATTATTGTAAGGTATTTCGCAAGATTTCATAATCTAATTATTTAATAGTTTCCTTATTCGAACGGTCTCCCTTCGTTTTAAAAATACTTTTATATTCATAAATCTACTTTTATTTGCTTAAATAGCCGAATTAGGTACTTTTAGGTTCTATCATGAAAAATAGGTTTTATTAGGTCCTAACGTAAAATTAGGTCAATTTAGGCTCTATAAAATTGAAGTATATTATTCGTTGGTAACTAAAACATTAAAATAAACCCAAGTTTGGAGTGTAGGAGGTCAGGAATAAAATAGGTCAGAACCTAAGAATCCGGGGCTTACACATAACATTTGGGAATATTGAACTGAAATTTGCATTTGGCTTCATACAACCTATAGTTTCAAATTTACACATTTTTTGGCTTTCACTTATCATTTACTTGAACAGTTACTACTCAAAGGAGGAATTTCTCAAACAGTAATTTAAATTGAGTTTTATTTATGGACGCTCTTTAACTGCTGTGATCCTTAGCGTCCCATTCTATATTGGGTGTGAAAGACCGTAAATCTACAACATGGGACCACCGGCTTTATTTCCCTTCTAAAGAAAGCCATGCTAAGGATTTTACACCCGAAAAAAATCCATTGCCTTCTGCGGGTTGGCTAGTATGGCAACCACTACACCATGGATGGTATGTAATTTAGAGATAACTTTGTTAAAATCTGTATATATCAAAGATTTATTATTAAATGTTTCAGTATGATTTACAGGATCAATAAACCACCACTACACCATGGATGGTATGTAATTTACAGATAACTTTGTTAAAATCTGTATATATCAAAGATTTATTATTAAATGTTTCAGTATGATTTACAGGATCAATAAACCACCACTACACCATGGATGGTATGTAATTTAGTGATAACTTTGTTAAAATCTGTATATATCAAAGATTTATTATTAAATGTTTCAGTATGATTTACAGGATCAATAAACCACCACTACACCATGGATGGTATGTAATTTAGAGATAACTTTGTTAAAATCTGTATATATCAAAGATTTATTATTAAATGTTTCAGTATGATTTACAGGATCAATAAACCACCACTACACCATGGATGGTATGTAATTTACAGATAACTTTGTTAAAATCTGTATATATCAAAGATTTATTATTAAATGTTTCAGTATGATTTACAGGATCAATAAACCACCACTACACCATGGATGGTATGTAATTTAGTGATAACTTTGTTAAAATCTGTATATATCAAAGATTTATTATTAAATGTTTCAGTATGATTTACAGGATCAATAAACCACCACTACACCATGGATGGTATGTAATTTAGTGATAACTTTGTTAAAATCTGTATATATCAAAGATTTATTATTAAATGTTTCAGTATGATTTACAGGATCAATAAACCACCACTACACCATGGATGGTATGTAATTTAGTGATAACTTTGTTAAAATCTGTATATATCAAAGATTTATTATTAAATGTTTCAGTATGATTTACAGGATCAATAAACCACCACTACACCATGGATGGTATGTAATTTAGAGATAACTTTGTTAAAATCTGTATATATCAAAGATTTATTATTAAATGTTTCAGTATGATTTACAGGATCAATAAACCACCACTACACCATGGATGGTATGTAATTTACAGATAACTTTGTTAAAATCTGTATATATCAAAGATTTATTATTAAATGTTTCAGTATGATTTACAGGATCAATAAACCACCACTACACCATGGATGGTATGTAATTTAGTGATAACTTTGTTAAAATCTGTATATATCAAAGATTTATTATTAAATGTTTCAGTATGATTTACAGGATCAATAAACCACCACTACACCATGGATGGTATGTAATTTAGTGATAACTTTGTTAAAATTTGTATATATCAAAGATTTATTATTAAATGTTTCAGTATGATTTACAGGATCAATAAACCACCACTACACCATGGATGGTATGTAATTTAGTGATAACTTTGTTAAAATTTGTATATATCAAAGATTTATTATTAAATGTTTCAGTATGATTTACAGGATCAATAAACCACCACTACACCATGGATGGTATGTAATTTAGTGATAACTTTGTTAAAATTTGTATATATCAAAGATTTATTATTAAATGTTTCAGTATGATTTACAGGATCAATAAACCACCACTACCACCACCACCTCCTCCTCCTCACTTGATCTTTTTTAAACTAGGTTTTCTGCCACTGACAGAGTAATCTGATATCTGTCACTTAGATATGAATGTATGATATTTATACTGGTATCATGAAAACCATAATAGGTTAATCTTTTAATGGTATTTTGTGTTAAAATGTATGAAGGCCTTAGTTAGATTAAAGAAATGACCATGGAATGAACCTTCAAAGCTTTTCAAGTTCGTTTAAAAAAACCTATTACAGCTTTAAAGTACTGAAACCTTAATGTACCTTAAACCTGTATGTAGGAATTAGGGTTAATCTAAATATTAAATGACTTGAATATCCTAATATTTTTAAAATTCAAATCTGGTGCAATGTAAAGTTTGCCTAAAAACACAAAGAAAGTTGTGAGTAATAGATCAGTTTATCTGAACCTATGCTCTTGTTGTTCCTACAGGAAATTTGTAAACATCCTAGATACACTAATCAAATGTATAAGCAAATATTTTGGAAAAAATATTGTAAATATAATTTAAAACTCATTATGGAATACTTTGAAGTGAATGGTGCTGGAGTTCAGAGAAGCCAATATTTAATGCACCTCTCTGTTCATAAACTTTTAAGCCTCCTAAGTGATTGCTTAAAATAATTTAAGAATAGAAGTGAGTCCTTCTTTCTGGCTTCTTTCTTTTTTTCCAGAATATTATTTGTCTGCCATGATAAGTGATATAGCATTAAAGCTGCTTGACAAGCAGTTGCACTTACATCATGGCACTAGAGTATGTGATAGCTACATGTCATTGATGCTGATACAATCCTGTCAGTTGCTAGCATTGTTAAATAAAATTAAAGTCATTATTACAAAGTTGTAAAAATGAACTAGAATGCCAAAGAGCTTCATATTCATTTCATTTGCATGACCTGTTTCTCTTCTTATTAAATTAACCTTAATGATAATTAAAACATTTACAAATGCACCTTTCAATTATAGATATATGTGTGTAATATATTTTAATGGAGGACTATTATTACTTGAATATTTTATTCTATCAGGTTTGGATTCCATTGGCCGCCATTCAACTCCATATCTCATCTTCACCTTCACGTCATATCCCCAGCAAGCAGTATGGGAACAATAGCAAATGTAATTTTCCGAGAGAATTCATGGTGGTTTGTTACTGTAAGTTTCTCCAAATGCATATTTCTGTTCAGGATTAGTTGATTTTCATCATATTAACTCAAATTGGGCAAATTTAATGCAGTGATAAAACTCGGAACCAGCATAATTATTAAAAGTAGTTTAAAAGCATTGGCTAAGTCTTGCCATGGTATCAGGTTGATAACTGTATCAGTTGATGCCAGAGGATTAAAGTAAGTGAAGTAGAATGTAGTAAGTTGTAACTCAAAATCTTAATTTTTGTTTCATAAAACATTATACTCATACTTTGTTTTATTTTGTGTGCATTAATGCTTTTAATTTGCTCTATTTCTCAGCCTGAGTATGTAATGTCACGCCTATGACCAAAGATGTACATCAGGAAGTTTACAGTTGGACATTATGTGCTACTCTGTAAAAGACAACAGTTCTTTTGGAGACAAATACTGATAATAATTTTCCAGGTATTGCAGTTGCTCTTAACACATTTATAACTCTGTTTTCTTCTCAATAATATGTATTAAAATAATTGTTCACCCATTCAAGATCAAACAGATATAGCTACAAAAATCCTGTTTTAAGATAAATTGATTAAAACATTTGGGCTTAAAAACTGAGTACTTTCTAACATATGTCCTTGAACTGATCTGCTGTAAACATTAAGCATGCTTCATATGGCTAATGTTGCGCTAGAGTAGTCATACATTGATGCCATATCATAGATTTTAATAAAATATTTTACGAAATTATGTAAATAAAGATGATAGCCCTCCCTAGGTGAGTGCCTCCCAGATATGGCTGGAATACCTTCCATTGACCAAACAGATAAGGCAGATAGTTGTAGAGGAAACAACCCCTCTGAAATAACATCCTGGTCCTCGAGATTGGGAGTTGTAGCTCCCTGTTATACACAACAAGAAACTAGCCTCACAATAATGATTGAAATAAATGATGAGGAACGAATAAGGGGTAAAGTTCAACATATTATTTCAGAAGTTAAAAGTATAATACTTACTGAAACAAAAAGAAAGAGTAATCTTATATACAATGGTGTACTGAAAGCCAAACTATCTTTATTAATTCATAAATGTTTTAAAAAATGGATA